>JACMZG010001913.1:26162521-26185247 GCA_018340805.1 Microvelia longipes
TGAATATACATTTTACTTACCTTATTTTTTTGATTTTATTGTTACAATAAAAAAACGATAACACATATTTTTTCAGATTTTCATTTTAATAATTAATTGTTAAAACAAAGCAGCCCGATATTTTATTTTCATGTTTATAAATCACAATTTTTATTAATAATCTTTTAAAATATTTAAATAAATGATTCTAAAAAAAGATAATTCCAATTGCATATACAATATTCAATTGTTGTTGCTGTATGTATGTTAAGTGTTATTTAATAAACGTGGTGAAATTTCCCTTAGATTTTAAAATTTTTTATGGGTAGGAACGGAGCCGGAGCCAAGCTTTTTTGATATTTATCTGAAGATGACCAGTTTAAATAATCTTTGTACTTAATATATATTTATAGAGAACAGGACCCATTACCCCGGCATTATTACCCCAATCAAACATCTAATACCATACAATAATAAAGACGAATATTTAAAAATTTATTATAAATATTTGTTTACTTTTTTAAACATTCGTGGACAAATATGGAAACCTTTTAGTTTAATGATTAATGATAGGGTATTTTATCGTTTTTTTGATTATATTTAAATAAAAATGTTTGTCCTGACAGCTTTGGACATGTTCACTTAGGACCGCTCATCATTGACTACCGATGAGTCGTTTAACAGAATCCACAAACAAAATTTTTCATCAATTTTTAAATATAAAAAAATATTTGGAATTAATAATATTTCACTTTAATTTTTAGAATTTCATTTACGAAAATGCTTTACATTATAGTTTTCATTATTAAGCAGATAAGGGTTATTGCGATTCTCTACGCGTTGTCGTCGCCAGCCCCCATTTGTGACAATGTTTTAATCTTCAAATGTATCATTATAACGTCAAGCATTTTTTTTGAAAAAATTTTTTTCTTGGATATGATTAAGATCTCTAATCTCAGTTTTTCGCGCTGATTTCAAATATGTTTTTAGTTTTGGTGTAGCTCATCTAGTTCCTGAGAATAAAAAATTTGTTGATTAGTTATGTTCTATACCCCTCGGAGTAAGAGTTACAGGTTAAATTTAAGAAAAAAACAGAAAATGAAAAGAAAACCTATTACATTTATTTATTTCCTATTTGTAATAGCCAACAGAAATCTGCTAACAATCGTTCATCAGCGCGACCTTGATATCTGCTTTCAATTGTCGACATAATTTGGTGAAATCGTTCCCCATGTTCGTCGCTGATTTTTCCCAAGTCAGCAGGAAAATTATCAAGATGACTATTCATCATATGTACTTTTAAGGACATGTTGACACTCATAACTTTGAATGATGCAAGCATTTCTTCAATTATGGTCTTGTAATGAGGCGCACGTTTTTTTCCTGATTAAAAGAAGGATAAATTATATTTTAATAAGGTTGGAAATTACCCAAAAAGTTCTGAACTACTGATAGTAGTGCTTCCCAAGCCCTATTTTCCACTGTGCTTAAGGAATCTTTAAATACTTGGTCTTTCATCATCTTTCGAATTTGAGGTCCAATAAAGATTCCTTCTTTCAGTTTAGCTGATGAAATACTTGAAAAATTCTTTCTTAATATGGCAACAGGTTCGCCATCAGGTTTTAAGGCTTTAACGAAATTCTTAAATAAGCCAAGTTTTATATGCAACACAGGTAATAAGATTTTATGTACTGGAACAAGTATATTATTTTTTATATTCGCCTGTCCAAGGTTTCGATTTATACGAAGTGGCCATTGATCTTTGACGTAATGTTCAGTACGCTGCCGACTATCCCATAGGCATAAATAACAACAGAACTTGGTATAACCGGCCTGTAGTCCAGTTAGAATGCCTATCATTTTGAAATCTCCACAAGTATCCCACATATAATGATCATAATTTACCAAATATAGTAAATTTTTCATTGTGTCATATGATTCTTTAGCCTGTCTTGAATATGCGATTGGAATCGATGGAAAGTTAGTATTATTATGTAATAAAACTGCTTTTACACTTGATTTACTGCCATCAATCCAAAGCCACCAATCTTTACGGACATCAGACGATATACTTAATTCGTCCAATAACCTGGGATATCACTGCAATAAACAAATCCATGCGTTGCACTTGTTTTGAAATATTGAACATATTGCAAATCCCTTTGTTTGTAGCAGGTAAATCTAGTTTCAGGTGCTAGTACACCATATTTCTTTAACGTGGAACCTGCTATACGAGCATGATTTTTTGACAGACCAGTACACGCACTAAGTGATCTAGTTGCTGTTGATTTATTCCCTTAGACAGACTAATTTCTTCAGGTTGACATTCTTCGTCAATATTATCGCTTATTACTGATTGAAAGTCGTGGCAGTCATCTTCGGAATTTGTAGATATACTAGTCGATGACTGGTCAAACTCAATAGATGAAAAAGGTCTGATCGCAGACTTGATATCCGGATACATAATATGTTGGGCATTTTTTCTGTTAAAACCTGCAATATTTGTCATACAAAAGTAGCAATCATCATGATGATTGCTTTTCTCTCCATGACATTGGTATGTTAAAGGGTAATTTCTTTAGTTTTCCGGCTGCAAACATTGACATATTTGAAGAACATTTCTTGCATACTATCTGAGGAGCGAATGACTTACCTTGATCACCTAATTGCATCTTAAAATATTTTAAATACCTTTTCTTATAGTAGTTGTGATTTTCATTCTTGATTCCTTAAAAACATATTGTCCACATATGTAGCAAAAGTGATTTGGATTGTTGACACAGGACCTGCTAGACATTTATTTGAAAAGTTGCACGTGTAGTTAAATTGAATAATTAAACAACGTATTATTACACTTTCATATGATATTTATCATTAATATAATTTTAATTAAAATTTAATAAGTATAATTAATTATAATTAATTATAGTTATTAAATTTTAATGAAAATTATATTAATGATAAATATCATATGAAAGTATAATAATACGTCTTTTAAATATTCAATTTAACTACACGTGCAACTTTTCAAATAATAATTATTATGTCGTTTTTTCAGAAAACGCATTTTTTCAATAATAATAAAAATAATTTTAATAATTATTTTAAAATTGCATTTTCTGACGAATTGAGATGAGATGGACTATAAAAAGTATACATTTTTTTAATCAGCGTAAAATTCTCTATCAGACTGCACTAATTTTCATTTCGGAAAAAAATTTGACGTTACGCGTAGTGTTTGAATAGGATCAAGACAATAATTTTAAAAACGATTAATGCTGTATATTTGACAATAAATGATTTTATATTTGCCATAATTTAATTTGCATATCTTTTCAAATATTATTTAGATTTTTGTTTATTCGTTCACTTTATATTGTATATTATTCAAATTGAATATATATCTTCCATCATAGGCTTTTATTAATAATTTTCTTAAAAATATTTAAATAATTGATTCTAAAAAAGATAATTCAATTGCTCCTATTTATTCCAATTTGTTCTTTGTATGATGTAAGTTTTATTTAATAATGTTGAAAAATTTCCGCTTAAAGATTTTCTAAAGTTTTTTCTGGTCGAGATCCGAAGCCGGGCCAAGTATTGTGGATCGGTCCTGCTCCGGCTTCCGATTCAGCATTCCAACTGGACAAATTTCTTAAAACTCCGGCTCCGGCTCCATGCGCTGTACATTAAAACAATGATCAATTAAAATCAAATAATTATAAAACGAAAACACCAGATATTTAGACTAATACAAACGAATTAATAATTTTAATTATACTATAGTTAATTAATTTAAAAATATGAAAATAACAGTTAATTTCCATATATTAAAGAAAGACAATTGCAATTAACATGCTGCTATAAAATATTGGAAAAAGAAAAGGATAGAAAATAGAATGAAGAAAAAACCCTTTGAGATAAGATAGGAAATTTTAAGTATCTAAATATTGAAAGGTTTAGTGAGAAAAAAACGATTGTGACTGCAATTTGTCGCTGAAGAAAACTATAACTTACAAATTTAATGGACCAAATTTCAATTGGTTCAAATTGAAAAATCTTTGATAAAAATCTTCAACATCAAAAAACCTATATAATCGCTTTAAACAAAGTATAAGAAAATTAAATTAAGAGATTTTCTCAAAGAGAAGATATACAATTATTTTGGAATTCAAAAAGTGTTGTGGTAGACTCTAATTAACAAAATTGTAAGATATCTTTAGGTTTTCTTAATTATATTATTTCACATGGAATTATTCTGGAGGAATTAGAATTTGGAAAAAAAATCTAAAAAGTGACAGAAAGATAAAAGCGTGTCCCTAATTAGTACATGATTATAATCAATATGGACTCAGTAGAGCATAAGAATACAAGGTGTTTAATTAAAATACTTTTTATCTTAAATAAATTCCCATTTAAACTTGGACTAGGATCTGACACGAAATTATCGAACCAATTATTCTGTATAAATAACTTAGTTGATATAATTTTGTGGGAGAGTTTATCTGCCTCGTCCTCATCTAAATTGTAATGGTGCAATCGCTAGTTGCCAGTAATATAGACATTGAGTTCAAATTATAAGGACAAAAATATTGTAAAGAACACAAGCCGTAAGATCGACTTTTTATCATAAACACGTGTGATTACGCGCGCCCTTTTTTTCATTATGTGAGCGGTTTACCTGTGTGGACCCCAGCTAGCAGTCAAGTGTTGAGATTGCGAAGAATTGAGATGATTAGACCGTTAAATCTTTGACAATTCGACTGAAAGTTTACAACATCAAAAATATTATAAATTATTTAGTTTATTAATGTTGATAATTGATTTAATGATTTAATTTATACTTCATAAATTTGATGAATTTTATAAAAATAAATAAAACAACTTAAATGAATAGTTTTTTTATGTATATTTTTTATAAAATAAAATGTAATATATCTTTGCATTATGTGTTCCAAAAAAATAATTGAAATATAACTCTTCTCCCCAAAATAATCTTAGGTTCTGCACAAAATTTTTCAAATTTTTATACTATAATTGATTGACATATTAAAAACATTATGTTCAGCAATATTAACTAACAACTTTCAACTCGACGATGCTCCTGAAGTTCTTCGTACAAAGATGACGGAAGTCTCTCCAATGTTACGCATTACAGGTGTATGTTTACACCACATTACATTCATATTGAACAACAAGATAAATTATCAGTATAAATAATTTTTAAAATGTTGTGCAGAAACTTTTAAGGTTATGAAAGAAGTTATGTGTTTGAAGCATTGATGATTAGATCTATTGATCCAAAAGTGATATATTCAAGTGTGTCTTTCTAGGTCTTTATTGATTGTTTTATTTAATTTGAATTAATCTAGAGATTACATAATTGATTAAATAATTCAGAACTTTTAATATATAAATTTGACTAAAATATTATATTCTGAAAAGACAATTAATCTTGTCGAAATATGTAGTTAATATATATATGTATGTATATTGATTTGTACAGACAGGCGCCAAAAATAAAAATTCTGAGTATTATACAAATATTATACAAATTAAATAATAACCAGTTTGATTTATTTAGCACTTTATAATGACATATCGATTTATAAATCTGATCAATTGACAGTGTTCTTAATCTATTCTCAGAAATATATTTACATAAACCAATATTTAATCAAAATTTCTTTTTCTATGCTTATTTACAAAAAACAGCCAAAGAAAGTTAAAAAGCAATTAATTTTTTTCAAATTTCCTGGAAATTGATATTTTAAAAACAATTGAAGATATATGTATAATTAAATAACCCATTATCACGTTTTTTTAAAAAAACTTACTTAACCAATAAATATTTAATAATATTTTATTCAAATATATATTGTTATTAAAGAAAATTAAATTTAAATAAATAATAATTAGCAGAAATTTTGCTTAAAAAACTTATGTTAACTCTCTAAATATTTAGAAACTATATGATTGAACAAATATCACCATTTTTTCATAAATTCATTATTATATTAATATTATTATTTTATTTTTTTTTTTAATTTTTATATTATTATTATTATATTTATTATTATTATTATTATTATATTTTATTATTATTATTATATTATTATTATATTATTCATCTATATTATTATTATTATTATTATTTTATTTATATTATTAATTACTATTATTATTATCATTATTATTATTTTTTATTTTTATTTTTATTATTACTGTAAGTAGTTTCCTTACTATTTTCTCTTTTTTGATTTGATTCAAAAAAAAATTAAAATTGACGACTATAACAAGATTTATTTACACAACAAACAGGTATTAAACAAACAAATTTGACAAGGAAAGTTATTTCTGGGCAATTCAATTAATTATTTTTTGTTTAAAAATTTAAAACGGTTAGTTTATTGATATTTAATTTTAAATTTTTTTTGTTAATACACTTCTGGTAAACTTGTTGTATAAAATTTTTATTTATCAATAATTTAATCAACAAAATTTTATTCCATTAAACTATTAAAATTTTCAAAATATCCATTTCTTAGATTAAAAACGATTTATTCATGTAATTTTTGCTTAATTTAAAATTTCAAAATATTCTATACTCTCAATAAAAATTTTTATTTAATTTCCACTATTATTATTTTATTACTCAAATTTTTAAAATTTCAAAAATATTCCTATACTTTACTTAAAAATATTTATTCTAATCTATTTTTAAATAAATTTATTTTATTTGGATTTGCCCAAAAAATTCCCCGAATCAACCTGTCTATTTAATTCTACCTCACAATTACTATTATTTTATTATTATTATTATATATTATTATTATTATCATTTCATTATAATTATTATTATTATTATTATTATTATTAATTATTATTATTATTATTATTATTATTTATATTATTTATTATTATTATTATTATTATTATTATTATTATTATTATTATTATTATTATTATTATTATTATTATTATTATTATTATTATTATTATTATTATTATTATTATATTAATTATTATTTATTATATTATTATTATTTATTATTATTATATATTATTATTATTATTATTATTATTATTATTATTATTATATTATTATTATTTATTATTATATTATTATTATTATTAATATATTATATTATTATTATTATTATATATTATTATTATTATTATATTATTATTATTATTATTATTTATTATTATTATTATTATTATTATTATTATTATTTATTATTAATTATTATTATTATTATTATTATTATATATTTTACTTATTATTATTATTATATTATAATATTCAACTACCTAACATTCAATAACTTATCTATATAGAGTTCCAATCATTGTTCAATTCAATTTATTATCTTTGTTCGAAATCTGAAAAGTTCCTCTATGAAATTAATAAGTTACACCTTTAGTGTCTGCATTGTTTATTTACCTTCGTAAGAATAATTTATGAGAATTCAGCTTAGTCTTCCCATTGTATTCTTATTATCATGATTAAAGGTTATTGTTTTTAATTATACAACTGAAAATTTTAACATTTTTATTCCTGTTTTTTCTATTTGTTTTTGTTATTTACTTAGTCATTCAATATTTTCATATATTTTTTGATCTCGTAATACTTATCTGTTATTATGGTTGTTTTAAAAATAAAACGTGGAAATTCTTTTCACATTAAAATTCGGACAAATGAAAAATGGAAATTTAAACAGTTTATCTAAATAAAAAATATTAAAAATTTCAAAGAATTTCAAACTAATTTTTTACAAACATCATTAATTTAAATTTTACAAATTCCTCTAGGTGAATAAATTGTTCTGGGACCGCATATTATTTAAGATCTGTTCAGTTAACAATTTATCCAGATCGTAAAATAATTTAAAAAAAAAGATAGATAGATGGATCAGATGTTCTTTTTAAATAAAGACACCAGAGAAACGAGGAATTGTATTTTAATATATAATATTTCAAAATATATTTTATAATTTATATATATATATATAATATATATATATTATATATAAATTTATTATCAAAGTTTTTAAAATATATTTAAACAATTAGCTTTCATTTTTAAGAAAGTAAAGTATTTTAAATTTTTTTAAAAAATAACGAAATGTTTTACTAAAAGCAAAAACGCCCGTTTATTATATAACTTTATTTAATATATTTTTGACGGCACTTAACCGTCATCATCAGACAAAATGAAATTAATGAGCTTATTCAGTTTATATAATTAACAATTTTAATTTATAAAATTGAAAATTAAAGTTTTAAGATAAAAATTAGTTTTTATTTTACAAACTTTCTAGGAAACTTTTCAAAGTTTTTAGAAAAGGTTATGAAATTGTAAATTCTTTGACTAAATTACCTAAAGTCTTTTCTTAGGTTTTATAGAATTTAAGCTTATAAATTAAAATAATTATAATTTTATTTTGAATTCTTAATAAATTTATTAAGATTTTTAAGTTTTATCAGAAGTTCAAATTGATAGATTTTAAAACGAATTAAAAGATTTTAGTATCTCTTTATTTCGGCCAATCTATTATTTAGTAGTATTGTTTTAAATCAGTGCGTTCCCAAACTACGGAGCCGAGAGGATTGTGTTGAAAAGAATGTGGGTTTACTTACATTATCGGTATTGCGTATATAAAATTTGGTGGGACCACTAAAAATCTTTAGCTGGACTGAAGGCCAAACTTTGATTATTCAGAAACTTTCTGGAGCTTTAAAATGTTATTATGTGCAAATCATTACAGATTTAATTTAATTAATAGAAATTTAAGCTAAATTACATTGTATAACTTATTATAACCCCTTCTGAAGTTGAGGAACCGCAATGTGAATATTTTTGTTAAGGGACTAAACTGGAAAAATTTAAAAGGCTTTGGAACCACTGATTTAAATTCATATGTTTACAATGAATATAGACCTGGATAATCCTCCTTTATGTCATTTTGTTCTATGATAACGGTTGATCCGTCGAAATATTATACAATAAAGTTTGTATTACTAGATAGTGTATTTTTTCATATTTAAATTTTATATAAAAAATAAGATAAATATTATACGTTTTCAAAATTTTAAGGAAAATATTCGATAATTATACATTAGAAGCTTTTAATTAATGAGATCTCAATGTAATCAATTATTCTTTCAACAACTTGTAATGTGTAAAAATAGTTAATGAAGTGTTAATAATATAATAACAAAACTTAAATTAAAGAAAATTTTATTTGTTTTAAAACATTTTACTTTTTTAATTTTTAAAAGGTTGATTAGAAAAAGTCATTTAAAGATCATATTTTACTGACTTACTACTAGAAAACTAATAATACACAGACTAATAATAATTTTCTTTTCAAGTTAAGAATTCTTTTTCAGATTTTTTGTATTAATTTGTCTTGGTATTTTTTTCGGTATTTACCTGTCGATAATTTTACTATGAAATAAAGTAACTTTGACACACAGAGAAATTCTTTATTCTAAAACACATGGTCATATTATCAACAATTGTTTCCAATCTCTTATCAGTCAATATTCATGATTCCCCTTTCATCAAACATTTACGATTTTCTAGCAGAAAATGCTTCCAGATACTTTTTGTTCCTATCATTTGAGAAACAGAAATATCCCATCAAAGTGTTACAAAACCCAAAACATAATAGCTGCTGATGGTGCCATAATTTAATATTTTTGTAATATTTGACAGAAAAATTCTGCCAACTTTCAGTACTTCTTCTTGTCGGTCTGTCGAAGATATGTAAGTAGGTAGATAGTAGTCGTATTTAACACCCTTCTTTCCGCCGGCGAATGGTTTAGGTATTTCGACAAAAGTGTTTGTGATTGGCTGAAATGTTGTTATTATTTATAGTGTTTACGTTGATATACTTGCACGGCATATTTTTACAATTATCAATCGAGTATATGTAACTCTTTGTGTCGAAATGACGTAAAAAACAATTGCGGCAGAGTGAGAGAGGTGTTTACAAGCTCTATTATCTACCTTACCTTATGCTGTTATTTGCGTTGTGTGTATGGAAGAAAAACTTCTACGATTTGTACTTAATTTTGAAATCTGCTGCAAGGATTCTTTTAATTTGTTTAATTGCTGACAGTAAGCATTCTGTCGATTGTGGTATTACTGATAGAATTCAAAATATTCAAAATTTCATTTTATCCCATCATATTAACCAAACCTGATCTTTCTGGTGAGTTTTCAGCGTCGGTTGTTGTTGAGTTGACTTGTGTAGCCTTTTGTAGTTTAAAGATTATTGTAAACATTCCTTCTTTGTCGCGAGTTATGAGCTTGTTCCAACCATAAATGACCTGATTACATTTAAGAGGCATATTGCAGATATAGAATTTTCTTCATTAAATGAATTCATGTGACAATTCAAATATTCAAACCCTCTTTATATAACAAGTCTCATTCAAACTGTTACTCAATAATTTCGATAACCTTATCTTCCTGTATTTTACCAAACCGGTTGCGTATCTATCAACTTCAATGATAGCCTTTACTTAGTCCCTCATTAAGTTTTCAATGGGCCTGCTGGAACGCAAATATTTTTGAGTGAGGAAGCATCCAGAAAAAACATTTTTATAACAATTTTTGTCAAGTACTTGTTTGTTTGTTACGACGTTTGTCTTTCTTAGAAATAAAAATTGGTTTAAAATAAAATACCCGCCAAACAAGCTAAATTCAACTAGATATATTTAAACAAGTTAGAATTACGTATTATTTTTTAAAATAAATAAAGCGTTTCAGTTTTTTTACTTTCATAATAAGTAAAAAGTTATTAAAATTTGTCCTTGTAAAGCCTAAACTTTCCGGGCAACTAATAGGTAGCATCAATGATTTCATTGGAAAGATATCTAAAAGAATATTTTGAGTTCTCGTAAGGTTTTTTATCGATTAATTTGCCATTATAAAAAATAAAACTATATTGTATAGATTTATTATAAGTGAAATTAAATATATTTATCTAAGATTTCACAGAATTTGTTTCTTATCAGTAATCAGTACACGATGAATTTATCCTTCTTTTTAATAATACCGCAAATTCACAGGTGTTATAATGTTATATTGATGTCTCCTATAAAGGGTTATCGATTTTTTTTTTAATTTATCAGTATCCAAATATTTCTTACAATACTGCGAATTCAATTTAGTGGACTATTATTCTTCTCAAAATTATTTACAAAAAATTATATCAATTGTCAAAAATAATAATAATAAAATAATAATAAATATATTTATGATAATAAACATACTAATCATTACTAATTAATTTAATAATACATTGAAAAGTCTGTTTTGTATTATATTATTGAGTATTTTATATTTATTGTCGTGTATTTAAATTGTTTATCAATTGGCATGTTTTGAAACAGCAGATTGAATTTTTGGTCAGTGTTGGTGTGAAATTTAATTTCTAAATATTTTTTTTTAAAAAGATTATGTTTAATTGAAAATAATGGAGAGTTAGTGGTTATGAAAAACGTATAATAAAGAAATATTAAACATTAATGGTTAAAAAAGTTTTTATATGATTAATAATTAAAGTAAAGTATCAATTTAAATATTTTTGTAATAAGTATTATATTTTGAATTTTATACGATAATAGTTTTTAAAAATAATTTTCAACGAATCATTGTGAAATTAAATTAAGAAAATTCAGATTCCGTATATTTCAAAGTTTTTATTTTGTTTTAAATACGTATGATAAATAATTTTTAATAAAAATAAAAAGTTTCATTTTGTTATTTTTAAATTAAGGAATAGGAGATTTTGTATATTTTACCTTATTTTTTATGATTTGTTTTAAACAACATATAATAAATAAATTAAGCGATAAATTATTTAATTTGTTTGAATAACGTATATGCGTTGCTATTGTTGTTTTCGGTGAATAAATTTTTATGGATTCAACTTATGATTTTAAATTCAAAGATGGTATATCCAATTCATTCTAACAAAATATATTTCATTAAATAATAATGGAGCATGATAATACGAAACAATAAATTTATGTGCAATCTCGACGAATAACGGCTATAAACATTTTGTCTCAAAAAGAGAAATATAATTACTGAGAAAATAATTTATTTACCTACAACAGATTGTGTTTTTAATTTATCAATTTATAATAGGACCTCGAATTTTATTAAAAGAAATGTTGCTGAGGTCTCTTATAGTTTTATAAACTAGTAATATAATTTAATTATTGTAAATTTCATATGATGAATATAGTTATTTTATTATTATATATATATTATTATTATCTATATTATTATTATTACTCATTATTATTATTATTATTACTATTATTCAATTATTTTATTATTATATATTATTTTTATTCATTATTATTATTATTATTATTATTATTATTATCTATTTATTATTTTTTAATTATTATTATTATTATTATTATTACTATTATTATTATTATTATTATAATTATTAATTATTATTAAGATGGTATTATGAAATAAATTTAATTATTTGATGATTAAAGTTTTTTATGTCAACACATCGTCAAGCTCCAAATTTGTTGTTAATGGTCTGAAACATTCCATTGTTTTTGAATTTAAAAGAATATTAGAATCGAAAACTTTATTTAAAACAAAAACAAAAAGTTTCAGTTGAAATATCATTTTTTATTTTGATTAATGATAAATTTGTTTGTTTACATTTTTCAAATAATACAAAATTTCTTTATAATCAATATATTTAATTAATTATTTTAATTTACAAATATTAATCATTTTAAAAATGTTTTTAATTTATTTTTATATTTATTATATTTTATAAAATTTAAAACATTTCATAATATCATTTCATAGTTAGTAGATTACATAATAATTACACAGACTCGCATCAATCAAAAACGCTAAAATCGGAGACAGTTACGTAATCACACTTGCATATTATGTACACTATAAGGGTTTTGGCCAATCAAATCACTGGAAACATGTGTTCGCACATAGGGAGTGAGGCGCGTTTCCATTCGTCGATTACTATTCTACCTTACTTTTTGGCCTAGGCAGATTTTTTACTTTTATATCCAGACGCAGCATCTTCATATGATATCTGATGACAAGCCTTTCGAAATTTCCTCTATCCAAATTTATTAAACTTGCATCTTTTCATTACTGCACAAATTGTGGAATGAGAATTAAGTCACATACACTGATTTCGGATTTCTTGGTCGTCACCCTTTAAAAGCTTCATCTAACAAATTAAGGACCACACAAAAAGGTCTGTTTAAAAGTATTGAATGTCACTCGAAACTTGTTGTACACGAGCATAGGACAAGTTTGTTGAATTCTAAAAGAGATTACTATTGTGAACACTTTATCGCTTAATCAAATGAAATTTGTTGAAAACTTTAAGATGATGAATAATTGTTAAGGGACAAAAGAACGTATTTCAATCCAACAGTAGCTAAGAGTTTGGTTGAGATTGTCTCAAATTATATTATACTGAGGCTCACCATTGAGTCTGTCTTGAAGGAACTTTCTGAAGTTGCATTCATCGAAGTACCATGTCATATCAACAGAGTACATTGAAGGAAAACTCTGTGAAAAAATGGTTATAATGATAATAGGAGACATTTTAAACAGGAGTCAATTTCACCAATAGAATGTATTCTTTTTTTAATGAAATGTTCCGCCTACTTTCAGCTTCTGTGTCAAAAAGAACAGTTTATCAATTTTTGCACATAAACTTTTAGTAAAAGACGAAACTTTGCCCTGAAAACTAAAAATATTATTTGTTTTAATGTTCAATAATTCGTGAAGTACTTGAATATTTTTCATTTACAATTCTCCACATTTTCATAAATCGTAAAGAATTACTACAGCGATACATTTTTTTTAAAAAAAAAGAACCTAAGTAGAGACCTTCTGATGTCAAAAATTCATTTATAAAGTAAAAGTTTTGATCAAAAAAAAGTCAAATGTCTTTTTTATAAGTTAAAATAAGATTTATGCTATAATTTATTTAATATCATTTATTATTACTATCTAATCAAAGGAACTATAGAAATGTGCAGATTAATTTTTTGATGAAATTTGTTATTAATAATTTTCTCTCTTGCATTTATAGAATTCATTTTGACATATCATATCATTAAATTCCAGGGCCGTCAGTTATAAGATCCACTTCTCTCACAAAGTACTATGGTGAAATATAGTAAATATCAATTATTTCCAGTATTGGCAACCTCTTCGAAAAATCAGAATTATCATTGAATTCGGAGATCAGATAAATTATTACTGAATATTTCCACAATTGATCAGGGAAAATTGTTTTTATGGATCAAAAAGGAAACAATCTGCTTACATTTCTTATTACGAAATCTTCCCAAGGCATATGAAAATGGTGAGTAAATAAAAAGCTTGCTTATTATTCTTTATACTTGTTACAAATTCTTTATCAAATTTCTACTGTTAGACAACCTTCTATAGATATCAGTCATGCATTGTCATGGAAAATATTGACGCTTGTACGAAAGAAAGGTTTGAATTTATTAATCTATAATGACGATTGTTAATGAGTCAGAAGAACTCATCTTTAGAATTTCACACAGAAATTGAACTCCAGAAAGATCTTATTCGCAAAACAAAACAATAACAACCAATATTTGTTTAATTTAAACAATTTGGATTAATATTAAAGGTCTTTTTCAATTTTTAATATTTTTGACAATGTTATAAATTTATTAAACTTCAAAAAATCTTTCAAATTATATTTAAAAATTAATAAAGATTGTAACAACTTTTGACTAATATGTAAAATAAATTTTACAAGAATTTTCGTTGACTAAAATTTACCAATTGATACATTTATTTATTAGATTTATATTTAAAATACGGAATAATCATAAACATATTTTTTTATTAAATTTTAAAAAAAAAATATAACAAACTTTTATTACTAAAATAAACAACTTAACCTTCGAGTGTGCGCAGAGACTCTCGTAAATTTACGGCAAAGTTTATTAATTTTCTCAATTGAAATGGTCTGTACACGTGCAATTTTAAGAAACCGTATCTATTCCTGGAACAATGTTTAATTGGTTATGTAGGGGGATTATTTGCTTTTTATGACGTAACATTTTGTCTGCATCGAGTCATAAGTGAATGAATGAATGATTTAGACACTTTCCCCTTATGAAAAAACCATCCTGAAATCCAGCGAACATCGGATTTAGCCATATATATAAAGTGAAACATGTAGTAATCCACTCCCGAAAAGAATTAAGAACATCTCAACGCAGAAGGAAGTCGAAGTCTTCTTAAAACACTACCTTCAGAACAATACATCGAACATTTACACCAGAACAACAATCATATAGCATTATAAAAACGGTTTTTGCTTTTCATCGAAACTGTTTCATCGAAAAGGGCTTTTATCGAAATCTTTTTCATCGAAAAATCAAAAATTTCAAATAATTAAAAAATAATCAAAATTCGATGAAAATATAATTAAACATTTCAATGATTTCGAGGAAAAAATTTCGATGAAAAAATTATTTCGATGATGCTTTTCGATGAAAACGATTTCGATGAAAAAAATTTCGATGAAAAAAAATTTCGATGAAAAAATTTTTCGATGAAAAAAAATTTCGATGAAAAAAATTTCGATGAAAAATTTTTTCGATGAAAAAAATTTCGATGAAAAAAATTTCGATTAAAAAATTTTTCGATGAAATTTCGATTTTTCGATGAAAAAAATTTCGATGAAAAAATTCGATGAAAATTTTTCGATGAAACGATTTTTCGATGAAAAAAATTTCGATGAAAAAATTTTCGATGATGAAAAAAATTTCGATGAAAAAATTTTTTCGATGAAACGATTTTTCGATGAAAAAAATTTCGATGAAAAAATTTTCGATGAAAAAAAAATTTCGATGAAAAAAAATTTCGATGAAAAAAATTTTTCGATGAAACGATTTTTCGATGAAAAAAAAAAAAATTTCGATGAAAAAATTTTTCGATGAAAAAAATTTCTGAAAAAAATTTTTGATGAAAAAAATTTTTCGATGAAAAATGAAACGATTTTCGATGAAAAAAATTTCGATGAAAAATTTCGATGAAAATTTCGATGAAATTTCGATGAAAAATTTCGATGAAAAAAATTTTCGAAATTTCGAAGAAGATATTTGCATGAAAAAATTTTCGATGAAAAAAATTTCGATTGAAAAAAGTTCGATTGAAAAATTTTCGATAAAAAACATATTCCGTTATTAGTGTATTTATTTTTATTATTGTTAAAAAACTTTTACATGATTATTTTGAAATGTTTTTTATTGTTAATAATTAGACCAATGGAAATTGTTTTTGTTCACTAAATGTCATTTACAAACGAAGGTTTTTTTTAAATCTAGTGTTCACTAAACTGGTGTTCACTATGTTCACTGACTATTTAATAGGCACTAAATTCCAATAGTTTTCATCGTGTCGTGAGATTTTAATATAAACGTCATTCTGAAAATCTAATCTTTAATATTCGATGATTCTACTTGAGAAGTTTTGCTGTAAATTTAGCAGTTTCAATGTACTTGGTCAGTAAACGATGTGAACAAATGTAGCCACGCAAATCTACTTTCAAACTGTTCTTTTTAGATGAAGACGAAATATTATTTTGATAGAGGTTGAGAACCCTGAATTAACGTATTGACGAGAGAATAGAATGAAGTCAGTTTTTTTTGCATTGTAAAATAGATTTCGTCTAAAACAGTTGAAGCTTCAATATGCACATTCTTCTATTACAATGAGATGAAAGTGCATTATTTTCGGTTAATTAAGGAAACAAGAAATACGACTTAACCGCTTAAGGAGTTAAAATAAATTGCACAAATTATAGTTCTAAAATTAATAAAAATCCAACTAAATAATTAAGCAGAAATATTCTTGGGATTAAATAATAAATTTAAATTAAACACTTCTTACGAAATTTTGGGACTAATAGACCAGAGAGGTGTTTGACGATTCCATGTTTTTCATTGAAAAGTTTTTATTATCGAAATTTTTTCATCGAAATGTTTTTCAATCGAAATTTTCACCGAAAAATTTTTCACTTATGTAGAATATTTAAATCATAGGTAATTTTAATATATAATAGCAATAATATTCAATAATAAAAATAAAAAATTTCGATGAAAAAACTTTCGATGAAAAAAAGTTTTTGAAAAATTTCGATGAAAAATTTCGAAAAAAAATTTTGATGAAAAAAAATTTTTGATGAAAAATTTTGATGAAAAAAATTTTTCGATGAAAAAAATTTCGATGAAAAAAATTTCGATGAAAAAACTTTTTGATGAAAAAATTTCGATGAAAAAAATTTGATGAAAAACTTTTTGATAAAAATTTTCGATGAAAAAAATTTTCGATGAAAAAAATGAAAACTTTTGATGAAAAAATTTTGATGAAAAAAATTTCGATGAAAAACTTTTCGATGAAAAAAATTTTCGATGAAAAAAAATTCGATGAAAAAACAATTTTGATGAAAAAAGTTCGATGAAAAACTTTTCCGCTGAAAAACTTTCGATGAAAAAAATTTTCGTATGAAAAAAACATATATCCGTGTCTTGACATAGCAATCCGATTAAGTTTACAATTGAATTCAGTAAACGTTTGTAAGCATTATCATTCATCTTTAATGAAAGGATTGCAAATTAAGCATATATTTATTCAGTTATTGGTGTGTAATACGCAAATCCATTCAAATATCTTTACGTAGGAAGTGTTAACAAAAGTGACAATTATCAAAGCTAATTTAAAAAGAGATTTAATAAATTTATTGATCTGGTTCCACATAAAGGGAATTAAATACGGTTAATATTATTTTTTAATTAAATATGAAATAAATTAAATAAATCAATAATTAATTAAAAAATAAATTAATGGGAACATTATTGAATTGATAAAAATTATTGAAATTATTAACTTGAATTTATGTAAACCGAGTTTCACGAAAAATTTTTCATCAAAATTTAAATCGAAAAATAAAATTTCCAAAAAATTATTACAAACATTAAAAACAATTTTCGATTGAAAAATTTTCGATAAAAACGATTTTCGATGAAAAAAAATTTGCCATGAAAAAATTTTATCATTAACATGCTTTTTCATGGAAAATATTGTTCTTTTAAAATAGGCTTTACCTTTTAATATTAATTTTCGTCTGATTATATATTTTGTATATAGGTTTTTTTTATTTTATTAGGTTAAAAAAATACTTAATTTTAATTTTTTGATAATTATTAATATTCTGTTTCTATATTCTAAATTCTTATATTTAATATTTTTACGATTTTTTTTATATAAAGGTTGCATTTCCTTTAGAGGTTGTATCAGAAATTCTCAACATTAGAATCCGAGAAATAAAAATTGAAATATTATAATTGATAGAGAAATTAAGTAATTTTTATCCGTAGTTTTATGAACCTAAAAAAATTTACTGTTAAACTTATTTTAGCGTTAGAAAGATGTCTATTTGCTACAAAATAAACCAAATTGTTTTATTTATTAAATTTTCCATTAAAAAAATGGTACTTATGCAGTTTATCCACCCAATTATTAAAAATTCATTTGAAACAAACTAGATTGTTATATTTAATAGTTTATGACTGCTTTAAAGTTAATAATTTAATGTGTGCATTATAATCTATTCCTGATAATTATTATTGAATTTGTTCTACATAATATCTAATTAAATGCATAAATCAAATTACAAATAAATTTATTATTAAATAAAACCTTAAAAAAGGATACGATATTAACTAAAACATCTGTTTTTTGCGTTACAATAAAACAAAGAAGCAATATTATTGCACAAGAACTTGGCTTGCTTTTAATGAAAGGTTTGTGGGTGTGTGAACTGTTATAGTATTCGATTATCAATAGAGGAAAACGGTTCCAAGAAGAACATTTTTAATGACAAGAAAATCCTGTGAAAAAATTGATTTATTTATTTGATTGATTTATTAACCGGGGATACTGCAAAGTACCGGAAAATGTTTATACAAACTATTTCCAATTAACTTAAAGTCTCAATAAAATCTTTAAACTCGGAATTAAGAAAATTATTTGAAATTTAGCTAAATCAATCAATGTAATTCAACTTAAAAAAAGCTGAAAATATTTCTAGGTAAATTTAAAGTAATCACTATTCTTCAAAATATTTGAAAGCTTATTACATTAATTAATGAAGAAATCAGGAAACACGTAGTTTATGTAATCTAACTTTTCGATCTATTATCATACACCGCAAAATAAGCATAATTCTTTTCCGAAACCAGCCAAAGGGAGTGGGACCACTGCATATTTCTAATATTGTTAAAATCTTGGATTTGGAAAGCATAATACTACGTGTTAATCAAGAAATGTCTTAAATTAACAAATACACATACTAAATCCAAATAACAGAAAATTACCAATAGTGGTTTATTATTTGATAGCAAAGAAAGACATTGATGTGGTAATTCGAAACTATATTACGACTTAATAGCATTATATGAATATGTAAAAAAAATTCTTAGCATTAACAAGTAATAGATATTAAAACATTATAAATTAATCTGTTTATAAAATTTAAATTGCTAATGTAATTTTATTATTTATGTAAATACTATACTTACTTTTAAAAAATAAAGTATCATTTAAATGCATATTTTTGGCTCAGATGTACTTTCATATGCCCTGCTTATTAAAATATCATTGTTTTAAATATTTAGAAAAATAATCAAAATTTTAATGATGTTTGTTTCAGTTTCCAATTAAAATAAAATGCAAATAACTTCAATATATTAACTGTTCCATAAGAATTATGGAAAAACTTTAAACATAATTTTGGTACTTATATAGTTTTTAAAATTATCTGATTATTTTGGGAAAGAATAATATTTTTATGATATCTCTCTGACTTTAACACCTTTCATCCTTTCAAGCAAAGATTTCCGGCCTTTGATATTTTTACCACTTCATACTTCCCCGTTAAATAATTATTTCGATCTTTATATGGTACCATATCTTGAGCTCTTAAATTCAGGAACAAACGCAATTTTGAAAATTATCAATAAATAATGGAGACGAAAAAATCAAGCAAATATAAAAGAGAAATTACATAAAAAAAAATACAGTCGTGACCAAAATCAGCTCTACAACAAATAAAAAAAAACTGAAAAAATGAAAACAAAATAAATAATAAATAAAATAAAGTAAAAAAGAAAAAATAAAAATAATTAAAAATTAAATGATTAAAATAATACTTATATTAGTTATGAACAAAGCAAAAATCAAAGTATGCTAATCAAGGTGAAAGAATTAGTTAAAGAAAGCAGGAACCACTTTGTCGCAATTTAGTGAAGAAGTATTTTCCCTTTATAACAGCCGTAAGAATTTTATGGCACCTATGCCACACTCCTATTTACCAGATACATAGTCTTTATGTAACCACCTTAATCAAAAAAATTGTTTGGCTCCATTATCCAGACGCCCAAATTTGATGATTACACCAAGTATATATAAACATACACACACACACATTATATAATATAGATATATAATGATTATAAGATATATATTATACACAGTATTATATAAACATATGGAACATATAACCACACCAATCATATACACAACATTTTCTTAATAACACCAGTTACTCCGAACACATCTTTGACCGATACGTCCGCTCTCTTTACTCTCCTAATGTCCGTGAGGTGCAGCTGAAAGCTTTGATGTTACCTAGCATACTCATTCTAAGTCTCGTAAGGCTTCCAGAACAGCGCCAGCATACTTACAGTTCCGCTGAAACACAAGAATCCTTCTCACTTACTTTGTCTTTGTATTAATTTTGGCGTTCTTCTGTTCTTATCTCTTGCTATTAATAGCCTGGTTCGACTTTCCATTTCATCTTTCATATATACTGGCATCATCATTCTATAGTCATTCCACACCCATAACTTGGCTGTATGGTTAGTAAAAGATTATAATAGAAGGCTGTTATCGAATTAACAATTTATAATAACCACTACACCATTGTAAGGCATTATTAAATTCTTATTTCTGATTAAAGAATCATTTTTAAATTGAATTAAAAATTAAAAATATTTAATTTTGTAAAAATTAAAAAGATAGTAACTGATAAAAGTAATTAATTTTTAAAGTAGTATTTAAAGTCAGTAATAATGTTCCTATTATCAGTAGGTTAAAAATGATAATGTCATTAAAAAAGCAAATGTCAGAAAAAAAACAAATTGTCAGTATTTAAAATAAATGTCATATTGTTTATACAGTATTGTTTTACTGTATTATTTAAAACTTTTTTAATACATATTGGGCTAAAACCCCTGTAAGAGAATTTTAAAAATGAAGACGAGAAAAAAAGACTGGCCTGACATATATTATTATTTATTACAGATATAATGATATATAATTAAAGTAAAAACTTTAAAACTGTAGAAAATTATTTATTAAATGATGTAAAAAATCATTTAATATTATTATATATTTATGTAATATACAATTAATTACAATTTAGTGAATTATTTTGGATAAATTATCTGAATAAGAAATTAGAAATTTAAACCTGTTATGATATCAATGTAGAAATCTGGTAAAAATCTTTCATTTGATAAAAATAATGGATAATTATTATCATTATTATTAATAGTTTAATCATTATTATCATTATATTAATATTATAATTATTATATTAGTTTGTTTTAATTTGTGAAAATTATATTTTATATTAAATTATATTTTCGTAAAAGAAGTGTACCGATACGTGGAAATCCGGTACCAAGATAATATTGTAAAATTTAGTGCAAATTGGTATTTTAATTTAAAAAAATTTATTATATTATTATATGAAAAATGTTAATATTTACCTTATTATAAAAAATTTAATTTAAAAAATTGGGTGACTCAGACCCAATTAAAATTCTTGACTCGTTATTTTTCTTAAAAAAACAAAATCTAAATTAGGTATATGAAAAAAAATGTTTCACGATATCGCCCTAATTTTAGGCATATCCCCTAATTTGATATTCATAACAGGAGAAAGAGAGATTAACAAAAATTCCGAGAAAATTCAACGGGGAAATCACACACGCATGATTAACAAGTAAAAAGGAGAACAAATGCAGACAGAGACACAATTATTTCAAAGACTAACTTCAGATTAAAATACAGGACAGTTTTTGAAATTATTCAATTAGTTTAGAAAATTAGATTTTGGTGAAAAACTAACTCTCGGAATTCGTCAAGAGGAAACATAAACAAAGTAATTAAATTTTAAATTTTTTTTTCTGTGTTTATGATTCATATTTAAAACGTCACAAAAAATCTGTTTCACATAGAGAATCCACTCCAGCGATCCGAGAAAGATATGGAATCAAGAACACAACAAATAAAGTATGCTGAAAAAAGTAAAGTTTGATGAAGATGTGTTGAGAGTAACGAGAAAAATTACATTGTGATTAATATGAAAGTATGATATACAAATGAAAGAAGATGCAACTACGATCATGAAAATTATGAAAACGAGAAATACAAATGAAATATAGGTAAGAATGGATAATAAAACTTATTTAAATGAAGTCCGATGGCTATCGAGAAATGAACATGAGATAAATAAAGATTAATGAATATGAAAAATAAAATGATATGCATGCGAAAATAAAAATGATATATGAAAATATAGCAATATACGAA
>JACMZG010001913.1:26186247-26274422 GCA_018340805.1 Microvelia longipes
TTGCTTAGGTTTAAAGCATGAACGCGGAACCACGCAATTGGGGCATGGTTCTTGCATAAGCAAGAAAATGGTTGTTTTAGCACGAAACACGTATTCTAAATGAAATTCGCCCGACAGGGACACGCGCCGGAATATTTATTTTTAGTAGTTGTAACTTATATTTTTTTTTTTTTTTTAAACAGTTCTTTATTGTTGCAAAGTAATTACAATATTTATTTTGTGTTACCGGAAGCTATTATATTTATTGATTGGGTATTTGTGGCCTTTTAATTTTATTTATTTATTTGTTATTCTTTGGTGGTATATTTAATTTTGGTAATTTTTTGGGGTGTGAGGGGGTTTGTTTTGGGTCAGGATAATTTTATATTTTTTGGTTTGGGTATTTTTATTTTTTTTTTATTTTTTATTTATTTGTTTATTTTTTTTTGGGGGGGCTTGTCAAAAGGTATTTTTGGTGGTGTTTTTGAATAGGATTAATATTGTATAGGTAAAGTTTGCAGGGTTTCAAAATAGGTTGCCTATGCAGCTCTGTGGGACTGACTTTTAATGATTCAACCTGGCATTCGCCTGTAAAAATTGGAGGGAAACCACAGAAAAACCTCAATCAGGTTGATCGGACACGGCGGGTCCTGGTGTAAAAGGTTATTGTTTATTATTTTTTTACGTTTTGGGGATTTAACTGTTAGGTTTGGTCTCGGATACAACGATTTTTTTTTGTTTTTTTTTTTTGAGGCTAAGGGGAATGTTATTACTTTTATTTTTTATTTTTAATCTTTATTTTATTTACGAATTTGAGTGTATTTATTATATTTTTTATTTTGAGAGCCGCAAAGTCTTTGAATTTTTTCAGTATTTTCTTGGATATCTTGAAGTTTGACATCTTGATATAATTTTCCGTTGCTGTCTTGTATTTTTGTGCAGTCTAGTAGGATGTGTTCTACTGTTTCGTCTATTGTCGGGCAGGAGTGGCTGGGGAGTCGCTAACCCAATCTTGTAGTGATATGAATGCATCTGGGCATGTTGACTTCTTAATCTGTTTATGCAACAATATCTCTTCTTGACAGTTTCGATTTCCCAGAACCAAGGTTTAGCGGAACTATCTTGATGATTTCTTTAAAAATTTTCCCTTTCTGGTTCTTCGTTGAGTTTGGGTTTCCAGTCTTCTATCATTTTCTTTTTTGATAGTGATATAAGATCACTTGCAGGTATTTTATAGTTCGAGATCTTGTTGATTTTTTGCAAGGAGATCAGCTTGTTTCATTTCCCTGGACTCCAGAGTGATGATTTTACCCATATAAAGTCTATTTGTTGTACTGTTTGGTGCAGTTCGTTTATTTCTTGGATATGCATATATATGTGTCCATTTTGAAGTGAGTGAAATGTTGGATAGTTTTGTAAGTATTCCTTGGTTGTCGCAAGCAATAGTGTATTTGTTTTGAGTATTGTAATGTTTTTATATATGTAAGAGATTGTAAGATTCCTAAGCTTTCTAATGTAAATATGTTAGGTACTGTGGCATGAAAAACTTTGCCCATTTTTAGTTGTAAGTCATAATATGAGTAACCAGTTTTGTCTTTGTGTTTGATCCGCGGTAAATATTAAGTAGGTGGGTTAGTGGATATATGTGTAATAGTGTTCATGGAAAGTTATGTTGTTGTAGCGGATAAGTGAGTTTTTTTGGTATGTTATTGTTATTGTTTGGTAGATATCTTCAAAAGAAATTTTGATAGATTGGGAGTAATTTTATGTTGTATAATACTTTGGTTGAGATGAGCTGTAATAGTTTGTAGCTATTATATGTAATGGAGGTGTTTTATGTCGCCAGTATCGGTGATTTATTTTTATTTTGTTGTTTAAATTGACAAAGTTTGTTAGAAAGGAGATTGTTGAGAGTATAAAATTGATGAAGTGTTTGTCAGTCAGATATTGTCTTCGTATGTTAAGTGGTGGTTCTGAGCATTCAGTATTATTATTGTTATTGGTGTGGATTTAAGATATCCCATACATAATCTTAAAGCTCTGTATTTGTAAACGGTCTAGTTTTGTAAGTAAGTATTTTTGGCATTACGTAAATGGGGGAGGCAAAAGTCTATGCATGCCCGTATGTTGCCCTATAAAATGTGATAAAGAGTTTTTGGGTCACATCCCCATGCTTTATTGCTGACCATTTTCATGCTGTTTAAGGTATTTTTACATTTGAGACTACTGTATTTTTATATGGTCTTTTCCATGTCAGTTTTTGTCAAGTAGAGTCCTAGAAATCTAACAGTTCTTTTTTTTTTATTCTTATGTTGTCAAAAGAATCTCGTCATCAAGAGGATATTGTTACGTCTTGTAAAGCAACATTCAGATTTGTCTTGGATAGTTCTAACCCAGTAAGTTCGTCCATTCTTGTATTTGTTTTAGGGTGTTAGTTAGGTCAGTTTTATCATGTCATTTATTTTTTGTTGTTTATAGTAATTATAAGTATGTCGTCAGCAAATTGAAGTATTTTACAGGGGGTATAATTTGTTCTAAGTCAAAGGTATGTATTAAGTATAAAAGTGGCTTAAGATGGCCCCTTGAGGACACCTCGTCTTGTGTGAGTACGTCCGACTATTTGACCGTTAATTCGAAAAAGAAGGATTCGGTCAGTTTATTAATTTAATGATAAGTTTGCAGTTTTGTTTTGATGTCTAGTCGTAAAAAGTTTTTGGTAAGTGATAGTAAAACTACGTTGTCATAAGCTCCGGTGATGTCTTCTAATAAGAGAGATAATACTGATTTTTTTTGAGTAAATGCACTATGTATGTCATTTTTAGTTGTGTTTGACTTTCTAGGTCGATTTCATTTCTTCTGAAGCCCTTTTGTGAAAAGGCAGTTGTTATTGGCATTCCAACCACCATTCTAATCTATTTTTATAATCTTTCAAATGTCTTTCAGCATGCAAGATGATAAAGATATTGGTCTATAGTTTGAAGCTATGTCAACAGTTTTTGGTTTTTTTATTGGAGTATTATGTATGTGCGCCATGAGTCAGGATTGTTGAGAAGTCCAAATATTATTAAATATATTTAAAAGAATTTGTTTTGAATTGTTGTTGTAAGTGATGTATCATTCATAGTGAATATTATCAAAGCCGGGAGCAGTATTACTGTGCTTTATTGCAGCATTAAATTCATTGATTGTAAAAGTTTCGGTTCAGTATGTGGATTATTATTGGTTGGATATAGGTGAGTTATGTTGGTAACTGAGGGAGGGCAAGTTTGTCCATAAAGTCTTCGAGCCATGTCCGTATTATATGGGACTCATTAATTTCAGTTTTGTTTATTTTCTAAAAGATTTTCGCAAACAGAGGATGGGGAATTTTTGTAAAGTTTAAGCTGCACAATATTTTTCCAACCCACTTTTTTGTTTACGTTTTTAATGTTCGTCTAAATTTAGCATTTGCTCTTTTAAACTAATAAAAGTTTAAGTTAGGGTTAGTACTGTAATTTTGGTAAGCATTATAACGATCGTTTTTTAGTTTGTTCACAACTAGAGTCCCACCAATGAAGTTAAATTAGGTACGGAATTGAAGTAATTTTACGTTTTTTTATTTCAGGGATAGATTTTTTGCATGCGGTCGTTAATGTCTTGTATAAATTCATCGTAAGTGGTTGGATGGATTATCTAATACTTTTTGTGTCAAAGTTATAAAGTGTCATGGTATTCTGTCCAGTTAGCTTTATCAATATTCCAGCGTCTGCTGGATACCGTATAGTTTAGGTATATTAATAGAGTTTGTTTCAATTATTATAGGGAGGTGTTTGGAACCATGAGGTCGTCTAAAATGTCCATGTAAAGTCCGTTGCAATAGTGTTAGAAGCTAGAGAAAGCGTCAATTACAGAGTTAGTTTTTTGATTTTATTTGGGTATTAGGGTTGGTTTGTGATTGTTTAAGAAGCAATTGTATTGGTATCTTCAATTGCTGTCAGTAAGTTGTCTCCTTTTAAGTCACTTAAGTACATCCCCATGCCGTGTGATGGCTGTTAAAGTCTCCTAATTATTAGTATGGGGTGGTTAAAGAGTTGAATAAATTAAGCCATTGGATTTGTCAGTTATTTTATTTGTGGTGGGTTGTATAATGAAATTATATTAATGTTGAGTGTTTATATGTTATTTGTATTCCTATAATGTCTGTGTGTATGTGTGGTAGGTCTATGGAGTGGTTTGTACTTGTTATTAGATTTAATTAATATTGCGACTCCACCACCCTTTCTGTCGTCTTGTCTGTTAAAAGATAGTAAATTATATACCTTTAAAGGTGATATTAGTTTGTTTGTCAAACCATGTCTCAGAAAGACATGCTATGTCTATATTGGATGTGAATAAGAGGTGTTTAAGAGAATGTTTTTTTTATTTGCTGACCTAATGGGTTCCACTGCAGTATCCTGAATGCTCGCAAGTTAAAACTTGCGAGCATTCAAGACACTGCAGTGGTTGTTTGTCTTTTAAGAGCCAAGACATGTTATATGCGTGAGTTGAGTTTAGAAGTTGTATTAAGTTTTTATAGTATTGTCGTCTATGTGAGTTTTGTGTAATGTTGTGTGTAATTGTAAATATTGTTTTTGTTACTTCAGTTATAATTTTTATTATGTGTTGTGATAATGTCAATATTATAGTTTTCAGTATTGAGTCATTGGTTTAAGGGATTGACTGTATTTCAGTCCTCCCGGTGTTTGTTTGGGGTTTATAGGGGTTTGTATATATTTTATTGTCGGGGCTATATGATGAAGTTTTTGCGCTTTAGGATTATTTTTGGGGTTGGTAAGGTTGTATTTGATATTTGCGTGATTCAGTATTTATGGTTAGGTTGGGATAGTTTCAGTTGGTTCAGATTGAAGGACTGTTGCATATGTTTTGTTACTAATTTTTAATTTTGCTTCGCCGAAAATATATTATTTGTACCCATAGTTTTCTTATGCTTTTGTATTTTAAATTCGACAGTCTTTTTAAGTTTGTTGTCTTATGTCCTTGTTTACAGTGAATACATATGGGGGAAGTGATTTAGGACATTGTTGTATCTCGTTTTTATCATTTATTCATGAGTTGAAGGTTTAACCCCGCATGTTTCACAGCGGGTTAGAACCTTTGGATCAATTTCTCTATGTCCAAATCGGAGACAATTTTGACACTGTATTACTCGGGAATGTACGGTTCAATTGGGCATCCTCACAAGTGTAGATAAGCGTAAGGTGGTAATGATTTGCCTCTAACTGTTATAAATTGATTGTGTGGGATAAATTTTGGTGTATTGTTGCAATCACTTTTCTTGTTATTCGTTTAACGTAATTAGTTTTATATTTGTATTTTGAAAATTCATATTTTGTAAAATTTCTGATTCTGTTAAGGATTGCTCAATTCCCGAACAACCCCTTTTTTGTAGATTATTGATTTTATGAATGTTTATAATTTTCATTTAGTGTTTGGGAAGTTATGAGTTTTTGCATTAATTCTATTATTAAGTGTTATTTTTATTTTGTTTACAGAAATACTGGTTATTTGAGTAATTTCGTTGTTTTTTATCCTAAGTTTCATGTAATAGTTTACCTATCGTCATGGGGTGAGTCTTGATATTCCTTTATTATTAGAATTGGTATTTTTTGTGTTGTATTATAACATGGTATGGACCCATGTCATGTGGTCATATTTTCTGGTGTATTTGGTATGTCCGTCATAGTAAGTTTGATTGTCTCCATTACCTCGTTTAGTCCTCCGCTGTTTTCTTGCAGTTTTTTTTATTATTTCTTTGTTCTTCTTACTTCTTCTTTCTTGGTGCTGTCTTCTAGAAGTTCTTAAATACTGTTTTTTTTCTTATTTAGTAGATTTAGGGCGTTTTCTTCTCTTTTTTTAATTTATTTTTTACGCTTGTCACTGCTGTCAAGCGTATGTTAAACTTATATAAAAAGCACGAAACGCATCAAAGGAAATTCGCCCGACATGCGACCACGCGCCAGAATTATTTTCTAGTTGTTAAACTTAATTAGGTAAAAAAACGATAAAAAATGATCGACCCTTCCAGGATGTGAACCCAGGTACCCTGAGTTTGAGTGGTTTGTATTGACTCCGGACCACTGGCATTCATCTCAGAGGCCCAAAAAACATGAAAACGACACCCTACTCGAAATTTAATTTTCAACGACCGTAATTTTGGTTTTCTATAATTTTTTGTGGTTTTTCGACTTGTTGGTAACTTAAAGTGGTCGTATCGACTTCGGACTAGGTTTCATTCGATTCCGCGCCAAATTACATTGAAAACGACACCCTACTCGAAATTTTATTTTTTTTATCGACCTAAATTTTGGTTTTCGGGAATTTAGAATGGTTTTTTCGATTTTTAGGTCACTTATAGTGGTCGTATCGACTTCGGACCGGTTCATCGATTCAGCGTCTCAAAAAATAAATATTGACCTTTTTTGCGGCAAAAAATATTAACCTGAATTTTGCCGATTTTTTTGAAATTTCGCTGACTCAGCAAACCGGGTTATTGACGTCACAAAACCTGGTTTTCAATAGGGTTCGTGTCCTCCCAAAGGTTGATTTTTGTACCAAGTTTGGTTAAAAAATATTAATCCGTTCGAAAGATAGAGTGTTTACAAGAAAGTGTCTAGAAATACATATATATATATATATATATATTATATATTATTATATATATATATATATATATATATAAAGTTTCAAAAAAAGTATTTTTTTCGTCATAAGGACCTCTGAAACGGATTGTGTTCGTGGTCCGAGGTTCGAATTCCGCCATGACGCCTATCCCATTAGGCGAATTTTCAAAGGAAATTCGCTAAAACCATCTGAATATTTTTTACAAAGTCTGTGTGTATATTATATATATATATATATATAGTATATAATATATAATTATATATATATTATAATATATATATATATATATATAGTATATATATATACATATATATATTATACACACAACACATATATATATATATATATATATATATATATAATATATATAAACTTAGGGAGGACACACAAACCCTATTGAAAACCATGTATGCAAGTATATCTACGGTTTTTGTGGGATGATAAGTGTAAACTACCCTCTAGTGAGGTAGCATTGTTCTGAGCACGAGGGAGGCTAGTCTAAAGTCATACCATATTTAGGCCTAAATTTGATGATTTTAAATTCAGAGGACTTGCTTCGCAAGATATAATGAGGAAAAGTTCCGAGGTACCCTGTACCTGATAACCAGTCTATGCTAAAACTCGGCTAAAATGGTCAAGCTATCTTTGGAAGTTATTTTCATACTGTCTTTCTACCCCACCATAATAGTAAATGTCTATAAAGTAATGCTTAACTTTATAATAAATATTTATAAATCAGCCAAGTTTATTTAAGCCACGGAAACTTGTAACCATATTGCAATCAGAGAGAAACTTCAATTTATTATTTGCTTCTTCTATGTCATTTCTTTTATTACATTTGTTACAATATAGATAACGGGTGAAAAGGAGGGGAAACAGAGCATCAATCACTATGTTTATAAGAACGCCTACTGAACTAACAACGAAATTTTACTACTTCGTTAGTTCGGATCCTTTCTCTCTCTCACTACCCCCCTTTTTCTCCTACCCCATCCTCTACTTCCTATCTGTTTAGCAACGTCTGTCATCAGGTTTATTTTCTATTCTGTAAGAGTTCCTTAACCTTATAAACTTGAATTTTATAAATGAGTTATTGCAGAATAGCCATTTTCTGAAGCGCGTGGGTTTCTATGTCTTAAATAGTCATTTGACGATTTCATTGTTAACTAAATAAATTATATGAAAAACGTTCTTATGCTACTTTACGGACGGTTGGCTGATCTTTAATCGCTCAATGCCAAACACCTCTTCATAATAAGTCACAGAAAAAAAATAATATGATTCGTCTGAACTAATCATACTTAATTTATTTATTTATCATATGATTAGTCGAACTGACAAAATATGAGTTCGAACATTAGTCGAAACAGGATTAATATGATCAGTCGAAATTTACTCAGTTAAATGTGAGTTTTTTTAATTTCGTTAGCTATGTAAAAAGTATGGAACATAATAACTCACATTTTTAAAATAAAAAGAAACAATTTATGTTATATGATAACTAAAATTTTACTTATAATAAAATACAATAACTTAAATTGTCTTCATATTATAAAATATAAATGTTTAAGCATACCTATTTTAGATTACCTTGCCTACAATATTACTTTTCTTGTTTTAAACGGATATTTTTGTCAATTTATGTTATTTTGTAAACCTCTCTCTCTAATTAGTCCATTTTATAATAATAATCTAATTATAAATTATTATGACTTAAACTTTCTTCATATTGAAGATATTATTTAATTAATGACTCAAACTTTCTTCAGATTGAAGAAATTATGAAATAAAATGACTCAAACTTTCTTCATATTGAAGAAATTAAAAAATAAAATGACTCAAACTTTCATATCATATTGAAGAAATAATGAAATATAAATGACTCAACTTTCTTCATATTGACTCAAACTTTCTTCATATTGAAGAATAAGAAATTACTCAAACTTTCTTCATGTTGAAGAAATAATAAATATAATGACTCAAATTTTCTTCATATTGAAGAAATAATGAAATATAATGACTCAAACTTTCTTCATATTGAAGAAATAATGAAATATAATGATTCAAACTTTCTTCATATTGAAGAAATTATGAAATATAATGACTCAAATATTCTTCATATTGAAGGAATTATAAAATATAATGACCCAAATTTTCATCATAATGAAGCAAATATAATCGCTCGAAGTTTCTTCTTCTCCTTACTTCTCATTTGCAATAAGCAAATTTATATTTATCATTTCACGCAATTTCACGTACAACACACATTATTGTGTTGTTAACAATAATTAATTGTAATTTGTAGTTGTGTTGTCTATTTGTTTAGTAATAGTAATTAGTATTGTTGTTAGTAAGTAATATGTAGTAGTAATTTTAAAATATAATGACTCGAATTTTCTTCGTAATAAGCAAATTATAATAACTCGAATTTAACTCGTGATAAATAAATCTTGAAGTACTATAAATCTAATTTCCTTCATCCAGATTCCCAGATTATTTTGAAACTGTCGCAAAAAAATATTCCTGGTTTTAAAATAATGGAAATAAAATAGATGTGCACATCATGTAATTTACTTCAATAAATATATTACATACTAAAATAAATTTCGGTAATGCAAATATTGTTTTAATATTTATTGTTATACTAAACAATAACAGATTTTTATTTATCTGCAAACAATAGCAGAAAAATTGTCATACAATGACGTTTTAAGAAAAAAGTTTTTATAAAAACCAAAATACTATAACCAAAGCTGGCGATGAAACAATTACGCTTTATAATTTTTTGTAAATGTAGATCTAGATCGCTGGAAAGAAGTCCGTAAGGAAACAATATTGTTAATAAACTTGAAAATTATTAAGTACATTTGAAAAAAAGAAAGTAAATTTTTAAAATAAAGTTATAAGATTAAAATAATTAATTTTTGTAATTACATTTTAGTATTTAAAGAACTTACTATTCCGGAAATTAATTACTTGACTAAAGACTTAAATTAAGAAATGATTTTATTATAACATTTACTTTTCATATTTTTCCATAAAAATTTTGCTCTTTCTTAAGAGAAAATTAATAACACTAAGCGGAATTATCTCAGACAACTCACTGAATGTTATAAAAGATTTGTCTACTCTCAAACAAGCATAATTTTCCAGGAAACCCCGTTTAGAATTCTATGTCTAATGTTAAGTTTAGTTTAAGGTAAAAAAGAGATAAAACTAGAAAAGACTTTCAGCAAATAGACTTAGCTCTAGTTGAGTTTAAAACAAAAGAGATTTTAAAAGTATTTTTAATAATTTATTTAAAGGTAAAACCTATCTTTTAGTAGATTCGAGGATTTAGTAGATAATAGAAGGTAATTTAATCACTGACTGTGTAGATAGAAATACACAAACAGTTGTTTTAATTAAAATTATTCACTTAAGAATTTTAATTAAATAAATTTTAAATAATTTGATACTACCGAGCTTAGCAAAACATGAATAGTTGACACGATGTTATATTGTTCGTACAGTATAGCACAAATATGTAGTGTCAACTCTTCATGCATAAGAAACTTAATATAATACTAGATAAAGAAAGAGCACTTCACAAAAGCCGACTGGTAGTCTTAAGTAGCGCTGCCAACCTAAGAATTACTTTATGAGCTTAGGAATTTTAAGTAGCCTGCTTTACTCGGCGCCTGATAAGTTCACAAAGGGTAGCATAACATAACAAATTAAAGTGGGATATGGCTATGCTTCGAGCCATCAATGAAGCAAATTTTAAATAAAGCAACAATTCCCGGATGAAGCATTTTACTTTTTACACCCCTGTAACACAGAATGAGCCACTCATCTAAACAAGAGTTTTTTCCAAAAGCAAACACAAATTTGCTTTTATAAGAACACAATAAAAACTTTAAAAATCCTAATGAGTAAAATAATGTTTGCGTAATTTTAGCTGTAAAATGACTGCTTTATATACACAATCATAAAATGCTTTTGTGGCGTCTCATTTTTATAAATTTATGTTCATAAATAAAGGAAAATGTTGTTATCTTAATGGTTTTCAGATAAATATGGTTATACTGAAATAAACGAACGAAACCTTAACTTGTTGTATAATAGAGCACTAGATCAGCTAGGAGGAGGAAACTTGCTTCATAATAGAGCTCTTGATCAATTAGGAGGAGGAAACTTATTACGTAATAGAGCCCTTGATCAATTAGGAGGAGGAAACTTGCTTCACAATAGAGCTCTGGATCAATTAGGAGGAGGAAACTTGCTTCAAAATAGAGCTCTTGATCAATTAGGAGGAGGAAACTTATTACGTAATAGAGCCCTTGATCAATTAGGAGGAGGAAACTTGCTTCACAATAGAGCTCTGGATCAATTAGGAGGAGGAAACTTGCTTCACAATAGAGCTCTTGATCAATTAGGAGGAGGAAACTTATTACGTAATAGAGCCCTTGATCAATTTGGAGGAGGAAACTTTCACAATAGAGCTCTTGATCAATTAGGAGGAGGAAACTTATTACGTAATAGAGCCTTGATCAATTTGGAGGAGGAAACTTGCTTCACAATAGAGCTCTTGATCAATTAGGAGGAGGAAATTTATTACATAATAGAGCTCTGGATCAATCGGGAGGAGGAAACTTATTGCATTATAGAGCCCTTGATCAATTAGGAGGAGGTAACTTGCTTCGAAATATCGTATAAATAAATTCTTGATCAATTTTTGATTTATATTATTAATAAAAATTAATAACTTAAAAGTCTAGTTCTAGTTTATTGATTTTTCTTCTTTTATGTATTTGATTTTTTTTTTAAATTTTTATTAAGAAAAATTTATTTTCCCTACAAAAATCAATAAAATGTAATATTCAAACCTATTGGAACTTGTAATATATGTAATAACTTTTAAATAAATAAATGCAAATGTGCATCTGTGGCTTATATTTTTAAATTTATTTTGAATATTTCATACTTGTGCCTAGAAAAGAAGTTATTTCTTAGCATGATTAAAAACTTTTCGTTTTTTTAATCTTTGAATATGTCGAGAAAACGTTAACCAAATTAAATAAATTTTTAGTCAAAATATTGCTAGTTAATTTTTATTCATAACTTTATAATAAGATTTCTAAAAATAATAAATATTTTTATAAAAAATTATTCATAACATTACTAAAAGAAATGTTATACAGCAAATTTGTTCATCTAGCTCTAATATACAAATATTATAGTTTATATGTTAGGACACTGACGAAACTTTTATCGAGTTGTTAAATTATTTTATTAATTTCATACAATAAAATGAAATACAATAAAATATTAAACAATTTAACAACTTGATAAAAGTCTCTTCAGTGTCCTAACCTATAAACTATAAAAATATCATGGAGCCCAAAAATCAAATTAATATTAGAAAATATTATTAATATAATTTGTGCATTACTATTTATTTACTACTAAATTTTCTTAATAAATACAATATATAAACGAAATAATCATAGAAGCTTTTTGCCGTGCCAGGCAGAAAATTTATTTACTATTTTGTGGTAAATATATAATTTGTAAAAAGGTAATTAACTATATATTTATTAATTTGATTACTGCCTAGAACAGTTGTTTTAATTTGATAAAACGCCTTTTACATTATTTTCAGACATTCTTAAAATTACAAAATAATGAGATCCACTAATAGACCACTAATGACATCCAATAATAGATCACTAATGAGATCCACTTATAGACCACTAATGAGATCACTAATGAGATCCACTAATAGATCACTAATGAGATCCACTAATAGACCACTAATGAGATCCACTAATAGACCACTAATGAGATCCACTAATAGACCACTAATGAGATCCACTAATAGACCACTAATAGACCACTAATGAGATCCACTTATAGACCACTTATGAGATCCACTAAATGCGAGGTGCAAATAATGTGACCATCAAGCCCTTTAACTCTTTGGTGCTTGACGGTCGCGAGCCCCAAAGGTTTAACCCACTAGATTAACCCATTCTAGCTGCCTGATAAAGAACCAGGCCATCAGAACTTTTATCCCGGGCATCTTCATAGTTTTTTTTAAGAATATAAAAATTTATATTTTGCAAATTTATAATATAAAAATTTATATTTTGCAAATTTATAATATAAAAATTTATATTAGCTTTTTTAATAGTATTCCCCATAATCTATCAATGATAAAAAACATTAATTTCTCTATCTACTACTGATACGTAATATTGACATTACATGTCCGTAAACATGCACCGAAAATAAGTATTTAGATTATTGCACATACTTAGAATACTTGTAGAGAAATTCTTCTTACTTTTCGCACTACTTCATAAAATAAAAGGATTTTTTTATTCTTTGCGCAAGAACCCTTATTAGTTTGTTCTTATTAGTACAAACAGTCAGTTAGTTCTTATCAGTACGTGTTGCCAGTTGGTGTTCTTGTGGTTAATCGAATTCGCTTACTTAAGTTTTAAGTAGTTATTAAAAGAGATAATTATTTTAATACGTCTTTACGTTGGTCGCTTTGAGTTACAAACCTCGCTTCGCTCGCTTTTTTTGAATATGTCAAACATAAAATCATTATTTATAAGAGATACTTTTGCTTTAATCATAATTTCCATGATGATTTATAATCAATAATAACAAAATGTTTTAGGATTTATTGTTGGTAATATTTGAACTGTTGTAATTCTGGTTCTATTCAACCGAATTTGATGGTTAATAAGCTGTTTGGTCACAAATTTAATTAACTTAAAAAAGGGCCCCTTAACGTTTTTTAATAAAACCAATATTAATTGGTTTTGGGGCTGTTTTACGCGCGCTTTGAAAGGAGCTAGGGATCAATATTCTCCAATCTTAAATACCAGACCACCGAAGCCATCAAGGACCCATAATAAACCAATCTAGTGAGTTAAACTGTAGTCTTAAAAGTGGCATTCGACAGTGACTTCATTTACGTCTTGAATTTCCTTTGAAAATTTCGCTAATGTTTTACTACAAGGCTTTACAGAACAGACAGGCATGGCTGCAGTTTCAAAGATGTGAAGTACAGCATATTCTTGAACCTATTCCTTTATTGCATGTATGCACCCAAATTGCACCTAGGCACTCTGCTGACATTCTATTTCACCTTATTATTTTGCATGAAAAGGTATAAATTTTAAATTAATTTACTTAAATTTAAACATTGCTCAACATGTTATTCAATAAATTAAATGTATATTTAATTTCTGGAAGTGTTTCTTGTATAACTAGGAGTGGGGGGCTTGGTTTCGCTTGTCCTATTATTTAAAAAATATATTACTAACTAATGATCTTATCAATTCATGCATATATATATATATTATATATATATATATATATATATATAATATATATATATATATATATATATATTTGTAATATAGTGACCTGAGCCAATTACCAAACAAGGAAAAGTAGATAACATGAAGAAATCTAAATAAAAAAACCATTTCAAATGCGATTATAATAAAATCAAAATATAATAAAATTTGCTTGAGTAAGAAAGGTTTGGAGTAAGCGGTTTAAGTATCAAAGTCTATGTAGGGTCTTCTCCCTGCTTCAGGCATTTTAAAGGGTCCAAGGAAAGGAGTTTCGGGACCCCCCCCCCTTAATCTATAAGAAATAGTACGTTTGTTTCCTTCCTTATAATTGAATATTTTATCCTTTGAGTATACATTTATGTAATTTATTGTAACAAGATTTGCACAAATTTATGACTTGATAGGATTATTATTTATTGGGAAAAGAACGACTTCAATTCTACAATAAATTTAATTAAAAGGAACAATTAATATTTTTATTCCATGTGATTCATCCTCAGGTAAAATTTAAAGACCACTAAAACCAGATCAACAATAAAGAATTAAGAAAAATAAAGAAAAAATTAAATGATATTTATGTAGGAACAAATATTTCACTATACCATATTTAATAATTAAATCCTTGATAAATAATCCTCATGATTTAATTTAATTATCCCTGTTCTTGTGCACCCTATGCAAGAGTGCACAATTAAAAAAACTCTCTTTTAAATCTATAAAAAAAAAAGATACGCACACACACACAATATATATATATATATATATATATTATATATATATATATATATATTATATATATATATATATATAATATATAATATATATATTATATATAAATATATTCATATCATTTGAAGATTATTTGAATTATTCTAACTTTTTCTAGGTATAATTAAGTTTTAAAGGTAGAATATAGAAATATTCCATTTATATGTGCAGGTGTAAAGGTTTTATATACCTATCTAATACTTTTCTTTCTTGTAGTTAAAATGCAGCCCTTAATGAGGAAAATTACACCGTTTTATTCTCTTAAGGATTCTTTACAATTTCAAATGCTCGTTTACACCCTCGGAATTAACTTTGTTTCGAAAAAGCCAAAGTTTAATAGCCCTGTAATTACTTTGGTGGAGGTATTCTTGTGGGATAATTGAACTTACCTATCTTAATACCCTTATTTTTTTTTACTTACAATTTTTAAGATTAACAAGAAGTATTTTTAAATGGTTAAACTTTAAATAAGTCCTAACTGAAATGATCAAATCATTGCAGGAGTCAAACCCAAGAGTATATATATATATATATATATATATATATATATATATATATATATATATATATATATATATATATATATATACGTATAATTCGTGGTAGAAAATAATTAACTACAGGCATAAAAGAAAAATATGCAATTGAAAAAAAATACGAGACTTAAGTAAAATAGGACATAAAAAAGTAAAATACAAAATAAAATTTAGTAATAGTTTAAAATTAAAATTGTTTATTAATGTGTATTAGGCTAGTGGGTAGAGCGTTACTATTGGCTGTTCGACAAAACGTTCTGTCGACAAAGAATTTGAGTTTGTTGTTGTTTGTTTCGACGATAGAGACCAAGTTATTACGTCGACAAAACAATCTATCGACAAAATGATTTGTCGACAGTACGATCCGAATTGATGCTTCCACAAATCATTCTGTCTACTGTAGGCAAACTGATTTGTCGACGAACAGAATTCACCTTTTTTATTAGTCCCATATTATATGGCCTAAGCTGGATATACACAGATATAGAGTGATCCTTTTAGTTTTGTGCTTAATGGTGATTTTTTTGTTTAGGTGGGGGTAATTTACTGAGGAGTCTAGAGATGGCGCTTAGAAACAATCCAGAGGCGTTCAGTAGGCACCAGAGAAACCTAGATTCCTTATCTGGTATTACTTTTGGAGGAGCTAAGCGATTTGATCCCAGGTATTAATATTATCATTAAACATTATAGTGGAATAAAATAAGAGAACTGACTCCCACAAAAACATGCGCCAGTTTAGAAAACTTAATTTTTCAAAATGGTTTCTAGTTTGTCAAGATCAGATAAGATAAGAAAATATGAAAATATATAAATAAAGATGAATCTCAACTCTGGCAAAATATTGGGTAAAAAACCCTCCATGTAGTTTTATTTTTGTCCGAAAAAGAAAATTTTATTTTTTGTACGTTTCTCTGTCACAGAAAACACATTATTTGCAAAAACATCCTCCACAATAATTCAAGTTGCAACAATAGCCCTAGCGGCCTAAAATTCCATCTTTTGAATTTAACACTCGTTTTAGCTGCCAGAAACACATGAGTAAAGTCACTGGTTGATTCTATTTCTCTATATTTGATTAATATCTATATTTAATTAATTCAATTCAAACAAAAATTATTAAACGCAAATTAAAAATAGCGTGGTATTATACACGTATTAACTGAAGAGTCTTAAAAAAATTTTAAAAGGTAACTGGGAAATTCTCCTCACCTTATTGGATTTGCTACGATCATCTTTGCTATTTTAGACTTGTTTTAAGCGGTCATCCTTTGACCTGCTGACCTCTTTATAATTATATAAAGAGAAACAAGAGAGAAAAATGTATACTCACTTGAAGGATTTTTTGATTATGAACAATAATTAAAAAAAACCGTTGTACGTCAGAAATTGGAATCATCTATCTATAACATTATCATTACAGATAATGATATAGATCTTGGCACATATGTTGGCCTTTCAAAAGACTACAAGCGTACCATATTTCAAATCAGTCCAGTAATTTATGTTTCGTGCATTTTTTATATTTTTGCACTAAAGTGCCAAAAACCTTTTACACAAATAAATAATTTAAGCTAATTCATTTCATGAAATAACCTATAACATTTTTACAACATTTACAAATTTAAAGATTTTTATTTAAAAATTGGTTTTTATTTATTTAAAGATGCAGACGAAGTCAAAGAGAGGCGTTCTATTTGTTTTCAAAGTTAAATAAACGGAAAGAAAATTAAAAAAAAACAAGTTAGGAAACTTTTTCCTGAAAACGTTCCACCCAAATTTTTTTATTGCTCCCTGTGTTCTATTAAATTCTGTTCAAATTTTCTTTAACTTTGTCCTGCGGTAAAAAAAAGTTTATATTTAACTTTTTTTACTCATATAACAGGAGGAAGCATACTTTAGGGAAAATGCCTAATTTTAACACTAAATTTTCACATTTGAACACCAACAGCTCCCAAAAACAAATGTTGGTGCGTGTTAATTATCAAGGGAAGACTCACATAATAACTTTATTGTCAAACTACAATGAGAAATTATGAATTTTCAATTTTTATAATAACATTTTACTGTTATTTGAACTGTCCATTTGATCTTTTGTGTGGCTTATTTAGTACCGATAATGTAATAAAAAATTGATGTAATAACCCCAGTATTGTGGCTCCCCTTCACCACACCTGGAAACAACTAGATAACTACCCCGAGTTATCTAGTCCCGCTTTCATGTCTAGCCAGTCCGCGGTTGGGTCTAGCTGATAAATGAATTACTTGAGGTATATCCCCTGCTAAGAACTAAACATATTCCTTATGCGTTTGCTTCACCTCTAAACCTGACGCTACACATTCGTGGATAATATATTTCCTTTAATCATTGAAATTATTAGAGAAAGCTTTACGATATAATTGTGATCAACTGGAACATCACTATACATTAAGTACCAGGTGATCTTTTCGACAATAATTACGAAACGATAGCATTTTGAGATCTCATTAACGCGTCTTTACCGTAAAACTTCAATTAAACTCCAGCATTAATGAATCTTCTCCGCCACAAGACTTATAGCTTCACCAAACTTATTAACTCGCCCAAATCATAACACTTATAACTTTAACTTAAATCATTGACGCACCTCCATCATAACACTTATAACTTTAACTTAAATCATTAACGCACCTCCATCATAACAGTTATAACTTTAACTTAAATCATTAACGCACCTCCATCATAACAGTTATAACTTTAACTTCAATCATTAACGCACCTCCATCATAACTTTAACTTCCTCATTAACACGCCTCGTTGTGAGATTTATAATTTTAACTTCCTTATTGTGCCTCACTTTAAGTCACTTATTAGAAAACTTAAAACGTTCAATACTAACCGTGCCATTTTACACCTAAGTAGTAATTGTAATTTAACAAGTTTTATTGTACTCAATAATCCCTACGTAAATTCATGATAACATGGAAAATTAGCCCAAGAACAAATGACTTAGGTTCGATATATCGGTATAAATGAGCTTAATAAAGAGGATTTAAATTATCTGATATATGGACTGCCTCGTGGAAACTGACCCAGAAATCATTTTTATCTTTGGTATATAATGATGACTATTGATTTGGTCCAGTTTAGACAGACAAAACAACTCGAGTTGACTTGCCCCTCTATCAATTACGATCTTTTGTATATCACTTAATTTACTTTTTAATGTGTAGAGATGATAAAATCGAATCTTTAAACCTTTCCCAGAAAGTAGAATTATAAACACCTACACTACTGTACAACTATCAAAGTAAATTTAGTAGAAACTGTACAATTTTCATCCGAGTCAAGCCATACTTAGTACATAGATTATTTAAACGATTCTAAAATATGAGGTAACCTAACTGGAATATGAAGAAAAAATTAAAACCACGAGTAAAATTCAAATTATGAGGATGTGTTCGTCTCGAAATAAAAGTCTGGAAATAGGTATTATTTCCAGAGATGGAGAAAAATTAAACGTTCGGTCGTCTTGCCGTTTAAGACCAGAAGACAATGAAGTGTTAAGAATGGACTGGGGGTATCAGCATGTCTTTCCGGGTGGTATATCGTATGATCGTCAAACAAGTACTTTTTGTCCCCTATCGTCATGCAGTACTATTTGTACCAGTACTTCTCTTTTGGTCATCATTCATTTGCATTATTTATGAAATTTGTACTAATTATTTTGTTCTGTTTCAGTATTCCAGCATTTGGTGGATTAAAAAGAAATTTTGATGAAATCGACCGAGCTGGTTTCAATAGTTTTATCAAAAAACGTAACTTCGACGAAATCGATAGAACTGGGTTCGACAGCTTCGTAAAGAAAAGGAATTTCGATGAAATCGACCGCTCAGGCTTCGACAGCTTTGTTAAGAAAAGGAACTTCGATGAAATCGACAGGTCTGGATTCGACAGCTTCGTGAAAAAGAATTTCGATGAGATCGATAGATCTGGATTCGACAGTTTTGTAAAGAAGAAGAAGAATTTTGATGAAATCGATCGAACAGGGTTTAACACTTTTGTCAAAAGAGACGCACCAACACCAAACAATAAATCCCAGAATTCAGAGAAAAATTAAGAGAAATACTTTATCTTAACTTTCATTATTTTTTATTTACACCAAAAAAGAGCTCTTTTTTACATTTTTTTTTCTTCCAAAAGAAAAATAAAATCTACCTTTAATAAAACTTACCCAATAAGATTAAATGTAATTCCCTATAACATTTGATGTCTGTTTGATGTATAAAATCCCCAACCCTTTTTTCCCAAAACTATGACCCTACTGATTAAGCCACTGCTGCTGATAAAGGGGGTAAGATATTAAAACTTTTTTTTGTTCTTCCGATTATAAAGAATTATTGAAAACCATATGTTTTATTATTTTTTCCGGTGGATATTATCTCCAAGGCAATTAGACCTCTTATGTGGGTCCATTGTGTCCATTCCCATGTTTTATTATTGGTTTATTGCACAGTTACTGAGTCAAGTAGATTTGCACACTATAAATTGACTTTACTGAAACAATCTTTTTAGAATGGAATATAAAACGCCTAAGAACTTAAATTCTTCATATACAGGTCTTAAAATCTTTTACAATAAAGGAGCAGCACTAAAATAAAAAATCTCTGGTTATAGGATAGAATATATCATTTATTTCCTTATTTTAATCAAGGACATTTTAGGCTTTGGGAATTGTTTTTTTGTCAAATCTTTTTATTTCGAATCATTTCGCAATAATAATCATTTATTAAATAGGAAGTCCCGCAGTATTATGCAATTGCGAACTGCGTTTCGATATAAAACGATTTTACAAATATATGCCTTTGATTTCACATTGCAGGAGAAACAAATAATTTTCAAATCGTATCTGAATTATTTTGTGGATATAGATACTCCTTTCAAATTCGTGGTGATATTTAGTTAGAAAAAAAGTATGGTCAAAGATTAACTAAGAATAGGTTAAGTATAGTTTCAACTTTTTGGGTGTTAAAAATAATACTGAAATTTGAATAAGAACTAATAACTTAGCTTACAAATTTCATCCTTACTTAACACCTGCAATGTTGAAATAAGACCTAAATTGGATGAAAATAAAACTAGAAAAGAAGTACGAAGATTCAGGTCTTCCTGTAGTGACCACGTCAATGTAGGCGATAAATCCGATTAATCAGTTTCGCTTCCACTGTAGGAGACATCTTCAGGGGTGAAGGACATTATGGATGAGTTCATAATACTTTTCGAAACTGAAAAAGCACTCGTAGAGCGTTGTGAACTCATCCATGATGTCCTAGATCTTGAAGATCTTTCACAGCCTTCATTCGTCATCTTCATTGACGCAGTCACAACCGGAAGACCTAAATCTTTATGACAATAACAGAAGAAGCCTACGTAGTCTATTAGAAAATAAGTACTTAAAATAAGCATAATTTTCTTAAGAAAACTTGCCAAAAGTAGAAAATGTTTTATTCTTTGTTTAGAACCGAAAGAAATTAATTGTAGTAAATCTTACACCCACATTTAATCAACGGAATAACCTTAAAAAATTACTTGTAATTTCTCAGAGATGATTAAAATAAGAAGGATCAGGTAAGAAGGAACGCTAGGAGCATTTGTTAGAATGTTTCAAGCACACCAAGGTCCAGAACTAGAGTCCTGCCGGGCTACCTCCTGTAATACCTCCCCCCCCCCCCTTTATTCAGCGACATGTGTCTTGATAAACTGTTAGATCGATTTTAGATATTAATAAGATAACGAAATAAAAAAAGCAAATGCATGGAACTCCCTCCCCGACATGAACTCATTAATAAGTGTTAATAATTCTAATTGGTGGTCTAGAAAAGTAAGATAATATCAAATTTCTTTGTATTTTATAATTTGATTTTCTATTAAAGATTATATATTTTGGTTAATGTTGATATTTATTGATTAGATATTTATTTAATCTGTTTTAAATTTAATTTTGATTTAGATTGAGTAAATATTATAATAGGTAAAATGGTAGTAAACTTGAAATTGAGTGTTTATTGTGGATGAAAGAGCTTGGTTGATCAAAAACATTATTAGTTGATTCGATATGCTGACTGAGTTTAATTAAGAATCAGCTTGGTTAAATTTAAATTTAGTTTTAGTTCAGTCAAGGTTTAACTTTGGTTCAGTAAAAGTAAAACTTAAGTTCAGTTCAGGTTCAAAAAATAACCAAAAGGTTCAACTTTTGTTAAATTTTAGTTTGACATAAGTGCAACCCAGTTTGACTTTGATTTGATTAAAGTACAACTCAAGTTCAGTCTTGGTGAAACATCAACTTAGCAATTAAACTCAAATTAAGTTTAATTGTAGATCAACCATGATGATAAGGAAAAATAACATTAATAAATAATAAGGAAAGCAGAGTCCCTCCACAATAAATTTATTATTGTGGAGTGACTATATTACTGTGTGGAGATAGACAGTGTCCCCACAATAACTTTACTGTGGAGAATCCGCGCTCTTCTTATTATTGATAATGTACTCCACTAGCAACGCTCATAATGATGTAATAGCTTAAATAAACTTGAAACGATTATTCAAAAAAGCCTTTGTAATGTCTGTGTGCTGTGTGAACAAATAGAAAACTATAATAGGAAATGTATTAGCTGTGCGAAATGTAACAAATTTCTTTTGCAATTTCTTTTTAAAAATTCACCGATTGACGGAAACAATAAATAGTATTTACCTGAACAGAAAGTACGGGAGTTTTCACTTAATAAGTAAGTAAAAGAAATGAAGATCTGATAATTCATAAATAAACAAGAAACATTTTAGAAAAAGTTAAAAATTTTGAAAAAAAATGAAAATTCAGTAAATTTTATTGTATTTTTTTGATATTTAAAGTTTGATATTTTTTATTTTAATTTCTTTTACCAAACAGTATTGACTTTATTAGAAATGAGTTGTTTCAAATATTTACATCCTGACTATTTCTTGAAATGTCAACATTTTACGAATTTTCATTTTTCGACTTGAAGTTTCACCTTCAATTTTACAATAATATATGAGCTGTGTTGGGAAATTGAAGGAGGGAATTACTCAACATTACTTGAGTTGAAGAGCTTGAGACTTACACTTTTACCAAAAACACAAGTGCAAGTAGTATGAGTTGGAGCACTAAGATATTTGTCCCTAAGAAGACTGAAAACTTAAAGGATATACTGACACGCAATACAGGTCTGAATTGCGTGATTAGTATAACTCGGTGTAACCAAGTTGCTACGGCAAACCGCTCGGAATTCCATAATTAAATTTTTGGATAAAAGTGTGGGGGGGACTTTAACCTCTTAGCTCCTGTTGTTACGATGCTTCCATCCAAAGTTAAGTAATGTTTACAGTCATGCTCCAGATTTTTATTAAATTCTGTAAGACTTGATACAGAGCTTATGTTCGAATTTTTGTTAAGTATTTGTTTGACTGTTATTTTTTGTCCGTATGTTTGATATTTGTTTACAAATTAATTTTACAATATTTAAAAATTATATTTAATTAGAGATTTAATAACTGTTGGTTGAATTTATAAATTGTTACAACTTGAAAAACTATATCATTAACTTATAAATATATAATATATTATTTGTAGTAATAAAATAATAAATACTGATTTATTTTTTGAAAATGTAATATCATTTATTATAAATAATAAAAAATTATATTATTTTATATTTTTTGAAAAGAAAATGTTGGTTCTTTATTTCTTTTTCCTTACCGACAATAGTATGTCCCTATAATGGGTTTAATAATAAAGATATATTTTTCTAGAGGGGCTAGACCATATCTCAATACATAGAGAGACTTGAATCCATAGAAATATATTACTAAAGGGGATATACCCTACCTTAATACATTAAGAGGCTTGAAACATATTTTTGGGGCTCTCAGGGGCTATGTGTAACAATCTCCAATTAAAATAAAAGTTAAGGTTAAGGTTAAAATAAATCAATCGTTGTCAGCTCTAGGCACAGAATTAGTTTTGTGTAAGAAAACATCACATTATCATTGAATCCCCATCTACCGTATTATTTTTCTAAGCTTTAATTACTCTAAGGATATAACACCTTAGATATTTGATTCTAAGTTCGAGTGTAGAGAGGTCAAAGTAAACCACCTTAAGCTTTGGATAATCACAAGTAGTACTGTTATTCCTAAGGTAACCAATTTAGTAGTATAATGACACTACTGCTAGTACGAAGTCGGAGGACTAGTCTTGTCACCAACCCCAAAATCAACCACCAAAACGGAATTTATTTTGGGGAAAGCTAAAGCCTTCAATGCAGCTAGGCTGTCAAAGCAAAATGTAGTAACTTAAACCGACTTTCTATGGTACAAAGTTGATACTGGCCATAAGAGGATAAATTCGTCGAGAAAAATTACTTCTCATTAACCTTGCTGAGGGTCTTCAAAATACTTATAGGGGGTATGATCACTATAAGAGACTAGTTTTAAGTTTCAAAGGTAACTATATTTAAAATATTACAATATTTGAGATATTGTAAGAGTAATTAAAATAGTAATCGTCATAATTTTTAATAATCTTGTAATTAATAGAACTGGTCTAAAAAGATTTTCTTTGTTTTTTTTATAAATACATCAATAATGATTAAATATTAATATATTAAATATTAATAAATATTAACATTATTAAATATATCAACAATAAATACAAAGTGAATTATATTTTACAAAGGTTACCTCTCCGCTAAAAAGCTTACGCCTTGAGCTGCGGGGAGGGCTATCAGGCTAATAATTTTCAGGCTACATATATTATTATTAGAAGGAATATAGAGAGAGGGAAAGAGAGAAAGAGATAGATAAAGAGAGAGAGAGAGAGGAAAACTTATTTTCAATCTTGATATCAACAATTATGTTAATAATATTTTTACTTAAAACCTAAGTAAAAAATAGAAAGGTAGAAGAAATTTGAACCGTTATTCCTCAGTGAAATGAAAGTAAAGAAGAATAATTTAAGTTGCGAATTCTTTAATTTATTTTCACCAAAAAAAATCATCTTTGTCAAAGAAATGTTTTTAATCTAAAATGGCAATTAAATCAAAAAGAAAGCAGTTTATATTACACAGAGTAAGAAAATTAAAATCTACTATAAGGGGAATTAAATTTCATTAAAAAAATTAATTATAGCTCTAAATAGAAGAAAAAATAGAATGAATGATTTGAAAGAAAAAATATGGTGTGCAAGCTGGACGAATTTCCTTCAAACTGCGTAATTCCGTATTTAACAATCCATTCATGCTTAAGATTCCGGTTTATGGCTAATACTATGAGTAGTAGTAGTAACGACTAACTACTCGTTACTCATTTATTTTTCTGGATTTTTAAAAGAAATAGGTATATTTATCCCATTGTTCGGTTATGCAAAACCATCTCATTCTTCCAAAATTAGCAGCGCACAATATTAGCACTAATTTGAAAGTTTTAGCGGGGTCCTTTAAAAAAAGAGTAGTAATGCAACTGATCAAGTTTTAAAAATACACTGGAAACTCCAAAAAGAAAGATCTCAAAAAATAAAAAAATCGTTAAAAGATGATAAATTAAAACAAATGTTAAGCACAAGGATGCAATTTAAAAGAAATTATTGGCATGCGAACAACTGCCCTAGCAATATTTTGTAATGAATGATACGATAAAATATTGTTTGACCTGATTCGAACATTGGTACCTTATATTTGAGTACTTTAAATGCTCGTATTTTCTACATGATGTTCTCTCCTGTTTTTTAATATTTCGCTAACTCAGCAAACCGAGGTAGTTACGTTATAACTACCTAGATTATATATATGACACCTATCCTATAAACGAAATTTTCAAGGGAAATTCGCTAAAAGATATAGAAAAAGAAGCTATTTAATTTCCATTCTTCGTCTTTTTTTAATTTTGACACCCTTATAAAAATTAATGTATTTCTGCAGCAGCAAAATTATATTTCCCGGCCAAATTGCAGGATTTACTTTTTTCATTCAAAGGCTAACAACAAAGAAGAAGGAAGCTTATTTTTCTGTAATAAAGAAGAAGTGACGTACTGAAAATAGAAAACTTTTATACAAAATTACAAGCTTGGCATCACGGACCATTAGAAATATCACTGAACCAGAAGAAAACTACATCAAAGCATTTAGCAAACAAGAAATTGATTATCAAAAACGTGATAAGAATTTGACTGAAAGCTATCATTTCTAAAAGAGAATATAAAGGTCCTCGACCTGATATTTCAGGCTAGATTAAAGGAAACGCAAACTATAGAGGTAATAAATGGCACACCAAACTTTACAATTATTTACTTGGTAAAAAATACCAAGGAGCACAAAGAGACAGGTGGAAAATAATTTGCTTTGATGTTTTAATCATTCTAATGAAGTATTTGAAAAAGTTACTTATCATTCTAGCGATGAGAAGTTATAATAATGATAAGACATTGTAATTACGAAAATGATAAGCATATCTAACAGATTGTTAATTAGAGTAATGTTGCCTTTTTTTGTGGTTTGCTTTTCCTCTGTTTTTACTTTTTTTGCTCTTAAGTTATTTTTTTAATTGGAAATGTGTTTAAGTCAGAATTTTTAAGAAATTAAAACGACTGTTCAAGTAATTAAATCTACTGTTGAATCTCATCGATGATTGATTCCCAATGCCCATGAATTTGGTATGAAAGATGACGCGCCACGACAATATCCGATACAAGGAAGTACTTCCTCTCTCACAGGGAGAGCATAAAATCGCGACGCCACCGTTTTATAAAGATAATAGAGGGGGGAGAGGGGTCATCTTGTCCATAATTTCATAGGAATTGCCCACAATGATTTAGGGATTTCCTTAATACCTTAGAGATTGTCCATAATGCCCTAGGAATTGCCCACAATGCCCTAGAGATTGCCCATTTAGAAATTGCCCACAATACCTTAGGAATGCCTATAATACCTTAGGTATAGCCCACTATGCTTTTGGGATTGCCCATAATGCCTTAGGGGATTGCCCACAATGCCTTAGGTTTGACCATAATGCCTTAGGATGGCCCATAATGCCATGCGCCCATATGGTAACCGCATAAAATGCACCCGCGAATAAAATATACCCGGATAAAATGCCCCTAGATAAAATGAACTCTCTTAGTATGTTTTCTTAAGATACGATATAAGTAATGTTATTTGGATCTCAATCTGGTAGAGTGGGTCTTATTAGAACGTTTTCCTCTCCCATTTTATAAGATTATATAACGGAAGACGTATTTTGATATATTTGTATGATAAAAAATAGTATAATTAACAATTAAGGTCTAATAATTGTATGATCGAAATTCAGAAACCCATATTTTCTAATGTTCAACAAAAACGAACAATATAAGGTTCAGATAATTTTAGGTAGCCCGTCAGTAAAACAAAGTCACCCATAAACTTCAGGTGGTTCCCGTAGACCAATTTGGGGCGCAAATCTCAACAGACCTTTAATTTTCATGGTTTTGTCAAACGGATACTATTAGTGCATGTATTTTTCTCCGTTAAGTCAAACTTTAAGCGTTCAATGAAAGCTAATTATTTTGTGTAACTGAGTGTCAACATAAATTCATATGAGTGCCAAAATTGCTGTACAGTCTTTAAGTAGGAATGATGACTATAGTTTTGACTAACCTGCGAAATTCATTTGCGTATTTCCATTGAAAATCCGGAAAAATATGCAACAAGTAGTAATGTTATTGCTCAGGTAATAAGGGATAAAACGAAAACTAAAGCTAGACCTGAATTGCATGCATTGCAAAGCATACCTTGCAAAGAAAATTCGCCCGTCTTGCAGACCTCCGCGCTGGATTTTTTTAAATCGCTTTTTGTCATAGCACTAATATGTAATTTTACATTCTGTAAAATTATAAAACATGCTTGGATGTAAACTTATAAAAACGTTTCAAAGATATAAAATTGACGTAATTATAACATGCATAAGCGATAGTGGCATTAAATATACTAATTAACTTATCAATTAAAAACTTCAAGCAAGAACATTTAGATTGGAAAGAAGAATTATAACTATAACATAATTTTAAATTACTAAAGAATAAAAAATTAGAAATTAACATAAAAAAAATCGAGTATAGGGTACCACGGTACTTTCCCTTATAACTCCGGACTTGCTTCGCTTTGTTCGCCTCAGAATGCTATAATTATCTAAAGCTTAAGATCGTGTTACTTCGGTCTCGCTGGACACACTCACACACACACACAAACACACAATATATATATATAATATATATATATATATATATATATATATATATATATATATATATATATATATATAGTTACATAGGTTACAGTAGTTTAAAAAATATCATCTTACGCGCAACTCAACTAGGCTTAATGCTCGATTATGGTTCTAAGTTTCAACTCTCTAGCATAAACACGACGGGAGTTATGCGTATATCACAATAGGGACTGTTTTAGTACTTCAATAAGAATAGAGTCTAAACAACTTAATTTGACCAATTACTTTAATAAATCGAATAGGTTACACTGGGGTTTCACAAGGCCAATGAATGCTCCAAAACTTATATTAAAATAATACTAATATAGTCGGAGCATAGGACCGTAAACACAATGGATTCTACTGATAACACAAAAGTCAGTTCACTAGTGGTCTTAAGTAGGGGTGCCACTCTAACAACCAAATATTATTTTACAGACGGCCATAAATATCCATTAATGAAAAAGTTAATAAAAACAAATATAACAGCTTAAAATCAGCTAAGTATTAAATAAAATTTGTCTCTACATTAGAATCTACATTTAGTTGACAAGAATTACTTTTAAAATATTTCTCATTAAAAACAGTAAAATACAATTTAAAATGCTTCAAAAATAGTAATGCACCAATATTTATATTAGTATTTAAAGAATTATCGAGCATTAATTAAAAATATATCTTTAATCTAAAAACCGAAAGTATTGCCAACTTTGTTACAACAAAATTGTTTATTGTTAGGGTGGCAGCATAACTTAAGACCACCTGTGAACTGGATTTGCTGTTATCAGTTAAGCTCCTTCTATATGTGATATTATTTTAAGCCCAAAAATATGTTTCAAGCCTCTCAATGTATTTTGAGGTATGTCTCCTTTAGTAAAATATCTCTAAGGTATGAAATAATTTATTAAGTAAAATAAACAAACAACACTTAATTGACGCACGGCACACAAGGTTCAGCATATTAAAATTATATTTAATTACGTCATAATGTTTGATATCGAGGAACAGGCAATTCTAATTGATAATACAATTAGATAATTATAATTAGCAAATATGTATTTCCATTTATAATTGGACGCAGTATGTCCAAGGTAAGTTATACTTAGCACTTCCATTCGTTTGCACTTTCGGTTGTTTATGTGAAGGTGACATCTTGTGAAGGTATGCTCTAGGGATTTAAAGATATTTTGTCACATTGATATTTTGTTATATTAAAGGAAGAAGTTGTTATATTTCTTCTTCTTCTTCGTTTCGTTTATTGTTTTCCTCATTTATACCGTAGATATAAATGAAAATAATTGCATTAAAAATCCGGAACCGGGATTCTAGGTGAATCATCGGAATCAGATCTTGTGTATTCTTGTTTATGTTGTGTGAAGAAGTGTATCTGTGTCTTTATAAGTGTATGTGTGTCTTTATAAGTGGATGTGTGTCTTTATAAGTGTATGTGTGTCTTTATAAGTGGATGTGTGTCTTTATAAGAGTATGTGTGTTTTATAAGCATATATGTGTCTTTATAAGTGTATGTGAGACTATGGAGAAATTACTTAGCCCTAGAGATTTGAAACTTGGTACGAAAATCAATCTTTAATGTAGATGAGCTATTTAAATTTTTCATTAACCTTCCCTAATGAATTAGCAAAATATTAAAAATACTTAAACTATTTTTTAGTTATACATTACATTACATAACATAGTTCAATATCCGTAACTGAAAATTCACCCGTTATCCGTTCCTGGTGTTTTATAAACTTCTGATAAGTTTTCAAGATGTACATTTTAAGATTGTTCAATTTTTATCGAATGAAATGTATACTTTATTTTAAAAAGTTGAACTTTGGCACGAGTTCATCACATTACTTCGTAAACAAGTTTGCAAAGTTGGATTGTAAGCGCCAACTATATCTACGATTTGTTGTAAGATCACTAATGTTGAGCAGCATCGAGGCCAATACCTGGATGGGTAACCATTGAAAATAAAACGGATGTTTTTACTTTTCGAGGACTAGCTAAGTGAGTCCGAAGAAAGCTGCTAGTTAAATTAGGTGTATTCCATATTCTTAAGACGAGCAAAGCTAGACCGAGGTAGAGAGGATGAGTATTTTTAACAATATTTTCGTGGGGTATAGGAGAGAATGGGATGTAGGCAGAACAGTGGAAATCCGCGAAGCGAATCTGATAGGGGAAGGAAAACTTCCGAGGTTAAGGTGTACCCAAGATTTTTTTTCGCGCTTGATCTCTTAGCATCATACCAGTGTTACTACTGTTACGAATGCTTCGAAATAAACACCCCCATCATTCATGAGTATATTTACACATGATGATGGTTGTTATTAGAGTTGACAGAAACCTACCCCTTGGTCTTTGTACCAGGATAGTGTTCTGTTTTGGAGGCTGTAACCTCTTTATTATTATTTTCTTAATCCAAAAATATCTGCTTCTGACTTTTAGGGTGAACACAATATTTATTCTATACATCTAGTGTTACGTGAGAAGTAAAATTTGATTTATTCGGTGTGACTAACACTAATAAGGAGGATGAACGAGCTTGGAGCCGTAGTCACCGGCAGCGGAGCCGTAGCTTGTTTAACTAATCCGATAGAAGTGTTTAAAACACGTCGTCTTCTGAGCGAACCAAAACTAGTAAATCGCTTTCCAAATGGCATCAAACAATGGGCAAATGGTTTACAACCTTCAATCTGTTACCATATGATTAGTAGTGGTTTAGCAGTCCACACCTTACGTGTAAGTACAACAATGGATATAATTATTCAAATTTTAAAGATGTATTAAAACACCTGTTACTAGGTCTACCTTCTACCGATCTGAAGTGGTTTCGGGCCACTATGTTATAGTTTACCACATCTATACATATAAAACTTTTCAAAGACTTAGGCCGGTTTTAAAAAAAATTAAACTCAGTCCTAGATGTTTCCTAGCTATCTTCTGGGCAAATATTAAGACCCCTTTAACTATGATATTATGGCATCACTAGATATGAAACGGTTTGTCTTTTAATTCAACTGAGAATCCACCAGTTGGTTGGAGTTTGGTGGGTCTATGATTGGTTTAAGGCGAGGAGGAAAGAAGACAAGTCCCGCTAAAAGGCGGGGCTTGCAGGGTGGTAAGTGAGAATACTGTTGTTTTAGAGGTTTCAATACTGTTGTCACCACAGATAGATCGCAACGGTGAGGTGATTGGTTAAAACCTCTAAGGTCTTTGGTTTAGAGAGGCTTTTTCGTATTGATTATAGTTAACTTTGTAATTTAGTTTCGTAAATAGTTAATAGACGATTTTGTTTTAAGATTTTAGATATCATCGGAGTAGATAAACCCAAGAGGAATAAACCATTTAATTATGTGCAGTCATTGAAATTAGCTTCGATACTCGGTGTGCCATCAGCCATTCTGCCATCCCCCCTACACTTGGTAAGTGCAAGTACCGCTATGCACGGATAGTGTTCGGAGAGGTGAATGATATCAGGCTTAATTGAATAATTGAACACAACAAAGTTCTGGTTATTTTAAGGTTTATATTTAAGAATATGCATCCTTAAATAATAATAATATAATATAATATGCCCGTTTTAGGGCCTGTCGGACCCTCAGTGTATTCACCCCCCCCGGAACCACCTTAGGCGTGGTTTGCATCTACAATCCTCTAAGAATTAATTAAAGTTGGCGAAATCTTTTTAATACAAATACTATTGATATGATCTTAAAAGCATAGTCCGGGCTACAAAGTCCGGTGCCAAATATCATCTAATAATAATCTAAATAATCTAGTGCCTATACGATCATTGCCACGGAGGCAGGTATGAGTCTTTTAACATAATTTAAAAAAAAATATTAAAAAATCGAGCCAATCTAAATGGACATTAAAGCGACGGTTTTAAGCTTACCTTGGAGTTATAGGTCAATACAGCCTAAGTTGACGCAAAACTCTCCCACTCTCTCGAACCTTCACTAAATCAAATTAATTACCCCAAAAATTATTATAAAAAATTTACTTTCCTTTTCTAGCCTATGCTAGTTTAATGAGCTGGACTAATTTAGTAAGAAAATGATTATTATAATAGCTATAAATAAAAATTATAATCATAATCAGTAATGTCATTTAATCATTATTAAGTATATGTTACCTTCACTATAACATAAATAATACACCATATAATTATGTAATATAAACGCATTGTCTATTTTGTGTTAAATAACTATTGTGCTATTTCACTATCTTAATTTTTAGTGAAAAATAAATAATTTTTAATTGTTTTATTTTGATCTACCTCCATAGTTGGTCATATAGTACTGGACTTTAGCGCTGGAGGTCCGGTGTTCACAGCTTGGGCTATGCTCTCAGTTTTTAAGAATAGAATTTGATGTAAAAAGATTTCGCCTACTTTAAGCATAGTAGATGTGACCCACCGAGGTGGTTCCCGCAGGGCGAATACCCTGAAGGGCCAAAAGGCCCTAAAACGGGCACAATTGTTATTATTATCATTATTTTAAACAACTTGTTACTTAATTATTCAGGGAAATAGGCCTATTTATCTCAAAGCATAGATTGTACAAAACTATAGTCATCATTCCAAAATTGAAGGACCTCCTGAGTGGTTTTTATAAAGTAATATATATATATATATATACATGTATATATGTGTATATATAAACGGTGTATGTTTATTTAACATGAATATGCCTTGTATTGCTAAGGAAGCAATACAAGGTCAGTACCTGACAGGGAGACCGCTGGGAATAAAAATAGAAGTTTTTACAGATTTACAATTTGATAAGGTGAAATATAGTTCAAAGGTACCCCGTGCCCGTCTTTTGCAAGCGGTAAAAATAATTATGATGGAAATTAATGTATAACATGATGAAAGCACTCCTTCCACCGCAAAGAGGAATAAATGGATTCTACTAATACGGCTTGGTTTTATCTCACTATTTTTATTGATAAAGCCCTAATCCGTCACCAAGCTGCATCCTAACTGCTTTTGGTTAGGGTAAGCATAACTTTTGATAAATATGCTCTATATAGGCCCATTTCTGATCGTCGTTTCGTGAAATCGAAAATAATTTAATATCGAATATACCAGGCCTTGTTATTGATTTCCGTTAATTTGATTACATTAATTAACGTTAATTCATTCATTTCAGGTCAAAGTGCGTTTCCATTCTAACGCATTAGATGGTGTGCGAACAGGGTACCAACATTTAACCTACGGAGGAACAATAGGACTGCTGAGAAACGTTTTTGAAACGGAGCTAGGTCCAATAGCTCTATACAGAGCAGCTCTAAGCAACTATGCCAGATACGTTGCTATGAATTCGATCGCTTTGTATGCTTATGTAAAACTTCAAAATAACCTTTCTTTCAATACGGTAAGTTTAATTGTTGAATTTATAACCAAAGTAATGTTATAAACTACCAGATATGACTTGAAGACTAAGTTCCTGTAAGTCTAAACCAAAGAAGATGGAATCAACTTAAATTATCTGAACAATTTACGTATTATAAATCAGGATAGACTCACCACCAGTGGCGGTAAATATACTGTTTATAACTATAATCAAATAATAGCTTTACCGCCAAGTGACTGTAGCAACGAATACAGCTTTTGCTATAAGCTAAACTTGGAGGTTGTGTATGATAGTATTTAGCATTGCTGCTTTTGTGGATTATTAGCTGCCTATTTGCTGATTTTAAACACACTAAGTGATCCAATTCGAACCAGTTAAATTTGATTAAGCGTACAAAAACTATAAGGGCAACAAACATTTAAACGTTGCTCGCATCCACGGATATTTCTTTCCCGTCGGTAATATAACATCCATTTTTATTACAACCTTAATTTATTGTAAGTAACCCTATGTTATAAAACCTTTCTAGTGTAACCTTTGTTATGTAACAATCCTTATATTACCTATCTTAGATAGATAGATACATACAATTTTTATTGTCACCACCCCCAAAAGGGATCTTCTAGTAATGTTCTAAAAGATCTTTTCTAAAGATGGTCCACTCTTGACGAAAACAGCCTTAATAATATTTTTCTTTCAAAACTCGATAAGACATTGATATTGACATTTGTTTTACAGGACCTGGATAAGAACAGAGTATCAGTTATCTCTGCAGTAACAGGAGGCGTCATAGGAGCTTTTATAGCTTCTCCGTTAGATCTCATATCCACTAGACTTTATAATCAAGGTAAATTAGTGATACTAAGGAGATGGAGTTAGAGGTGGGAGAAGATCAATCACTTGCCGCTTTGTAGCGCACTATGTTGGCCTATGAGCCTCTTTTGGAACAGCTGTCAAGGTTTAATGATGTCTGATACTGAGTTCCCTAATCATATTGTGCGCTGAAGCCACACCTACACCCTTTATAGGTCTAATTCTTTCTAATTATACTTGGTGTATCACAGGTGATTTGACATTGACTCCCAATGCTTTTCTCACGTAGCTTATATATATTTAACAAGAATATCCCATAGGGGTCGCTGTGGAATCTCTACCCGTCATCTGTGCGCTCGGTTGCTCGTTGAATAGGGATCGCTGAGGATCCTGGCGGCAATAAATTACGGCTGGATTTTCTTACATGCTACCTTTTTGCTTTACCACTTGTTACGCCTACCAAGCCAGCCATACTATGGCGTATTGCATTTATGTAATGTGGGAGTATCATTTACCCCTCAACATAATTTTATGTGACCTCAAAGCAAATTATGAATGTATTCTAATTTTTTAGTAACTATTGGTGCATTCAGGGTAAAGTGTCTATATCGAGTTACAGACATCGTACAGGCTCGAGAATTTGTCCTAAAGGGTATGGTGCACTACAATCCCTCTTATAAAAATTATCGATGTCCATTCATTTGTCAGATTAGACCAATGATCAATCTTTAAACCAAGGATCTCTTTTAAAGGGGGTTATACGATAAGGGAACTTGACTGACCCCATCGACTCAGAACGTCATCCTCATATTTAAAGATCCTTGAGCGGACCCCATTATACCAAGAAGGTTACTACTGCCTTTAAAGTACACCCTTACTTTACCTAATAAAGTCTTCATATTTTGTAGTTAAAATCGTATAGTCTGAACTTGATAGTATGATGAGTGTTACCCTGGGGCGTAACCAGGGAAGGGCGCACTTATTTGTACTACTGCAGGAAGTTCTTCTTCTCCTTTCGCGGGGCATCTTTATTTGCTCATAACATTCCATTCATTGCTTTCCCCAGGTATATCAAGATATGGTGGGAACATGGAGTATACAGGTTTCAAACACTGCATATCTCGACTTATCTTCACTGAAGGTATATCAGCATTCTATAAGCACTCGTTATCAACAACACTTTCTCATTCCATTCATATATCTGTGATGCTCTACTTATGGAATCGCTATAACTTGATCTGTGACTAACAATTGAAATGAGCTAAAGCATTTAGAAAAGCAGTTAAAAATTAAAAATTCCTATTTGTATATCTTTAATAATGTGAAAATAAATAATATAATAATTATTGTGATTGTTCATTCATATTATTGTGTTTCATGCGGACCAGAAATTTGATCAAACATATCGACAGTCACGAAAAATAAGCTTTTTTATTGGAAATTCGCCAGAAAAGCTAGATACTCGCTTCGCTCGCCTTATTTTATTGCAGACAAATATTCAACAAAACCTATCTACAGCTGAACTCTAGTTCTCATTTTGTATCTTTACCTTTTTGCTTTCTTGTTGTATTTTAAATTTTGCCGTAGACTTTGTAAATGTGGTCATCCTGGATACGGTCGTATCCACAAAAAACAAATTTATTTTCGTATCAAAACTTACATACATAAAGCTGTCATGTTGTTGGCTATAAGCTTCAGTAGTTTTGCCATGATGTACCACAGTAGTGTTAACTACTGAAGCATGCGCTCCTATCCCATTTTAAAACAGTTGATACTCGTCATATGCATCGAATCGTACCCCTAGCAACCCACCGTTGTAACAACACTGTCTAGCACCATAGCAACCATGTAAATAAACTAAAATCTCATTTAATACTTTTCAAAATACCGTCTGTTCAGTTCTTCATGTAGTTCTTTAGCCGTTAAATTATAACAATTATTTCGCTATTTGATAAACATTGAACGAATGTCTTAGAATAATTAATTGTCAAGATATATTATATTGAATGATAATATTCCGCAGATAGATCAAATACATGGCAGTCTATATGACTTTAACCATCTTCTAATGATTAAAGTTGTGACAACCTGATTGTTTAAAATAAAAATTTTGATTGGTTTATAAGTTTTCAAATATTTACATTTGTTTAGGTAAGTTATAATTTCTAATATAATTATTATTATATTATTTACCCATTAAGTTTCCTAAGTTTAAAAAAACAACTTAACTAATAAAATGAGTTTTAGCGAATTTAATTAAAAACAACGCTTATGATGTTGTTCGGGTAACGCAAGTTGACGAAATCGACTCCGCAAACCCTTCCGATTCTAAAAGTACATATATTACAAGCATATGGTTAGATTGGAAAACTCATCAAGAAATTAAAATTTCAACTTTGTACAATGTTCAAAGAAGGTGTCATTTTACGGCAGTTGGCATACCTAACTGAAAGGGGAGAGCATCATCAGATCTAATAAAGGCCGAGGGATATAAACAGAACAGGCCGAGGGTTATAAACTAGTTAGCTCCCGAGCCTTGCTGAGGAAGATAACGTTCATTTTGGCTTAGTTCCCGAGACTGTGGAGGAAGATAAAACGAGAATTTAAATGTTTTATATCAATTTCATTTTAAGTTTTATCCACGATCAATCTACAAATACAATTTGATATTACAAAAAACAAGATAGTGTTAATATTCAAAAGAAGCCGTGACTTTAAGGCAACAAGATTTAAAATAGTTAGAGATGATAATATTTAACGGATTTATGAAGAAATTAATATAAAAGTTCATTTTTTCCCTTCTAGAGGAAAATATAATTTACAGTGCGAGTTTACGAAAGTGTAAGTAGGCATTATAACGCAAGGAGTAGATAAAAGTAATGAAGATGATTTATAATATTTTTCAGATTATTTTTCAATTTATCAGGCATGTCATCGATTTCGTTCGAAACATTGATTCCAACGAGATTCCTAACCATTGTAGCCAACTTTATTATTCTGGTATTGGCGCTTTGTACAAGGGTAAGTACATTATTAATATTAATACCTTTCGGTAAGAAAAGCGCGATGAACGCTTTGGTTTGTTATAGCCTTACAAATAACACATAAGCCTGAGTAATAATTAAAACATATCAGGACGTTGTGTTTATGCTGCTCTGGGTCTTATCTCCTCTCCTCACCAAATCAAAGTTTAACTTTTCATATGTGTTTTAACTTTAGATGTGTTATCGTAACCGATCACAATCTGTAACGTCTAGTAACCAATGCGAACCATTAATTGGTAACATTCCCAAAAATAAGGAAGGGACAATCATTGACATAAAACTAAGGAAGGGATTATAGATAATAACTAGCACTAGCACTAGAACACGTGTTTGGGCAAAAAAATATAAAGTCCTGTCACAAAACAAAAAACATCTATGAAGATGACCGCCACTTTATTAGCATTTCAAATACGTTTGGAATTTGCCTCCTTTGAAATAAATATAAGTATTTCCAGGGAAGACCAAAAATGAAATGAAAATAAGAATAGCTTTAATATAAAATTAAGAAGGTGTATAATGAGAATAGATAGTCTCAAAATGAAAGAGTGCCAAATTCTTTTCATTATTAGCATCAGTTTAATTTTTATCGAACATATACGTTTTAAAAACAAATACCAGTCAAACAATCGTCCTATTGAGTTTAGAATTGGCACGCTTGAGAGTATCCCTTTATTTAATAAATAAGTATACGAAATTTCACTATAATTTGAATCACAATTAAACCATTGATTGGAAATCAATGGTTATAACGGATCTGTAGAGTTTAGTAGAATCGAGTGAGGCCAGAACGTAGATAGTTAACCATTAGGAACAATCGCGCGTTTTATCGTACAAGGTCAAGTGAAACGAGTTCAAAGACGTACTGTAATATAAAGTGGGCGATTTCCAAATTCTGAGGAAGAACGTAGCGAGTCTGAAGTAGCGAGGATGAGTGTTATGAATTTAAGAAGGTGAGATAATGTCCCGAGATACACCGTAATAGATTTAGTTGTACGGCATTACTTAAACAAAAGAAAATTGGGGAAATAAGTAAAATCAGATATATAAGCTCATCATTGGTGTACTAAAGACATTTTCATTAATAAATTCTTTGTCGGAGATTTCAAGATGAAAATATTGTGTCTCAGCGCACGAGAATCCTGGCAGGTTTAACCCTTGGATTGCATAAATTGGAGGCAGTTAGTGCTGAAAGCCGCCGCTGCAGGGATTGCCGCCTAAGGAAAGCGAAGCGCCCAAAGGTTGTGAACCAAGCAAGCCGGGGTTGGCCTTTACACTGACAAGCCCAAGAAGAGCGATAACCAAAATCACGAACACCACTTTCACCCTGAAATAAGAATACTCTTGACATTTATGTCCTAAATGATAACTGTCTCTCACATTATCCTGTAGAGATGACATTCATAAGCAAGTTTCTTATCGTTAAAATATTTTTAGGAGAAATATCATTAGTAGACTCGAAGCTACACTCACTAAGACTAGAGTAACTTCATAATAATTACTAAGATACCCTATAGCTAAAACACATCCAAGCGTAACGTATCATAGAGATATATTACTAGAGGGGCCCTATTGGTTAAATTTTGAAACATCGAAAAAGTAACCTGACCACATTCGATTATCATTTTCATCAAATAAACAGAACAAAACAACAGTAAATTATATAGTAAAATGTTTAAAATACAAATCACAACACAAACAATCTGCGGGAAGCCCAAAACAATTGATTAATTATAACCTCAACTCCCTCTTGGAGTAGGTTTCAATGAGGTTACACAGATTCCCTGAGAGCCCCACTAAAAATGTTTCAGGCTTCTCAGTGTATTAAGATAGGATATGCCCCCTCTAGTATATATCTCAACGAACGTATGGCCTGTGCTTCAACTAGAGTAATTTTGTAATAATTATGTAGATATTCTAGTTTCAGAATTTGCATCAGCTTTGAGTCTACAAGACTCAAGCTTGTTAGCTTGAGCTTGTTGTTAGATTGTTCTCAAACAAGTACACACCTGAAAATATGTTGTCTCCCCTAAACATGTGGAGCAAAAGCGGTCCATTTCGGACGCATTTATTAGTCAACATAACGAAGAATACTTCGTTATGTTGGCGTGAGAGGTAATAATCTCTTACGTTTTTTCATGATTTCTAAAATCAGAGAGGCATCTGCGGGAAGAACCGTGAATATTTGATAATAAAACTGAAAGCCCATTTGATCTCACGAGCTTTAGCGAAAAAGTAATCTTATTTTTTTAACTTCTAACAGCATACTGTACAGTGTAAATAAAACAGCATAGCGAGGGAAATGATTTTATTGATTTTCACTGCTTCTAAAGAGTCAGAAAGAACCAATAGAATTCCTTTCCTTTATTAAGCAAAACCGCGATATTACAAAACCATACCTCATTATTGTCTGTCAAAGCAAGTAAATGATCTGAACTGCATCGTCATTGTTCGCTATCCCTTATATATACATTTCCATTAAACTACTGCGCCCATATTATTAAAAACAAATATTTAATTTTTAATTGAAATTTGATGTAACTGTCGAGGCTGAAATAATTAAAATAAGTGAATTGTCAATTTCATCGATGTTTTGTAATTTGCAAATTGAATTAAATACTGGCAGTAAACATTATTAATAAATGCAGTCATGGTAACAGATCAAATGTTTATTGGCGAGTAAACAAAAACAACAATTTGATTGGCTGATTTAAAGTTTAGGCTTCTAACGTAAGAAATTAACCATATACAGTGCCATGCTATTGTTTACTCTTCAAACTAACATTCCATCAGCGAAAATTTATTAAATTGTAATTACATGTAATAATTACATTTTTAAAACACGTGATTACAAATATTAGGTTCAACAAACATTACGATTGTTAAAAATTGATTAACAGCGAATTAAGAAATACTTTAACATAAATAAAAATCGGACACAGGGTATCTAGGAATTTGTCTTTACTTAATTGTATTCGCTCCACTAATCGTTACAAGAAAGGTAGTGTATTCGCACTTTAACTCCAAAACCAAAAACCAGATTTCCCCAGTATTATATAATTATTCTGATGCATGCTGCAAGCAAATGAGAAGTTCGCACCAATGCTCGTGTAGACATAACAATGCTTATGTTGTCTAATGATTTGTCTACTTTTAGCATACCTTCATTTATAAAAAAAGAAAGAAGAAGAATTTATCAGTTGTTTACTAACAAAATTTACAATTATTTCCATAGAATAAGAAGTATTCCTTATTAATTTTATTAATATGTAATGATTAAAACTTTTATTATTAATAATAATAAAAAATCTTATTAAGTTTATTTGTTAATTAAGAAGTTATGTAGAGTTCAATTTAAATTATTATGTAGCTCATACCCAAATTTTTAAATTAAGTTTTGTAAATTGTTAGATTTGTTTGTCATATTAATCTAAGAGGTGTATATCTATTAATTGTTGTTTTAAAACCATATATTGCAGTTTAGTGTCTAGAATGGCCTTAAATGTGTTAAGTTTTAGTTTACTTTTATTCGCACTAAGTGCTATTATTATGATAATGTACTACATAACGTCTGTGTCTATGTACCTTTGTGTGTTGATAGCTTTGGGAGCAGTAGTCATAAGAGGTATGCTACTGGCTGTAATGCTTTGTCCCATAGTTTGGTAGTTTTGGTTTTCATCAGGTGATAGCCTCTCGTAAATTAGCGAGGGAAGGGATTTTATTGATTTATTCTGATGTGAAGAAAGCAGCTAAAACCAATAAAACTCCTTTTCCAGCTGATTACAGAGTATATTACATTGGGGGGAATGGTATTGAAATATACTTTGAACTGTGGAGTGAACTCATAAATGAAAGGTCATTTACTAGGTACTCACAGCGACTTAAAATTGCGGATTTTATTAATTACACTGGTTAAATGCTACTTTATGAACTATGCAGAGGGAATCCAGTCTGATACACTAAAACAGGGGCAATAGAATCCAGCCCACTTTGGTATTATTGTGTTAAAACTTTAAGAGGCGCTTGGATTTAACTTTTATTATTTGGATAATACTTTTCAATTATCTATAATAATAATAATGCCCATTTAACGCCTTGCGGCCCATCAGGTAAAGACCCTGCGGGAACAACCTCAGGTGGCAATTGCTTCGCTCAAAGGGTAATCTAAAGTTGGCGATAATTTATTTAAACAATAATCTTAAAACTGAGTGTAACCTGGGATGCGAACCCCAGACCTTCGTAGAGTCAAAGGTCAGTGTAAAGACTACAACCTTAACCACAGAGGGTGCTTATTAATTATATAAAATGTCACTAAAATAATTATGATTTTTACCAAATAACTTTTTTAAATCTAAGTTGGTAGCAGAGCATTCCTACCTGAAGTGGGATTTGACCCACGATCCGTGGGTCAAAAACTAGTTATTAATTATGTTGAAGTAACATAAAACTCATGTATTACAGGTTTAACAAAGGACCTGTAATATATACCTGTATATGTTGCAGGTATCGTAGGACAAAAATTCCTTTATTTAGTTTCTAATCTCATTGGATTAATTCATGTTCAGTTAATAGTCAATTGTTAATTACTTTAAATATATTTATTAACAACTGACTAATTATTATTTCTTTGTCAAATGACAAATGAATAATAATTAAAAAGGATATTCCTTTGCAGATAGCCCTTATCTTACAGTAAATAACCAAGTTTTCTTCTCAGAAATTAACTTTTCTTCAATTTTCAAGCTATAAGAGACCCTGGTCATGTCTATGTATTTAAAATATTATAGATATTTCTAGAAGTGTAAAATAAGATTTTTACAATAAATTGTAAAAATCCTGAATCTAGGTTTGAATTTTAAAACAAATTATTTTTTTAAAGGTATTTAATTTGATTGCAGGATGCCAACGTCAATGCAAGTTTACCTTATGAGGAATTTGAAGATGACTTTGCCAAATATGATTATGAGTGAGTATTTCTACTAAACTGTGATCTAACCCACTACTAGCAAGCAAGGCTCTAATAAGGATGATGATGAATTATACTTGTCGCTTAATTTTTCAGCCAATGACTAATTTGGATGTCGCAAGCATATTAGCTAAAGTTGGCCAAAAGGAGGAGGGGGGTGTAAGAATGTAAGAACATTGGCAATTACTGTGTTCTCATACCACATGAAATCCAAATAGTAAACTCAATCTTTAGATCTCTATGAAACCCCCTGATTTTTCATTTTTGAAAGTCAAGGTCATGCAGGCTTTTTTAAGGATCAAAAGATTCAACAGGTATAAAAATATATGAGAACAGTCTAGAGCCCCATATGGAGGTTTCATCGAATTGAATGATTAGAGCATTCAATTCTCTTGTTAAAAATAAGACTTACTTGTCCATATTTTAGCAATAACCCCTGCTGAAAAGCTGATTTAATGATAATTAAAAAAAATATTAATATTAAATTGAATTAGGTTTAATTTTTTTTGCAAATTACAAATCATTTCTTTCGAAAAACAGTCTTAGCTTTGACAAATAATGTTTTTATTGGAAAGCTATTGTTTGAAACATTTGTTTTTGGTGTTTTAGGTTGAAGGTGGCTCTGTCAGTGAGTATTATGTTCATATCTGTAGAGTTCCTTGGATTTATATCGGGGCTATCTATGTTTAGAGCCAATGTTAGTCTGTCTTGTATCCTTTTATCCAATTTCTATAAGGTAAAGTTAAAAAGACCCTTAGGAGCATTTTTCTTATAAGGTGCTCGCTATGAACTAGTTTTGGTAAGACAGGTATGTATGTTATTGGAAAGGCTAATATACTACTAGCTTAATAGTATCACCTAATACTATTACTGAAGGAGAAAAGTAAGTTTTTGCTTGCTGGATTTTATTTTTAAATTCGGTGATTTGCCAAGGCTAGAAAAGCCTTGGCAAAAGTAAAAGTTTCTGGTCGAAACCAGTTACTTGTTTGTCCTATGGTAAACAGATACAATTGTTCAAGTTGGTGTGGATCAATAAATAACCTGTCAATATTCTTTGAAGGAAGAAATTCTATTGGATCATTTTTTTTTTTTTTTGCTTCTCCAGCATACACCAATAGATTCCTTGGTGTATGCCAGCCTACTTTGGCTGGCTCTCAAGTAATTAATACTAAAGCTAATTCTTTGTTCCTCTTGCTAAACCTCAGCAATTGTAAATAAATGTTGGCCCTATATTGGGCTGCCCTTGTCAGCATATCTCTTGTTGTCATTTTCATAAAAATTTTCCTTAACTAGTTTGTTAACAGCTATCTTCTTGCACGTGGTCGGCTGCATTATGTTCTGCCAGTGGTACATAAACACATGGCCTGTCCAAGTGATATGGTTCATACTGGCCCCCTGTGTATTTCTTCCTTCTCTCACAGAGCTATTGGTCATCCTTAGAGCATTGTTCACTTCTGGTCTTGACTCATAAGCTACAAATAATTATTGTTTTTGGGTGACAAATGTTTAACATCAAGTCAGTATTATCTACAAGTCAAACATCTTATCAGATAGAAACAAACTATTTACAGCATGAAAATTATTAAAGTGATACTGTTCATCTACAAGAGATTGCTGAATCACACTGAGGTCCATCTTACAATATAGTAAAATTAAACAATAGATCTAAAATTTCAAGTTAAAAATTATACTTGGAAAACAAAAGTCTTCAAAATACCAAGTATATATCAACCGTTTCATAAAATGACCAAAAAGAATATAAATATGCATATTCATTTTATGTATGTATGCATATTCTATTCGAACATAACTAAAAAAAATAAAGTATAAATATAATAAATACATATCCACTAAAAAAACTTCAACATAAACATAACTGATTACTTTTACTAAATTTGATTTATTTACTATAAAAATAATAAAAACACAGAATAAATAAAATTATACTGATCTTAGAATAGCGCTTAAAACTACTAATTATTGCGATTCGTTGATAATAAAGTACAATTCAAATACAATAACAGCAAAATAGATAACAGTCACAAATTTAAAAACAAATTACCACAAATTGAAGCAAAAATCATTCAAAATAAATAAACTAATTAAAATGTGCTTAGTTATATACTTTAAAACTAAGTGCACTCTCATGCGTTTCAATGTATTTAAAATCTTAGATTTTAATTTAGCTCTTATAGGTAATTATAGTAATTATATGGATAACACCATTAACTATATCAACTATACCGGTAATTATATGAATTCGGAAAATTCCACAATCCAAAAGTATTTGTTCTGGTAAATAAGGTTTATATGCCTTAATTAATATTTATAACCGCATTTCTTTTAAAAATCTGATTTTTTTTATTTTTAAAATTTAAGTATTTAATAAATTACATTAAGTTTTGGTCTCTAAATGTATATATAAAGTTAATCTATGTATTTATGTATCTTTGTACATAATTGTAGATTTATCAAATTTGTTTATCAGATTCTCCCTTATTTAATATATTAATAATATGAAATAAATATGTCATACGTTAGAGTCAATTTTTCGCTGGAAAATAATAAATTTCGAAAAGTTGTTGTAACATATATGAATAAGGTTGTAATAATTGCCACCATATTGTTATTCTATTGCTTTAATTTAAGCTTATGATAGACTTACAAAATCTGTATTTTTTTTAATGTACTTAAGTTGGGAGTGTTAGGAGTTAAATGTTTGGATGTTTTTTTAATTGATACCAATTTAGTAATTTAGTAGTTGAAATCTTTCTAGTCAGTCAGTTGCCGACCAGTCGTAGAAGTTAATCAAGAATTAACTGTGTAGTTTCTCTTAATCTTTTACTTATCAATTATTTATTAAACTTATGCTTAATTTTTGTACCTTATCCAGTTATTGAAGATTTTTATTTTTCATGAAATAAACACTTTTATGTGATTATAAATACACCCATTCTCATGTGTAGACTGAAACCTAAGTTAATTATGATACTCTGACTGACACTTCTGTCTATTTTTGAGAACTGTAGATTCTAAACATAGAATAAAGTGGATGACCCATTCTTGCTATCTCATTGCTTCCCTCTTAATTCAAAATTCTGTAATATATATTTAATAATTTTTATTATTGTACCTTAAAAAATTGTGATTACCTTTTTTGTTTTTCTGTTTAATTATAATTAATAGTGTTAGTAAAAAAATTGTTATTATTGTCAAAAGTCATTAAAATTGTAATTAATAAAATAAATTTTTAAAAAATTGATCATAGTTATTACAAACCTCCTGTACTGTGTTACGAATTGTCTTTATAATTTTTATTCCCTGCTAAAAAAATGAATAATGCATATTCAAAGATTATGTAGTATACCTTAATAATCTTTGTGGATATTATTTTTTTCCTAAAATTTTGAGTTTTCCATGTTTAATATTAATTTTGTTTTAATAAACATTCATCCACAAACATCCAACATTTTGTTATGGGACCTCCCCCTTAAACAAATTATATGCAATGTAAATAAAAAAAACAATATTTATTTTTTATTGTTCTCACCATAAAGGATTTTATGTGTTCATTGCCTAAACAAGTACAGTATGTCTAGTATATCAGTCTAAGTCTAACTCCAGTAAAAACTATAGAGTCTTCTTCTGGGATTAACATCTCAATGGTTTTGTGCTGTTGATGTAGGTTTTGTATTGTGTAGGGTAAAAATGACAATAAAGTTTAGTTTTTGCAAAGAGACTTTATATTTTCCATTATAATATGCCAGGAGTTCAATTCCCTGCTATCTTCTCAAGCATACTTGAAATCCAAATAAACTAAAATGTTGTTATTATCAATGCCTCCACATCTTGTTGACACTTTGTTATCACTTTTAATTCATTCTTTTTTTTATTTATCTCTCTATGATAATTAACTATACAGATCATTTCTACATCACACGACCTCTAAATAATAACCGTGAATTCTTATAATCTTTTTATTCCCCTAATATTGAATCTAAAATCATTTTTTGTTTATTAAGATAACCAAAATTTAACTAACAAATGCCAGTCATGTTAGTTTACTTTTTCTAAATATCACATCTCAAGTTACTGAACATTTAATTACCTATTATTTATTTTTAATAATCGAGCATCGTTTTAATTTTTGTAATAGTTTTTATCTTATTTAATTATGAGAAGTGTTTTAATGTATTGTAAAAGTCTTTAATTGTTTTATTTTTTTTTTTTTTTCATTTACACAATTTTGTTAACTTTTTTCTCAATCCTATTTTATCATTTGTTTTATGTTCTTATTAAGTAAATTTATGATTTTTGATTTTGATCATATTAATTGTACTTAATTAAAGACCTCTATATGAATAAATAAATAAATTCTTTATTTCTCATAAAATACATTATACATACAATTGTTTGCATATTAGCTTTCATCAATTATTACAAATTAATACAGTTTTCAAGGGAAACAAACCTAATTACATGCATTTGCCATTATATTATTACTTCATAGTGTTTGGTGTTAATGAGATCATAGTGTGAAGTATTTAGTAGTCATTGAACAGTAACAATATGTTTAATTGAAATTAAAATTTAAATAAAGAGAGTTAAAAATAATTAAATTAATTTTTAAATTAAGAAAAAGTGTTTTGCTGGATTAGTTAAACATTTCAATTATCCAAGGTTTAAGTTTTATTTAAAAATAGTATCTATTAGCTAATGCTTACATTAGTAGAAAAAATTGTTTGTTATAATTGTAATAAATTAAAATCCAGTATGATTTATAAATATTATAATAGATTAGATTGATATAAATTAATAGTAGTTTTCTAACGCCTAGCAGAAGAAAAGTTTGTGCTTTGACAACAAGGATTAAATTTATTTTTAAATTACTACAGGAATTCTTAATACACTGGAAAAGGTAAGACTTTGAAAAGAAACAATAATAAACTTTGCTGAAAAACTCTGATAGGTACAAAGTTATGGTGGCTAATGCATTGATGAGGACATAGAAGTTGCTCTAGGTGACCATTCAAGCCAAATTTATGGCTAAACTATTATAGATGTGAAAAAAAGCTCCATTTTAAACAAGTTTTCTTTTACCAAGGGTTCCAACCATAAACATTATAACTAACATTTATTATATAACTTTATATTTATAACTAAACTGACTTAACTATGAACTAAAACAGTTTTAACTAATGTATATTAAGAATGACTTCTATTCCACAAGGTTAATGAAAACGCAATATATTTGCTTGCGGACCTCTGCACCAAAATTTAACTTTTCCTCATTTATACCATATGTAGTTTAGTACCATAGGAAAAGTATTATGTTTGCAAAAGATCTGAAATCGGGATTTCACCTGAATTACCCGTTTCCATTGTTTTTAATGCCCCCTGAGTGGCTTTCTTAAAGTTTTATGTATGTGTGTGTTTCAGTTATCATCGTAGCTCCCAGCATATTTATGCAAGAGAGTTTAAACTCGGTGCAAAAATCAATCTTAAGGTTTAGTTGTGCCAAAAAATAATATTTTTATTACTCAGCAAAATTTTCGAAACATTCATATGTTGTGAAAAATATTTTCCGTTTACCTGTTGGAAAAATGTTGTGATCGGTTTGAGATTTGGCACGCATGCAGGATGTGCCAAGGTTAAAAAAGTAAGTTGGAAATAGTCTAAAGCTTTTTACGTTTTTTAAAAAAATAGTAAAAATAATTTGAAAATCCAATTGAATTTCAAATTGTATAGTGTATTACTTAACATAATAAATAAGTACACTGTTTCGTTTCAATACAGCAAGTATATCTTCGGGGTTTGTTGGATCATAAAAGTTAAATCGAGAGAGGTCAGTGCCTGAATAGGAGACCGCAGGGAATAAAACGAATTTATTTACTATCAGACGACAAGGGAAGCGAGTCCAACAATGTGTTGCAGTATAAATTTGGTGATTTGTATATTCTGAGGACGAGCTAAGTGAGTCCATAGTAGTGCTGAATCCGATGTGATGAGAAAAAGTTACCAGATAACCAGTCATCGATTTTTTACTTTTCCTTATTTATACTGTAGATATATAGGAAAAGTATTGTTTGCAAAAAAATCCAAAACCGGGATGTTACCAGAATTATCAGTTTTAGGCATTTTTACGAACTCTTAAGTGATTTTTACAAAGTCGTCTGTGTGTATGTGTGTCCTCAAGAAATAGGGAGGATAGGCTTATGATGATTTTTTGGTATACTTTGATTATGCATATAATCATTCAATTTATTAGAAAATATGTGTTATTGTAGTTGAAAACTATATAGCTTCTATAACTTAAAGCTAATAATATTATTACTATTAAACATTTTTTGTATGTTCATGTTTTTTTTTTTAATTTTTAGATGGAACAAAAAGAAAAACCTTATTACAACGGGAATGATCCCATAATAAATAAACATAAGGTAAGTCATAACTGCAAATTATTCTTTGTAAATTATTACTTTATTCACATGAGGGGTTTGACAAGAGGTTCAACCCCAACTGTTCCCACGAAAGGGGTTGAACATGCTATTCAAACACCACCCTTTTTTAATCTATAGTTTGGAGAGTTTCAGGGGTGAACCTGTTTAATTCCGTTCACACGACAACTAACCAGGGGTTTAAACTCCCTTGGGTGTGACTAGAGTGCCTGTATAATCATGATTATACAGGCACTCTAGGTGTGACTAAACCCCGCGTGTGAACAAAGTACATAAAAGTATTGGTAAAACCATAAAAATATATTAATAGATGGGGTATAGCCTATTTCAATACATTGAGAGGTCTGAAACATCATTTTGGAGCTCTAGGGGTCTTTGTGTAACCCCCTCTTAGGGGGAGGAAAGATAAGAGCTTCGACTTCCCACACATTATTATAAACAATATTTTCAACTTCAAATTAGATAATTTGGCCCCATCCAGTTTTTTACTGAAGTAGGAAATAAGAAAAAAATACAATAATAAAGGGCACCCTAAATTCTCTCACATGAGAAATTTTGGCCATAAAATAACATACATCTCTCTCAGCCCCCTAAACCCCATTCCTTAATTGAATTTTTTAGCCATATCCTTAATAATTGATACTTTTTGAAACATATTACACTAGCTTCATCAGTCCCCTGGTGGCTTTTAAAATGGTCAAATAAAATACTTTTAAAAATTCTACCCATAAAAAATAAACGTTTTTCACATCATTATTTTTCAACATTATGAGATTGGTGATTGGTTGGTCATCTGGTACCACAAGTTATTTTACCCCATCTGGTGTTAGTTTCCTTGAAGAAGCAAAGAAGGTTTCATTCATACATGTAATTTACAGTGTGGCCATTGTAAATTACTTGTACATTCAGTTTTTATCGCGGCCAATAAAAACTAATTTGATGAAAAATAAATTTAATATAAGTTACAAATAAGCACTGTTTTATAGTGCTACGTAAAAAGTTAATTTTTTTAAAGTGTTGGTTAGTAAAGAAAAATACATAAATAATAACATGCAATAGAGTATGGTATTTTTAAAATCAATCCCTATAGAGTAGTGGTTCCCAACCAGGGGTCCTGGGACCCTTGGGGGTCCCAAATGAGTTTTTAGGGGTCCCGGGAGCAATTTTAAACTATATTGTAAAAGTAAAAAAAAAGATTTTTTTTCTTTTTGTGTGTGTTACTTCAATAAATAATTAAATTATTATTATTTATGAATTATTTATATACTGATTTAGAGTTAGAATTTTTATTTAATACGATCCTTTCACTATAAGTATAAGTTATAAATTTATTAAAAATTGTTACAACCTATCTTTGTGAGTTTGGGTTTAGTCATTTAATAGCAATAAAAACCAAACAAAGAAACAGGCTCAATCCAGAATCTGATCTGCGCCTAGCAATCAGTGAAAAGATTCCGCATTTTGAAAAATTATAAATGAGAGGCAGCAACAAAAGAGCCACTAATATTTTTAATAATATGTATGTTTGTTTCTTTTTGTATTTACTTTGCCTTTACATATGATAATAATAACAAATTTAATATATATATATATATATATATATATATTATATTATATATATATATATATATATATATATATATATATATATATATATATATATATATATTATCAAGGGTTCGGGAAGTAGTTCAAAATATTTTAGGGGTCCCAAGTATAAAAAAGGTTGGGAACCACTGCTATAGAGTGTGGGGTGTAGGGTTAGTAGTGTTATATGCATTCGTGTAAGCGTTATAAGACTTTAATCAACTATCAAAATGTATATCTTCTTTAATCAAGGACCTCGGAATATCAATATTAAAGTCTAAATTTTAAAGACCTCGGGGCGATTGCTTCAGCAAGCGCCTATCTTTAAAAAATTAGAAATAAATTGATATTTGCCTTAAACTAAAGAAAAAAGATTGTTTAACGTTTATTGAAATCTTAGTGATAAAAAAAGCATAAAAATAATATCGAATCATGTCAGATATTATTGGTTGTTTATTCATCAGATTTTAACTTATATTCTAAACTTAAGATTCAGCAAAATTTATATAGAAAAGTACCTGAAAATGGACCTAAACCCCCCACCCTAAAACTGGGGCCAACACACCATGTGTTCTGCACATATAATATAAAATCCACGAATCATCTTCCTACCTAACCCTACCCGTAACCAATGGGATATTACCATCGCCCAATGGTTCAATTTAGGGCTGGCATGTCGATGAAGTGTGGATATATAAGGAGATTAATGAATCATAACCGGCTTTAATAATAATTCCGCTAAAACAACGGGCAATAAATCAAATATCTCCTAATAAAAAGCGTGTCTACAGTTTTCGTGCTAACATTGTTCCCGAGTCAACCCGCAACCCTAAACCAGGCAAATCCCCGATAGTGATCACCCATGGATAATATCTATTCTACAGTGTTTCGTTTTTTAAAATACATAACGAACCAATTTACGGCGTCCTCTTGAAGGCTTAGGGGTCCGATAAAAACCAAGACTGAAAGGTTAATGTCAATTGGTAAGATTACTTACCTTTAAAACTGAAACGGCGATCCCACGGTGAAAGTTCTCCAGCGAAGGTTGACACAGATTAAGCAAAACACGAACGAAATTCGATCCTGCAACAAAAACAAAAACTCTTAAAGATTTTTTTAAAAAATGAGACAAATTTCAAAACGGTGGAACGGTAGACTCAGGGTGGAGGGAGTGTTTTAGGCTAAGCGAAGCGAGTGTTTATGTTATCATCTGACTCTAAACTTCTAGCTTACTAAGCTAAGCTTTAAAAAGTCTAAATAATAAAAAAAAATTTGGCGCAGTAGTCCGCATGTCGGGCGAATTTTCTTTGGAATACATGTTTCCATGCTTGACAATCCATTTCTTGCTTAAGGTTCCATTCCGGTTTATGCTTCATAAACCGGAATTAAATCATTTATCCGATTTTTGAGATAATATAAAAACTTAATAAACATGTGACCGACCAAATAAATGATATGACCGACCAAAGCCATTAAAGAGGTCCGATACAAATTAGCTAATGTTGATAATGATATGAAACCAAGTATTTCTGTCAGCCTTACATATGAGGACACATAGTATTTATAAGCTACTGTAATAAAAGTAATGAGAGTACTAATAGTAATACGACTAATAGTAAGCAATTGATTTAAAGTAATAATGGTAGTAATAGAACGGTAATAAGGAACAGTGATAATCAACGGAGAGATTGTAGTAATAGTAAAATGAGAAATACAATTACCAGTAGTAATGATACTATGAATTACTATCACGAATTTTTATTAATTTATAATTATTTATTTTATTAATTAAATAAATAATAAATTAATTTAATATTTATTAGAGTAATATTAATTGATATAGTAAACATACATATAGGAATATAGTAAAATGGTCAAAATAGACATAACATGGCCGAGTTCTTAAAAACTGAATAACAAGATCGTCCTTTATTATAAACAATAATAATGCGAACAATATTACAACTACATTTAAATATTAAAAGAATTCTTTAAAAAATTAAAAAAAAAAAGAATTAAGTTTTTAGACTTACGTCACTTTATCGGAAATTCCGCTTTTCATAAAGGCTTAAGGCCAACTGACTAATACCGACCAGACCTTCATTATGTACTATGCCTTCTCCGCCATCTTGAATATCAAGTAACAAATAAATGTTTGATATTTCGTTTTATTTATGATAAAATTTATTGATAATTATTTATTAATATATTTTAACAATTAACTCTTAATACTTTGTAACTATTTTCTTTTAAAGCAAAAACTAAAAATATACTTTATATAATTTAGCCGAATAACCGAACACCCCTTATTTTAACTAAAATGCTTAATCATTTTATGAAAAAAAAATAACTGCCCAAAAAAATTTAAGAGCACTAAAGATGAAATTATTCGTAAATATTTGTTTCTTATTGCACCATGACTAAGTAGAATTTTGATACTACGACATCAATGCTAATATTGTTTAAAAATATCTCAATAATAATTATAAATGAATAAGAAATCAAAATAATGATATTAATAATTAAATCAAATCTTTTTTTAGTTTTTAATTTTACACTTCGCAAGGTCGCTGAACCTTATCATACACGTTTCTTCTTATCAGTTTATGTTTCTCGCAAAAAAAATAAATTCAAACTTATTTCAATAAAACAGTACGGTGTGTTGAAGAATTTTAATTTACATAACAATTTTTTCTGTTTAATGTTAAAAAATAATGCCTTCTTAAACAGTTTTAAAATCGTTTTATGTGTAAGCAGTAAGAATAGGGAGTCATCGTCGTTAGCAACCTAATGCGATTCGAATCTTTTCATTTATTTATTGGTTATTGATTTATGTTCTTAATTAATTTTTTTTTTCAAGAAAGTGTATATTAGTGTGCATTTAAAGAAATTACAAACGCAACTTATTCTTTATTTTTATAATTAATTTAAGATGAAGTTTGATCTCACAGTGGAATAAGCTTGTTATTTTTGCTGAATTCACTGTCCTGGATTTGTACAATAAGTATTCGTTTTCTATTGTTTTAGTTCGGGATCAACTTAAGACAACCACTTATGTACATGTTTAACTGACTTCTTTAAGTACTAACTGCAAAAAAAGTATATTTGCGCCTTATCTTAAGCTTATTTTTTTGAGTAATTATGTGATAAGATACTAAAAGTAAATTACTATAAATGCGATAAGATGTTTAAGTTCTTATCAATTATTTGATGTGCTATTTTTTAATATAAAATGAACGGTGACATTCAAGAAACTTCTAGTCTACTGTTAGCTAAAAATAATAGGGACCTATCAAAGGTAATTATTGAGTATGTTCACATGGGTTTGATACTATGTACTGATAAATCTGGTATGGGTTGTCTTTGAGACACGAGAAGTGTATTCGATTAGGGAGACCATCTGTGCATAGACTAATTTACTGACCATAGGACAGGACCACTTTTCTTTACATTCCAGAGTACTACTACCTCAATCACATGGTTTGTTCAAGCAAAGTTTTGTGCAACAAGGTTATAATTATTATTTATAGTATAGCACACCTTTATAATCAGTTGACAGTGACATAAAAATTGAGGGTGTTTTTTAATGTTAGGAGCTGTCAACTGTCGATAGAAAGTCTAATTTTAAATTAATATTTATTTTATATTTCATTCTGTGAATATAGTGTAGTTTTTCATCATTCTGTTCTCATATATCTTAACATTTAACATCCAGAAATATCTCATTGACTCCCTTGCAATATTTTCTCAGGCTGTCAATTGATAATAACCATGTGTTAACTATAGGACCTTCTTTATTATTAATATTTCAGTATAAATGTCATAGGACTTGTAGTAATTAATTCCTGGAAGACCCAGGGGAACAATTAAACATACATAGTTTGATTTCTACTTCTACTAGCTAGTCCATTCTAGTTATGGCAGTATATTAGTTTGAGATGCACGGATTGCAGGAGGTCTCTTGGCTCTGATTTGTTTCCCGGCAATGAATCATGGCGAAGAGGGCTGCCGCACATAATTGGAATGCACTAGTACCAACTATGTCAAAATTAATTGCCCTGGTTGGCTAGGGTTGCCAGGCATCCCAGTTTTCCAGGATTGTCCTGGTTTTTTGCCTCAAATCCTGTATTTCCAAATGAACTCTTTGAGACGCTTGATTGTCTCAGTTTTTAAGAATAAAAACAAGGTTTATTAAAGCTTTTTAAATAATTAATGTGATCCTTTCTTTTTATTTTCAAAGGCCTCACACAAAATACTAGGTCCAAAAAGCGCCTCGCATTCTCAATCAGGCCTCTAAAGCAGCATAAAAAAGCTCTAGATATTTTTGGGTTCTTTTTAAGTAATTAAAAATATATTTCAAATTTCATTTTAATTTATTTAAATAAAATCATTTAATTTAGAATTTAAATAATTGGGTACGGGGAACCTCTGATCAATTTCTCATCATCCCTACTTTGGACTCGCTTCACTAGTCCTCTGAGTATGCAAGTTGTTAAATTTATACTGCAAAACCCTCTTTGGACTCGCTTTGCTCGTCCTCAGATAGTAAATACATCCGTTTCATTCCAAAAAATATTTCCGCTGTAGGAATAAAGCATGGAAACTTGTACGTCTGATCAACTTGTTTACCAGCAGAGAAATGTTAACTTCATGATTGTGTATTGTTTAGAAATCTGGATGGACTCTGCCAATAGTTCTAGCGGCTCTGTCGTCCTTTGCAGGACTCTGTGTGCCCTGCGGCTACTCTCTAGGCAATATAAATACTCCTTCATTTGTAAGTTTTTTATTAATACTTTTATCATTATTTGCAAAAATTTACTCCAAAAAAAGCTGGGCCGAGATGGCCAACTAATAAATGTTAGTTTTAGGGCTATTCTGCCTTTCAAGATATTCACTCAAATCTACTCAGCTGAAAGCAATTATTAAAGATGGCAAAGTCTTATTGCTACAGTTCCTGAAAGTCATTGCTTATACAATAATGGCCATGGGGGGAGATCACCTATACTTATATTCTTGATTAGTGAATCCTCCTTCTTCTTATAAGCTTATTTTTCCTTAAAATTCACTAAAATCAGAATGACTTTAAAAATCAATCTATTAAATTTATTAAACTAATTAACAAATAAAATAAAATTTGTTGTAGATTCTAAAGGCCTGGAGTAACGAGTCGGTTTATGATAGATATAATATTTACCTTGATGATGGGAATCTAACCATACTATGGTCCACAGTGGTCTCTATATTCCTCATAGGAGGGATGACAGGTTCTCTAGTGGGAGCCTGGGTAGCCGATGTTTTAGGAAGGTAACTATTTACTTTACTGGTTATTTGACCTCTTAAAAATGTCAAATTGATTCCAGATTAGTTTAACTTGATTCATCGTTCTATTTTTATGTCTTTTGAATTGACTAGTTGTGGGTGACATATTTCTCGAGATAATTTATCTATGATATTGAACTGCTTAAATCTATAAATGTGAAGATGTTGAAGGGACAGGATTGCCTTGTTAAAGATTTTCAGTCACAAAACAAGCTGCTAAAGTAGAGTTTCTTATTCCATTTCCCAAACATCATAGGAATAATGATAATTCAAGTCTGCCGGTGGTGACAGCATCGATACATTGATGCTGATTTGAATTACCGCCAGACTTAAAGCTTCATCTTCATTTTTATACATTTTTAATGTTTTAGAAAAGGAGCTGTCATAGTGAGTGGAATCCTGCAGTCAATAGCTGGCATCATGTTTGTCTCTACTAAGCCAGCCAAATCTGTAGAACTACTCCTCATAGCCAGGATCATTAGTGGATTAGGTTCTGGTTAGTATTTATTCAGTCTTTCCTTATTGAGTGTACTGCCAATTGGAAATATTTACTAAAAATGTTAATTATTTTGAACTCAGGAATTGATTTCATGCGAACACAATTATTTTCTATAATGTAGCTCCATGTCACCATTTTTCCAAAATGTAGCTCGACGTCACCATATTTCCACAATGTAGCTCCATGTCACCATATTTCTACAATGTAGCTCCATGTCACCATATTTCCACAATGTAGCTCCACGTCACCATATTTCCACAATGTAGCTCCACGTCACCATATTTCCACAATGTAGCTCCACGTCACCATATTTTAAGGACTTAATAGTAACAACAATAAAGCTCCTTAACCAAGCATCTTAGGATAGGGTTGGCATCAAATTAAAGGGCAATCAAGCTTCACTTTCTAAAGAATTAACCGTTTCAAAACATCCCAGATATGTATTCTATGCTATGCATTCATCCACATTCATTATGTAATGTAAAAACAAAAATCCCATTATCTTCCTCGTTTGTTTACATCTTTATAAATTTCAATGCATCACTTTAACATTTTCCATCCAAAGAATGTTTGTCAAATTTTTAATTCAAGACATTCTATCCTTATTATTACATCCATATTATAACACTCTATTTTGAAATAAAAATTCTAGTCAAATCAAAAAAGTAATTTTCTCGATTTGAAATCATTATCTTCAGACATAGGTTTTATAAACTAACCTCCCTTTGATGTCAGATCCAGCCCGGTCAATTAAATTATATTATATATTTATTTAGATATGGTATGTTGGTTGTGTTGCAGGTTTAGCAACTGCTGTGGTGCCTATGTTTCTGATGGAGTTATCACCACCTTCACTAAAAGGTGCCATGGGAGTGGTCTGCCCTCTTGGAGTCACTTTCGGTGTTTTTGTCGGCCAAGTTATGGGACTTACCTTTTTATTAGGTAACGATTGGTTAATTAATTAGAATGGCTTGTTTTTGCAGAATTTGAACTTGATGTAGATGAGAGAATTCAATAGTAAAGAAAAGCATAAGGCAAATGTTTGACTCTGATTTGCTAAACAGATAGTTATGCTGGTTATGTTGAGTCATTACCAATCAGCTTGCTTATGTTTATGTCATCATTTAACCTCCAGATCCATTTTTAATTTTAAGCATTTAATAGAAAAATGTCAAAGAAGAAAATGTTTTATTATTTATCAAATAATTAATATCCTTACTTATCCAAACCCAATATTTTAATTTTTTATTTAAATATACAATTGATACATTAATAAAACATAAAATGGGTTACATCTGTGTCTTTTAATTCCATCGTTGATTTTAAAGGAGTTATTTAACTCTTGGGACTTAATTTCCCAAGCTCCTTCCCTGCAAAATGAGCAGGAACTTAGGGACTTAACTAATTTAACTCACCTCTCCATTGAAGTTGATCTGTGTTGACAACAATAATGAATCCTTTCTACATGCCTCTCCGCAACCCCCACATTTGGTAATAGTGACAAGGGAGGGATGAGAACCACATATTCAATCATCAAGCAATTATGTCTCTTGAACACTTTTTACAAACTCCCTGTGCTCCTAAGCCAGTGGCCAGATAATCCAAGATAGAGTCATGGACCATCACTGGCTGATCGTCAAGATCACCTTATACCCACTTACTAGATAGCTCGTATATTAACTTACAGTCTCACTTAGACTCAACTGAAACTTCTACAATTATTTAGTGTATTTATTAACTTTAATTTAAGTGTTCACTTTTTAAAACTTTTTTAATCTCTCTGCATTGTCTTCTCTAGAGGCAGAGAGCAGACTTAAGAGACCTGTTACCATCTCAAAAAAGAAAATAGTTTTATGTATTTCTAACTTTCATCTTATCTTTATGGCACTGATGATGGCATAATCAGTTATTGGCAGCGTTTTCCCAATAAACTATTATTTTTGTAGAGAGATTCTTTTCTTTCTTATTTCATTTAATAAAAACACTCTCAGTGTGCTGCACTCTACCCTCTAAGGAGAGTAATTACGTAGAGTACATTAGTGAATTTCTTTTGGTACATTCTGCTGATGAGGTTCTTAGTCACTTGATTACTTGATCCTTGAAGTTTTACTATATCTCCTGAACTTGCAGGTACTGTGGATAGTTGGCATTATTTGTTATCTTTCTACATGCTGTTAGTTATTGCATCAGCATTAGCGTTACCATGGATACCAGAGAGCCCTAAATACTTATACGCTATCAAAGGAAATAGAGATAAAGCAATTCAAGGTTTGTTTCTCATTCGAAAAATCAATATGCTAGATGAATACTTTTTTTATACCCACCACTTGATAAATTCAAAGAGACTTGTGAGCTGTGTGGGCAGTTTTATTTATTATCAGTTTCTCATTAGTAGTGCATTCATGCAAAACTTTAAAAAATTATTCACTATTTTAGTTATAATTTTATGTTTTAAGTTTAATATAAAATTCTTTAAATAGTCTTAATCACTAGTTAACTCAATTATATTAACTAAATAATCCATTTCAGGTGTTTTAAGACCTCCTGAGTTGTTTTTACTAATGAGTTGATGCAGCATTAAGTTAGGTCAATATGTAGATGGGTGACAGCTGGTATTAAAATGGATTATTTTATTGTTACCTGATATAGTTTTGATGATTTGCATACCTCTGAAGCTGAGCGAACCCAAAGTGGTTGGATTAGCTTAATGAATTCAATTAAGTTAATAAAAATTATGAGGTGCTCTGTACCCATTTATTTTTTGGCATTATTTCTGTAATTCAAAGCCTTTTTCTAAGGCAAGCTTCAATAATGTAAATATATCATATAATTAATTCACTTATGCCCTAATTTGTGGTCCAATATGAGAATTGTCTGGTGTGACTAACCTGAAGTGGTTCCCACAGAGTGTGCACCAATTTGTGCTTTTCTGTACCTGGTCAAAAAATGTGGTACTTATTTCTTATCATTTTATACCAGGATATTCTAGAATTTTACTAGGGGTTTAATTGGATCAGAAATAAAAATTATGTTTTCAATTCAAATTAAAAGAGACGGTTAACATAATTAGACATCATTCATGAATGGTGGCATGATCATAGATGTCACCATCCTATAAAATAGCACCCCCGTTTGATAAAAAAAAATTATTTTATTTTAATAAATAACAGTGCAAGCCCTTATTGTATCAATGCAGCTTGAAAAAGATTTTTTTGTAATCACTCGCGAGAGCTAGTGGGAATGAAGATCAGATTTGGAACGGACATCTTATTTTCATACAACTAGCCATTTGTAGAGTATAAATGACCCTCAAGTCTGATTTACACACTATGACGTTTAATTTATAGAATGTTAGTGTTTTTCACATTGTCTTGCAATAAATTACTGTTCTTTCAAATAAAGATCAGGGCGCAGTAAAGGGGAGAGGGCTTTATAACACCCACAATGCATCAAGAATGAATGCACTTTTTTACAATTACCCTCCAGTAATTGATAAACATGCAAAACTATCAGCATCACTAAATAGTTAACCTCCAAACATAAGAAATAGTTCACAATATCCTTACAATGAACTTCCTTGGTATCTTATGTATGCACACACCATCCTCTTTGATAATGTGCCCCTTCCAGATTAATAGGGGGAGGGGAATTTAATAATCTAAAAGGTGGGCAACGAGTTAGATAAAGAGGGAATGTTATAGGGTAGGGAAGATTGATCTAGTCAGGGGATAGGGCACTCTTAAGTTTTGCTTGGTAGTTCTACTGATCAAGTCATGTACATCAAAACTCAAATCCTAACTATACCCTATTCCAGTGAGACTTACTTTACCTCTTAATACTCCGTTAGACTGCATGACCCTGAAACACACATTTTATTTTATTTTAGTTCTGTCAAATATCAGGAAAGTAGATCCGGAACACTGCATCGGAGAGTTGGAGGACAATGATGTTGAAAATAATCAAGAAACTCAGGAAGAATCTTGGTCTATTATTAAATTAATTACTACTAAGTCAATGCTGCTAAACTTAGCCCTCACATGCTGTCTGCAAGCTGGTCAGCAGCTTAGCGGTATCAATGCTGTAAGTCTAGTGAAAATTAAGCCCCCTATATTTTCTTTCATTTGTATGGAAATTTAAGGGGTAATCAGAGAGAAAAATTTTCATTATTTTTATTCGAGCTTATCCTCCTTGTACAAAAGATAACAACACTTAAATTTATTGTGTTTTATCATACTTATGTATGCTATAAGATTGGTAGATTGCTAGAAGATTGGTATGCTATAAGATTGGTAGGTTACGTCATAATTGTTAATAGAAAATTAATAATTTTACTTGCAATTGATTAGAAAGAAAATTTAATGAAGAATTGGTATCTTAATAACGTGTTCTTCAGTCTACTCTCAGGTTGTTCATACTTGTTCTACATATTTTTCCGAGGCCTACATATTTACATATTTAAAGGCTGTGCTACCTGTAAGTTTATAACACTCTAAACTTGAGCAAGACTGAATTAATGCCACCTTAAGCTTTAACTAATTATGACTTCTGAGGACGAGCAAAGCGAATTTATGTGTTAACATGTTAGACTTTGAATGAAAATTTCCTTCAGAGACAAAAGTCATACCACATTGGTTAATCATAACAATGAAGCAAGTCCGAAATTGTGAGTTAAAGTGAAGTACTATATGTCAGGTGACTGAGGTACCCCATACCCGAGTTTTATTCTCAGGTAATTCATATCTGCCTTATATCTATTTAAAATTTAAAAGGTCTGCCAAAAAATCTTGTTCTTTAATTCTACTCTCAGGTAGCTCTTAAATTTAAAATGTTTGTTTGGTTGGTTGCAGGTGTTCTACTATTCTGTCAGCATATTCATGTCGGCAGGATTGTCGGAACAAACAGCCCAGTACGCAACCCTGGGTGCTGGTGGCCTCAACACTGTTATGTCTGTCATCATGATGCCTGTTATTAATAACTTGCCACGAAGACTTCTCTCTATTGCTAGTTGCTCTCTAGCCACTGTATTCTTACTTGGATTGACTATATGTATGGCACTTATGGTAAGTAATTGTTTATTTAATTATACTCTGCCCTGTATAACATGACTAAAACTCATATTAAAAATGAAAGGTAATAGTTGATGTTTTATAGACCTTAGAGCTCAAAGACCCTTCCAAACAAGTTACCAAGTATTGCCTTAGCTGAGCCAATATAAAAAATCATGAACATATCAGCCGTATATGTGGTTGATGACTTATTGAGATCAGAATATTTGATACTAGCAGCTGAGGGTGTACTGACACCTAGAGAAATTTATTTATACATAAATTATTTTGACATGATGCCATTTAAGTTATTTAACTCAAGTGTTTAGTAGGGCTAAGGGGTTGATCGACTCTGCCAGGAGTTTCACATCTTGCTATCCATGTCAGAAATAAGTCGACCCGTAGCCCCCTCAGTGATTCTTCAGGCCGAGGGCCTCTATGTGGCCACGATGTTTTGTATTATTAGTTGTTTTATTATTATTTTTTTTAAGGTTTTTTGCCATGTATTTAGTGAATTATCGACGCCTTGCTATGGCCTCTTCAAGTCCACACAATCATTGTTTAGTATTAATTTTTACATGGTATTTTGCTGTATCCAACACCCGTCAGAGTTTTATCACTGGATTGTTTCTCTTACCAGCCTCTCAAGTCAACGAAACGATGCTAACCCTAATACTTGTAACAATAATTGTTGTTGTATTATTCAATACAAAGTGTCAAAAAAATGCTATATATCTAGCGAATTTCCATATGGAATATGGTCCCTTTGGGGCCATATAGACGTTTATATACGTACAACAATGAGATGTATGAAGTGTTGAAAAATTATCTTTCACCCACTGTATACAAAAGGAAAACTTTAATTTTAATAGCTCTGCCTACTATCCGGGAACAACATGCTGAAAACAGCTCTTTGGTCAGATCGATCTGATTGGACAGCACTCGCAAACATAGCCATAGTTCTGCCTTATTTATTATTATTTTGTGTTTGTCTTATCTTTATCCCGAGGAGACCTTATAGAGTGGTTCTAACATTATAACTGAATGTTACTGTTGCAGCATGATTACCCGGTCATGTCTTACATGTCAATAGCAGCTGTGATGGGTTACATACTGAGCTATGGCATGGGGCTGGGACCCATACCCTATTTCATTGGATCAGGTATGTTGCACATTATATGTTGTGTTTGTTGAGTAGCCAATTAGGTGGGATACAAGCAACCTAGTGTTAAAAAGAAATTAAAACCATCAAGTTGGTCGTATGTAAATACAAACAAGTATTTTAGAAGACTAGTCGTAGAGTGTAAAAATGGAAAAGTTAAAGATTATGGATTCTACCTCGTGTGAAGTTAGCTAATATCTCCACAAAATAAACTTTGACCGTGCCAATAATCTGGGTAAAAACCACTCAAGATGAATTAAAAACAACTAAAATCTTGATTTCTGTTTTTCAAAGAAAATACAGCACTTTCCCTTTTTTAATTTTACTCATTAGTTATATAAATAATGACTGTAGTACTGTGTAATTGTGAGAGGTCAGTGCCTGTATGGGAGACCATTGAGAATAAAATGGATGTTTTTACTGTCTGAAGATGAGTGAAAGGAGTCCAAATTTTTTAGGATGAGTGTAGCTAATATGATATAGTGAGGAAATGTTCCAAGGTACCTTTTACCTGATTTTTATACCTAGTACAGTAGGTGAGGACAAGTAAAATAGTGGTATAATTAATTTAAAACAAAACCTATCACTGATTATATATGTTGTTTTGCAGAGCTGTTTGACGTTGGGCCAAGGCCAGCAGCCATGGCCCTGGGCAGTGTTGCCAACTGGACAGGCAACTTCTTTGTAGGAATGGCTTTCCCCTCTCTCCAAGCAGCTATCGGAAAGTATTCATTCCTCATATTCGCCTCTTGTACTTTTCTTCTAACATTGTTTCTAACGTGAGTTCTTTACCTCAATATTTTTCTCTAAATTTTTAAGTTTATCAATCTTTAATTCATCTGTTTAAGTTTACTAACTACATATCCTACATAATATTAAATGCTTTTTTGTTAAAAATAGTTTATTAATTTTATGTATTTTTATCATATCTGTGAAAAATCTCTATAACCATATTTTTTATGACATCATTAACCTGCAATAATGATTCTGCAAATTTTTTTAAAAATTATAAAATATGGAAAACTGTTGCAAATTAAGATTTAGCACCTATCTAGCCATGTATAAGACTAACATATGTGCCAAATTTCATCTCATTATTATCATTACAGTCTATCATTTAGTTTAAAAATTCCCAAGGTCATAAGTATTTTGGGGATTGACCAATTAGAGAAGCCGCTGCCAATCTCTCACTTAAAAAGAGAAAAAAATCCCTACCACAATAACTGCTGAAGGGAAAAAACCTTCTTCCCAACAATCGTTCACTTTGTTTGTGGTTCTTCTTTTGATTACATCGTTTTGAAAACTACTTTCAAATTAATGTTAAAAATGATATTTTAAAATAAAACTATACAAAAGAAAAACATCGCCAAGAAAATACGGGTAAAATAACCTGATTTATTTACATAGTTTTTTCTCACTCCCTTCTTGCAGGGATTTTTTTTTCTTAAGAATCAGTGGTATCTTTTTTGAACTACAGTTCAAAAAATTGAATTGTTTGTTTTTTAAAAAAATGGAAAATAATCCAATTGAGTTGAAATTTGGTACAAGTTTATATCTTTACGTCATAAATAAGTACACCTAGTTTTGTTTCAATACAACAAGTATATCCACGGTTTTTGATGGATTATAAAAGTTAAGCAGCATTATGCGTGGGCAGTGGCTTGATGGGTGACTGCTGGGAATGAAACGGATATAGTTACTATCTGAGGACAGGCAAAGCCAGTCTTAAGATGTGTTGCAGTATAAATTTAGTGACTTGTATATTCTGAGGAGGTGCAAAGCGAGTTCAAAGTAAGGAGGAAGAGCATAGTGAATCTGATGTGATGATGAAAAGTTCCGAGGTACTCCGTACCTCCGATTTTTTAAGTTATTATTATGAAATTATCACGTTCTCTATCGCCACATGAGTATCCACTTGAAACTGGTTATTAATATATCAATAAAATATTTGGATAACTCAGTGTTATGCCAGGAGTACTTTGCTAAAAAAAGACTTCAGGAGTGCAATCTCATATTTCACATAGTGAAACAAACCAGATTACAAACTAGCGCTCCTCTTAATTGGCTACGGAACTAACCTTTTCTTGTCCGAAATTATAAATCCCAGGACCATCATTCTTTATCAATACATTCTTTGAGATTACCAAGATGATAAGGTTTAAATTTGGACTTGTATTAATGAATCTATTTATTTTATTTAATATTTCATTATTATTATTATTATTGTACAGGTTTAGTCTTCCAGAAACAAACGCTAAAGTGTTATTAAAGAGGCGTAGTGAACAAACACCTGTTACTGAGGACCAGAAGATTGTGAATAATCGATGAATACATCAGATACTGTCAATTGTGATATTGGGACCAAACTTTTTAGTTCTTTAAGATCTGATATAATTCATTCTATATTAGTTGTTTTAAACTTTCCTGTCGATAATATTATGTCAAACATAATAAAGGCCAATTTTTAAATTCAAAGTTGATGAGACTGTGGTAAAGATTAAATGAAATGGAAATCACTACAATGAGGAATTATGATTTTAATTTTGTACTCTAAGGGAATAATAAATAAAAAAAAAATATTATAAAAAACTTAGATAGGCTCTAAGACATAGATAGGATATAGGCTCCATAAAATAATAATAAATACGTCCCTTTAACCAGTGAAAACAGAGGGAAATCCGAAAATTATGATTTTCGACAAATGAACAAAACAAGATCCTTCAGCCTTCTCAGAAGGATTCCCATACATGCAATTTTGCCATGTGTTTAGTGAATTTACATCATGTGGGCCGCTTTGGGCCCACATATTGTATTGATATGTTTGTTTGATATGTTTGTATTGATATATTTGTATGTTTGGGCCCACATTTGTGTCATATTGTATTGATTGACTGAAATGGTAATCTAACCAGGGTAGTGGATCCTTTCCCAACTACCTCCTCACCCTTTAGCACTATTCAACTCAATATGTGCCCTAGAGCAGGGATTCACTAACTTTAGAACTTTACTGACCCCTACTATAAATAAATGGTACTTGGCAGACTCCAGTACAATAATTCAAAGGGAACTCTTAATTTATAGTTATTATAATTTTCACAAAAACACATTAAGAAGTTCACAATATAATTGTAAAAACATGACTATTGTTTTTATTTTTTCTTCTTCAACATATCAACTATAAGTGACATCATAATTTGATGTCATCTAAAGTGACATCATGGCAACTTAAGTGACATCATGTCAACTGATCTGCTCCTATATCAACGTTATACAAAATAATTAACTATGGATTGACAATTTTTTCTCTCATTTAAGCCGGACAGGGCTGGTTTTAATTCTTATACAACCCTGCTGTATTTGTTTTCATTATTTTATATTAATTTTTATTTTATTAATACGTTTTTAACATAAAATGAGGTTTAGGGAACTTCTTTTATAAAACAAGAGCCACTTCGTAGCAACATGTGGTTGTTATCCAAGAACAGTCTGTCATATTAATCCTAACGTCAACAATAATATAATCTTAACTTGTAAATTGTTAATTTTGTATGTGAGAATTTTAAATTTATTACCAGTGTTTACATTTTCCTTTGATTTTCGAACTCCTTGGCCAGACTATAATGTCAGAACTAAAATACTTATTAACTTACTTAATTAGATGTACTGTTTTCATTTTATTTTAAGAACTTAGGTTTTATAAATTAAATTCATATTTATTTGACTGTTTTTAAAAAAAAAATATTTTTCTCAATGTACATGTTTGAATTAAATGATAAATATATATTTTATCTATGTCTTTTTATTTATTTATTTTAATGGGCTACAACATCTGCTGGCATGGCAGTGCCCCCAGATGTTGTATCCTATTTTAGTAAACAATACTGCTTTGTTAGTAAAACAATCCAACCAATCAAAGCAGTACTCCTTTGTTAGTATAACAATATAATCAATCAAAACAATACTGCTTTGTTAGTAAAACAATCCAACCAATCAAAGCAGTACTCCTTTGTTAGTATAACAATATAATCAATCAAAACAATACTGCTATGTTAGTAAAACATTTCAATCAATCAAAGCAATACTCAGTCAATACTCATTGTTAAAAGCAATCCTCCTATGTTAGTAAAACATTGGAAGCAATACTCATATGTTAGTAAAGCAATACTCCTATGTTAGTAAAGCAATACTCCTATGTTAGTAAAACAATCCAATTAATTGCAGCAAAAATCCTATGTTAGTAGAACAATCCAATCAATACTCCTATGTTAGTAAAGCAATCCAATTAATAAAAGCAATACTTCTATGTAAGTAAAACAATCCAATTAATTGCAGCCATAATCCTATGTTAGTAAAACAATCTAATTAATTGCAGCAATAATCCTATGTTAGTAAAGCAATCCAATTAATAAAAGCAATACTTCTATGTTAGTAAAATAATCCAATTAATCAAAGCCTATGTAATAATTAAATAAAGATTGCTGTGTTATTAAAGCAAATTATTTTATCTATCTAGGATAAATTATTAATTATTTCTAATCAAAGAACGAGCTGTAAAGTCAATTAAGGAGTACAGCAGTACTCGACAAAACAGCTATTTTAATATGGGAAAAAATCACAGAAAAATATACTTTTTATCCCATTGTGTATGTAGTCTAGTGGTTACTGGCATACCAATCTTAATAGTAGAGAAAACAAAAAACGGTAACTGGCGTACCAATCTTAACAGCAGAGAAAACTAAAAGCGGTCACTGGTGTACCAATTTTAACAGCAAGGAAAACAAAAGCAGGTGTACCAATCTTAACAGCAGAGAAAACAAAAAGCAGTCACTGGCGTACCAATCTTAACAGCAGAGAAAACAAAAAGCAGTCACTGGTGTACCAATCTTAACAGCAGAGAAAACAAAAAGCAGTCACTGGCGTACCAATCTTAACAGCAGAGAAAACAAAAAGCAGTCACTGGCGTACCAATCTTAACAGCAGAGAAAACAAAAGCAGTCACTGGCGTATCAATCTAACAGCAGAGAAAACAAAAAGCAGTCACTGGCGTACCAACTTAACAGCAGAGAAAACAAAAAGCAGTCACTGGCGTATCAATCTTAACAGCAGAGAAAACAAAAAGCAGTCACTGGCGTACCAATCTTAACAGCAGAAAAAGCTCTACAGAAAGCACCTCAAGGCTATTTTCACATCTTTGTGGCCTTTTTAGTTTTTCTCAGTTGTCTGTCCGTTTTCATCGTAGCTCCCAGTGTTTTTATGCTAGAGAGTTGAAACTTTGTACAAAAATCAGTCTATATGTGTAGTTGTGCTATTCAGAGAATGTATTTTTATGCCGTCACTAACCCACAATAATGACTCAGCAAAAAATCATGAAAAGTGGAAAAATAATGCGATCGGATCATTGTGATGAGATTAGGCATGCATGTAGCATGTAGCCATATAAGAATAACATATGTGCCAATTTTCATCTTATTATCAGCTTAATTCCAATTGTTATCAAATGAGTTGTGTGCGTTTTTTAAAAAATTTTAAAAAATCGGCAATTAATCCAATAGAGTTGAAATTTGGTACAATTGTATACCTTCGTGCAATATATAAATACTTAATAGTTACTTAATAGTCAAGCACAAATCATAACAAATTGTTCCTATATTTTTCAAAGGAAATTTTTGAATATCTTTGTGTTTGCACAACTTGGGATGGTTTGATTCAGCTGAAACCGGTCTCAGCTTGCTACCTACTTAAATATGTGATACCTTGTTTTAAAGCCATTAAATACAAATTTGTATGACCTGACGTATTAAATTCTTCACAAAAAATATGCTCTGTAACCTCCCCAACATCTTGCCATATGGTGCCAAGTTTCGTATTGATTTGAAAAAGACTTCGAGTGTTATAGTTTGCCATATGCAAGGGTAGAAACACACACACACATATATATATCCCCCATCTAGTCTTCAAAAACAACCACATATGCCTCATTTTCATGATAACAACACCAACCAACCACCCCCCACCATGACCTCAATCTCGTAACCTCATTTTTCCTTTGGAAATATGCTAAAGTCAATTGTGAGTGGAAACTTTAAATTGAAGATATGATTCGGAAATGGAACAAATAATAAAGTGGTAAATGAAAAGAGGACCGTAATAAGGACATGTAGATATAATATCTTTAAGTGCCGGAACGGGTTTCAAGGTCACCAAACCTGATCTCTAAGTATGGCATGAATAAACAAAATTAATTTATCTTAGGAGGATAAGGTGCTAACTTGGGCCAGAGCGTCCATCAAGGAGGAGAGGGGAATCATAATATATTGTTCTCTTAATCAAGGTTAGGGATGACGTAAAGGTCATCGACTTAGTGGTATACATACATATATGTGTATTATATATATATATATATATATAATATATATATATATATATATATATATTATATATATATATATCTTACAAACTATGAGAGCTTAGGAAAAATTTCCTCTTTTTAAATTTAATATTTTTCTAAACTTATATTTTTTTCTAAAAATAAAATACTACAAAAAAAAGCCGGCGGCGCCTAAACTTCTTTCTTTTTCTTTATTTTTTTGGATCTTAGGGGAATGATGCCCCCCCCTATCTATACGCGCCTGTTTATAAGGGTTACGAATCCAAATGAGGATGAGGGTTGCGATTCCAAAGTAGTGAGGAAAAGTTCCGAGGTACCCCGTACCCGATATTTTTTATTACTTTTTCCTTCGTCTTTTTTTTCATTTTATAATTGCATGGCACTATAATCATCAATTTTATGACTTATAATTTGTGAACAAACACTGAAGATAATTATCATAAGAATTTATGCAAAAAGCATTGGTATAAAATTAGTTTAAAAAAAGTCAAAATTAATAATACTTAATAAAATTATAATTGCAATTAGAATTAATGACTGTAATTATGAGTAATCCTTGAAACTGATTGAAACATACACACTACACACTCATCTCATAACTTGAAGTTTGTGCTTTGAGTTTAAACTAGAAATACAAATCTAACTTCTACAAAGATCTTCTAGCACAGATCTAAACTTAAAGTTTAGATCAACGTTACTAAAAATTTGATTAAAAAAATTATTTTATGGTAACTCCCCCGTGGTAATCCAATTCTTATAATATTTTACATACGAGCAAGTTTTATGGGCTTAGTATTTTGTTAGATGTATTAGATTTGGGTACTGTATTGCTGGAACAGTCAATCATTTGCAAATAATAATTTGCTAATTAGCTTAATTATTATTATTATTAAATATTATTATCCATGAGCTTATTTTGTTAAATAAGGAGGAAATTATAAATTGGCGAGCGCAGCGAGTCAAAGCTCTTTTGGAGTATAATATCAAACTCTTAACACATTATATCAATTATCTTTTATCGCGATTTAAATAAAATGTAAATAACTTATTTGAACTTCTTAATAAGTTGAACTATTTTAACTATTTAAGTGAACTTATTTAACTTAAATAACTTACTATTTAGTAATTTATTTATTAGAAGTCAAAGAGTTCTGTAATCATTGTAATCAAAATTATTAAATAATACATTATCAACTGTATTGGTCTCCACAATTAGTATACGTTATGTGTTTGAGACAAAATGAAAATTTAGACGTTATATTTAGACAACAATATTTCGCTCTTCATCACACAGAGCATTTTCATTATTAATTATAACGTATTAATAAATAATAATATAATGATAGAATAAACAAAATAAAACAAAATTTATTATACTCTTATTTCTTCAGATAAGTAAAATTAATGCAAATAATTATGTTTATAATTTGAACTAGAAACACAACAAAAATACTACTTGAAATTGACTTCAATAGTCCAAAACTTATTAAAAATTAACGAAAACAATAATAATTACTAAATTTTTATCTAAATACTAAATTAAATTTACTTATTTATAAAGAATTTGACAAACATTTCATCTTTCGATCTCTCTTTTTCCTTTTTACTTTTCCTCATTTATACCGTAAGTATATAGGGAAAGTATTGTGTTAGAGAAAAAATCCGAAACTGGGATGTCACCGGAATTATCCGTTTGCGGTGCTTTTAAGGCCTCCTAAGTGGTTTTCACAAAGTTGCCTGTATGTATGTGTGTGTGTTATCATCCTAAGCTCCCAGTATATTTATGCTAGAAATTTGAAACTTTGAACAAAAATCAGTCTACCGCTATAGTTGTGCTATTAGGAAAATATTTTTTTTATGACGTCATTAACCCGAAATAATGATTCAGCAAGAATTTAAAAAAAAAACATCATGCGAACAATAGCAAAATAGAAAAATAGCATACACGGGAAAATTATGGGATCATTTTGAGATTTGCCACGCATGTAGCCATGTATAAGACTAAAATATGTGTTAAAATTGTAAATATCGGAAAATAGTCCAATTAAGTTGAAATTTTAACCAATTTTAATATGATACAAAATTTCGTTTTAATATGACAAGTATATCTATGATTTTTGTTGAATTATAACTTAATTTTACTTAATAGTTATTAATAGATCAAGGGAGTAAAGATCGGTATTAAGTCGGTTCTAAGGCAAAAGCCGAGGGATCCTAAACATTTAACTCCCGAGGCAAACCCGAAAGGTAATTATTGCGGCGGAAAAATAGAATTTAATTCCCAAGGTTATTATTATCCCCAGACGGTGATGTAGTAGTTTTTGTACGTTTTGTTGTATATAGAGTTTTTTCGTAAATTTTTGGGCTTCAGCCCCAAAAGATCATATTTTCACATTCTAAAAAACTTATATTGAAACGGATTTTGAGCCATAACCATTTTTTGGTCGAGTCCTCCTAATAAATGTTAGGTTCACTGCCTACGATAAACATTTAAAAATATTTGGTCGGTCACCCTTATATACTTGGTAGGGAATGCCTTTAACCTTTATTATTAGATTTGGGGACTTAAACCCCAATTTTAGATAAGCGCATTACTCCCGAGGGAAGAAAATTTACTTTTTAGTCCCAAGGGAGTAAAATTGTAACTTTTTCTTCCTTGAGAATGAAAAGTGCTTCTTTAATTAAAAAAATAGTCATAAAATTTCACATTATACACCATATATGGAGATGAAATACTATATTTACATCTTTTATTAAATTACTTCCACTTCCGTTTGTAATTATGTCATCATTATACTTTATACAGCAATTAATTAAATGGCATTACATTCGTCTTACACACTAATTCTTTTCTGTATAAATAACCTGTATAAGAAACAGGAATAAAAGAGGAATTAATAACCAACTTAATCTGTCAGATTCGCGTTGGTATTTGCGTAAGTTCTTGGGAAGGGATTATTTTTTTTTTCGTTTTACATTTTTTTATTTATAATTTATTTCAGTCTTATTTCGACTCTTATATAAGTTGTATCACGGTAATTATGTGAATTAACGGATAAACTTGATACACATACAAAAAATAATTTCAAATAAACTAAATGAATTAGTTACATTAAGAACGGATCAATTAAATTAATATTAAATTAAATTTAAAAAAACATAAATAGAATATAAAAAAAGAAAAGAATAAAAATAAAATTAAATATAATAAAAATTTGTTACATAAATATATAAAATAATTGTGTCAATTAATAAATAATTAAAAATTATTAAATTATATTCTTAAATGAAGTAATGAAATAAATTGAGTTATTGTACTGAAGTGTTAAGCTAATTAATTATTAGTATAAACGAATCAATGAAAGTGATTAAAATAATTATTAAAATTGTTTTATAAAAAAATATTATCTTCTAAAGTTACTCGCGTGAATTAAAATTTAGCCAGAATGGGCATATTAGTGGTAGGTTTGAGTATTGCGGGTTTAGTGACCAGTATTTGGTTTATGGTGTCGTTCTTGTGGTATAAACACAGAGTAAACAAACAATTAAAAACTGTCAAGTTATTGGACGGAGAGTGGCCGGTCATCGGACACGCGCTGTTAATGGCCGGCAAGAAATTTGATACACCTGAAGGTACGCTGTCCGTATAAAGTTCGCTTGATGTTTTAAGTTAAGTTAACCGGAAATGGCATAATAGTTATAACTATATATATAATTATATATATATATATATATATATATAATAATATATATATATATATATATATATATATATATATTTTATATATCTGTGTGTGTGTGTCTCTGTAACATATTTTTTTCAAATGAAATATCTATAACAAAATTTTACTAAACAAATGTCTTTTTATCACTTTGCGGCATACCTAGACACACGTTATACGCTACTGTGCCCATATTAGTTCCAAAATGAAACACTTTGGACATTTTATTACTAGTTTAAATTTTAGGAATTTGAACATTTTTTTAGAATTTTTTTTAATTTTAACGATTCTTGTTGAGAAAGATGTCGAAAAATAACAAATGTTTCGACTTTTTGAGGCGGCCACCTGTCTGTTACATTATATTTAAAAGGTTGACATCGAGTCTAAAAATGTACCGACTTATGTATTAACTTGACAATGAATGACGTTAAAAAATTGTCTAAGACCAGAACATTCTTCATTCAGATCCCAAAAAGCACCGAAAACGACGCTCTACTTTTTTAAACCTTAGTTTAATAAAGACTTGGCTTCTTCAGCTTTAGTGTCTCGGAATTACGACCTCAGGATCTAATGATGTTTTATCTTACACAGCAAACTTTACCTTAAGTTGGAAAACTTATTTCTTTCCCTTTGTAAATTAACTATTTGACATCATGCGAAGTCAATTAAGAGATTAATACTTAGAGGGAGTACATAGGACGAATTACACAGTGATAACGGATGTGGAAGTGAGACAGCTTCCGTAAGCTGTCTATTAACTCCTAATCTATGGGAGAAAAAAGAAAGATGTCACTCCACTTAGTATATATTTATTGACAGAGCCGACTTAACTAGGGAAACATAATTAGTGAAACTTATGGATTCCCTAATGAGAAACTTGATACTACTCACCCCTCTACAATTTTATATTTATAAAAGCAGCACATATTTATATACCTTACAAACAAATACAGAATATATGCAATAAATAATAAATAGAACTAATTTCAAATTTAAAACTAATTTGTCTAAAAATAATTAAGGTAAAATTAGGATTATATGCAACTTAAAAACTGAGGTCACCAATGTACAGATATGGCACCTAGCTAGTCAAGGAACGATAAGAGCTGTTGCATCCTCCGTCTAAGTATTAGTCTCTTTGTGTGAAGTGAAGGATCTTGTTTTATCCATAAATTCTGTACTTTTTGTTCTTCTTAGCAAAACAAAAATGGAGGACAGTTTACAAATTGTTCCATTATCTATACTCTAATAACTAATGTGATCTTCCTTGCTATTTCTTCTTCTATTTATAGGAATATCTCTGAACTGCTTTCGGTTATACAGCTAATAGATTTGTGGTGAAATCTTTGAGAATGATAATCAAATTTATTTTCTGCGTCGTTTGATTTTCAGATATTTATATAGCGATGAAAGACATTGTAGATAACATTAGAGAAGACAAAAGGATGTGGTTCCTCAATCATCATTTTTTTGGGGCTGCTTCCCCCGAAACTGTTGAAGTAAGTAACACCCCTTCATATACAAAAAAACGGGTACAGAGTACTTCGGAACTTTTCTACACCGAATCGGATTCGCTACGCTCAACCTAGTTACATCGGACTCGCTTTGCTTGTCCATAGAATAATATACTAAAAGCTAAACTCATACTACAACTCTTTTTCGGGCTCGCTTCGCTCGTCCTCATATAGTAAATACATTTTATTCCCAGAGGTCACCCATTTAGGCACAAACCTCATTTGATGCTGCATAACTTTTAGGGTTCAAAAAATCCCACAGATATATCTGCGGTATTGAAACGAAAATTAGTATACTTCTTTATAACGGAATGGGATAAACTTGAACCAAAGTTCAGTTCAATTGTATTAATTTTCGATTTTTCAAAAACGTTTGTTCGTCTTCAAATAAAAAATGAACTAATGCTGTATAATATGTTGGTCCTATATATGACTACATGCGTACCCAATGTAAAATCCATCAAAACATTTTTTCGCGTTTTATGAATTTTCAAACTTAGTGATTTCAGGATACCTAGGGTGGTGGTTGGAGATCCACTCGACTCAAGAGATACAACTAATTTGTAATCAAAAAGAAAGAAATAAAAAAATAGAGATCTAAAATTTCAAAAGAAAGTCGTCGCTAATTTATCTATACGTATGGATATGCACCGTTTTTGGCATCTATTCATACGTATAGATGAATTGGTACCGTTTTTGGCATCGTTCCCCACGTATAGATAGATTGTTAGTGCTTTGTTTTGTAAAGACTATCCAAAACATAGAACTGAATAAGTTCTATTAGAGTTATGACTTTTATCACATTTTCTAATGAGTAGAAGGTCTGACTGAAGAATGGAAAATCAAATATGGCGTATTGAAAACCTGTATTCAATATTGTGTGTATTAGTAGAATTGATCAGGGGAATAAAAGTACAAAGGGTTTTACTTTTCAAGGCTGGCACAAAGGGTGTCCTTTGTACAAACCAATAGACCACTAGGGTGGGTACCCGAGTGGTCTAATGCTTCGGTTAGTACCTTAGTCTTCAAAATACCTAGAGACTTTGTCCAACGAGTTGTCGGTAAATTTAGTAAAGTATTGTGCTAGCACTCCTTTGACTTTCAACTGAATAATCCATTTCGCAGATGATTCAAAGAGAGTTGTTTTTACCAAGTTGTAGTAGTAGTAGCAATAGGGAAAGGGAGGCAATGCTAGGCAAATGGGCCACGTAGTTAGACCCTTCTTGCCTGTCCCGATTCCTTTTTCGACACTAACTCTACCAAGAATCTCTTAGAAAGGTTAATATTGGAGGATATCTCTCCAACTAAGAAAAGAGGCTAACACCAAATATGCAGGTACGAATAGGCCTCACACACTGCAAACAGGTGAAAGTTTTATTAAGTTGTCTGACCATGTGTGTATGAGAGTGTTATCTTCGAAGCTCCTACCGTGTGTAAAAAAGCAAGACTAATTTCCGAGGCACTCTGTACCCGATTTTTACCTTACTCTCAATTTTTTGAGGGGGTCAGAATGAACCCATCCAATCCGATTACTCATTGATTTTTAACCAAACTGATCATAACAAAAATCAAATGTGATCATTTAAGTATCCTTATGAATAACATTGTGGTTATAGATCGGTTGTAAATTCTCTTCACAATTTGAGCGAATCTTTACGCAGAAGAGATTTTTGTGTGGTGGGATTCAATTAAAACACACCGGTTGAATTACTTTTGCTTTCAGAAAATCTTGTCGAGTCATGGCGCAATAGAAAAATCTTATGTATACAAAGCCTCGGATCTTTTAATGAGAGGAGTTTTGGCTTCACCAGGTAATGATTAGCTCTTCATTTGTATAACCTTGAATGTGTAACATTATAACATAAGATTACCAATGGCTTAGGTGTGGAGCGTCAGAAAAATATTTTTCTGCGGTTGCTTCTTGTTTTGTCTCTAGGGACTAATCTCATTCATCACAACCATTTTTTTCAGGTCAATATTAAACCTTTTAACGTTAACCTTGAACTAGCAAGTTAAATGATACTTACGAAAAAAGTGAAAATTTGAATAGTTTCAATTTAATTGGATTAAAAAGTTGTACAAACAACATTACTAGGAAGGAAAATAATTCGGCTACATGTAGTGTATAGATCGTATATTAGTGAAATGTAAAACTCTCAATTTAAATATTCTCCATTTATACTACAAAATAAAATTTCGGATAATTTTTTATAACTTAAAAAAATATATTAAAACCTAGGTTTTATTATAACATAAAAACATTGAAAATACACAAAAAACAGAATACTTTATTTATACTAAAGTGGACACAGACTCACTAGATCATAAACTTAAGCTTATTGACTAGATAGACGTATACAACATGTCAAACGCTAAAACAGCCACAGAGACGTTTATCAAACCATACCAATATAACAAATGTACAAAAACTAAGCAAATAAAAATTACATGCAAGAATAAAAGACCTTTGATCATAAAAGGTTTACATACTTCAATTAGAAAGAGAGACAAAATAAGATAGACACTAAACAAACAACTCTTTAACTCAAAATTACGCGAAAAATTCGTCAATATAAAAATTACCTTACTAAAACAATTCGAAAAATTAAAACCGATTTAAGGCAACAAAAATTCTAGGACTTGCTCCTATTTGCTCTTTTACTTAATAAAGCTCGTAATATAAACAATTTAATGAACCAAAATAATGAGTAGGTTACAAAAATGAACCTTTAATGAACTGTCTGTATCAAATGAAGGACGAAAGGCAACTTTAAAACACAAGGGGATACCCGACTTAAGTTCTCATAGATAGTTATGCTAGTTTAAACATAATTACACTAGAAAATAAAGCAATACTTTGGTTCCCTCGGCTTACGCCTTTGGAACCAACTAACTGCTCAGGGAAATAATAGCATTCTTTACTCCCTTGGTGTATAAATAACTATTGTTTTATGCCATTTTTTAAAAGTATGCCTTCACATTTTTTACAATTTTATTTAAAAATACTGTATACTTTTACCAATCACTTTTACGCGACCTAACAATAATTTTCTACGAACTGAGGGTTTAGAATCGCTGCCTTGGTATTCATGGTGATAAATTATAACAAATACATAGTTATAATAATGATAGTAAATGAGTTGTGAATGGCCAAAGTTTGTAACAGAATTTATAGCAGGACTAGGTAATTCAAAGACCGATTATTTAAATTTAGAACAAAAAACTTTGTTTTAGGCTACTTTTGGAAGCCATTGAGAAAACGGCTCAACATGACGTTTAACCCGAAATTTGTTCCTCAATACGTGGATCAGATAAATCACCAGTCCAGTATATTTCTAAATAAAATCAACCATCAGTTGAATCAGTATCAGAATATACATCCTTTGGTGTCTCAGTACTTCTTTGACATCATTACAAGTAAGTATCAGTATTTAAGTCGTATGGTGGTATTCAAGGACATTATAACAAGACGTGTATTAAAAACATATATGTTCATTTATTAAGAAGATTGTAGTAGTAGTTATAAATTGTGTTTGTTTAATATAAATAAGTATTTCTCAGACTCAAGTAATGTTCTTAAATAAGTACTGCTCAGGGCTTAGGGGTGTGCTAACAAAGTCTTTTTTTAAGTATATTAGAGCCTATTTGTCATAAAGACAAGAAATCTTGAGACGGTTAAGAAATCATGCTGATAAGTCATCATCAAGAAACTTTTCTCCCAAGGAAAACAACACTGACTTCAATCCACACACCCGGGGTTTAACCTTACGCCCCGAAAAATACTCCGCACACTCGGGGATTTCACCCTAAACCACGACACATTGTCCATGGGTTCAACCCTAAACCTTGAGAAATACATCGTTCGAACAGGAGTTAACCCCGACGTTTTCAATTTTGTTGTTGAACAATCTGCTTAACCCAATTTTAACGATAAAATATTTTGACGTTCTGTTTAAGATACACATTTCGGAGTTGATACCAAACAACAGAGCAAACATGAGGCAAATATAGCCGAAATTATGGTTCAGTAAGTATTTTGATGTCTTATGTAAAAGTTAAATCTTAAAATTTACGATCGAGTGTGTGTCTGACATATAGCTAACTGACTGTTATATGTCTAACTAATGACATAAGATGGCCTTCGAACTCGTTTCGTTCGCCTTATTTTAATGAGAAATGATATTTAAAAGATGTCTGCCTCGCCAAAATTGTTGCGTTGTGCCTGGTTCGCAGCCCGGACTATGCTCTAAATTTATAGTGATGGTATTTGAATTAAAACGATTTCGCCAACTTTAATTAATACTTAGAGAATAGTGGATTCAACCCACTTGAAGTGGTTACCGCAGAGTGAACATCCTGATGGGCCGAGAGGCCCCAAAACGGGCGGTTATTTACCAGAGGACAGATATATATATATATATATTATATATATATATATATATATATATATATATATATATATATATCATTTAATTTCGAACCTGTCCAACGGATTGCCCTGTCTAGACACTGATAGACCTTTCTGTTCTAAAAGACAACAACAAGCAGGTCCAGTAATTATTCCGAAGGAGGTATACCGTAACATTATAAGATGTAAAATTTTCAGGAGCCTTAAGTTTCAATGTAAATGGATGTCTCAGCCGTGGCTCCAGCCTACCTTTATATTTATCAGAAGTAAACTATATCAAGAATTAATGAAAATACGCAACACATTCGATCCATTACTGGCTAAAGTAAGTAATGTCGTCTTTTATACCCACCCTATATTGTTTCATCGGAATTAATTTTTGATGAGCAAAAACCACCACAAGCGTTACTTTCAGACGGAGGCGGCAATAAAGGATTCAAAAAATTTCGTTTTTGAAGCAAGTGTTAGGGTTTGTGTGTTCGTGGTACCTCTCAGAACTTGTCCTTGCGCTCATCCTCTCTGAGGATGAGCGAACTTGTGTCTCATCATACAGAGAGACAACTAGGAACAAACTACTTAGTTATATATAACTTAGTGATATGAAACTTATGTTATGAAAACAATAATAAGTGAGTTCTAAAGTTTAGTATGAAGTGAGTAACTCAAGTGAGTTAGAGAAGTTTAATGCTACCTTTCCAAAAAATAAGTGCACCTTAGCTTTTTATTTATTTTCTCTCTTTTATTCATTAATTTATTTAATTAGTATTTGACTTAAAAAAATATTTGATACATTTTTAGATCGCCATTGCAAGTGAAGAATATCAGAAGGAAATTGACTGCACAGGAAGTAAGTTATAGATCATCTTATTAAACTATCTAAAGAATATCTAGAGAATAGTCATAGAATAGTTAAAAACTCAATGGTGACTGTCGTTGAGCCCTTTTGCAAAATTGTTTAAATTAAAGGTAGTGTTCAATACCTTATAAGTTTTTACTGTCGCTATTTCGTATCTCATTCCCACCAGAAAAGCCTTGACTTTAATAAGTCAATGTACTTGGTCTAAAATAAAGATATTAATTTATTTAAATAACTAGATGTAACTGGTGCTCTACTATTATATATATATATATATATATATATATATATATATATATATATATATATATATATATATATATATATATATATATATATATATATATATATATATATATATAAAGGGTGGTCCAGCTAAGAAGGACAAGACCTTTTTCTCGGAAACTATGACAGCTAGAAGGATGCGGTTTTCGGCGTTGGATTCAATGTAATAGTGAGCAGACGAGAAAAATCCGTTTCGGGCGCGCTTCGCGCCTGTCATAGAGATGTTAATGCTAACTTTTTTAATTTTATAGTTAGGTATAGGGAACTTTTTTTTGTTCTTTAAAGAATGAAAAATAAGGAAGATTAGTGAAGACCGCATCAAAATCGGACAATTTTTAACCGAGCTATGATGAAAAAACACTTTTTTTAAATTTAGTTCACTTCGGCGCCATTTTGGATGATGTTGCATTTAAATAAAATTTATTATACGGACATATTTTTAAACTAGAAACATTGCTTTAATAAAAGAATATCAAAAGTTTTAATTCCAACCTCAGTTTTAGGTGTAAAATAGTCGTTAAACATAACAAAACAAAAAAAAATATGGTTTTCTAAGATACCATGAAAAGTAAGATAGGGAGCTATAGTTTTTATGGTTTGTACAGTTAGCCAACATAAAAAGCAACAAAATGAGTCCAATTTTAACAAATTCGCTTCACAATTTCAAAAGTTATTACTAATAAATCTCTTAAAATTGCCAAAAATGGAATATTTTTTATAGTTTACCACCCTATTGTTGATATTTAATGGAACTGCAACGTCATCAAACCTTGTGATCTTTATTGCAGCTTGTATAAGGATTCCAGAACGCCTAAAAACACTTATTTTGTTCATTGGTTGTGGAAAATTACGATTATGGTGATTTTCGTCAATCGTAGAATGCAGATTAGAGGTACCTTGCAAAAACCAAGTAAAATCCTTCATAAACGTTAATAAAAAATGATTTTGATGAAAACTACTTCGTTTCTAGGGTGAAGGACCAATAAATAGCAAATCACACAACTAGACTGTAAAGTGATATTTTACTGCTGCGGAAATTTGTTTATTCACGACAAAAAACCAGCAAACTTTATTTCCGGAGCTATAAATTTTCATTATTTATATTATTTACCTTTAGTTGCGCATTTATTAAAAAGAGTCGATTTTTTGTATGAATAATTTTATTTAACTTAGTTTAAAGAAATTAAAACACAAGATTGATAAATAATTATTCATACTTTTACAAAATTAAGGTAAAATAATATGGGGACCTGCGGCTCAATTAGGTGGCCATTAAGGTCACCGGACTTGACCCCACTCGATTTTAAATAGCCAATTACACAACTAGACTGTAAAGTGATATTTCATTGCTGCGGAAATTTGGTAAAAAAATATCGGTAAAATTTTTTTTTTACCAAATTTCCGCAGGAATGAAATATCACTTTACAGTCTAGTTGTGTGATTTGCTATTTAAAATCGAGTGGGGTCAAGTCCGGTGACCTTAAGTCCGGAAATAAAGTTTGCTGGTTTCATTGTCGTGAATAAACAAATTTCCGCAGCAGTAAAATATCACTTTACAGTCTAGTTGTGTGATTTGCTATTTATTGGTCCTTCACCCTAGAAACGAAGTAGTTTTCATCAAAATCATTTTTTTTATTAACGTTTATGAAGGATTTTACTTGGTTTTTGCAAGGTACCTCTAATCTGCATTCTACGATTGACGAAAATCACCATAATCGTAATTTCTCCACAACCAATGAACAAAAATAAGTGTTTTAGGCGTTCTGGAATCCTTATACAAGCTGCAATAAAGATCACAAGGTTTGATGACGTTGCAGTTCCATTAAATATCAACAATAGGGTGGTAAACTATAAAAAATATTCCATTTTTGGCAATTTTAAGAGATTTATTAGTAATAACTTTTGAAATTGTGAAGCGAATTTGTTAAAATTGGACTCATTTTGTTGCTTTTTATGTTGACTAACTGTACAAACCATAAAAACTATAGCTCCCTATCTTACTTTTCATGGTATCTTAGAAAAACCATATTTTTTTTGTTTTTGTTATGTTTAACGACTATTTTACACCTAAAACTGAGGTTGGAATTAAAACTTTTGATATTCTTTTATTAAAGCAATGTTTCTAGTTTAAAAATATGTCCGTATAATAAATTTTATTTAAATGCAACATCATCCAAAATGGCGCCGAAGTGAACTAAATTTAAAAAAAGTGTTTTTTCATCATAGCTCGGTTAAAAATTGTCCGATTTTGATGCGGTCTTCACTAATCTTCCTTATTTTTCATTCTTTAAAGAACAAAAAAAGTTCCCTATACCTAACTATAAAATTAAAAAAGTTAGCATTAACATCTCTATGACAGGCGCGAAGCGCGCCCGAAACGGAATTTTCTCGTCTGCTCACTATTACATTGAATCCAACGCCGAAAACAGCATCCTTCTAGCTGTCATAGTTTCTTCTATGAAAAAAGGTCTTGTCCTTCTTAGCTGGACCACCCTGTATATATATATATATATATATATATATATATATATATATATATATATATATATATATATATATATATATATATATATACTATATATATATATATATATATATATATAATATATATATATATATATATATATATATATATATATATATATATATATATATATATATATATATAATATATATATATATATATATATATATATATATATAATATATATATATATATTATATATATATATAATATATAATATATATATATATATATATATATATAATAAATATTTAAGAATAAATAATTCACTCTCAATGACAAATAAATATATTTTCATCAGAAAATGATGACAACTAAAAACATGCAACAATATAGAATCCAATAGCAGAATCTGGCGACAGGATAAAGAATTAACTTAAAGTTTCATCTCTACATCTGGTACTTACTTCTACATCTATTACTCACTCTCAGTTTATAATTATTTATTAAATATATTGAAATTACAGACAAAACTGGTTGGAAATCCTACTCGTTACATGCGAAGGAAATATTAGAGGAACTTGGAATCAACCCGACTCACCGAGTTGTTGGTAACACAGTAGGTGACCTCATAGTTGCAGTAAGTCACAGTTTGTATAATTTTAAATATTATTTTTTTTAACAGGCACATGTTGGCACTTTTTCTCAAATCGTAGGATTTGCTTTAACATCCTCATCGGACTCACTTTGCTTTATTCATAAAAAATGAAACTCCTATTAAGCAAACCAAGCAGATTGTTTTAAAGTTTTTTATGTTGGAACTCATTAGTCAAAATGGACTACTAAAGTGGCAAATTTTGAGCAAGGTCTTTTGGCCAAACAACAGCAAGAGACTCGCACACTTCGTGCTAAACATATTTATATTTAATAGACTTAATTCCCATACGTTTTATTATAGGCTTATTATTGCCTTATTATTATTAGGCTTATTATTGCTTATTATTATAGGCAATTATTGCCAGAATTTGGTATTTTTTGGTAATAGAGCAGCTATGTCTTCCAATTTTTGTATTGGCTCAGACCGTAAATTATAAATAAATATATAAGTTTTCAGACCCATGCTGTTATCTGTTGTTCAAATCCTTAACTACTAGTATTTTCAAGTTAAAAAATTATCGCTAAACACTAATTAGTTGTTCATTACTAATTTGTGCATTACTAGTTCACTACTAATTTTTTCATTATTATTCAGGGCGCGGACACGACATCAGTTGCTTTAGCCACTGCCATTTACTACATGGGATTGCACCCAGAATATCAAGAAATAGCACTACAAGAAATTCATCAAGTATTAGGAGATATTACAATTAACAACAAAGGAGACTCTGCAAACAGTCCAACAAATGATTTTGGAACAGTGAATGACACCCAGAGTGACTGGGGATTTACAAAGTCTTTCCCAGACGATTACAGCATATGGACTAAAAATAGGTTGGACAGGTTGGAGTTTTGTGACATGATAATAAAGGAAGCGACAAGGATCAGCAGCCCCTGTGTCATTGCTAGGTATCTCACTGCTGATATAAATGTTGGTGAGTATCTCTGCTGGTGTTTAAAGCTTAAAATTTATTTACTTTGCTGAAAATATGACTGATATCTATCTTATTCATTGCCATAAATATGACAGATAAATCTAATCATAAATATCACAGTTGCATAATTAAATCACTAGCATAAACTGCCAAAATTGTGGTAGCAATACACCAGATGGAACATTTCAGATATACCAAACCTATAAACAATATAATAGAACTAAATTTTTGAAAATTATTTGTCCGAATAAATCTAAGTCTGTCAGTTCAAATTTACTAATAATTTGTTTGGCAATAATTACACAAATGTTTTAATTTTGTAACTACTTCTATATTATGAAATTGGAGCATTTCATAATATAGACTTCTGAATATTTTTGTACTTGGAATATACGACTTGAAATAGCCACAAAACCATTAATTAAATATTGAATAAGAATGTGTTATAAATTTGGTTTGTTGAACAAATATTGAATACTACACGAATATTAAGTAAATTGAAGAGTTTTAGATTAACTCTAACAAGGAAGCATATTTAAACATAGAAGCAAACACTTCACTGGAAATTCGCTGGCTAAACATTCGCATTTAAATTATTTTGTTAATAATACCGTGTAAATACAAAATAAAATATCATCAGTGGTGCTAAGATTACGTACTAAAATCTAGACACAATATAATTATATGAGAAACACCTAGGGAATGTGCTTCACTTGATGTTCTGGGTAGTTTGAAGTTAGACTCGAAACTCTGTCGATGCCATGATGAGTTAGACGTAACAAAACAGAGTGGGCAATGACACTAAGTCGCACCACATAATAATGGAACAGATCCTAGATGTAGCACAGCATTTTGCTTTTAAGAGTGAGGGCCTAACTGGTCTTATTAACAGACAAGGATGGCGAATTCAGGATATTAGTGCAGCTGTCTATATATTTAGCCAGAGATGTCACATAATTTTCTCTAGAATAATGAAAAAAAAATTTCACAGGAGATTACACAATACCTAAAGGAACCAACGCAGCCATTTTAATAAGATCTTTACATCGAAACCCAAAGTATTACGAGAAACCAGATGAGTTCTACCCCGATCATTTTAACAAAGAGAATGTGAGGTTGCGCCCTAAAACAGCATTTATACCGTTTTCATACGGTCCAAGAGATTGTCCAGGTAATATATTTTGAAAACTAATAAGCATAAGTTAAGTCACTACATTCACATCTCTTCACTATATTAATTTCTTTTAGAGTTAGGACAAAGCCAACACACAAACCACACTATCAGCAGTTAATAGTCAATACGTTCTTCCCCAATACCCTTATAGAATTTAAAATTTATTTTTGTTATTTTTATGAAACTATGGGGAATATACGCTAAATCTTTTTACTACATAACACAAACTATATTTTTTTCCTATTACTATATTTTTTCTATAGAAAAGGATTGATTTCAAGCTAAGTTTTCCCCTATGTTATCAACATAGAAATAAGATAATTCAATATAATTATGCGAGAGATGCCTAGGAAATGTAACAGGCAATATGCAATGGTACATGTGGGAACTTTTCCATAATTTGACATTATTGATGTCCCATTCTGTTTCGCTACGTCTAACTCATCAAGGCGACGATAGTCTGAACAGATTCCGAAGAATATAATGTGATGTCTTAGGAATTTTAGTATAAATTTTATTAAAATTTATTAGTAAGTAATAAGTAAATTTATTAGTATTAGTAAAGGCTCTGTTGGTGCTCTAATGAGTTAGACATAACGAAACATTGGGACATGACATTATTTCGATCTATCAATGATGAGAAATGTCGAATGATGGAACAATTCACAGTTATAGTAGGGCTATTGTAGATAAAGTATGAAATTCCTATTATCTTAAATATGAAATTCGGTAAGAGCTGTGCTCCGTGGTGCAGCAGCAATACAAAACTGTATTGCGTACTTAGTCCACCTGCAGGCGCACGAAAAATGATTACCAGATTAAACCGAATTTCATACTTCATCTCCTAAAGCCCGGCAAGTCTTACAAAAAGTAGCCACCAGATCCCATTAATTAAATAATGCAACAACTTTTGGATTACCTTTGTCTAGCTATCTTGAACAATTCTTGTAGGAACAACTTTCCTCTAAACTCACTAGAAATTATAGAAAACTAACGAAATTTTTACATCGTACATCACGGACAAACATACGGGATACGTGGGTTTCAAGGGTGGGGAACTTATGCAAGACACGCACACTTGAGCGAGACATAAATACTATCTCACTCATAACCACAAAAATAACTGCGATATTTTATTTTTCCACCCAAAATTCGTATTAAAAAATAAGCAAACCGGCCGCCATGACACTGCAAAATTTGTTATTCTTTTTCTTCATCTTTCATTTTTAATTCATTATAATAGAATAGGTTAGACAGTACAAACGGGTTTTTATCTAACTTTGATTGATTAATATTTATATTGGACCTCTTCTAGTGAAGTTTAAATTAAAACGAATACAAAAAAACCCAATATGTATTAAATTACATGTTCTTAAATGTTCACGTTTATTTAAAGATCATCCAGGTGTTCTTCGCATATGTTGATGCTACAGTTCGAAAAGCAACATTTTCGTGGATCAATATAATATTATGTTACATATTTGTCCAAAATTCATTTGACAAACGAATATTAAGTGGTTGTTATTTTCCTTTGCTAAATCACATATTTGACAACAGAATATCAATTGACTACGATACATTTTTGTCCATAATGACAAAGACCTTAAGTTTTATTTTTGAAAATCATTTAAACTCTTTATTTTACAGGAAAAATATTTGGCATGTATGGAATGAAGTGTTTACTAGCAGAATTGATAAGGAATTTCCAAATAGTGACAAAACCCCCAGAGAAACCTGTTAAATATAAACTAGTTGTGATGGTCGAACATTCCGATGGATATCCAGTTAAATTTTTACCAAGAAAAATAGCTTCATAAGAGAACACTTAAAAGAATACACAAAAAATGTATGTCTATAACTTATACCATATGGTATGTTATCAGCCTAAAGATTGCAGAGGGAGAGGAGAACCACCTGGTCACACCCTAATAACTCCGTTACAGGTTTAGAACACCATCTATCCCACTAGATGATCAACTCCGTCAACTACCACACAATCAGCACATCATGTGCAAGGGAAATCCAAAAATAAGAATCATGTAAAATTAAATTTAAGGAGTTGGAAATTACAACTGTTGTAAACTTGCACACTTATAAAACACATGTAGTCAAATGATTATTTATTTATATATAGTACATACATATATACATTGTATATACTTAAACAATATATACAGTGTACAATGATATATTGAACATTAAGTCAAACGAGGATATTCTGAAACAGCGCAAATATGTGGACAAATATGAAAAAAGGAACATAAGACCCATCAGTTTTGAATGGCTAACAGTTTACATCCATACTAGATGAAAATGCAAGATAATATTGATTAACCTAAACAATAAATAATTAAAAATATTGTTTTATCGAAATCAAATTTAAATTATTATTTGTATTTATTTAATAGAAATAAAATTATGAAACCAATTTCTACTAATTGTTAAATTATTTTTTAAATTTTATTTATTTTATTTCTCATTACCTTAAAAAAATAGCATACACTAAATGGCTGCGAATGACTTTTTTACCTCAGCTCCTTTCACTGACTTACTTCACTCATATAGTAGCTTCAGTAAAATAAGATTCATTTCACAGCCTAGTAGTATAATATACTATTAACTACAATGTTAAATTTAAGTGAGTGTTGAGGATGCTGACACATCTTTTTTATCCTAATGTTTATTGAAAAAACAAAACAAAATTGAGCAAACTAAAACAATTAATTTAAAAATTTTGATCCATCAGAGACATATTTGATGTTTTGTAGTAGATATTAAAATCATATCCATTATATCCTATGTTTACCAGCTATAAATGAATCCTTTATTGCCTAAGCATTAAAATCATACTTACTGACAATCAGTAAAAGGTAGCATGACTGTTTTACAGCCTCCTCGTAAATAATATCTGTAAAAAACATGGCAAAAAAAAACTACCACAAATAATTAAAAAATTCTTAACATTTTAACTAATAAAAATATAATAATTCTAGATTTATATTTGTATTTTTTTATTTCACAATATACAAAAGAAGCTTACTTTATAAATATAATACAAATTTAGTAATAAAACAATATAATTTTTAATACCAATATAAATATAAATAATAATAACTGATTGTATAAAATAATTATTTATTGTTAAATTTGTGTTGCTTAATTTTGCTCTACATTGAAACTTTTTGAGAGAAGTCAAATTAGGGGAGTTAGGAAAAGTGAAAATGTTTGCCCTTTGAAGAGGTACATTTGTTTCAAACAAAAAGAGCCAAACAAAGTGTGGATCAATGGACTGACTGGTAAATGAAGCATAAACACTGTGATTGGACAATTTATAAAGTTTATCAGTATACTTGCTGGTCAAAATATTCAATTACAGGTGCTTCATTTTTATTAAAAAAAAAGAAACAAACAAAGCCATTATATATAATTTAAGCAAGTCATTTACATTTTATTAACAGTGTACTGATGCTATGTGTTTCCAGTTCCCTAAATTGCTCCGTTCTTACCCCTAAAAAACATTAATCGCTCTATTCAGTTTTCTTTATCATGCTTAAAAACATCTATTCTTAAACGATTCATTCTAAGAGTTTAAATAGTACGAACGCCAGATTTGGTGCCATTCTAATAAAAATATTTAAAATTGTTATTATCAGTAGTCACAAGGTCAATGGATAAACATTACGAAGTAAAAATATGATAAGATAACAAATTGAATGATCCAAGGTCCATTTAACAAATAAACACCCGATGAGCCATATTATTGAGGTTTTGTTTTGGTAACAGTAAACCCTTCAATAAAATTTGAACTGCTTAAGTTAAAGATATAAATTTCAAATAGGGACCCAATATTTTATCTTGTATTAATGAATTTACTTTGGGAAAATTGGCAAATGGGGTATATTTTGATTCTATGACCAAAATAATAA
>JACMZG010001913.1:26286098-26413598 GCA_018340805.1 Microvelia longipes
AAAACCATACAACAAATAAATGAAAACATTAACAACAAAAATATAATAAAAAACCTAAAAATAACAAACACAAAAATACGCGTAACATAAAATTAGATGTGGTGTATCATCGATTATTCTTATGAAAACATAGTTAAAACATTATAAAAACATAAACAAAAATATGAAAATAGTTTTAAACCATTTTACAACAAATAAAAAAGCACAAACAACAAAAAAACATTTAAAAAAATAATAAAATATGTTCATAAACGTAAAAGAAAAGGCATAAATCGATTATTCCTACATCACATCTCTAAACTAAAAATATATCGATATATAGTATTGATAACAGGGTGCACCGTATACCGAAGTTCAGCCATTAATAATATTAAGTAATATCTGAATCAGTTTGGCCTGTAGCAGGTTTACAAGAAATGTTCACAAACACCCATACATTCCCCAAAATGAACACATCAAATAAATTTTATTTATTAAAGTAAATAACACCAACCTCAGGAATCATACAGAAAGGATTTAAAAAAAGAAGAATACAGACGTTCAGCATATTGTCAAAATAAAAGGAAGCTTAAGAGGTCAGTCGCATGGAAGGAGGAGGCACCAATAAATTAATGATTTTGATTTAACAATTATTCATTGAACATAAATATATACAGATATATTACAAGAGGGGGCATACCCTATCTTAAAACATTGAGAGGACTGAAATATCTTTTTGGGACTCTGTGTAACCTCATTGAAACCTACTCTAAGAGTTTTACCTTCACTAATTTTTTGTTGATGTTTGTTTGTTATGTTTTTTTTTTTATTTTTTAACACAGAAGATGCCTGGCTTCCCCAGGCGAAACGTCTGTTGTTAATATTAATGCAAATAAACCGAAAATTTCAAAGGACTGAAGTCTTAGTTGATCCACCTAGAAAGAAATTACATTTCTAGCTCTAAGATCCTTCAAATTAATTTGTAAATAAAAATTATATTTATCTTTAGAACACTTAAGCTTATAAAATTTTTCAATCATAAGCAACTGATTTAGAGCATATAAAATAAATACCCCACTGATAGTTGTTAGATTACAACTACAACAATCAGGGCAAAATCTAGGCAGTTAGAATCACAGGGACCAACCTGATGTCATTTTCAGACTTATCCTCGGCTACTTCGTGTAGCACTGCTCCAATGGCTTCATACAAATCTTCTTCGTTCTCAAAATCATCGGCTCCGTTTGATATGACACCTATTTTCAACATAAAACTATTAAATACCTCAAAGAACCATAATCAACCCAGAATAAGAAGTTGTTTTATTAATTGCTCTAGTCTTTTCTTCTATGAACACATAAGTGGTTTCAAAAAGCATATCTTAGCATGTTATCAAAAATTTGAAAAAGACCAATACATCTAAATAATTTTTAGCACCAACAGAAAATATCAAATCTCTTAGACAAATAGGGACTGTGTAATTTGAGGAATTCGAAACCAATGTCTGTGTTGTACACTCTTAATAGATTTAATTTTAATTTTCTAGTCTTTTAAATATAGTTCAGTAATACACCTCCCCTCCAAATTCATACTTAGGAAATTAATATAGTTTATTTGGCAAATCAGTTCACCTTAATAATTTAAATTATCAATTATGTTTCATATCAGGTGTCCAGAAAAACCCCAAAACTTTGTGCATTTACAATTATTTTTGGAACCTTTGATGATCCTTCTTTTAGCCAAGACAATGTTGAACCAGAAAATTTTTGGTGTTGACTCCTACTCTCTAACTTACAGCAGGAAAAAATGATATTTCTGTTAACTATAATGGAATAGAATAATAAGTGAGCCCACTCCCCTCAAAAACTTTGGTCAGTTTCAATGAAACTAAATTTATAAAAATGGCAGCTATCACCTGATGATAACAACAGATAAGAATGAAAGATCGAAGTCAACTGTCAATATACAGAGTAAATAAACCTTCCTTGTAGTTTTAATTGTATTTTTTATTGTATTTTAATTGTTTTTGTACAAATTTCTGTCACACAACATAACCATTATTGTAATCACACCAATTATAACCCTAGAGCCCAAAAGTTTCCTCTTTTGTCATTGGCAAATGTTTTGACAGCCTGAAATACTCGAGTAAACCCACTTGTTGATTTTATTCCACTATACTGATAACCAATGTTTCTCAATAAAAACTTTAATTATAAACAGTTTAAATTTCCTCATCCCTGTGCAAAAATATTATTAACTATTTCAACATACAAAAAAGTATATAAGAACTCTTGAGCTTTATTTAATTGTTTAGTAATTAATTAGTAATTTGTTGGGTTGGTGTGGTATTACAGATTTTGCAATGTTATTATTTCTACTAAGATCGACCCCCTAAAATCGAGCCCGGACTTGGAGAGTTAGCAAAAAGGGTTCAACGACGTGGCAAACTCGTTTCATTCTTAGAATGGAACACAAATCAGCACTAATGTGACCGCACATACGATACAGTGCTTATTGAAGTCTTGAAGTAGTTTTAATCGTTAACAGTTCTAACCATGGAATACAATTTAGTTAACGAACCTTATAAGCTGAACATATTACATTCATATTAAAAATAAAGAAAATATCGAAAAATTAGCTTACTTTCAACGTATTGATACAAATCGTCGTCTATCGTCGGAAACTCAGATTTTAAAAACTCGCCGTAAACAGCCATACTTTTAATTGAAACAATTGCCTATTTAACTAAATAAATAACTAAAGCATACATAAATCAAAATAAAATAATAAAGAACTAAATAAATAATAAAACACCAATTCCGCAAATAAGGTGCGAGCGCACGACCTGCATAGCTACACTGCCGGAGGGAGGTGGAGGACAACCTCGCTTTCAAATTACATTGTTCCTTATGTGCAGTTTTCGACTCCCTATATATGTCACGGGTTATTTTCAAAAATAATTTTTTCCTTGAACTTTCGAGCCCATTTTCATTTACTCAAAGGTTGTCTTTTTAAGAATTAAGAGTTAGATTACTTTTTAAATGTTTTTAAAAAGACTTATTAAGCGTTAAAAAAAGGGTCTATGTTGTTCATTCTTCTTAAGAAGAATAAAGAAGAATATCAGTCCCTCAAACTTTCCCTCCATTTTTAGTTTGATGTAGTTCGTCAACAAGTATCATCTATAGTTCGATACTCCATGGTAATAAAAAAGATCTGATTTCTGATAAAACCTTTTTAAAGTTCGATGTAAAGTTATCTGAAAAGACTTAAGTCTTTTTAGTTAAGTATTGTTCGATGCATAGTTACAGGATGTAATAATTGTCCTTTAATATAATAATAATTATAAATAATTGTCCTTACTTATCATAATAGATAAGGTTATATGATACAGTAATTGTCATTTTGTAGTTGATGATAAACCTCTTAATAATTGAAGAGTCTTAGTTAATAAAGTTGCCTTTTTCCACAAATGTGCAATTATGATGGAAATTATACATCAATTTTTGATTTCATTCTAAGTTTCAATAATATTGGATCAGCCATAGGAGGAGGAAACGGTTTACTAGATGTGTGAACATTTATTTTTATATTTCAAGAACTATGCAAGTTACAGATGTGGTTACGACCTCTCTCTATTAAGAAAACTGCATAACAACATAAAAAACACTTTTTATTAGACAACTATTTTTTTTAAATTGTTATGCTGTCCGCCTTGACATTAGTTGACTGCTTAAAATGAAGAATAAATATATAAATACGAGCCATGTTACTCTTTGGCACATATTTGGGTGCTGTAGTATGTTTTTCACTAAAGTTGAATGAAAAAATAATAGATTAAGGGTTGTCCAGGGGCCTATATGACAAACCTCATAAATTGGTGTTGGTCATACAGATATTAGAATAAAAAAAAAGACTTAATTCATCTGAATTTTATTACAATATACAATTTCACGGTAAAAGAAAAGTTTAATATAAGTTTAAATCCTGTTTAATATGGCATATATTATCTTCATTCAGGTTGCAATTGATGCTCATGAAGATTTCGCCCCGATGAAACTCGATTTTCTTGAGGTGGGCCTTGCTTTGCGGATGTGAAGTTGATCTGGTCAAGAAGTTTAGACTACATAATCAACTTGTAAGCAGAAGTTGAACATAAATTAAGTAAATGACATTAACATCTAACAGTACTAATAGACAAAGTTCATTCCACTGATGCCAATGTTTCAATGCATTCTTTATCGGTTAAAAAAGCTGGTATACAAGTTTTCCAGATGATAAAAATGAATAGAATATATTGATATTTCCCATTAATTATGTACTACAACAAAGCACAGAAGTGACTTGAGCAACTTATCCCCAAAGTGACTGATATTCCACATCATAATAGCTGATACACAAAATAATTTGTAATTATAACAAATTACCTCTTTATTGTAAGATGCAAGTAACAACAATTTGTACTAATTTTCATGAATACATACAAATCAACTAAATAACATTGACGTCTAACAGTACGAAGCTAAATTGAAAATAAATCTTCGAGAACATGTAAATTATCCTTGGAATTAAGCACATGGGCGTGCACATAATGATAACTCAGCCAATTTACAAAAATAAATAAAATATTTGAACGTAACTAAAGTAAACAAACAGTCCTTTAAAACACAGTTTTTTCACTCAACTTGAAACACCAGTAACTTAAAAATGATGCTAAACTAAACTTAAAGGCTCATTCTGAACGTAAAACATTCTTGATCACAAATATAAGTATATCCAGTAATGAAACTACTAATGAAATAATAAGTAAAAAAACTATCAGAAGAATTTTTTTCTCCATAAGCCGCCATGTGATTTATCAGTTAACAAACATGTTATCCTACCTCATAAACTAAAACATGCACTGATATATTTACATATCATAATTACAAAAATAAAGAGTTAACACTATTCTTAATATATTTTCATGTTTACACAAACATCGAACTTTAAGAATGTAAACAATGATTTTGATTATCATGGAGTATCGAACTATAGATGATACTTGTTGACGAGCTACATCAAACTAAAAATGGAGGGAAAGTTTGAGGGACTGATATTCTTCTTTATTCTTCTTAAGAAGAATGAACAACATAGACCCTTTTTTTAACGTTAATAAGTCTTTTTAAAAACATTTAAAAAGTAATCTAACTCTTAATTCTTAAAAAGACAACCTTTGAGTAAATGAAAATGGGCTCGAAAGTTCAAGGAAAAAATTATTTTTGAAAATAACGCGTGACATATATAGGAAGTCGAAAACTGCACATAAGGAACAATGTAATTTGAAAGCGAGGTTGTCCTCCACCTCCCTCCGGCAGTGTAGCCATGCAGGTCGTGCGCTCGCACCTTATAGGTTAAAAGATATTTCTTCTCCTTTTTCTTTAAAACGTTTTTTTATTGTCCAAAGTTAATACTGCTAACAATAATTTCTGTGTTATTTATTGACTGATTCACGGAGTATCCAAATACCTTACTTAATGACCTGCGTTTTTACCCAAGTTTTCTACATTATCATCAGTTAGGTCTTACATCAAAATATGGTAATGAGAATGACCCCCCTAGGAATTATGATATCTAGGAAAGTCAACTAACGAAAAATTGTCTTAAAGAGGACAACCATGGAATCACAGTATTATGAAAATGTCATTCTATACATACATTTGATGATTAACTTTATTTTGTGCTCTGGGCAATTAACATCAAAATATGGTTTCAGCAAGGTTTGTCAGATTTCAGCTGAGGTCAAGTGGGACAAGGAATCATGGTACCAAAAAATATAGTTTTTTTTTTTTTTTTTTTTTTTTTTTGGCAAAATTTTTCTTTGCGGGAAAAATGTTACCAAAAAAGAGAGAGAATGCATTTACGCACGAAGACAGCGGTCTGTCAACAGTGTTGGACTCAGGGTCTGCCTCATACCAACTAAAAACTCACTCCGCGAAACCCCTTAAACCTAGCCTGGAACCGTTATTCACATTACTTCAGGCTAGGTCTTATCTGAGCCTTCCGGCTCCCTCCATGTTACCCCCCTATGTCTCCTTTTGTCAGAGCTTTAATGTGGGTCTAGACGTTGCAAAGAAATCTGCAACCTCTAGAACCAACCTCAAAACCTGACAAAAAAAAAAAATAATAATAATAATAATAATAATAATAATAATAATAATAAAAAAAAATAAATAAATAAATAAATAAATAAATAAAAAATAAAAAATATAGTACACATAATATAAAGTTAGGAGTCAACCAACAAAAGGTCTTAAAAAATCAACCTAAGAATTTTGCTGATTAATAACCTATTGTTCTGGAAATGTTCTAACAAGGAATTGAGGTATCAGAAAAATGGTTTTAGGATTTAGGCAAAATCTGGGACCTTCAACAGTAAACTTATGTTTATGTTTCTGCCTACTGGTTTCAAGAGTATGAAAGCTTAGTCATGCATTGGAGCATATGTTATTTCTACTTGAGGCTATAGAAACTTGTAGTATAAAAAAACTTATAGTTAAGTCACTGCTCTTCTCTATATAAATAAACAACTTATTAGGCAGAGACTTACTGAAGAAGTATCCAAACGTCAATTAGCACAAACAATAATATTATATCACATTAATTTTAAAGGGGATAAACTTCTTCAATCTTATAACCCAGATTTTAAATTAATTTTTACGTTTATTTTTATTTTGATCATCCAGGTCCTTGATGTGTTGAAGTAGCAAGTTAAACAGTTAGACAAGAGAAACCAGTTTCTGAGCGGATAAGACAATGCTGACGTCGGACACAAAGTACCTGACACTAGAACTCATGAGGTGTAACACTCTCTTTTATTTCAAGGAGTTAGCAAAAGGGACCCAACAAAGTGGGCTCCTTAGAGTAATTTATCACCCCTCCCATTATTGTTACTATTTAGAACCTGTGCAGCCTTGAGTAAAGGTAAATAAAACTTCAAACAAATACATAACTATATAAAATAGATTTATTTCCATGTTTCTTTTTTTACAAAATTACAATACAGATAACATATAATATATTTACAAAACAAATTACTTAGACTTCACAAATTGAAATATTTCAAGTAAATCAGTTTATACAGCAGCAACGTATTTATTTATTACTAAGGGCTCAATTTTAGGCACCAAAAAATATCCGTCAAAAGGAAGGAATACTTCATGAATCGATTAGGGCATTTTATAAGATAGCGATGAATTAGCAAGTAGGAATTACAACCAATTACAAGTCCATTTCCCAATTAAACCACACTACTCAAACCACCATTCACCAGCATGATACCTGTATCTGATAACATTTGTTGTGGATGAAGGGAAACAAATGAAGGAAAAAAATGTTCAAATTTTCTACATTTTTAAAATGTAGAAAATTAAAATGTTAATATATGCAACCTTTACTGGTTAATGGTGCATAGTATAAAATCTCCTTCTTAGATGAATACCAAATAAAAACCAATTTATTTTAAGGTCACAGTTTGTTGGTCAAAATAAAATAAATAAAAAATTTCAAATTATTGTACATTGTACGACAAAGAATAAATTATATACAAAAGAAGAACCTAAGTACAATATCTAACAGTGTAATAATAATCTGTACAACTTAAAGAAAAAATTAAGAATATATTTAAGAACATAACTAGAGTTAAGTCTTTTAGACACAGGAATAAGTTCCACGGTTCCACTTAAACTTCTGTCATGTAATAAACTGTGTAGACTTCCGCGGTTATTGTCATGAAGATTTAGGTATTCTGTCATGTAGTAGAATATTGTCTATAACGTAGTAATTAAAATATTACAGAACTTATTTCACCTAATGGAAATTTGAAAGTTGATTCTAAAACAAAAATATAAAAAAAGTGGTTGTTATCACACAATTATTTCTGCAACTGTTTATAATAGTTAATTATTATAACTATAATAAAGAACACTGCTGATTACAAGACAGTCCATCCAACATAATACTTATATTATAACTCAATTTCGTCAAGCTATAATGTTGACTGAAACCAATTACTATTGTATATTATACAAATGCAATTTAAAGGCTAACTAAGGATTTATTTATTTAGTATTATGTACATTATATTTTGGTTTAATTTTTTTTTTGTCTATCAGATTAAACTTTTTTAAATAAAAAATATTTATTAAATAGTGGAATTCCATATTTAAGCACCAGATTTATTACTTACTACAGCACTTAAATATAGCTTTATACATACTATAAAACTTTTTCAGGACATCTATTTCTAAATTATTAATTGTATTTGGGAGGAATTTGTCCAAAATAAATAAAACCACAAATATTTCCAAGCTATCTATAACATTTAATCTTTAAGATAATAAAATAACCAAAACATTTACAATCGCATGGGTTTTTCAGATAGTTTGAAAAACAACTACAGTAACTGACAAATAATCTGTTTAAATCAAAGAGATGTCCTAAATATTACTACAGAAGCCCTTTTGGTTAAAATTCAAAACATCAAAAAAGTAGCCAGAACTTCTTCAATTACTACAGCGCAATATTACAGAAAACATTACAAACAATGTGCAAAAAGTTGAAAACTGTTTTAAATATTAAGGTGTTTAAGTGTCAAGGTAGATGGATAGGTGTCTCACTTGAGAACCAAAATTTAGTAATTTCCCTTGGTGAACCTCAGGAGCTAACTATCTAATCTTCTTTTTTTAAACCAGATTAACTGCTTGGACATCTTAATCCGTAGCGGTAACATTGTTATCCATTTTCTTTTAAATGGATTTTTGTCAATCACTCTAGTTGTCTTCAAACTTGTAAACAAGCGTGTAATTGTTTTTTCCACGATAAAGCCTTGAAAAAGATAAAATTATGAAAAATCAGCAATATTATTTGTAAAATGTTGGACTTATTTCTCCAAAATATAATTTGTTCTATACATGGAAAATTACACTCATTACTCAGCACTTTTTAGCACTAATGTAAAACATAATTATAATTACTATACAAACTAATTACAATAGCTTACTATATAGAGACTAAGCTCTCCATATTTGGTTACATTAAAACTAACACCCCCAGGTCATCATAAAGCTCTATCTTTTTGATTCATCGGAAATGTTCTTAGATCACATGGCAATGATGATGACCTGTTTCAGGATGAAAGTTGATTATTTAATAATTATATACATCTTTTATACATAGTGGATAAACTTTTATCTCCTTACATTTTTTGATCATCCATCTCATGTTCTTATCAGTGTTTATAAAACCCAGTTAGTTCAAGAAATTACTTTATCCATTTTCAATACTTATTTAAAAATCTAGGCACTATGTAGGAAACAAAGTAGATTTTAATTAAATAAAAACTTATTTCCCTAATTGCCGCATTTCTTTACACTATAATCAGTAAAGTGATTAATATTTTCTTCAAAAATCAAAAAAGAAAGATTATTAAGAAATAACACATCAGCTTATTCATAAAAATGACACAACACATTTAATTTTACAATGAACTAATTATAAAATTCATAGATAAATACAATAACTTTATGATATATTCATTAAAATACATCATAACACAAAGAAATGCTTGTAAATAGAAACAAAAATAACTAATAAAGCCAATAAACTTTAGAACATCAACAACATTATAACTGACTTCTATACAATTTTATAGCAAATATAAAGAAGAAAAACATGTAATTATTACTGCTTATTGGAATTAAAAATGTAATTTAAACAAAATATTAACAATAACTACAATAAATATTTACAATTTTTAGTTATGTATAGAGAAGCGAATTGGAGTTTATTATACATAGAGAAGTGAATTGGAGCTTTTTTCAGTAATTTCTCTTTTGTAGCACTATTTATTTGATAGAACTCCCACATCTTGATAGGAAATTTAAACACAACAGCTTAAAGTTCTATAATAACAACAAAAACTAATTATTTAGCTATATATTTCACCTAACATTGTAGGCATCTTCTGCATCACAGTTATTTTTTTTACAAACTCATAATTGACTAGATAATTACACAAACAAACAAAAGCTTAAAATTAATATCACAGTTAATTAACTGTGATATTAGTTTTAAGCTTTTGTTTGTTTGTGTAATTATCTATCAAGTCAATTATGATTTAGTAAACAATTTATCTGTGATGCCTACAATGTTAGGTGAAATATATTGCTAAATAATTAGTTTTTGTTGTTATTTTAGAACTTTAAGTTGTTGTGTTTAAATTTCCTATCAAGAGTTGTTTTGTGTCCTACAGTATAATAAAACATAAGAGATATTATAAAAAGAGCCGGCATGAAACATAATGCTCACCTGTTGAGATAGGCAGTGACAGAGATAAGCATGATTTGCTACTGGGGCAGACAAATAAAATTATGCCTTTGTATTAGACAACTGTAATAAACTCTTAAAGTTGGCAGCACTGTGTATGGATAAGGTTTTCATTTTCAAAACAATGCTCTAACTATATAGGGGATTCAACAAAAATTATATTCATTTAAAGTTGTTTAATATTTAAAGCAAAATTTTATGTGTTTCAGATAAATTATATATACATATATTAATTTCAAAATAAACTCTTAAATATCAGTTTTTTGATATTTAAAAAGAATTATTAAAAATCAGGTTCAAGATGTTTCATGAAGCTCTTTAATAATGATGCCCCTTAGGACTTAATCTGATACTCTGAAATAGGAAAGCCAGCTATATAAATAATACCAAATATGATAGAAATTAGGGCTAATATTTGACTCTGGTTATATCATCATCAGGCACCAGTGTAATACCAGATTGCGCATGCATTAAAATAAAGAAAATTAATCTGTATTTGATATTTGTAAATAATCACGTGCAATGAGAGGTTATTTACTTTATTTATACTAAATAAATAAAGTAAATTAAATATAAATATAAAAATAAAAAGTAAAGTAAAGTAAATATACTGTATTTATATATTTACTATATTATATTAACAACCTTAACACTTAAAAAAATAAAAATCATTAATTCTACTTGCGATTTAAGAGATACTTGTTAAGTTGACAATACCAATGGCAGGAAAACGAAGGTTGATCAAAAAAGTTTTTATCATAGGATTAGCATGGGAGCTGATAAAATTCTTCTTATTTCTTTATTGTTAGTTAACTTGTGATAATGAGTTAAAAATTAATAGAACGATCATCGGTGCTAAAAAAATTACCAATATTTCATAGATAAACACTTTGATTATTTCAGGATTTTAAATATAGAATCAGGCTCTTATCACTGCATACTTGAATTTGTCCGATTTAACCCAGAAATAATAAAATCTAAACGGATAATTTAAACAAATATTTTACAAAACGTGAATTTATTGAGTTATTAATTATTTTATTGTGTAAATAAAATTGATTAATAAATCATAACACCATTACAGTGAAAATCAGCTTGTTATCAGTTAATTTAAATATCTGTTCAACTAATTTAAACAAGCTAATGCAATAAAAAAGGTAATTTTGTGTGTTTGTGCAAACTAAAATTATTCAAAAGTAAAATTATTCAACAATAACTAAAATAAACACTATATTGTGATTTTCACCTTCTTATCACTCAATTTAAATATTCGTGACAACCCATAAAACCTCATTTTTAAATGAAATAGTGATTCTACTGAGTTCATACGCCCTAAAATTAATTAAATTTAAGCACTTTGAGAAAAATTTAAAGAAATAATCGTCACAAATAAGAAAAACCAAAAAACCCCCATTAGGACTTTAACAACGATCGCTCTTTCTTTAACGGTGGCACTGCTACGGACTTTGAATCACAAAAATATAAAGAAGATTCTACAAAAAGTTCACAGCAAAAAGAAATTAATTTACGACCTAAAAGAAACTGACGCAAATTATAAAATCAATCAAATTTAATCAAAACTATTACATTTAATTACAGTGGAATAGAATCAACAAGTGACTTTACTCAAGTACTTTGACCATTAAAGCGAGTTCCATAGTAAAAAGAAGAAATTTTAGGTCGCTAGGACTACTTTATAGCCTTGAGTTATTGTAGATGAGGTTTTTGCGTGACTAAGAAAAAAAAATATAAAAACAAACATTTTTAGGCAAAAATGAAACAACAAGGAATTAATTAAATATTGTGACAGTTGACAGATAAAAGAATCTGTTTTTAATTTAATCAGCTGGCAGCCATTTTAAAAATTCAAGTTTTTTTAAACTGACGCATATTATTGAGGAGAGTCAGTGCGGTTTTCATTCTATCAAAAATCAAACTAGTAATTTTTAAACTAGTTGTTAAAATATGCAATAAATTTTTGACACCTTAATCAAATAAATTTAGAAATTTAGGCCAAATCAATTAATGAAATCAATTGGGGTTTAATTAGACGAATAAAATGATGTAATCAAAATGCAACAAAAAGATTTTTTACCCACTCACAACACTCATTTGGTAACTAAGCAAACTAACTAACAGGAAAATTCCAATTGTTTGATACCAAAAACTAGTTAACTTGCGTATACATCATTTACTCATTGCAGACTATGTTGTAGTGATTTTTTTTAAAGAAATGTAGCATTGATTATTTATTAGTATAAACTGTGAAGCTGGTGATGTTTTTTTTTAATAAATAAATATAAAATTTTAAGTGATGGTAAATGTAGAGGTAACAGTAGCAGAAAAACTTGCTTTTTAGTTTCATATATTATATATCTGACTTATTATTATAGTTTTCTTCCAATTTTAAAAACTTAATAAAATAATAAAGATTTATTCATTAGAAATTTAAAAATAGAAATTAATTAGAGAAAGAAGGACAAAAAAATAAATAAATAGATTAAAAAAGGAATACAAAAGTAAATAATTACAAAAGATAAATATTAGGATAATTAAATTTTAGTTTCCCATAAGAGGATATGGGCAGGACTAGGAATACTCTTGTAGCAGCATTGCTGGTAGTTGGTGTAGCCTTTACCTCCGGTCAGTGTCAGTAGGGTGTTCTGTGGGGGTGGGTCCCGCGGAGTCATTAAGCGTCCGTACAGTCCGTAGACATCCTGGTTAGCGTTGTTTGCGTTGGCTGGAACTAGAGGTAATAGTAGAGTTACCGGACCAGAGTGTGCATGATAGGATACAGTAATTTTACCCGTTAAAGTGGGAACACCGCCAAGACGAGGTAGAGGTAGTGTTAGTACAGCACCACTCTGAGTTCCCGCCCACAGTAATCCTTTGCAAGCTAACAAAGAGCTTATATTGGAACCGATTGAATTGCCAGTCACTCTGTTAACTGCATTTGTAACATTAATGTCCTAAACAAAGTGAAATCAATTAACGATCAAATAAGAAAAAATATTTTATACAACACATATACCTGATCATTTTCTTCACACATTTATGAAGTTACTAAAAATTACATTGCAACTATATAAATAAATATAATGCAATTTTTATAGTTTTTGAAAGTTTGACGAGGTGGAACATTTCAGGCATGCCAACAATAAATCCTTAGAAATGTTTTGAAAATATAGTCCTAGACAAGAAGTATTAATAATGATCCTAGGCTTTCATAAAAGGTCTTTTAAAAGGACTTTACCCTGAGTAAGTCAAATTGGTACTTTTATAGAAAAGGGACCCCCTCTAATCATACCTTAAATTCTACTGTAACAAACTGAGATTTGAGAATTTAAGGTAAAATACCTTTGTATTGCTTCCTTTAACAATATTTAGAGGAAGAATTCACTTAAAACTCACTTGAAATTATATAAAATTGACAAAATGTGTACATTGTGTTCTTTTTCTATAATGTGCCCCTTATGTGACCTTTTATAGAATAAGGCCCCCTTCTATTTATATTAAAATAATATTGTCCCCACCCAAAACCCAAAATTTCCACATTCTGTCCCGTTAGAGATTAAATATTTCCAGGCAATTTAAATTTAATTAATATTGTTCCCACCTAAAACCCCTAATTCCACATTCTGTCCCGTTAGGGATTGAATATCTTTAGTTTTTCATGTTTACTTCAGTTTTGATTGGGGGCCCCTTTTTTATAATGTCACCCCATGGGAACTTTTATAAAATAAGGACCACCAAAAGGGGGTCCCTTTTTTATAAAAGTGCCGTCAAATTATGCAAGTTCATATTTACAACTAGTAATGATTAACTTTCCTGCTGTGAGTAGATAAGAACAATAGCCTAATTACCTTAGAATTATAGCTTTAATAATGCAAATCTAAATACCTGTAAATGTTTAAAAGTTTCAATGTGATAAAGACAGAGTACGGATGAGTTCTCCAGGGCTAGCCACAGTCCACAACCACTCTGAGCCATGTGGCAGATCTTGCCCCCAGTGTGGTCTTCTGGCTGAAGCGTGTAGCTCTTCTGCAATAAATAAAGTTTTATTAAAGCTAAAGTAAAGTAAATTTTATTAAAGCTAAAGCAAAACAAACTATAATTTTTAAACAGGTAAAGTAAAATTTAGATACAGGGTACCTCACAATCTTCTTCAAACAAATTGATCAAAATTTTAGAGGTACCATAGATATTGGGGATCTTATTACAGACCTGCTTTGATTGCACTGGAAAAATAAAAACAAGGTATCAAGGCCTCTAGCTAAATAACTATTTCTAGTGATATTCCATGACGTAACCTATCCATGTCTTCCAATACTCTAACTGAAAAATATTTGCATGAAGTATTGTTGCCTTACTTCATGTGCATAAAATTAAAACTGGACTTTAGAGATAATTCCATTTTCAAATCAAAATAAGTTTATCAGATTGTGCTTTACTTGGGTTTTTGCCTGTTAGCTGTATACACATTATATACTAGGATAAGTAGAAAGCCAACCTGTATTTGTCCTGTGAGTCCAGAGATAATATGGACAGTTCTGCCACACGCTGCAAACAACTGGTGATTGACTGGTAGTAGAGCTGATATCGGCTCATCTCCTAAATTCAGTGTTTTACAGTCATCTGGTACAACAGTCCTGCACTCATCTGTACACTCCGGACGGAAGGAATGAGCTCTCCCGCAATCGGAACATTCCTCGCAGTTACTATCATCTAGTGCTAAATTATCAAAGCAATCGCTGTCTCTACAGCACTCTTCATTGGCTCGTTTACACTCTTCATAAGCTTTCCGAGGGTCAGGCTCGTAAACATTACCCGTAGGCTCGTAAACTTTGCGAGGATCACTAGGCTCATAAATTTTGCGTGGATCTGTTGGTTCGTAAACTTTAAGAGGATCACAACTCCCTTCAAATATCCTTCTCGGATCATTAGCTCTTTCATCGTATATTTTATTTGGATCTCTTTCTTCAAACACTTTGCGGGGATCATTACTCCTTTCCTCATATATTTTGTGAGCATCACTGTTCCTATCCTCATAAACTTTGCGAGGATCATTAGGCCTTTCGTCGTATATTTTGCGTGGATCGTTGCTCCGCTCCTCGTATATTTTACGTGGATCATCATACCTCCTGGGTTCCTCGTACCTACGATCCTCCTGTTTGCGGTCCCTGATAGACTGTACCACTCCGTTAGCCAATCCAACGAAAACCCGATTACAATGAGTTCTCAGGCTGACAATACTACTGCTGACATCAACCTCTTTAATCAGCTCAGGTCTCTCACAGTCACTAACTGAATACACAAGTAACCTGAACAAACACAACAAACTAACCTTTAATAAAAGTGGGCAATTAAAGAAATGAGGAACTCAAGCCCTATGGGCAAATAGCTGACTGATTTGAATAATATTAAATTAAATTTAAAAAAGTATAAAATAAGTATAAAGAAAAGCTCAATAAATAATTATTTATTTATTAAATTAAGAAACAGGAAGTGAATTGTGTAACTAGACTGTAAAGTGGCATTTTTGCAGCCAGAATTAGTTTATTGAGAGGAGGTGGGTTGAAGGTACCTTATTGATTTCCAATGAAGCAGAAAAACATTATTTCAATGTAACATACATCATACACTTTTTATTTTGAATGCCAATCTTAAAATGTAAATCTAATGTTTTAAACATCATTAACCTTGTAAGGAAAATGAGCTATGGAGTTTCAAGTAATAAAATAAAACAGAGTCTCTCCACTAATGATATATATTTGACATAGCCAGCTTTCAATCTTAACAGATCATCATCATCAGTGCCGGCAAGCAACAAAGAATAGTCAGGAGACAGCAGTTACAGTTTTGTCTAGAGGTTTGTAGCTGAATCAAGTTTGTAGAGTCAGTTACAAACCTCTAGACAAAACTGTAACTGTTGTCTCCTGACTCTTTTCTTTGTTGCTCGTCGACACTGATGATGATCTGTTAAAATTGAAAGCTGGCTATGTCAAATATACATCATTAGTGGAGAGAGACTGTTTTATTTCATCATTAACCTTGTTAAAGATGTGCCTCAGGCAAAAGTACCTACTTATTTGCATTGAAAGACAAAGTAAATACCTTCTATACCAAGGCAAAAACCTTATTTTCTTCTTTTTTAGAAAATAACAGTTAAGTAGATACTTAAGTTGCTGTTTTCAAATCAAATAGCATAACTCTAATAAATGTAATGGGGAGCTGATAATTTATTGTAATGAGGGGCAGTTTAAATAATTCTACAATTGCTTCCTTAAGAGAAGCATTGTAACAATAAAAAAATGTAAAACCCACTCATTTATCACAACTTGCAACACCTACAGATTCAAGCAATAAAAAAGAACTTGGTGACTGTATGTATGTTGGTATGAATGGATGTATGGGCACAACATATGCAAGTCCTGTGAGAGAAAGAACTCATTACATTTTGGGGAAAATCAAAATGTCAGCCATTCTAAAGATTAAAATTTTTCAGCAATACAACACTTTTGCTCAAAAATATCTCTAACACCACAAAGTAAGGTTGTTTCTCACCTGTTATCATTGGTTCCTATCCAGACAGTCTCAGTACTGGGTAAATGCTGCATAGTGGTCAGAATGTTAGTGCCCAAGTAAAGCTGAGTAATGGGTTTCAGACTGCTATCTACGACTTGAGCCACAGACACATAGCTAGCTTGTCCATCCCATGTACCCACCCAGAGATAGTTTGCCTTGTTACACGATGAAGTGAAGAAACAGCCACACTTAACCTGACAAGACATGGAGATAATGGTATAGATTACAAAATAATCCACAACAGTTAAAGGTATACAGTGGTTTGTTTTAGTTTGATTTTTACATTGCATTTTTGTATTTGTTTATTTTGGAAATAAATATTTTTTTTTATATTTAAATTGAATAATGTTTTGATTTTAAAACATTTTTAAACAATTGTAATTCTCACACAATTATATAGATTATATACAGAGTGTTTTGTGAAAATCGCTAATATCAAACGATATATAATGGCAATGTCCGTAAATGCTGAGTCAATATAGTTCAGCATCATGGTTTATTTATATTATGACAGACATGTTATATTTAAATTAAGGTAGGTAATAGTTTTTGGTGCAGACTATATATATCATAAGTGATTGAGCCAACTGTTTTTTGGCCAGTCTTGCAATCATTCTAAATTCACTAATTGTTTTTTTTTAACAATTTAAGGTATAAAATTATCTAAAAAGATTATGTTACTTTAACAATTTGCTAAATTTGGATTCACAAACTAAGTTCCAAACTTGATTTAGCTATTTATGGATTTGAATGATTTCTGCAAACTTGGCTGATTGCAAACGAGTAATATTTATTTCTATGTTATTAACATGGGAATAAATCTCCCTCAAACTTAAGAAATGAACTAAAATACAACCTTCAGAACCTGCTAAAAAATGAGGAACACCAGCAACAACTAAAAGTGTTATGATAAGCTAGCAAAACAGCTTGGTGTTATGGTTGATTATGCAATGTCAACCATATTTATTTGAGCAAAATCTGACTTACTTCAGAGCTAGGTTGAGCTGTATAGACTGGGTGAGCGTTAACAAACAAAGGCATCCTGGTAATAGGTCGGCCATCTTGCTCCGACATTTCCCAGGCTGGTGAATTATTTGGATCCAATCCTAATTTGGCAAGCCTTAGTTCTGAAAACAGAGAAACATTTATTAGTCATAAATGAGCGTCAAAAAACTCTCTTGTGAAGTTTGAATTGTATTACTACTTATATATTACTCTGTTGTGGCAAGAAGTGCCCAACTACGTGGCCTATTTACCAGGCTTTGCCTTCCCACCTTGATAAGGATTGTATATTTCCTTATCTATTATACTAATATACTATTGTATATATTTGGAAACATGAGTCAAATGGTAGATAGGGTACACATCCCATAGGACCTATCTCACCATCAAGCACAATACTCAATCTGACAAAGTTGTACTTACAAGAGAGAAACATAATATATTTATAAAAATACAATTATGGTGCTGCTTAGTTACAATAAGTTGCTATACACAGTGTATTGATCAATTAGAAAAAGAAAATAATTAAAACAAATAATAAAAAAAGACATTTAAAAGAATAGAATATAAATCACCATTATACACATAAGTAAAAAAAAGAATTATTTAAAATAATAGATAAATAATAGATAAAATACGTAAAAAAACTAAAATAGATAAATAAAATAAGAAAGTAACTGTTTGATGATAATTAAAAATTCTGACGAATCTAAAATAATAGATTCAGCTATTCTTGTCAATTACTTACTAAAATACATCTCATAAATATAAACTCTTGTTTTTTCTATACCCTGGTTTCACAGGTACAGACAGGTTCCTTTCTACAGATGGTATTAGAGAAAGTATTCATTGTGTTCAAATACAGTTTTGGCAGATTGGGTTTATTTGTATATTTTTATAATGCTAATTGTAAGAGCCTAATAAATGGGTTATTCTATTAATGGCAAGACTGATTACCTGTAATCCAATGTTTTCTGGTCTGAATGGAACTCATCTGGTAAGTGAGGACTTGTTCCTTGCCCCTGATATTGAGCTGGAGGCAGCACGAGTCTAACCAAGCCATCTGCTCGTCTTTCCTCTGTATCTGGCGCTGTATCGAATCCAGTAGGCTACGTGTCACTTCACTATTCAATTCCTGCAAAAAAACCGACCTTCAGTTAGCCAGAGCTTGATAAGAAAATATAAAATAATTTATTTTGAAAATTGATATAAGTTCGAATAATTATAAGTATACCCTCTTTGTCAATCCTGTTAATATGCATTACTCTCTGTAGTTTTTGTAAGGAGACTAATTAAACTTCTGAGCTTATACTTGGCAACTGCAAGGTTTTAGCTTACCAGAGACCAGTGGTCTCCCACAAAGCCATAGAATAGTTAGGAGACAAAACAAAACTTCATCTAAAAATTGTTCAATTTTATGAACTAATCTGACAGTATTTGATTACTACTACTGGTCACCAAAATATATATTTTAATTCACACTATTTGACCTTCTAAATGAATAATTTATATTAATAATCCTGTAAATTTACAGACTTCACTAAACATTTATTACAGATGAGAGAGATGAAGGGGTTACTGCCCCAGTGGTTCTTTGGAATAATACAACAAGTGCAGACTCCTCAATACTGTTATAATCTTAGCTAGTCCTCCCTTTATTGTTGTATCTCTGTAGGCAAAATTAATATGGCAGTACTGTAAGAATCTTATTGATAACTAGTCTTACTTGATAAGAGGCTTTGAGATTATGAGATAAATCATGGATCCTGCTGATGATCTGATAGTCGTGCATCAAGTGACTCATCTCTATGCAGAGGCTGTCAGTGGCTTCACTGGAACTTGACGTAATGCTAGATGTCGAGGTAGGGGTCAGGAGGCGAGACATTGTGGGGCTGCAAACAGGCTCCACAACCTGAAATATCATTATGGGCTAAATTAGTAACTGCATTTCAAGAAATGTTTGATAATATAAAGAAAAAACTTTGTTATATTAGACCAAGAGCCAGTCCTAAAAATATGTAATTTTTACTCTTTCAAACTATTTTTACTTTCCCTCATTTATGGCATGGGTATAAAGGGAAAGTATTGCATTTGCACTAAAAAAATCAGAATTTTACATTAATCGTCCATTTTAGAAGGTTTTAAGACCTCCTGAATACTTTTGACAATTTTTTCTGTCTGTCTGTCTGTATGTATGCGTGTCTGTTATCATCGCACATCCCAGTGTTTAGGCAAGGAAGTTGAAACTTGGTACAAATATCAATCTTTGTACCTCAAAGATTGATATTTGTATACAATTATTCTTTATAATTATATTTGTATACAAAGTATCTTTGTAGCTCAGCTAGGTGTAGCTGAGCTTTCTGGAAAATAATTTTTAAATGTCATTTACGACTCAAATTTAGCATGCATGTAGTCCTATATTAGAGCATCAATGTGTCAAGTTTCATCTCATTATCAGCATTAGCTTATTTTTTATTAAATGACAAGTACACTTTACTAAAAAGTTGTGAAAAATCAAAAAATAATCTAATTGAGTTGAAGTTCCGGAGAGATGTGTCATTTCAATGCAGCTAGTGAGAGCTCAGTACTTGGATGGGGACCACTGGCAATAAAACATATGTTTTACAAGCAAAGCAAAGCCAAAATTATTTACCAGAAGTATTGCCAACTTTGTTAAAAAATTGTAAGGTTGGAAGCCTTAGTTAAGACCACCAATGAATCAGCTGTCGCTTTATTAGTAGAGTTCTTTCTATGTATAGTATCATTCTATGTCCTCTAAGAATATGAAAAGATGAAACTTACATGGATGTCAGTTATAGGGCAGTTCCACTTGTAGGTGAGTCTGGAAGGTTGAGCACCGGAGGGAAGGTGAAGTGTTGAGTCATTGTGACTCACACTAACACAGATGAGCTGATCGTTCAGCAATAACAGCCTTCTACTCTTGCATTTGCTGATCAGTCCACATTGGTTCACCTCCTGCAACAATAAAAAGAATAATATTAACATACGGTGTGTTTGCAGATGGGCTTACACCTTCAGTGTAAGCAGTGATTTTTCAAGAAAAATCACTTTACTTAAACAGTTCTGCTTGTTTAGAAATGAACATTTATTGCAATGCAATTTTTCTACCATGAACCTTGTACCCAAAATGTATTTTTTTTTCAAAAAGGGGCCGAGAGAGAACTAGGTCTAATTTTGATAATTTGACAAAATGTTTTCCTTTATAAAAATGCCCCTTTTTAAGAGATATTGAAATGAGTGATTAAAAGTTTTGGAATAAATTATTTCCCCCTTGCCCCCATAATATTTGTTTCCTATTTAAGGTAATAGAAAAATATTATTATAATAGGAAACACGACTTAAATCAGTTGTCAGCGTGGAAAAAAATGCGAGGGAGCCAATCAAGTTAGTACTGGTAGTTAAATCACACCCTTCATTTCAAATCAGGCCAACCTTATTGGTTCTTCAACACTATTTTCCTGTGCTGTGTACTGACTTTAGCTGTGTGTCATACCATAGTAATAAAATATATTAATACTTTATTGATTTTTTAACATAAAAACATTTTATTTTTAATTTTGTCATTGTGAGTATTAAATCTGGTCGTTGACTTTTTTCTTGTAATGCCACCACAAAACAAATTTATTGCCCATATGTTTGATAGTTTTTTTCACACTCTTAAGGTAAATGAACCAAAGAAATAACTGTTTGGTTGGTAAGTTTCTCTCCCTACAACTGTTGCACATCAAGTGTAAATTAATCTAAAAATAGCATCAAGATTTAAGAATTCATGTGTAAGAGTTCACTCCTAATGTGGAAGTGGAGGCGTCTTCAAGGATCTAAGTACTCATAGTGACATCATGAATCATGATGTCATCACAATTCAGTGATGATACAGATTTTGTTCAGGATACAGAACTGAACAAAATAGTTCTACATCCTGAACCCACAATGGAAGTAAAACGTTGGATTCATCATTGAAATTAATACAGAAGGTCTAAATCGTCATGAAAATAACCACAGAAGCCTGCATAATAGTTAAAAAATATCAGTGAAATAAATTTAGATATTGCCCATTTTTCTCTAAACATGGTCCCTTATAAGGAGTAAAGAGAAATACATGACTGAAGACCAAACTGGTAATATTATAATTGCACTTACAAGCTGTGTGACATCATCAGTTCTCAGCAAAGTCTTATGATGATGAGCAGCATGAGGCAACTTAGCGCTCAGCATTCTCATGGTGAGTCTGAAAGCCTGGACCTGTTCAGACTCTCTCTTCCTCTCATTCAATTGTTCAGCTAATTGTTCTAACTGGCTCAGAGCAAGCTGTAACGACATTCTCTCAGGATGACCTTGATGTGTGTTGTTCAGCAAGTCCTGTAACAGGAATCATTTGTTTTATTTATTTCAGGATTACATTGTCGCAGATGACATCTGGAGCAGTGTCATCACTCCAGATGACATCGCTCCAGTAATAAATGTTGATTTTTAAAAAAAAATAACCTTAAAATAATATTAAAGTATGGCACATGGATAATCAGTTTACAGTGCGGGAAAATAGTGTTAAGCAACCAAGCCGTGTGTTGTATTATAAATCAAGCTTATTTATCTTAGCGAATTGATTTATTAACTGTTGGTTGTAATTGTCTTATTAAATTTTTTAGTATCTTATTAAATTCATTGCTGTGATTTATATGAACATGGTTAACCTCTGCACTTTCCTGATTAGTTATTAATCTTTTAGAATAGTTTTCTTAATATGTGTCTGTAAAGTTATTCCTATAGTAAATAACTTAGATATAATTAAGGTTAAATTATTACTAAGAAAAACTAAGAACAATTTGACAAGATTATTAATGGCGTTGGTATACAAAATCTTATAGTGTGAACCAGAGCTATATTATTTGTCAATTTTGCATTAATATTTGCATCTTAGGTTTTTTGAGAGTATTATATGCCATATTAATGTTTTTTTTAAATTAAATTTAGTTTAAGGGCACTGATTTTAGAGAACGTCTCTTTGTCAATTATCTTTATAGTTAAATTTGAATGAATTTAATTTTTCGTTTGTTTAACTGAGGTAAAAAAACTTACCTGTAAAAACAAGATGAACTGAGGAAATCTCTGAACTGGTTTCACCATCAAACCAAAGAATGACATTCTATCATGTGAACCAACTTGTTTGGCCTGCAACATTACATCAGCACAGAACAAATTAGAAAGAAAATAAAAATCTAATAATAATAAATTATTATAATGCCTGTTTAGACCTTTTTTACTCATCAGGGATAGCCCCAGGGGGAACCATCTAAGGTGGTAGTGGTAACTGATACACTAAAACTGACTTCTTCACTAAGTGACATCAGAACTCTCTTACAGATTTTTTTCAGATCCTGAAATAATTGTATTTAAGTAAAGCTTAAAAAAGTTACAATAACAAGAAATATTATTTAAGTTCACCTTAAAGAACTGATTAAGGGCAGGTTTCTTGACGGTCTCACTCCGAGCTAAGTCCATGGCCAAGGAGAAATTATTGATAAAGTCACTATAAACGTCTAAAACAACAGCCTTAGAAAAGGAAGCTATGAACACATCTCCTATCCGCTGATCTCGGTCCCAGTTATTGACGGCTTCTGCCAGAGCAATCCTACACAAATATAATTATCATCATTAGATAAGATAATAGGATTGATTTGATAACATATATAAGCAGAGTCCAGGAGCCAGATCTGAAAAATGTAACTATTGCACTGCTTTAAACCTTAATATACCTTAAATGATGAAGAAAAACATAGTCTGCCTATCCAGAGTGGGCTCATTCATGATTGAGCATGCTCAAGTATTTTGGAAAATCGCAAAGATTTTAAGATTCTTGGAAAAATTGTTTGAAGAGGACATCTTTAAAACTGATAAAATGTCCAATAATTAGACTGATTATTTATCAAAATTGGATAACTACAGTCTATCGTTTAGTTTAAAAATCCCCAAGGTCATAAGTATTTTGGAGATTGACCAATCAGAGAAGCCGCTGCCAACCTCTCACTTAAAAAGAGAAAAAAAATCCCTACCACAATAACCGCTGTAGGAAAAAAACCTTCTTCCCGGCAATCATTCAATTTGTTTGTGGATCTTCTTTTGATTAGATCGTTTTGAAAACTACTTTAAATATTAATCTTAAAATGATATTTTAAAATAAAACTACAGTAAAAAAATGTAAAAAAACATCACCAAGATAATACGGGTAAAATAACCTGATTTGTTTAGATAGTTTTTTCCCATTCCCTTCTTGCAGGGATTTTTTTGCTTAAGAATCAGTAGTGTCTAAACTGACCTGTCAAGATTTTTAAATTAAACGATAGATTGTAGAACCAGTCATAGCATTTGACAAAACATAGAGAGTTTACAAAACGTAGAGAGTTTTTGAAAAAAGTTTGCTGACTTAGAAAAAAATCACCAATTATTTGGTGGTTTTCCCAATGCTGTGATTTTGACTGTAGTTATCCAATTTTTATTAATAAACACTCATTTTAATAAAAAATTTATCAGCTATAAAATATCACATCTAAAGATGACATTTTTCATTAAAATATTGTCGTTAAAGCAACTCTCACTACAAGATTGGGTTAAGCGACTCCCCAGCATGCCACTCCTGCCCGACAATAGACGAAACCGTAGAACACATCCTACTAGACTGCACAAAATACAAGACAGAACGGACAAAATTATATCAAGATGTCAAACTTCAAGATATCCAAGACAATACTGAAAAATCAAGACTCTGCTCTTCTCAAAATTAAAAATATAATAAATACACTCAAATTCGTAAATAAAATTAACTATTCCCCTTAGCCTCAAAAAAAAAAAAAATCTAGAGACCAAACCTTAACAGTTAATCCCCAAACGTAAAAAATAATAACATAACCTTTACACCCAGGACCCGCGTGTCCGATCAACCTGATTGAGGTTTTTCTGTGGTTTCCCTCAATTTTACAGGCGAATGCCAGGTTGATCATTAAAAGTCAGTCCACAGACTGCATAGGCAACCTTTTTGAAACTCCTGCAAACTACCTATACAATATAATCCTATTCAAAACACCACCAAAAATACCTTTGACATCCCCCAAAAAAAAAATAAATAAAAAATAAAAAAAATAAATAAAATACCCAACCAAAAATATAAAATTATCCTTGACCCAAACAAACCCCTCACACCCCAAAAAATAATCAAAATTTATACCACAAAAATAACAAATAATAAATAAAAATAAAAGGCACAAATTACCCTAATCAATAAATATAATATGGCTCCGGTATACACAAATAAATATTGTATTACTTTTTTGCCAATAAAGAACTTGTTTAAAAAAAAAAAAAAGTATATTGTTTTTAAAAAAATGTTTGAAGCAGTACAAATTTCATTGTTTGAAGCAGTCACGAGTTTTCAAGTTTGGCTTCTCGACTAACAGTGAATGAACACAAATAAACATGAATACCAAATACGTTGTCCCACTGTGAAAGCATAACATTGGATTTATCATCTAAATTGACACCAAAATCTTTGCAACACCAAACTCTTATGATCATTTGGTTATTTACCTAAAGAGAGTGTGACACTGCAATATCTCAGGTACACGGTGGAACAGAGTGAGGATCTTCGTGTTACTCAGGATAGCAGGACTCATCTCCTCCAGCGGCTTCTTATAGTCCTGTCAAATAATAACAATATATTATACTCTGGACATTGTACTGCAACATGCATTTTATACACTTGTAAGAGATGTCAACAACAATTAATTGAACAAATCAATAAGCCCACCACAGGGTTTTTTATATCAAAGTTCAAAAGTTGATAATTTCAAAATGGCAAGCATTATTAAAATGATTTTTTTGGATCGATTGACGACCTCTAAATGGACAATTAAGTCAAATTTCAACTCGATCAGTAAAGTTTTTGATTTTTAATGATTTTTTAAATTTATGATGACTCAGCCAAATAGGTTATCAAGGTCTAAAAATATTATTTTTTGGGCAGCACACCTAGAACTTATGTCTGGTTTTTGTGCCCAATTTCATTTCTCTAGCATAAACACAGCGGGAGATATGGGTCACACAGACAGCATGATGAATCTTACTAAGGTCGTGAAAATGCTTGAAACAAATGATCATGTTGAAACCTCATTTACGGATTTTTAGGCGGAACACAATACTTTCCTGTATTGTTAAAGGTAAGAAAAAGTAAAAATAAAATTCAAGTAAACTTACATAAACCAATCTATTTAATGAACTAAGGTAAGAATTTTCAGATTGTATAATAGCTTCTATTATATGCCTCATTTTTAGCTGCTGAGGGGACAGGGTGGGGGGAGGAGGAGGTAGAGAGGGGGCCACCAGTCTTCTAGAAGTACACAGAGTTTCTTCCTCCTGAAAACAAATACGGAAAACTGAATAATAACTGAATCCAAAGGAAAATTTAGAAATACAGTCTATCGACTACTTTAAAAATCTTGACAGGTCAGATTAGGCATCGCCGATTCTAATGAAAAAATCCCTGCAAGCAGGGAGCGGGAAAAAAATATGTAAACAAATCAGGTTATTTTACCTGTATTTTCTTGGCGTTGTTTTTTACATAATTTTCAAAGTATATTTCAAAACGATGTAATCAAAAGAAGAACCACAAACACACCAGTAAAGGGAGGATACAAGGTCTTCCCTCATGGCTTGAATTTGCACATGTAACATTTCAGTGGACTGGTCTTACCTAGCCGCCACATGACCCAGTATGAGCCAAGTATAAACCAGTCATTTTCGGATTTAATTTAATATGGTCTGCCGACAGGTGTGCTGAAACAGTATATTCTTTTGTAGAAACACAGAAAAGGTACCCCTTTTTTCTGGTTTACTGAAGCAGAGATCTAAGCAAGTATAATTTAAGTACAACATGTTCTTACCTCTAGTAACAAAGGCATTTTGGCTTTATAAGGTATCTGAGACAGAGACTCCTGTGAGGGGGAATGAGAAGGCTTCTTCATGGAGAACCACCTAGCAAATCTTCCTGCAGGGGACATGGATACGCTACCTCCACTAGAGCGGCTACCAGGTGAAGTAGCGCCTCTAGCAGTAGGCGATAGAGTTGCAGGGGTTCTAGGACAGCTCCCTCCAGGCTCAGGACTAGTAGCAGGTCTCCAGCTGCACCTCTTACTACCCCTTACTCCTTTAGTACTGCTCCCTTCCAGACTGCTACCTCTGCAATCATAAAAATTAAAGTTAGCAGACCATCAAGTAAAAAATATGCATAGAGGTGCGCAGATGTGGCCACGAAGTTATTAAATTTAAACCTTTCAAGTCTTTTGTTTATTTAGTTTCGATAGATGGGCCAGCAAAAAATCAAAGTGTTTTTACATCATTAACTCATTTTTCCTTGGAGAAATCGCTAAAGGGTTGTGAAAACAGTATTTGATTAAGTAAGTAAAGCAACTTCAACAAAACTCAGAATTACGATTATACACGAAGCAAGTGTTTACATATTCCTTATTTCTTTAAAACTCTTTAGTCAGGCTCTAGTAATGGTTTATAAATCATTTGACAGCCTGTCGAATATGAGACAGAAAACGAATCATGAGATTAAAAAAGGGTTTCTCAGGAACAAGGGAGCATAAGATGAACAATAGGAAATGAGAAATTGAATATGGCTCACCTGTTACTCTCGTCTCCTGAAGAGAAATCAACATCGGAACAAGAACCCCGTCTGCTGGTGTCTCTCGAACTTTCTTCCCAAGAACCCGTACTCCGAACTTCATCTGGAAACACATAGGAATTTTGGTTAGATAGATTACACAGATGATACAGTAACTAGTGCCAACTAGAGGAAAAAATAAAAGATGTTAAGAAGATATGAATGAGGGACTTCTGGAGTTAATATCTAGAAGTTAAAAAACTTCCTGTTGAGTTATTGAGGAAATATAAGTTGCCAACGTTTCGTTTCTACTACAGGAAATGTCTTCAGGGGCCTAAAAGATTGTCAAGTTGACGCGAAGCTACGCACTCAGAAACAACAACTCTTTGGGGAAATGAATTTCAGAGTGTTTAGATTCAAGGCAACATGACGATGCTCCAGACCCCTGTAGATGTTTTCATTGGTGAAAAATATCGGCAACATCAATTTCCTCGTCAACACGGTCGCCACGTCCAGTGAGCTAGGATGAAGGGGGAATGATTAGACCAATAAGAAAGTCTATTTTCTTATTGCAGATTTTCTATAAACTATTTTCTATAAACTAAAGCAGATGCTTTAGTTTTAATCAGGAGTTGACTGTCCTGAAAATTTCAACAAGAAAATAATTATATTGGTATAAGCAGATTCGTACAAGGAGTGTGGTTAGAGTGAACAAATATAATTCCTTGCCTCAAAGAATCCTAGAGGACATGAGTAAAGATAAGTAAAACTGTAACTAAAGAAACATAAAAGAGAAACCAACGCGGATATAGCTCAACCAGAATTAATTAATTAGTAAATTAATTAAGTAACCATTATAATTTTAGCTGTATATTATTCGATAAATTTGTTTTTAAAATCAACATGTATTAACTCTTGTTACACGAGATTTCCTAGGGTGAGAGAAAGTGAGAAAAAAGGGATAATGATCCCACGAAATGATTACCTGTTTAAATTATGAAACGAGTTTTCTCTACACTTTTCTATACCCCTCTAAGAATTAAAGTCCTAGATAAACTACTGGGACGAAAATACTAATACGAAAATTCTGTATAAATTTTCCATTGAAGGCTCTAATGGAAAAGGTCATTTGAGTATTAGTTTAATAGTAGCAACGTACGAAGTTAATTAACTTTAATTACTATTCAGTGACACTTTAGACAAACCATTATAGAAGAGGCCACTATCCCTACTATCTATATTCATGTAAAGACAATACCCGGTGGATAAACCTTAAGCCAATAGCCGCTAGGCAAATCTTGAGTCAATAGCTGCTGTATGGATTTTAAGTCAATACTCGGAGCATAAACTATAAGTCAATACTCGCTTTATCAACTTAAATCGTTAGTAGCTGGATCCAGATAAAGTCTATAATCGCTAAAACCAGATAAACTGAATAATAGTTGGATCCTCGCTATAGGTACTCGCTAGATCTAACTAGCGATCTTAGATTATCAGAATAAATACAATGGACCAATGTTTAAACGAATTTGATTTAGATACCACGATTCGTGCGAAAAAGTACCTGTATTGTTGGTATACAAGAAAAGCACAAACTTTTACAAACGTCTAGTTGCTGAAACATGGACATTTGATGGAAAAGCGAGTATCGCATTTTTAACAAATTTTTATAATGAAAATGACGTTCCACTATAATTATTGGAGATAGAGAAGCAATAGAGACTCCCAAGAATTGCTACAAGAGAAACAAGATACCCCGGCGAACTATAATTACTAATTTTCAAAACAAGACGATAACCAATCTCTTATTTTTCTAACTTACCCAGAAACTTCAGGAATTTCATTATTGATTCAATCATATATATAACCCGGTGGAAGAAAACGATATTCAATAGAAATTCAAATCCACAAATTTGGATTTCCGAAACCTTCCAGTTATATTTTTGGTATTAAGTCACTAATACGCGGCCATGTTATTTATATTTTCTTTGTAATAATATGATGAAATTCTGGTTCTTATTTCTCGCACTCTATTTTCAAACATGTTTTAAGCGAAAGATGTTCAAAAACTTTAAATCCTAATTTTTTCAATAACGGTGGTTTAGGCACAATATTAGCACGCGTTATTTCTAGTAACGGGCTATTTATAACGGAAATCTAGAGGAATTTCCTCAGCATTTTCCAGTTTTCGACACATCAAATTTTTGTTGTTTAGACACGATTCACGTCACCGTATGTTTCAACAACGGTTGTTGAGATTATCGTCTGCGACGTCTCTTACTACACTAACTCGATTCTGGAATCTTAAAAGATTGAGAGAACAAGATAAAAATAAGAAAATTATAAATATGACTCAATACTCTTTCTTTAATGTATCCCACACACACTCATGCATACTACCCACACATGCATACACTCACATACAGTAATAACAAACATATTAGGTACTGTCTCAGATACAAACTGAGACGTGGAAATACCAACATAAAGCACACACACAAATACGAAACAGTCATCAACACACACATACTTACACCCCTCAACATGTGGGCTCAAGAATTTCGTTTTTGTTTAATTTTATATTCGTTGATCATGTAGATAAAATATACCATGATGGAAGTTTGAAACTATTTAATGAGAACCCGTAGTTGCCGCTGGCGGCAAGCTATAGATTAAAGATATTAGAGTATGAGCATTGGCGGCGCCAAAATAAAAACTAACAAAAATATTAGATTGAAAAATTGTAATTCGCAAAAAAAAACAATTTAAAAAATTGGTAAAAATTCTAACTTAAATTTGCTTAAATGCAATAGTTTACCTCAATTAACTTGTAGCAGATCGGCAAAAGCCTTATCCTTTTTAAATCTTCACAATTAAAATTTGTGAATCTCGATACACAAATTGATCTCATAAAAATTTAAAATCTAGTTAAACGATAACTCTATTAAACCAATTGAAACAAAGTATCAAATTTATAAATTTGACGAAAGGGTTGAATCAGGTTTCATCATGCTGTCTGTATGCGTATCTATGTCACGCATACCTACCGATGAGTTCACGGTAGAGAATGAAAACTTGGCATAAAACTTAAGCGTAAGCGTAGTTGTACCTGCCCGAAAGATAATTTGAGACCAAAATAAAGTATTTTGCGGAGTCATCAAAAAATGTAAAAACGTCGTTAAAAATCTAAAATTTGACCAAACGAGTAAAATAATTGACACAAATGTACATCTATAAGGGGAAAATCGATCCACTAAATATCCATTTAATATTGGTCGACATTTAGTGAATATAGATTTTTAAAATTTCAAACTTTGAGAGCCGCTTATATGTTCTGACACGCGACATATTAAACAGTTACATTTCCATATATTTAAGGATAACGTTGGCCAGTACAGTCAAGGCATCACTCAGCAAGGGGTCTATATTGGACAACATTGATTTAATTAATTTACGACTTTTATACGCAACATGACAACATAGCAACATTGTTTAACACACACATACAATTGTCAACACACACGTTGCAGCACATAATAGAACGGCAGCGTGTGTGAGTACATTCACTTATAACCTAATATCCACATTATATACACAACTACACAACATACTCATACATAACACAGTTGAATGTGTTAGTGTGTTAGAAATCATGTTATTGAGTTAAACATGTTTTAGACGACATACACACATAAATAACCAGATTCCACAGCTAAACGTTTTCCTGACATCTAATCAATCCATCACACTAGTAATGTGTATTACTAGCACTAGCAACTATATCATTCTCACACCTTCATAGCTCTCATCATCACTCTACCATGAAGGTAGTGATGTTATGAGAGTACGAGTATGGTGAATAAGGTTTAAAAGAATATAAAAGAGGTTTATGGTATAAAAGAGAAGAAGTAAAAATGAAGTCTTAACTAACTAACTTCAGTATCAAAGACATAGAGATATTATTACTAGAGGGTCCCTATAACAGGTTAAATTTTGAAACATCGAAAAAGTAACCTGAACACATTCGCTTATAAATATAATCAAATAATCAGTACTAAATTACATTAACTTCTATAGTATAACGTTAAAAATACAAATAAAAACACAAAAAATGTACGAGAAGCCGAAGTCAATTGATTTATTAACCTTAACTCACTCTTGAAGGAGGTTTCATTGAGGTTACACGGAGCCCCTGAGAGCCCCAAAAAGATGTTTCAAGCATCTGAATATATTAAGATAGGCTATGCCCCCTCTAGTATATTTCTCTATCAAAGATAATGAACATCAACTCAACTAAGTCTTTAAACTGATGTTTAAAGACTATCACCAGTGCGTGCTATTGAAAGAGAGCAACAAATTAGATGACAGCAAAAATCAAGAAATAAAACAGCTGTCATTTACAGGTATTCTCTCATACCTGTAAATTTCGCTGAATCATCACCTTTATTTAGAAATCTAGACGGCACTGATGATGACTTACGGTAAGATCGAAAATTGTTTGCAAACATAAATAATAGATGGATGGTGTCTTACAAATAATATTTTACTTACAATACAGAGGCATCCGGTCAGCATTATACCCGATCGTTTTCATATTTGGTAACATTATTTATTTTTTATTTTTTAAATTTTTACTTTTATTTTCACAATTTAATTTTCAGCTAATTTTAATTATGGTCATTATTTAGTTAACTAACAAACTTATACTTTGAAAAGTATAAATATAAAAACATATGATTTTTTTGTTGCAAAAAAGTAGGCATAATTAATAAAACATATTAAATAAGCGATGTGCTCAAATTTAATTATTGAAAATGTTGAACCATATATATACAGGAATCCAGACTTTTTTATATTAACTACGATAACATTAATTTGAGGTATTCTAGATAAAAATTAACTTTGGAACTAAAAATAAAACATTTAAGGGGTCCAACTTAAAATAAAATTGAGTCAGAAAACTATAAATTATAATTATAAACAAATAATTTAAAAGTTAAGAACTAAAAATAAAGTCGCTAAAACTATTTATAACACGAACAACAGTGGATGTAAAATTAAAACAAATGATCGATTCGTTTCTCGTAAACTAAAAACACTATCAATCGTATATTTCATAAAAATAAAAAAAATAAGAAGAAACTTTGTTGGAATTTTAAACGTTATGAACCTGTGTTTTTTCAAAAACTAAAAAATATTTGTTTAAAAGCGGAAGAACCCAGGGAATGAGGTAGGAAGGTTGTTGAAGGGCATTAACTTACACACAGCGGTATCTGGCGGGGATTTGAAAAAGTAATGTTTGACGTCACATAGTACAGGATTCAAACTTCAAAGTAGAGCACGATAAAAAATTAAGGAAACAATGATGCCCATTTGTTAAGTAAGTTTTAATATAATAGAATGGAAGTTCTTTTAATATCGAAAAACTAGATTTAATAATCAAAGGTTTACAGGTTATTTCTTCGATGTTTCAAAATTCAACATATAGGATCTCTTAGCAATAATACCTCCACGAGGAGGTAAATGAAAATACTTGATTCTTGAGTCGCAATTGCGAGTCTTGGCAAAGTCCATATGGTCTGTGGTCGCAATTTATTTGGGTCTTTCGATCCCCAGCTTAAAATTTGAATTTGTTCGATAATTGTCAACCTTAGTTATCTAAACTAAGCTACCATCACCATTCACTTTTGGTGACCTTTAATAATTATGACTATCCGTCAAGGTGCAAAACTGTAAATGGGAGCCAAAAACATTAGTTAAAAAATAAATTTTAATATTGGCAATTTGAGTTCAAGTAAAATATTTTTTTAAACTTGGAAAATTTTATGCATCACAAATAATGTTCCCCTAAGAATAGTTAATTCTGGTGCCCTTTTACAGCTTTGCCTAAAAAAGGGCGCTAAAAAAATTATTTATGGCGTTTTGTGTCCTTTAGGTAAAATAAATTTTTTTATACTTGAAAATGTGTGTCTTTTTCTCCTTACTAATAGCATTCCTCCATGGATTAATTATTTTGGCGCCCTTTTACAATTTTATCCCTTCCTAAAAGGCAGACTATTAGTTTTACACTAAAAATCAAGAAGCAAACTAGTTTAGAGTATAGAATCGAAACATGCAAGTAAAATATAGGGTTCAAAACATAGCGCTCTAATGGTCAATGGTAAAAATAAACGTCACTATACGGGTCAAAATTTAAGGAGAGGGAAATGTTTGGTCCACTTGATATACAGTATGGCACAGCAACACGTAAATATTGCATTACTCTTAAATTATATATAGTCTCAGTGAACAAGTCGCCCATATTATTTTTAGTAGTAAAGATAGATGACACAACAATACTTAGACCGGCGTCAATATAAACACATTGGATAAGTTTCTATTTAATTAAGAACTGACTACTAGGCCACACCAGAGCACTCGTAAATATATCATTCCTTGGGAGGGCTTTGATGTAAGAAATCAGATAAGAGGGCAACAGGTGTTTTGTTGCTGTGTGACGTCACTACATCACTGAAGATGAACGCTAACAACGTTTAAATAAATGCACCTTGGTAACAAACCCATGTCAGGCCGGCTGCATCATCCCGACCTCTAACTTCATTTCAACTCCACTATTACTCGACAAATCAGCTGTTTTGTGATTGTGTGTGTCACACGATAACTATCATATTGAAAAGAAATAAGTCGTATTAAGTCCAAATTATTAACGTTGACGATTTGACGTTAAATATTTTGAAGTAGAACTTAGTAAATGTGAAGTATTTTAGAAGGTACTAGTCGATATGTAAACGCAGCTATGATGAGTAGGATAAACAAAGCGTCCTGGCCGGGAAGGCAGATGTAAGATCCTATAATAGGTGGGGATAAAAATGTTTTCTTTTTAAATCCTAGTGATACGTTATATAGGAACCTCGCTAATAAATATAGCAATGTGGCACATCAGAGACTCGATAGTATTGAGCAAGTGCAGGCAAAGCGTTTACTAAGCGAATAAACAAAAGTAAATCAAGGAGTGGTTGATGATTAAGCTTATGCAAGTAAGAAATTAACTAATAACTGTGACATTTTCTTCTCTACCTCCTAAAAAGAAAGGGAAGCATTCCATCAGCAAAAAATCATAATAACCACTGTAGTGAGTATTAATATGTAATAAGGTATTGATGTATCAAATATCGACTGTTAAAATGTCATAGACAGAATTCAATAATTACCTCGTCATCAAGAAACAATATAATTTGTCAATGTGAGTCAAATATATAATGCACTTAGAATTGGACGTAAAGTTTCAGGGTGGCTCTTAAGGGATAACCCCTACGGAACCAACCTAAGGTGGTCGGGGCAATCATTAAGCTCCAAGGCAATTAGCTATATTTTATTTTAACGATAATCTTATATAAACTGGGAGCATACCTAGGGATGCGAACCTCAGACCTCCGTGGTGTCAAAGGTCAGTATAAATACTGACGCAACCTGGACCACGGAGGGGTATTTTACGACATGTCATAAAAAAAGATTAGTACTAACAAATAGTTTGGGTGATTTGATGAGGTCCTAAGGTACATAGAACCTAACTTGCGTAAGCGTAACCTCCTTGCACAAGATTTACTCTCCTCTTGACTCCTTTCTCTACATGTACATTGTCTCTATGTATCAGCCCTTGAACTCTTCCGATTACACCTTTCGATTCGATGACAGAAGGCGTTTATAAATCGCATGTAATTAGATAAAAATCTTAATTTAAAAAAATGTATATTAATTTGTTGGATAGTTATTATTATCCTTACAGTGTGCGTAAACATTGCGTAAGGTAAGCGCAACTATCGTAATTTTCCCGAAACAATTACTTTTCTGTCTATAAGTCATGAAACAGACAGGTGCGATAGATTTCTAGGTTATACTGACACGCAATACACTACTGTAATACATACCTAGTATAACCCTATAACTATTAGGAGTCTACTTATAGACGTAACTTTCTTTTATCGAAATAAAACAGTATAAACGTCAACGAAATAAAATCAGCTGGTAGGTTACATATGATATGCTAGCTAAGATGTGACTTAGAAGTGCTTTTGCGCAAACATTATAAAAATAATTTACATAAAATTATAACCAAATCAAAGATCTTTCTTTAATAATAATGGGATGGGGCGATTGTTATGTGTCTGGATAAAACCGTCGCCAACCCCCACCATACCCACTTGTAACTCCTTTTTGCCAAGTTACTAACAAATGGTACTAAATTTTAGTTCTTTAAATTTGTAGTGACACAATCAACGTTAGAAGTTGACACAACGGCCTAAATACTACAACTAAACGATAAATAAATATAAACATCCTAGAAGAACGGTATGTTGACATTAAACGAGACCACTTTTACAATTTGTGGCCAGGGACCCCTTATGTACAATTGTTTTAAAAATGCACCCTCAAACGAACATTTAGCTAGGGTTCTACTTGACCTAAAGTCCATACTGCTGGGTTTTTCCCCGGTCGGGCCTATAGGATTTTGATGGAAGGGATGAAAATACATACTTACGCCGTCCTTCAGAAGGGACGTTAAGTCGGCGATTCCAACCCAGAAAAGTACCAGGTAAACGTAAAAGATCCCTAAATGAACTTCATTTTAGGTAAAATTTATGCCCCTCAAAAGTAACTGCAGGTAAAAATAGGTATTGCAAAAAAATATGTCCCTGTCTTAGGTAGGAAAGCTCAGTCTTACAGTGGTGGCACTAAGCAGTCTTGTAGTTAAAGCTAAGGGTAAAGCTTTTGCTTAAAGCTAAGCTAACTTATAGAGAAGTCCCTTGGATCCATCAGGTAGATCACTAGCTTTTATCTTAGGAAATAAGCAATAAGGGCTCAACGCCGAGGGTTACTTGTCAGGCAATCTATCACATTTCCCTAATTTGTATCATTACTACCGAGAAGCAAACAATACGGAAAATGTTTCAACATAGAAAATGCTTATGTTGTTAGAAGTATTTTTAGTAGGTCTGGATCTAGTTGCAACTTTAATGATTCCTAGCCTTCCACCACTAACTATTACTTTAATTAGAAACTATCGAACTATAAACCTTCACTATCCAATTATCTACCCAATGGCTAATCTGTCCTTAGAATCGAGTCTAATCAAAGCTACATTTATCAGGAAATCCTAACCCTTCTAAAGTACATTTTATCATCACTACAAGGGCCTGAAACCTCACATCTTTAAATCTCAGTACTTCAACACCTTCAAAGTTTAGCCGAAATTTATTTTATCAACCTTCTCTACTCATTTCAACTTTTATAATAATCCTAACTTATACCTGAGGTATAAAAGAAAAATAATGTGTTTGTACTAAAAATGTGGTTTTCTGTCTGTATGGGTGAGTGAATGTGTTTATTTTATAATCGTATAAAATAAGTCCCCGATTGTTTAGGCTAGAAAGTTGAAACTTAAAACAGTACAAAAATCAACCTTTAGCTGTAGTTGCGCATTCCGGAATTTTTTTTTTTTTTCAGTTATTATCTGCTATTAATGACTTGAAAATTCAAGAAAAAATGATTGGACCAAAATTAAATTTGGCACGCGGAAAATTCAAGGATAAATGATTGGCCGAAATTAAATTTGGCACGCGTATACTTCTAATAATTGCAAGAATAAAAATTAATAAATAACTATTTTAGACCACTAAATGTCCAAATTTCATCTCATAAGTTTTTTTTATTAATTAGTGTCTCTTACGGAAAAAGATTCAGTGGAGTAAAAAGGCCTAGCGACGAGGCCTTCTGGGTGATTTATCACCTTTCCCTCATTACTATCACTAGTAGTAGTATGTCTGTAAATGTACAACATCTTTAACCCAGAACTCTAATCCTCCCTCCCTTTACAAAATATAAATCCGGGAATGACCAGAAAAGATGACCATGACCAGAAAAGATGACCATGACAGTAAATAATATATTCGTTTTACGGTGTATATTTTTTAAACATAATATTCTATATAAAGGTTTTTATCATAAAGCTTTTCACTCAGTGACGTCATCACCTAAAACGTACATCCACTGACCACAACTATACCTCACAACTTTATCCATAGTATCGTTGAAATCCGCGGTACAACCTTATAATTTAAAAATCCAATCTAAAATCAATTTAGCCGGATCATGTTTTAAGACGTAAGGGGATCAGCAGCGATACCTGAGGCTATTTCAGATACACGTCATCAACATATGATTGATTCATTTATATCTATTAAGACCCCAAATAAATGTTTTTTCTCTTCAAATTTCACAATAAGATTTTCTCTAAAATTCAGGGAATGATGATATTACACACATACTGTACAATTCCTGTCATTTAACTTCAGTCATCCAGTCTATGTATGGAATATTCAATAGTTTTTCGTTAGTTGCACTTCTTAGTTTACAGAATTCCAACTTAAATTACTTGATAAAAGTAGGCTTTATTTCTATATGTTACAAAATTTATTCTGTTTTAATTATTCAGCCATCATTGTGGCCATCTTCAGAACAATAACTGAATAATAATAAAATCAATCAAATAAATTACTTACAATATAAAGACTGATAAGACTAGATTTTAATATTTTTTGTTTTCAGTGAATTTCATGTTTAATCTAGTCCTTATCAGTCTTTATATTGTAAGTAATTTATTTGATTGATTTTATATTCAGTTATTGTTCTGAAGATGGCCACAATGTTGGCTGAATAATTAAAACAAAATAAATTTTTTAACATATAGAATTAAAGCCTACTTTTATCTAGCAATTTTAGATGGAATTATATTCTCTAATAAAACATGCATCTCCTTCTCACACGGTCTCCTTCTAATAAAACACGGCGAAAATCTTATTTGCTTGATTTTCTTTGAAAATTTGTTACAATATAGAGAACAAACTTCTGGATAGTCAAAACCTTACACGGTTTGACGTAAGTAATAAAATAATCAGAAATTATTAAATTTCAGCTTATTAAAATAAAGTAAATTTTTAAACAATTATGAATTTAAGCGAATTTTCAACAAACAAAGAAGATAGTTATTAAAACAATAAGAATTTTTTATTGATTTAAAAAGATTATTTATAATATAAAAAAATGGGGAACGGGATACGTCAAAACTTTAGGAAGATAGGAGTAATATTAATTAAAAATTCTATAAGGTAAATTTTTATTTTAATTGAAGAATTAGCTACCGTCGATACTTGCGGTTGGATATGAATATCCTGGACGATTTCGGCTTAACGCCATCATCAACACTCCAGCTCGTAACAAATAAAGTTATATCAGTGAATAACTTCTATAGTCTTAATGAGCACGACGAGCCCTCTGAAGATAAAGAAGGGACTAGGAGAGGGTTTATATTTATTGAAACTAGAAGTTATTCACTGATATAACTTTATTAGTTGAGGGCTCGAGTTATGGCTGTGGCCTGCTGCTCCACCTGCTGATGATGGCGTTATGCCGAAACCGGTCCAGGGATATTTATATCCAACAGCAAGTGTCGACGGTAGCTGATTCTTCAACTTGCGGTAGTTACAACCTCTGTCATTTAATTGACACAGCTGTCAAAAGTATTAATCAATACGTTGTGGCATCAAACTCTACTCCAATTTACTCCCATTTTTAATTTCTTTGACTGACTCTAGGGTATAAAGATAGGGTTAAGATCCTTAACCCTATCTGAACCTGAAACAGTTCTCAAGATTAAAGTTAAGACTCAGAACAGATTAACTGTGGCCTGTATTTTTATGATTCTAAAATACGATAGAGTAAAGCTTAGGTTCATATTTAGCAACATATTTAACCATATTTGTTCAACTTAGTAATTTAATTTCTAAATGTAATAGTCAATGGCAAATAGATTTCAACTTTTCAGAACAGGATTAAATCTGAACTTTCAAATTGTAAATCTAGACTTCTCCTACTTAAACATACAAACAGAAAGCAAAAGAAAACCCAAGAAGTCAAGTGACTACGGAAAGAATTCATGTGGGGTCTTTAAACTCTCGCGATCTATCCGATAACACATTTAAATATTTAGCTTTTAGTTCCATGACTTGCCGCCAGGGGGAGATCGTTCTTCACTTTGCTCCTTTCCACTAAATTTCTAACTTAAATCGCACATATATATCAATAAATAACATTACTCGATTGCTGTTTATTTTGATAATATTTTATGTTTATTTACTCATTTATCAATTTTAGCAATAAATTAACACAAATAAACTTATCATATTCAGTGTTAATCTATTTATTGTTTGACATAATTATCTGACCACCAGCTATCAAATATTTTGTATAAAAATCTATTAACCTGCTTAAAAAAATAAATAAATAAAAATAATGGGTTACAAAGAACTAAGATACGTTTTAACTAGTTTTATATTATTTAGCAAAAAAGAATATGTATGACAGTAGATAATGATAATATGGTTAACTTCTTTTCTTTTATTTTTTAACTTAACGTGCAATACAAAATATTGCTATTTTGTATTGTTATTTGTTTTTTACTAAACGTTTTTTATGTTAATATGATTTATTTATTCATTATCGACTTCGGTTTTAATTGTTTGACGGGAAGGTTGAATAAATTCGTGCAGCGCGGCCGAGGCTTGCCTCCGTCAAAAATTATTTTTTTCCCCTGTAATTACACGGCCAGTTCCGAAAAGTTAACATGCTTAGTGATGTGTTTTATTGAAGACTAGTGCTCAAGTTTTTTGTTGTGTCAGGAGGTCTGAAAAGGACCAATGTTTGCTCATCAATTTTCATTCTCTATCTCGTATGGAGGAGGACGAACTGTTATAGTAAAATTCCGTTGTCCGAACAACCTCACAAGATGGAGGTTTATGGAAATTTACTAAAAAATAGTAAAACTCAATAAATTGTGACACCTAGTTATTTGATCTTATTTCCAAGTTTCAACACTTACAGATTTATTAAAAACGTAACACATAATGCGCGTATTTCTACGCGCACATTTCTTGTAGAGATACAAAAAACTAATCAAAAACGAGTAAAAATTTAGTACGAAAATTGATATTAAGATATTTAGCAAGCATTTCTATTGCGTACTTCTTTAGAGAGAGTTCCTGTTCACGTCTTTAAAAAAATAAAATAAATATAACAATAATAATTTTAAACATTTCCAGGACCTATTATTTTGTAGACCAATTTTTTTTAAATCGTATCCAAGTTTTTAAGAAAAGTACGGATATTTTTTTGTTTGACTGCTTTTGAAAAAATATTAAGAGTGGTACTAACTTGCTGTACTGGGATCCAGCTTGATGGGTGTGATACCAGGATGGAGCCGCCTCCAAAGAGACTGCCGGCTCTTCCTCAAACTATGTGATGGTCTACCTAAGCTGTTACTACCCGTGCTGGAAGAACTGAATCCCGAGTCTAAGCTGGATGTAGCTGGACTAGATAGTAGCTGATCGCAAGTTTGTTCAGGGTTCGTGTCGGTTGGCTGATCATCAGGCATAATCATCGCTTCCATTGATAAATTTAGTTCATTCAGAACCTGAAACACAAAAATTATTGAAACATGTCTCTGAAATTAAGAAGTTATAGAAAGTAAAAAAAACTGACGAACTTATACTTTGAAATTAAATTAAGAGGGTGCTACCACTTGTAGATAAATCTTCACAAACCGGCAAATAACTCGATGCTGCTTATCACTTGATATCCAACAAAAACCTTAGACATACTAGCCGTATTGAAATCAAACTATATGCTTAATTATTAGGATACACTCCTCCCAAATTTTCACACAATTGGATTATTTTCTATACATAAAGGGTGTCCCTGGATGGACTAAACGAAACGTGTAAATGACAAAAAAATATTTTTCGACAAAAATTCATTCTTATTAAAACCTTATGTATTAAACTAAGATTCATTAAATTTTTATTTTATTTATTTTTAACGATAGACTTAAAATCTGCAATTTTCTAAAAATAAACGAAGAATAAAGTTTCTTAGTTTTGACTTTACGAAAAAAAGTATTCTTCATAAAATTGTTTAATTGTCCCCCTAAGTAAATTTTTCCATCAAAAAAAATTTTTCAAAATTTACCTCAATTTCCAAAATTGTAATTAAAATATCTCAGTAAGTATTACATAAATCGAAGTTTACAATACTACCACTAGTCAAGACCTTTAGAGCGATGTATCATTTATCTAGATTAAACAAATTTTAAAACATCCAAATTTTTTCGAAGTATTGGGGGAAAGGGGTATATTTTGGAAAGTTTAAATTTAATTTTTTTTATTGTCTCAATGATAATTAAACAATTTTATAAAATAATTTTTTTTTCAAAAGTAAAAATTAAGCCTACTTCACTCTTTGTTTATTTTTCCAAAATTGTAGTTTTTGAGTCTACCGTTAAAAATAAAAAAAATAAAGATATGATAAATCTTAGTTTGAAAACATACAGGGGCTTTTATCAAAAATAACTTTTTTTCGAAAAAGAAATTTTAGTCATTTACACGCATCCTTAAGTCCATCCGGGGAAACCCTGTATACATGTATATTCTAATTTCATACTACTAAGTGTAGGAGATCAAGTCTTCAGGCCTCCTCAGTCTTCAGCCTCCTCAGCCTCAAGTTCGCAGTCTTGATGACTGCGTTGATAAAAAAATTTAAATTAACATTTCGTGTCCACCGATTGAGTTATGTCGACTCGATGCAACATGAGTATTGCTTCGAATCAACATCGTGCTTTACGTTATAACGATACTTGGAGTACCTTAATTTTTGTGTCGAGGCGGTCTTTAGTTATAGTTTGAGCTTTTGGATATTAACCGAAGAAAGCTTTGCTCCCATACCTGAATGTGTTTGGAGTGGACATATCTAAGCTCTTCTTCCTGGTCAGGATGCTGGGTGATCTCCTCGTACAGATTCTCCTGCGTGCCGTACCTCGATGTGTAGGAATGCCTTTTCTTGCACCCACTAGTACTTGGTTTGCTGTCTATTTGACTTTCTGACCAATCTTTAGATTTTTCAGTCCAATCCGATGCTTTAGACCAGTCAGCTTGGACTTTACCCTGAACTCCGGACAACGTCTGACCACCTGTTGATGTACTTGGACGTGGTTCATCTAGATAGTAAGCGTAGTCGTAGAGGGGAGGTGGAGGAGGGAATCGAAACCTCCTACCACTGACCACGACTTCGCTACCTTCCATGTAACCTGTAACAGCGAAACAATACAAACAATTAGATATTATACAGGTGAGCGCATTGGTAGAGCGTCTGACTTGCAAAAATAAGTCAAAATAACAACTAAATTCAAGGCGGAACAGATATTTTTTTTTCACAAAGCTGCAAATTTTATTCGATTATAAAGACTGAAATTTTTATCTTTCTCAACACATGGTAATTAAAATTAGTTTAAAATAAAAGCTACCTATATGACCATAGGGACCTAGTACAGTAGAACGTGACTTTTCCTTTGTCAGTGAGCAACGACAAAGGAATTATTTCCTGAGGTTTTCAGGCCGATAGCTTCAGCGCACTGTCATTCTAGAGTATTACTATTACAGGGAGTAAATAAATTGGACAAGAGGTTCTCAGCTCTCCTATAATCGTAATTCCGATTTCTGCTAGGTTCTTTTCTAGACTGCTAGAAGAACCTACGCGTACGTTTAAGAGTAGTGTTGAAACTAACACATTTATTTTTAATCAAATAAAATAATTTATTGTTTTCTAATTTCTAATGTAATTCCATTAATTCGTTTATGTAATTAGATTTAGATATTATTTATATTTTTTATGCTGTTATGTTATAATGCATGTATGTTTTTAAAAGAATAAATAAAATTTTAAAAAAATTCAGTCGTTGTATGTGCAACAGTATCGGCAATAGAGAGGGGATGCAAAGCCATGTACCCAGGCCACGTATTTAGGCCCTTCTTGCCATCATTATGGTAATGACACATTCATCATACACTAACTCACCCTAAACCAGAGGTCGACAAGCATAAGAATCCAGAAGACAACATTTTAAAAAGAACAATATATTTGATAAAATAGACACGAAACTTGTCCCCCGTTTATTCCCCCTCCCTTCCCCCAAGTAATTGTCCCAATAGGAGACAAAAAGATCATTTAACAACAATAGAGCCGATTAAGTGAAAACTTTCGTCAAAATACAAAATAGTTGAGTCCGTATTTTACCAATTTTCAAAAACGTTTTCTATTTCCATCGAAAAAAAGTAAAAAGTGATAAATTATCCGTCTTTTTTCAGGCCAAGATTTTTTTATAGGTCATTTCCTTTTACTATATTTTCTAAAAATGTGAGAATAAGTAAAAAAAAGTAGCTTGGAAAAAAACTAGTACAAAAAACTGTATAATTGATTCAGGATGGCTCCCTCCCCGGGGAATGCTCTATTCAGCGCTGAAAAAACACAGTTTCGTCCAAAAGGCAAAATAAATTTCTAACGTAGGAAAATAATGTTAGGAAAATCATATTAAAACTTAAATATTCCAGAACATAAAATAAAAATAATATTCGAGTAAGAAGAAATGAATAAGTAATTTATACTATAAAATAATATGAATGATTAATCTATGTAACATGCTATTAAAGTTATGAAGTATATCATGACATATATAGCACCAAAAAATTTCTCGAAGCATAAAATATAAAAAGTTTAGGGGAGTCACCCCCGTCTCCGTTTTGTCTTTTCCCCGGACGCCTCCCCCCTCCAATTTTATTTTTCTAAAACTGTCTATTATATAAAGTTTTTATTTTTTGAACTGTTCCAGTTAAGCTAGTAATCAAGTATAACAAAAGATCGGGTGTGGGGTACCTCGAAGTTTTTACTCCCAAGTTTAAATTGAATTTGATTTAGATTGCTTATCATAACAATTCGGTCTTGCTTCGTTCGTCCCCAAACTAGAAGTAGCTCGAGGCAGTGAGTGCATTATTGGGACTATCTTGATTGTCATAAGGAAATAAACATTATATATAATAATAATAATAATAATGCCGTTTTAGGGCCTTTCGGCCCTTCAGGGTATTCGCCCCGCGGGAACCACCTTCGGTGAGTCACATCTACTATGCTCAAAGTAAAGCTAAAGTTGGCGAAATCTTACACCAATTCTATTCATAAAACTGAGAGCATAGCCCGGGCTGTGAACCTCAGACCTCCGGTGACGAAGTCCAGTACTATACGACCGCGGCTACGGAGGCAGACTAAGGAAATAAAACATTTAGTGGTGGATATATAAACCAACCAAGCGCTGACCACACTCCGGCGAAAAAAGTGGATAAGCCGCGAATACTTTTAAAATTTGAACGATAAAAAGGGGCACATTTGTACCACCGTTAAAATAATTTGGAAGGGGTTTTAAAGAAAGGTGAACATGTCATTGGCCCAACACGTTATGTAGAAAATAAACTAGAATTTTATTTATAAGAATTTTAAACCAGCATCACTAAAGAAAACTTTCTTCATTCGAGTAATTAAGTTTAAACTTAAACTTGTATAAATAACACGGGTAGTTAAGTAATTAATCTTAATTAATTTGCTTATTAATTGCTTCACATTTGTTTTAATTACTTTAATTAATTAGGCGCTTCGAGTGGTTGTAAGAAATGGATGTAATTATATGGAATACAAAACCTTGTTGTGAAATTCCAATCTAAAGAAAACTTGTCAGAATTATTTAATTGGGCTTAATTTGTTTTAAAGTTTTATATTGTGAGATCTGTTTTCTTTCGGAAGAACTGTCACTGAGAGAAACGCACGGCCTTCAGGAATGGAGGGTAAACAAAGTATAATAATACAAGAGCTTGGCTTAAAAGTGTGAGTAATTTTGTACTACTTCAAACCAAATTTTTCTGAAAATATGCCTTAAATTATGAGGAATAACATCGTCTGCCTATCCAGAGTGAAACCCTTCACTCTGGATTCCAGTTTTTTTCAGAGAAAAATTCCAGTTTTCTAGGAATAAGTGGTTCCCTGTAGTTCGTGTGCAAAACATAAATAGGACATTTTTAAAGCTAATAAAATTATCTATAAAAAGAGTGTATTCTCGTCAATCAGATAACTACAACTAAAGTTATGAATTGGTTAAATAGCCAAAAAAAAATGCACAAAAAGCCAATAATATTTTTTCAAACAAATTCGCTGACTATTCATAAAATAACAATTTTCTAGGTGTTTTAGAGCCATAACTTTGGTTGCAGTCATCCGATTTTGATGATTAAACACTCGTTTTATAGAAAATTTTGTCAGCTTTAAAAAATGTTCTCATTATGTTTTGAACACGACCCACAGGGATCCCCTTATTCCAATAAAACTGAAATTAGTGCGATTTCATAAAATTTTAAGCTCGAAAATCATATGAAGGGCTCCACTCTGCATAGGCAGACTATGTTTTTTCTAAATAATTTAAGGCATATTTTAAGAAAAATTTGCTTTAGTATAAAATAAGTCACATTTTTGTGACTTATCACAAATCGAGATGATTAACCCCAAAATCGTTTCAGTTCTTCCTCTAATCAGATTTCATTTTTATACTAAGCTTACTTGAACATAGTTAAGCACTTGAGCAGTAGAATGTTTACAAGAAATGTGCACATCCATACAGACTACAGACACCAAATGTGTAGTAGATTATTGAGGCCTGTAGGTGATAAAACGTCAGTTGATAAAAAAAAGTTGGTGTTATGTTTTTTGCTCATGAAATGCTCCCTTTCCTTTTAGAAGGTAGAGAAGCAAAATATATGAAAATATTGGTTCGTAGAAAAACATAATATTATGTTTCTTTAGACTGACATCTTATTAGTATAAAATGCTTATCATTTTATCAGCTTTAAAATTCAGTTTTTTTTTCATAACATTGTTTTTAGTAAAGTTGGTAGAAATGTTTCACCAACACGAGTACTTGAGAGTTGTAAAGTTGGCACTGCTTGTCGGTGAAATGAAGTTGAAATTGCCGTCTCATTGTCACTGGGTGCCAGATGCACTCGAGCTGAAGCCCTGATAACACCTTCTTCCTACAATGTCTTCTCCCACCTTGTACTTAACCTCTGTCTTTCCCTTATTGCTACTTCCAACACAGTAAACAAACTTTAAAAGGTGAGTATGCTGTAAACTAACTCAACTGGCGGTGTGATGTATATATATATTTATATTATATATATATATATTATATATATATATATATTATATATTATATATATATATCATAATAATTATATATATATTATATATATATATATATATATATATATATATATATGTATGTATGTATGTATGGAACTGCCAGTTAGCTTAACAGTATTATATATTCTAATAAGTAGAAAAGTTCCAAGGTACACTGTACCAGATTTTTGTATTACTATTACTATTGTATAACTGAAGGAGTTAAAGAAACTCGGTCATAAGTTTCAATTTAATTCAATTATGCTAAAGGTTTGGGATAAGTTGCGTCAAGAGAATATTATCTTGGATTACAGCGCTCTGTCATGATATCAGATATATCACGGGGTCGATGTGACTTCGACACGCTATAGCGACATCAGCACACCCATTTCTATCTTATAACATTTAGCACTGGTGCCGCAATATTGAAAATTACTTGAGGCCGGCCAAGAAGTGAAAAGAAATATTTTTCTATTAAAGAGAAAACTGGTGTTTACTGTTGATAAGAAATTCGTTTCAGTGGGCTCTAACCACACAAAATTATTTTAAGAAAAATTACGTTTTGCGAAACCTTTTTGTTACTTTTTCAAAAATCGAGTACCAAGTTGTAATACTCCTCTCAAGTTATAAAGCAAAAAACGAAATAAAGATATGAATTATAAGGCATTTATTTCATAGTAAATTAGCCCGGTATTCACTCCTTCGCCCCAGAATTTATTTTTTTACAACTAATATTACTTAATTTGTTAACGAATTGAGACATTTCACGTACTAATTGATAACAGTAGAGTTCGTACGACATTTCAACGTTACTAATTTGTTAACACGTAGAGTTTCTACGACATGTCAACGTATTACTAATTTGTTAACACGAAGAGTTTGTACGACATTTCAACGTATTACTAATTTGATAACACGTAGAGTTGTACGACTTTCACGTATACTAATTTTGTAACACGTGAGTTGTACGACATTTCAACGTATTACTAATTTGTTAACACGTAGAGTTTGTACGACATTTCAACGTATTACTAATTTTGTTAACACGTAGGTTTGTACGACATTTCAACGTTTAATTTGTTAACACGTAGAGTTTCTACGACATTTCAACGTATTACTAATTTGTTAACACGTAGAGTTTCTACGACATTTGAACGTATTACTAATTTGTTAACTGTGTTAACACGTGAGTACGACATTTCAACGTTTACTAATTTGTTAACACGTAGAGTTTCTACGACATTTGAACGTTAACACGATGAGTTGTACGCATTTCAACACTAATTTGTTAAGTAGGTTTGTACGATTTCAATATTACCTAATTTGTTAAGACGTGGAGATTGTACGACATTTCAACGTATTTTATCATAAAATGTTTATCTCATCATTGAGAATAAATTTTAATTCGAAATTATTAACATGAACGTGTTTATTTTAAGTTTTAGCAAACCACAAACACTTCAAAGCACTCTCAACCACAAATGAACCACACAATTAGAACCAACCACAAAGCAGTTTGCTTCTCAAACCACATCTAGATAACTTTATCTTTTCATAATTAATTTACATTTAAATATTTTATAAGACTTCAGGAATTAACGGCAGAAAAATACTTGATCCGATCCGGTTCAATCCCGTCATATCAAACAATTGGATTTTAAATATTGAGGACGAGAATATCAATACCGAAATCTTGACAAATTGTTCCGAGGTACCAAGTACCCAACTTTTTAATTAATTTAGCAACCTCTAAATGTTCGCTTAACACGGAAACTAACAATGTTCTCACGTGAAGTACATTCGTTACAAAATATTCACTTAATAATTCCTGAGGTAACCAGTTTTGTACTTTATCTCCACAACAGGCAAACAACCATAAAACAAGTCTATGTAGAAACATATATACTAAGTCAAGTCTGCTATTAAAAATCAAGACCCGCAGTAGAGTTAATTAAGCATTCAAAGCACGAGGAGACTTACTTGACTGACTACTTTAACAACAGAATTTCAAGTATTGTTCTAACTAAATACTTCATTTTATTGAGTTAAAGTTTTTATAACATGTTGAATTGTAGCATTTAAAATAAGTACACGTTTCGTAACGTAGAGAGTGTTGCAGCTAAATAGCCACTTCTTTGACCACTTCTTCATGGCCTTGGTTACTAATTCCCTGACGATTGCAGAAACTCACCATGTAAAGCAAGAGGAATACCTGCGTGACAGCTATTTAGAAACGACTTGCCTTCCACGCAGCTGCATCTCCAAATACCAAGATGAAGACTATTTTTATTTTATCTTAAACAATTGGATTAAGAACGTCAATAAAATACAGACTTTAAACAAGCTGCCAACTCTTAACAAGGTTTCCCTACCTCACTTATGAAAACAAGAGGCCTTATGCCTCTTTGTCGCTCCGTCGGCGCTGAAGGCCATATGGTTGTAGTACTTTATCAGTTCGTCATATTAATGGTTTGTATAAGTGGCATACTGCCACGATATAAGCGAATTTTCAAATATATTAGTCAAAACACGTGATTTGTATACATTAAGTCAATTAATGACTTATTGTTTTGTTTGACATATAAATGTCAATCAATAAAACCGGAAATAATACCGATAATAAAATGAAACTTCAAATTGTTGTGAAACATACATAGTAGTAGATTCGTAAAAATGTCAGCTCAATCGAAAAACTACATGAAATTTGTGATTTTTTGAAATGTTTGTGGGGTCATTTTTGTGGGTTAATGACGTCATACATATTTCATAAACTATAGGGTTAGGGACATTAACAAGGTTGATTTTTGGTGCACGTTTCATTTTGATCCAATAGAGCGTTCAAAAGATATTGTGTCCCATAGAAACGCCTAGGACACAAAAATCTCGTACATATACATATTCTTGATCAGGGAAACCCCCCATTCCAAAAAATCTACCTCCCCTCCACTCCCACCCTTTATGACCCCAATCTCATAAGGTAATTTTTTTTTCTTTAAAATATAAGAAACCCGGGCCATCGCAGACCGCCTTTTAATCTTTAATCCGTAGTTCGAAAATGCTTTCAGCCCATTATGTGGTTGAGGTAATTTTTGTCTTTTAAATTCAAAATTTGTTGTGGTAGTATAAATGTAATTGATGAACATACAGAAAGGCAGGAATGACAAAAACAATTTGATTATACTGTTCATCACCAATAACTAGTTTAACATGTCAATAACATCATTTTCCTAGTGCTTTTGTTTCAATAGTATGTCATCATTAGGGATTTTCCCAAAATCAAACAGTTCTCATTTTCATTTGCCAGCGAACTTTCCTCCCAAGTATTGCAATGACATTGGTAAAACAATCAACACAAATGACATCTATAACCCCTTCATATTCACAGAGTTGTTCAATTTATTTTGCGTGACATTCAAAGCGTAATATTTAATTAACTAAGCAACGAAAAAAAATTCAGCATTTTATAGAGAAATAAAGACGATTAAAACTGGGATTTGAATATAAACAGGCTCTAAAAGTCTTGAATTATGACAAGTTAGCTTTAGTCGTCGCTATAATTATAATTAAAATTAGATAACATCTTAAAGTTGTAAGTATTAACATAAGTATACATAAAATCATACAATTATTTTAAGCAATTAAACGCTTCCAAAAGCACATTATTTTGCTCCAAATATGCTGGCATAATATTGCTTGTAATTGTGTTTAACTCTGGTAAAAATTAAAATCCATATTTGCTTAACCTAGTTCTTTGGAAGCAAAAGGAGGAAAATTTCATTTTCAAAGAAAATAAGATTAAAATAAATGGGGGATGTAATTTTAATTAATCCAGGAAAACACCAAAAGGGTGCACGTAAAACTTGTACAACCACTTTATTTTATTTGTGTCTTATCTTTTACTCTTCTTCGAATTTTAAAGGAAATAGTTATTGACAAATCAATGGCACAAAGAAAATAGAACCGCGTGAGAACAAACTTTACCTGAGGTTGAAAGCAGTGCTTAAAAACTTGTATACTTGATTAATTGTAATTTGAGGAAGATAATTCAAGTGCAGACATACTTTGCACCTAGGAGAGTATAAATTTGTTTGCGACTACATTGTGTAATATTTATTGTTCAGGACTCATTACTAATATCTGATTCAAGTTTATTACCGATTTTTAATAAAAACACTGTAATATGAGATACTTAAGATCGTAACACGTCATACACTACATCTGATAACTGTTGTAGCAATCGAAATTTGTTGATATTAAAGAGTGGGTTAGGTATAATTAATCAGGAAGCCGAAATAGGCTAAACGCGAAAAAATAACAGTTGCCATATTTACTAAATTGCTAAATATCTAACATTATATATATATGTAATGTTAGATATTACTATATATCTATGTGGTTCCCGGGAACCACCTCGGTTCCCGCAGGCGAATACCCTGAAGGGCCGAAAGGCCCTAAATCGGGCATTATTATATATATATATTACATACACATATATATAATATATATATATATATATATATATATTATATATTATATATATATAATATATATATATATATATATAATGTATGTATATGTAATATATACACATACATATATAAATTATAAATTGCTAAAATTGCACAATAACATCGTGTTAACTATTCACGTTTTAAAAAACTCGGTAGTATCAAGTAGTAAATAAAATAATGGAGCAATCATACCTTCCAATGATTAAAAATATAATCCTATGATTTAAACTCATGAAAATAAATAACAGGAAAACAAACTACATTATCATTGCTTCAGAAGTAAAAGAGATAGAATAGACTAGTAAACAAAATAGATAAATAAAATAAAACTTTAACATTCAGCACTAACTATAGACAACTGGTTAGATAACTAGAGAACATGAAAATAAACTAAGATATGGTATGAATAAGGTTTATCTGCAATTTATATTTTTCTTATCATATATCCGTTACTCATTAATAATAAATCTATATTTTATTTTTATTCGTCGTGAGATATCTGACAAGTATAGTTTTATATGAGAAGAGAATTCTGCAATTATCCAGCGCAAATGGACCTCATGTCAGACGATAATGCGGAAAAAGGGCGGCTTTGTTTTTTATACTTTAATCATGCTATGGAAAAACAAAATGGAAAAGCATATTGAGTTTCTAACCCTGAATATAGAATAAAATATGAGTCAGCTCTTAGAGGTATAATTACTAGAGAGGCCCTATTAGATGAATTTTGAAACATCGAAAAAATAACCCGACTACCTTCAACTTTCAATATAATCAAATAAAGACAACGAAATTACAGTAACACGTATTAAAGATAGTTTAAAATACATATTAAAACACAGATAATGTCCGGGAAGCCAAAAACAAATTATTTATTATAACCCTAACTCACTCTTGAAGGAGGTTTCAACGAGGTTACACAGAGTCCCCAAAAGATGTTTCAGGCCTCTCAATGTATTAAGATATGCTATGCCCCCTCTAGTATATATCTCTATGTGTCAGATAAGTTAAACATATATAACATTATGTAAACAAATCACTTTTTTTGATTAATACATTTAAAAATTTGCTTATATCGTGGCAGAATGCCATTTACATAAAAACTAGTCGCGAAGGGGCCCCCAACCATTTTTACCGTAGGTATAAAGGAGAAATTTTTGTTTGCACAAATAATCCGAAACAAAGAGTTTATCAGAATAACCGTTTCTTAATGGGTTTTTAAGACCTTCTGAGTAGTATTTACCAAGTTTCCTGTTTGTGTGTGAGTGAGTGTGAGTGTCTTTATAATCGTAGCTCTTGTGTGTTTATACGCAAAAGAGTTAAAACTTGATACAAAAATCAATCTTTAGATCTAGTTGTGCAATCCAGAAAATATTGTATTATGTATGTCTTCATTGACCGTCATTACTGAATCAAAGAAAATGTCGAAAATTCATAAAACGCGAAAAAAAATTTGAGGGGTTTGAAATTTAGCACGCATGAAATTATAAATAAGACCAATAAATCTGCCAAGTTTTATTTTATCATAAAACTTGTATACATATGTTTATAAAAATCGAAACATAATCCAAGAGTTGAAAATTGGCAAAATCGTAGCGAATCCGAAGACGTATTTAAATATAAATTAGACGATCTCTATAATCTGAGGATGAGCGCTAAGCGTAGCAAAATAGAAACGTTCCGAGGTACCACACAGCCATAACTACAAGGATGGCATCTAACTGTGTGAGGAAATTAATCTCAGGATAGCAATAAGTACTCAAGTGCAACATTGGTCACACCCAAAACAGCTTCAATGAGGTCAACAATAACAACAATAACAAACATGTCATATGATAATAAAACAACAACAACAAATAAAAAACAACAAACAATAAACGAGAAGTTCCTTCTTAGCGGACCCAGTACTTTTAATGAGTAAAACAACAACAATCCCAATTGCTACAAGTATCAAGATGATTCAGTTAAAATGGTTTGTTAAGAATAGTAAGCGAAACAATCCACTGATTGTCGTTCTTAAACAACGAGTATTCTTAAGTATCATCATAAGCGCGTATTTTACGCGCTGATGATGATCTGTGCAATAATAGCACAGATCAGCTATGGACATACAGCGCCTAATCAGACAGGACTTATTTATTTCTGACTTATTTCTTTAAATATTTGACAATGTCAACTATTATGGACAGACACCTCAAACAGACATCTTCAAAAACATTGCAATCAAATCACAACAAATATTTTTTTCGAAACAAAGCTGTCCATGGGGGCAGCTTGACAAGCTTTACAAATATCGATAATTATCACCAAAGATAAAATCATTATGTTTAAAGTATTATATAATGAATCTTTTATAACAAAATCATAATTAAATCTCTCTTTAAAAATGTCTAATATTTACGGATGGGAGGGGGGTATAATCAATAATTACTGATAAGGTTAAGTATCTTCCCTTCACAAGGTTATACCACCCCCAGGTCTCAATTTCCCGTCGCCGCCTCTTCTCTTACCCTAATTATCTCACTTAGAAGATAATTCATCCCTCCAGCATCGTAATAAAGAAAGCGTTCTACCTTTAATAAGTTCGTAATAAAATAATGAAAATTCTTATCCTTCTATTTAGATCTCTCAAGACAAATTTCTCACGAAACAAGCTGCCAAAATAGAACAAAGGTATGCCATCTTAGCAGTTTTAGTAAATTTTTAGTAAAAATTTAACTTAAACATTTTAGTAAAATGTTTTAGTGAATTTTCTTGATTTTTTTTGTAATGGTCGCTTCCCTGCTTTAAAATCCATTCCTTACTTAAGTTTTTGCTTTACGGTGTAGCACTGAGAAGAATAAAGATGCAACTTTTAAACTTAATGAAGTTATAAGGTAATTTATTGGATTAAATAATAATGAGACAAAAAAAATGTCTGCATTTAGTCTCAAATGTAATAACTACAAGACTCAAAAAGATAAAAATAATTTCTTCTCACCGGTACTGAGGATGACCTTTATTTGGTTGGAAGCCGGTTTTACTATCATTATATGCTTAAAACTATATTTGCGGATAGACTTTATTTGAATCCTTAATATGGAATCCATTAATCCTTACTTACAGTAAGAAAAGGATTACTTACTGTAAGGCATGGCTTGCATACAGTAAGGCATGGATTACTTATAGTAAGGAATGCATTAGTTACAGTAAGGAACGGATTACTTACTGTAAGGCATGGCTTGCATACAGTAAGGCATGGATTACTTAAAGTAAGAAATTGATTACTTACAGAAAGGAATGACTCACTTACAATAAGGAATGCATTACTTACAGTCAGGAACGGATTTTTCAGCAAGGTAAGCATTGCAAAGAAAACTCGCTTGCTTCGAGGAACTGAAGAGCAGGATTATTTACTAGAAAGTGTATTACTTAAGTCAAGTATTGTAGAGGAGAATGTCATTAGAAAAACTTAAGAGCTTCGTGTCTACTTTCAAGCCTTCAATACGACCCTGTCTACATTATAATTTTACAAACAAACAATTCAGTGATAAATCAGTTTTCTGGGACAAAAAGAGCTTTAGAAATTTAAGTTTGAACTTATAAATATCGTCTACTTAATCTACTTAAAACGGAATAATTACGCCTGTGCTTATACTAAAAACCATAAAGAAATTGGAACAACTTTCATATATGTACGTAGATAACACTAAGCAATAAAAAGTTAATTATTCTTAATATCAATTCAAAGCTGTTTTAATGAATTTATTACTTAACAACTAATTTTTCAGAATAAATAACATATTTTTCGATTAAACAAGTATTGATAAAGTAAATTGAAAAATATATTGTTATGAAAATTTCAACGAGACATTGCCCCGTCATTGAAAATACTAAGCTAAAGACGTCTTTTCAGATGTCATAGTTAATGAAAAATATGAGACCAAGAAATGTCAAATTATGTCAGCGGATCAAATTATATATGTCACACAGTATAGGTAAACAATGAAGTACAGAACATATATTAAGTAGTACACATAAGTACATATAATATACTTATTGTTATAAATAGACAAATTTATGATTAAATTATATAAATGATATACTACTTCTTTTTACATAATATAATTTAAGTAAGTTCATACAATACTAAGTTATTTTAAATAATACAAAATAATTATAAATAAAAATGACACCAGTACTAAAATATATTAAAATGCAAATCTAATTATAAATAAAAATATGAATATAAAACTTAAATATTTAAATCATTGTCTACTTTGATGTTAATTATTGACATATAAATAACACATATTTTCATATATTGAACTAAGGGTATTACATTAAGATAGTTTATTTTGTTATTTGTTGTCAAAGGAATAATACGACGGGCAGACTAGTTCATTAACTAGTTAAGAATGCTTGGTTTGTACAGAGCTGTAATTTATTCATATTTATGAATGCCCATTGGAATTTCTTTTGTGGAATCGGGTTATGGATCCATTTAAAGTTTCGTTACTTCTTCATTAGAATATAGTTAAAGTTATTGCTTCCTTGACACCCACGTAATGATGTTTGTGTTTTAATACCTAGAGATGCTTAAAGTAGAAAAAACTAACTAAAGCTGACCAAGAAGTTAAAAATCTGGCTGAACTTCGGTATACGTTGCACCCTGTTATCAATACTATATATCGATATATTTTTAGTTTAGATATGTGACGTAGGAATAATCGATATATGCCTTTTCTTTTACGTTTATGAACATATTTTATTATTTTTTTAAATGTTTTGATAACAGGGTGCAACGTATACCGAAGATTTACAAAAAATCTTAACAAATGTTATCACTCGTATCGTGTCTGATCGTAATGCCGAGTATTGCCGAAGTCAGTATAGTCAACTGTTTACTTTTTGTTTTAACAGGTGTTCAGTTTAAAACAAACATAAATCGCGAGGGACAGGCAAAATGATAGACATTTTTAAGTCTACCAGCTTGAGACGCGGGCTCAGCAATTAAAAGTTAGACATTGCTAACCACTATTAGCTTGAGGCACAGGCAAGATGATAAAATGTTAAGAGTCCTAACTCGATCAGCGCAAAATCAAGATTAAAACCATCAAAGTCATCATCATTCATGGCGTCGCCTTTAGGAGGGCATAAAATTACCTAATTCAAACTAAACTTCAATAAAACTACTCTTGTAAAAATTAAAATTAATATAATAAGTTTTGTGATATATTCCACTCTGAAGGGCTCATATTGTTGAAATAGTTTACTATGGCATTTTTAATTGTAACTGTAACAGCAATTTAAACATTTTGTTTCTTAAAATGCGAAAGTTTTCAGGGGTTTCGTTGGGGTAAAATCATTCATAATAGTGCGGAGTCCAGGAGAGATTTTTTAAGGCGTTCGATTTAAGAACCATGCGGTTATGGGATTTACAGGACCATAGAATAGAGTAAGAAGACCACAAGTTTGGTAATTTAATTCGGAATGAACAATATGCTGACACAGCGAAATTTTAAAATTATAACACAACAAAAAATTCCGAAAAAAGTAACAAAAAGTTGTAGTTCTCAAGAAAACTAACATTTTTAATACTCATAATTTTTACCAACATCGCTTCATTTTTAAGATACAGCGCATCGAAATATCATCTACCCTCTCTCTTTCTAAACCATCTCTCACTCGCAATCCACATATTTTTTAAACATTTATGTTTTTATATGTTAAATATAAAGCGATGCAGATAGAAAATGACCAGGAGTAAAAACATTTGTCTTGAGTACTACAACTATTATTTGAAACATTCAGAATTAATAAAAAAATAGTGGTAACAATTATAAAAATTTTACTTTCTACATATTTTCAAGACTCGGATTAAATCACCAAACTAGTGGTATCCTCCAGACTCTACTTTATGATCCTTTAAATCCCATAACTTAATGGTTCATAAACCTTATGACGTAGAAAATCACCCCTGGGCTCCTGGACTATTATATAGCGAAAAAAATTGTATCAATTTAAGCTACATTTTTAAAAAATTAAAACTAACTTTCTCTTAACCCAATAAAAGTACCAAAAAGTAAAAGACCAAAATATAAAAGAACCCGACACTGAGAAACTCTTCAAACAGCCTTTATCTACTGAATTCAAGATTTAATTAAATTTCACTTCTTCGATAAAAACTTAGTTTCGAGGGTAAAAAATGGACTTGATAAACTTAAGAAGCTAATAAAATTAAGTATTTTTTTTCAGAAACCGAAACATCAAAAGAATGTCCGTAATATTAAAAACTCGTTTTACTCTGCCAACTAATTATTTGGGATAAGAAGGGCCCGAGCTGAAAGAGATAAAACATAGTCCTTTTTATTTATAAACAAAATAGGAGAAGGGAGAATTTACAGTAAAAAAGTTACAGGAAGGCAACATACTAAAAAAATAACAGAGACGTAACAAACTAAAGATATTACAGAAAGGTAACAAACTAAAGATATTACAGAGGGGTAACAAACTAAAGAAATTACAGAGGGGTAACAAACTAAAGATATTACAGAGAGGTAACAAACTAAAGATATTACAGAGAGGTAACAAACTAAAGAAATTACAGAGAGGTAACTTTTGTAGTTTGATTCCTCCCTGTAACTTTTTAGTGTGATACCTCCTCGTAACTTCTTTAGTAGGTTTTGTATAATTAAGATAATAAATTAGACATAGTAAGGTAATTATTTGTTAGGTTAGATAATTTGTATATATTTATTCTTAACCACCTAAAATATATTTATAAAAACCTAAAATATATTCATCTTCTCTTCTGTAATAATTAAACAGAAGTTTATATGGTTACATGGTTACGATCCGAGAGGCTTCTACTATTATCAACAATAAAACTAAATATGGCGGATCATCACACGACTCAACCAACAATTCAGAGCTAGATATTTCTCTCAACCATTGAGTTTATATACAAACAGAGAATTCTATAGCTAGACGAGAATTAAGAGCTACACAACAAGAACAAAACAAAGAACGACATAAACTCCCCCATATCTTTGTCTGTGCTTGCACAATGCAGAAGGAATCAAGCTCGAGCTAATCATTTTTCTGTCATTCAGAGTATTCATAGAGCGCAAGAGCTTTTTAAAGACAGATGATAATTTAGCGATTTATTAAGAAATAAATGTCTTTTTTGTGGAATTTCATAATTAAATATTAGGAAAGAACAACTTCATTTCAAGAACTTTTATGTTTTATTGATTAAAACATATTTTAATCAATTTGAACCATCTTTAGGATAAACTTTTAGTATACTAAGATTAGTTTCATTACGGTAAGTGTATCTATCGTTTTTGTTGGATCACAAAAGTCAAGCAGCATGGAACAAGGTCAGTTCCTGTGGCCGCTGGAAATAAAACTAATGTATTTATTATCTGAGGACAAGCGAAGCGAATCCGAAGTAGTGAGGCGATGTGGTGATAAAGAATTCCGATGTTCCTCGTACACGATTTTTTATTTATATAATTTTATTTGTGCTTATGTATTTTTAAGCAATTTTTGTGCACTTATGTTTTAAGTGGGTCATCAAGTGGGTTGTATATAGTACATTTATATAGTACTATTAGTTTCATTAAAAACATTGTAGAATTGAAGCCGTTCTTTTCCTATTAAGTACCTTAGCTAGCTTACAAAAACAGCGAACAATACATAGATCTCAGTTACTCTAACCTAGGACAAAGTTTCTAAGCGCATAGCTAAATATTCCTTTCGACGTGCATTTAGTTGGTACACACAGCGCAACATGAATTCCTCAAAAGATAAGCGAGATAGATGGCAAGTAGACAAAGTACAGAATAAAGAACTAAGCAGAGCCTTGAGAAGTTTATCTGGAAGGTCTACGAGTGCGGATCTACACCCCACTTAGACCCTGGACTCGAACCCAAGCTCGCTCACACGGCATAGGATGCAACAGTACAACCGTGAATCACGATTGTTTTCATAATTCTTATAAACATTATAAAGGTCTTGCATATTAGTGAAAGTAAAGTTTAACTTATGTATTACAACTTGAACAATTCATAGAGCGATAAGACACGGCGAGGGTGTGTATGGTAATGAGTCAGCAGCTACACAGATAAATAGTTTGTAGAATGTGCTATTAGAAGGTATACAGAGCAAAAATACTTCTAGATTTGCACCGTTATATTACGACAGGAGCTAAAAAGTTATATTTTTCATAGAACTAACTTATTATTACTGCAGTCCTTAGACAGGCTAAAGATTACACAAAATTACCATGTGTTAACTTACAATTAGCATCTATGTCTGATAATTCCATGCTTTACGGCCATTTGTGTACCTGTCAACAGAAAACAGTTATGTTAGACATATATCCAAGTAATATACTAGCCAATTACACACATACAAACACATGGCTTTTAGTAAAATAAAAAAGTTATAATGTCTGCAGTCTTCAAATACATTGTTTAAAAATATAATTTACAATTACTTTATAGTACGACACACGGCACAAATCAGTTAACAGCTTGGGAAAATAATGCGAGGGAGCCAATAAGGTTATTCCTGAACGTTAGACCACGCCCTCAATTTCAAATCAGGCCAACCTCATTTGTTCTTCAACACTATTTTTCCGTGCTGTCAACTGATTTTAGCCATGTCTTACTTTAATTACTATTTACTTCGTTGACATGCGGGGTTTGGCAGGGGGTTCACCAACTGTTTTTATTGAGATGAATAAGTTTCAAGGTTAAACCCCGTGTTCAATCTCGACAGCTGCCGGGGGGGGGGGGAGTTGGTGCATTCTTTGCGGCAGTGCTTGATCCATTTGTTTAAAAAAATATAAACAGTATTTGCAAGTTAAGTTAAATTTTCTCTAAGCAGGCAGTTAAGGAAAGGGTATATTTCCCGACACATCCTTGTTTCCCGGAAAACTCCCCAGTGACTATACTGCCAAGTGACTCCAAATTTCACCAACAAGATAATAAATTTTCTTCATTTTTCACCCGAGTCTTTCTTAAAAATAAAATAGATGTTTTTCAGACAATAGTTATTGTCTGAATACTTTAACGCTATTGGTTCGTAGAATTGGCAATTCTACTGGCAATTCTTTTTTAGCAAATTTCCAAATAAAAAATGAACTATAATAAATAAAGCCTTATCTTTCTTATTATCTTGAACATAGGTATGACATAAAAAAACGGGTACGGAGTACCTCGGAACTTTCTCTCGCCATATCAAATTAGCAATGCTCATCATGAAAATCAAAAAAATTATACTGTAGTATAATAACAACTGTTTTATTCCAAGTGGTCACCCATCTAGGTATGGCCTCGATCGATACAGCTTAGCCATATTAATTTAACAACAACCGTAAATATATTAGCCGCAATGAAATAAATTTTATATAGTTATTCATAACGGATACACTAGTACCAAAAATATCGAAACAATAATTTCAATTTAAATTATTTTAAATCTTTTTAAACAAAAATTAAATAAATTTAATAAAAGTTTTTAAAATCTTTTAAAAAATTATTTTAAACCTTTTTTTAAAACATAAAGCGTATCAAAGTCATTTGAAAAATTAAACTATTGCTGACAATGAGATGAAACTTGGCACTTTATTTGTCTCATATATAATTACACGGGTGCTAAATTTCAAATCAATCGAAACAGCTGCCGCACTTTTTCAAAATTTTTGAGGCAATACTGCTAGTTAATGAAGTCACAACAATTATTTTCCGGATATCACAACTAGATCTAAGATACATTTTTTTACTATGTTTCAACTCTAATATAAACACACCAGAAGGTACGATAATAACTGACACGCACACACAAATAAAGACACACAACATGCTTAAAATTATTTAGGAGGTCTTGCAGACACCTACAATAGTTGTCACCTGACACGGAATTCAGGTGACAACCTAGTTTCGTATTTTTAGTGCAAAGGACATAAAATACTTTCTCTATATCCTACAATAAAAATGAAAAAAAGTAACAATTATAAAAGACTCAGCTTCTGTTGATACTTGCAATTAGATATAATTATTCCGAAACCAGTTTAAACCTATCATAATCTTGTGTTGGCAGTTTAGCCAACATTAAAGTTAATTTTCATTATCAAAGCGAGCTAAAGTTGCATCAAAGAAAATTTTATTCTCGATAAGCAAGCAAGACAAGCCTGTTTAAGCAAGTATCCTATACCGAGGTAAATATTGCATCTTTTCCTAAAATCAGGTATGGTTGATTTATATTGCAGTTATAAGTCTTGGAACTTGCTTCGCTCGTTCAGGCAGTAAAACGTATTTTGCATATCCAGCGGCCCCACCCATCAAGCTACAGACTTCGCTCGATGAACACTATAATAATATTAATAATAATAATAAATTGTATATCCTATTGTATTTTATAAAGTTTAGATCTAATATTCTAGTCGTATTGGAATGGAACTTATTTAAAGTATGCTTATTAATTATACAAAGGGATACAATCGTATCAAAATTTAACTGTATTTCATACAGTTAAAAATTTCCGAATGAGCAGAAATTTAGTGGATCTATAAATCTATAAATGGCGATTTGCATTTATAGAACATTTATGTCGAAATTAAATTTGATTTGTAAAATTTGAAATGATTTTAAATGAATAAGTCAGAAGTCATTAAATGATTTTGTTTTGAGACAGCAAGATAAGTTCACTGGGTAAAACTTTTTATTCCTTGCGCAGCATAATAAGGCCTGTAATTTTGAATTTTGAAGTTTCAAGTCGTCTCTACTGTATATATAGTGGGAAATATGCGAGACACAGGCACACCGACAAATACAACAGTGATATTCGAGGACATCCTTTCCGACTACATCCCCACCCTTAAGCACAATTAAACGCAAGACATTATTCTATTTTAGTAAGTTCTAAGGCCCCTTATAACAAAATTAAGATTCCAACACATGATTGCGACACAGGTCTGAAATGCTAAGAATGCAGTTGTATTCAAAACAAACTCTATGAAACATTTTGTAAAAATAACTTGAAATATAAATAAAGAAAGGGAAAATATAATAATAATAATAATAATAATTTCTTTATTTTCACCAAAAAATTATATACAATAATATTTTTACAAAAACATATTTTTTCTTTTATATTAATAAAAAAAATTAACTTTAAGTTTAATTGTTTTTAACTGCTTTTCATTTGGTGAGAGCCCTCAGTAGATGTAAAGCTCATCTAGAGCGAGGGCTCTGCCTCGAGTTTCTTCTCCATATCTTATATTTATATTTTTATAGAATTTTTTTTTTCCTTTTTCTTATTATTACATTATTTATCTATATATCTATATATAAATAAATTCAAGTGGTTATCAGGTTATTTTCGAGTCAAGTAGTTAGTTAGTCTTGTGAGTTAAGATATTGGTCCAGTAAGTAGGTTTTGATTTCTTTTTTAAATGTGTTAATATTTTGAATAGTTTGTAGAGAGTTAGGTAGTTGGTTGTAGTAAAGTGGTCCTAGGTATATTGGGTGTTTTTGTTTCTTATCAGTCTTACATAAAGGTGTTAGTACATAGTTAGTCTGTTGTGTTCTTGTCAGGTAAGTATGGTGTAGTGTTTGTTTGTTTTCATTTTGATAATATTTTATTATAACAGCTTTTTTGAATAATTGTTCCACAGGTAATACATTAAAGTCTTTAAAAATTTGTTTTGAGGAATACAACACAGGTTTTTTAAGTGCTATTTTTAAAACTGCTTTTTGAGCGACTTCCGCATCTTTAAGGTAAGTGCTCGCAGCACTTCCCCAAGCTAGGATACAGTAGTTTAAAACTGATTCAGTCAGTGCGTGGTATAGCATTTTTAAAGTTCTTTTATTAGCGAAGTCTCTGACCCTGATGAAAGCATACATGGTTTTTCTGACTCGTTTTACTACCTCTATAGTCTGAGCTTTCCAGTTCAAGTGATTGTCAACAATAACCCCTAAATATTTAATTTTGTCAACTCTTTCTATTTTATAACACTTGCAGTCTGTATTTAAAATGATATTTGTATTTTGTCGCGTCTGTGTCAGTAACTGCGTCGAGTAAGTACAAAGTTGTTGGTGCAGTTTTAAATTTAAGTGCATGGGAGGCTGTCCGCGTTTGTCGAGTGAGAAACAAATGTACTTAGTTTTCTTTAAGTTCATTGTCAGTAAGTTGTCGTCGAACCAAGATTTTACTTCAGCCAGACCAATAGTGGCTTTAGAAAAAACTTGATTCCAGTTAAGTCCCCTAAAATATAATAAAGTATCGTCTACAAAAGATATTATTTCCATGTAAGTTGCTTAAATCAAGTAAACTGTTTACGTAAATTAAAAAATCCATGGTGAAATCACCGTGCCCTGTTGGGTTCCAAACTTAACTTGTTCAGAACTGCTAAGCAGTCCATCAAGTTTAACTATTTGTTGTCTATTTCGAAGGTAACTTTTAAACATTTGTAAACAAATGCCTCTAATACCTGCAGAATAGAGGGTTTCAATCAATTTGGCATGAGAGATTGTGTCAAATGCTTTTTTCAAATCAATAAAAACAGCTATTGATTTGATGCCAAGATCTAGATCATTCACGATTAGTTCTGTCAGTTTGTACACTGCGTCAGCAGTGCTCTTCTTCTTTATGTATCCAAACTGATTGCTAGATATTATACTGTTGACTTCGAGATGCTCTAATAATCTGTGCTTAATACATTTTTCGATTACTTTAGCCACATTCGATAGTAGGGATATGGGTCTGTAATTTGCAGGGTCTGATTTATCCCCCTGCTTATGCAGTGGGATAATGACGGCTTGTTTCAAGACGTCAGGGAATGTACCTTGACTTAAACACAGATTACTTATATGAGTCATGGGTTTCACTATATTATTTATACTGAGCTTTAAATATTGAGACTTTATTCCATCTATTCCTGGGGCTGTGTCCTTATTAAGGCTGTTTATATAATTTCTAATTTCATTTTCAGTTATTATTTTAAAAGTAGTTAAAGTAGTTTTTATAGGCTTTTGATTTCTCTGTTGTTTGGGGGTCTGTTGACTGCTTAATTTTATATTTTTTGCTAGATTTGATCCAACATTGGCAAAATAATTATTTAACTGGTCAGCTATGTCTTGTTTGTCAGTATAAGTAGTGTTATTATGGGTAAGGGTGGTAATGTCTGTTCTAGTAACTTTCTTCTTATTTAAACATTCATTTAAAACTTTCCAAAGTCTGTCCTGAGTCTAGTTGGTCTGTCGGAAGTTTGTTTTTGAAATATTCTGCCTTGGTTTTTCTTATGAGTTTAGTTAAATAATTTTTATATTTGATGTATTTTTCTTTTAGTTTAGTGTTAAAAGGTTGCTTGTCTAGTATTTTTCTCATTTTGTCTTTCATTCTTTTAGAAGTCAGTAGTCCGTTTGTGATCCAGGGTTTCAGTCTTTTGTTTCTACAAGAAATTTTAATCTGCTTCGTTTGTGTGCATTCTGTTATGTTGTTTTGTAGAGTTTGTATAAATGTTTGTGTTGCTGTCTCGGCGTCCGTTATTGTGTACAAGTTAGTCCAGTCAGTTTGTGTGAGTTTTTTTTCAAGTTTATCAGTGTCAACAGTAGTATAAGTAAAGTGCTTTTTTGTAGGACTTTGATTTTCATAAATGTTAATATCTATTGAGACGCCCACTGGATAATGATCCGAAATCTTATTGTGTAAAATGAAGGGAGTATATTTATATTGATTTTTACATTTTAGCAAAATATGATCAATGCAAGTTGCTGAGTTATTCTCTTGCCTCGTCACTTCGTTTATGCAACTTATGAATGCATGAGAGTTTAGGATGTTAAGATACTCGTTCTTAGTATTTGATTCCTCTAATAAATTTAGGTTGAAGTCACCAGCCAGTATATAAAATAGTAACAAAAGGTTAACTATTACAACAATATCAACTGTTTTATACGGCAGTGTATAACGAGATAAAGGGGTTATGGGGCTTAATACCCCTTTTCTACGCGGCTTATTGCCCCTGGCCCCAGAAAATTGGGAAAATAGAAAGGGTGATTTGTCAGAGCTGATCTCTTCCTATGACAGGTAGCCATGAAGCCCCAACATACCCCCTCCCTATTCTACAGATGACCTATTGACAAAGTCATTCTTCATCTTTTTCCTGTCAAATATTTTTTTTTTATTTTTTCTGCTTTGTTTTCGGATTAATTAATTCAGAAATATGTATACAATAATACATACATATTATACACACACAGATATTATATACATTTATATATAACATATATACATATATACATGTACATAAAGAGGGAAAGCTAGATAGGGAGATAACAGAATATTTCTCAGTATTTTAGGGAATTGATATCAGGAAATTGCCATAACGAGGTTTTTTATTTTTCAATATTTTAGTTTTTCTTATTTTCTTAGCAACTAAATTGGACATTTAAAATTGCGTTTCTACCGATTCCTATATATTTTTTCAGACTCGATAAACTATCTCTACCTCATAATAAACTGCGTAGGCTTCCGCGGTTGTTGATATCTCTACCTCTTTTTATTTTAATTTCTAAATAGGGTAATTAAATTCATTTTCTCTATCTAGTGGGTCATTCCATATCAAATCAACACAGGTAAAAACACGTGATATCTTCAATTTTAATATAATTTGGCTGACAGGTAGGCACCATAGAAGGAAAAAAACATATTTTTGGTTCCTTTGGTGCAGCCATATTGCCTCAGTAGGATGGTGAATTCACTGTTCATCACAATTTGCAATTTCTATCAATGATTATTCGATAAATCATTTTATACAGTTTAACATACCTTAACACACGTTATGCGCTACTATGTCAAATCCCTTGACGGTCCCAAAATGAAACTTTGTGAACATTTTACTAACAGCTTAAGCTCTTTTTAGTAATTTTTTTAAAATTTTTGAGAATTGGCTTTTTGAGATATTAGCATTCTTATTTTATTTTTGCTCATAATTAAAATTTGCAACTAATTATCCAAAAGTATGCAGAAACTATTTGCAAGAGCCAAATTTAAGCTTTCAAACGCCACCATAATGAAAATCATACCCTATGCAGAATTATAGATAAAGCCATTTTCGTAGTCAAAGAAATGTTAAAAAATAACATTTTTTGGAAAATTCACCACCCTACTGCGACAATATGGCTGCACCAAATCAGCCAAAATCTGGATTTTTTCTTCCTTCTATGGTGCCTACCTGTCGGTCAAATTATACTGAACTCAGTGAGATCAAGTCCAAAACTGTACTTTTTGTGTTGATTCGACCTGGAATAACCCTAGTGTTACTTGTTTTGTATCTCTAATTTACATCGCCTTCTATGTTTGGCTATGTCGTTATCTCGCCTTTTTCTTAGTTTAACAATCTTATATTTACCCAGACAACCAGAAAATTCTATCCTCAATAAGTCGCTTATAAATTTATAAGGTAGATTTTTTGAAAGGGGGGGATCAATAGATAATAGTAAAAAAATTAACATATATAATATATATATATATATATATCTATTATATATTATATATTATATAATATATATATTTATATATATTATATATATATATATATATATATATATATATATATATATAATATAATATATATATAATATAATATATATATATATAACATCTCCGCGGTATAGAAATTCGTAAGCATAATCAAAAACTTGTTACTTTTCCTTCTTTCTAACGTTAGTATACACTGTCTTCCTTCAGTACTTAATTAATTATGTATTTGATAAATTTATTTTAAAATAATTATTATTAAATTTGTAAATAACCCGTTCCCACAGCCTAAGGACAAAAAATTATATCGTAAAAGTGAAGGCTTATGTGTGTAATTAAACTAAATTGTTTTTCCTATATAATACCGGCATATTAAGCTTCATGGAAATTTATTCCCCTATGTTATTTTAAATATATATTTTATTTTTATCTACTAAATAGCTAATTATTTATATTTTTAATTAAAAACAACTAATAAAAATATATTGTTGCTATTGATTTATATTATGTTAAATTTCTTTTATTAGCTTTTACTTTTACTCATTTATAGCTTAGGTTTAATAGAAAAGTATCGCGGTTGTACTAAAGACCCGACACCGGGAATTCACCTGAATATCCGTTTCAGGTGCTTTGATGACCTGGTAAAAATTGGTAAAAAAAATATATATTAAAAAAATTTAAGTTATTACCCATTTTTTAGAATTATATTACAAACAATAAGTCATCACATACGAGAGCTGTGCTACTCTCTCTAGAACAACTTTATATTACCTATAGTTTGAATATGTAACAAACAAAACTATAACAGAGCGAACAAAACTAAATTAACTAATAAATAAAATGTAAAATGTATTTATTTTTACTATATTTGTAATGTAATGATTTTATAAAATAAACATATTATTATTATATTATAAGTCTGATTTTTAAGTCTGCCTAAACCTTTAACGTGATGACACGGATAACACATTTTTAAAACTATAAAATTTTTTTCAAGAGTTTTGGGGTATAAATTAGAGATTTTTCTTTTATTTTTTTTTTTGAACAGTTATGTCGCTGGTTCTATTAATCACAATCTAATCTATCTATGTACTAATTAGTATCAAATTAAATGAACCTAAAATAAGACCCCTTTCGTTTTTTACAATAAACCCAATAAGTACAGCGCTATAGGTCAAAAACTAATTTTGGACCAATTTTTGATATTTAAAGACGCACAGGGGCAAAACTTCTTCGATCTAAAATGGCAAACCATTTAATCCTTTCAGGGAGCCAAAATAAAATAATCTAACGGGTTAAACCTTTGGGGCTTGAAGGTCATGAAATATTCAACAGGTTCTTGTACTATCATATGACAAACTTATATAGGACAACAACTGTGTGGCGGCATAGCGGCCACAGGGAGGCGCGGAACTCCTAGCGCCGACTCCACGGAGCGGCCAATAGGTCAAAGGCCTCTTGTTTATATTTTTGTCCTAATACTTAAGGATGTTTGCTCTAACAAACAAATTAACAATTCCTTCAAGAACAGCAATCTGTAATTGTATGCTGCAGTTCTCGAGACATGACGCACATGATCAAGTTACCTGATGCACACTACAACTTGCCATATATATTGTCTACAAGTACAAATGGCCCAATATCAATTTTATAATCCAAAACATCTAATTATATTTTAATTTATACATCTGAAAAAGAATCAAAACCTTATAAAACAACATTCCACGACCTCCTCATTAGAAATCAATTTATGAGAACTTTGAAGGAAAGAAAACTAAAAACTAAAAAAAAAAATAACTTGATACTATAATAATACAGAAATTTATGCTAATTGTAGTACTAAGTTTTTTTTACATTTTTATTAAAAAATCTGATATATATCCACCGATATTTCCACGACAAACCAAAGCTAACAAGTAATTTTAAAATATCATTACTTAATAAACAATACTTATTGAGAAAGTATACATTTTAAAACAATAACGACATTAGGCTCAAATATATAGACTGATATATAAATTTACAAGATTAAAACTAATACATAGCATACTTCAAAATTGATCTTGAAAATGTTATATATGTATTGTAATTATTATGACTATATTTTAGCAATAAAAATTAAGCAATGATTATATATTATCAATCTATTAAATTTACTCTAACAATGTGTACCAAAATTTAAAAAGAAAATTGAAATATTATTTAAAATATTTATCGACAAGTATATTCTTGTTCGCAACAAAAAAAAAGTTAACAGATAATATCTTTGAATTAAGGAGACGTTAAATAATCACATCTAATTATTTATACATTGTTAAAATCATTTTTTTTTAAATAAATTAAATTATGTAAATTTAATAATTTTAGATTGACTGATAAAATTGAAAAAATTAATGCAGCAAGTTTTTTTTAAATATTAATGGATTGAAAAAAGATGAAATAATAATTAAAAGAAAGGATAAAGAAGGAATTATAAGAACAGATTATTGTAATCAAATATTTTTAGATCAAAAACATTCCAAGAAATTAATAGAGGGGAAAATTGTATTAAAAGCCTGAAAATTTTCAATACATAAAATAAAGCTTCAAACAGCAAATGTTTACAGCTGTTATGTAAAGGGATATTCGAATAAAATTTATAAGTTCTCCATCCCGATACAATGAAAATTGATAAACTTAATATTCACAATAGATTTATTAAAAGCACCACTTATTATCGATAAATCCATCTAGGATTTTAGGTAGGATTAGGATTAGGTCTAGGAGCTAGACCTCAAAATTTTTTTACTAGTTCAAACCAAATTTTTCTGAAAATATTCCTTTGATTATGAAGAAAAACATAGTCTGCCTGTCCAGAGTGGAGCCCTTCATATTATTGCGCATGCTTAAAATTTTATAAAATAGAACAAAGTTCAGTTATAAGTGGTTCCCTGTCTAAAACACGAAGAGATTTTTTAAAGATGATAAAATGTTCTTTTATGAAACGAGTGTAATCATAAAAATCAGATAAACCACAATCATCAAAATCGAATAACTACAACCAAAGTTATGACTCTCAAAAACGCCAAAAATGGTTAATTTATGCACAAAGTTAGTGAATTTCTTTGAAGAAATATAGGATTTTTGTTCATTTCCTTGGCCATTTATCAAATATCATAACTTTAGTTGTATTTAGTTATCCGATATTGATGAAAAAACAATTGTTGTATACGTAGAACATTTCATCAACTTTGAAAAATGTTTTCTTCATGTTTTGCATCAAAGGGAATCACTTATTGCAAAAACTGGAATTTGTGCGATTTTCTAATATTTTATGCGAGGGCATTCATATGAAGGGCTCCACTCTGGATAGGCTGACTATGCTTTTCCTATCTATAATTTACTATACTAATAATTTAAGGTAATTTCCAGAAAAATTTGGTTTGAAGTAGTACAAAATGAGTCACATTTTTTAGGCCTGGCTCTTGGACTATGTATTTATGCCTAGTAGTAAAGGTGTAAATGTAGTAAATTATGTCTCTGGGACGCTTTTTGCCAGTTAATGTATTTATACCTAAAAACACCAGTCTCTCTTCTAAGACGTAATGTCTAAAGGAATAAACAAGTCCCAAAAATTATTTCGTCAAGCAAGACTTCTATTCTCAATTCATTTAATAATTCATTCTCTCCGTAAATTTACATCTTTATGACGTTTTGGTCGTTGACGTCATTAACCCAAAAAATGAATCAGCAAAATTTCATGAACCACGAAAACATTTGTCCCTCAGTTGGAGATTTGGCATGAATGTAGTCGTATATAAGACCAATGTATGTGCAAAGTATTATCTTATTATCAGAATTAGGTCAAGTTGTATCAAATCACTTGTATATGTTTTTTAAAAGATTGTATAAAAATTGGATGATAATCTAGTTCTAGTTGAATCATTAGTTTTTTTTAAGGAGATTTTGTGGTATAGACTTACCACGATGTTTAAAAAACATAGTCTGTAAACAGCTCTGGTGATGACGGTAACCGCGTTCAGTTATTATTGGTTTATACTATTGTGGTTGACAATAATATTAATTGTTTTTAATTATAGTGTGTTTTTTTATTATACATCGTGGTAATCTAATTGAGTTGAAATTTAGTACAAATATATGCCTTTATGTAATAAATAAGAGTACGAAATTTCGTTTTAATAAAGCAAGCATATCTATGGTTTTTGTTAGATCATAAAAGTCAGCATTCAGTTATCATAAAAGTTAGGAAGTAGCATCCAGCAATTTTTTGTTTTACAATTATATTTATTTTTTAGAACTAAACTTTTAAGTCAATTTATAATTAGTAAAATAATTAAACCTGGAGACTGCGCACAAATCAAGAACTGATGGAGCTGTACCGTCAACCAGATATTGTCTCCTTTATAAAGGCTGGAAGAATCAGATGGCTTGGCCATGTCGCGCGAATGCAGGAAGACAGAGTGCCCAGGAGATTAATGGATGGAAGGCCTGGAGGTGGAAGGATGAGAGGGAGGCCAAGAGTGAGATGGCTGGAGGATGTTGAAAGCGACCTGAGGAGGAAAGGCGTTCGCTCATGGAGGAGACGAGCGCAGGATAGAGACGAGTGGAGAGGCATTGTTTTGGCGGCCAGGGACCTTCAAGGACTGTAGCGCCGACGAGTGAGTGAGTGAGTGTGAAAATAATTAAACATCCAAAAAATCCTATAGATCCTGACCAGGAGCTAACCAGGACTGACACGTAGGCAGACTGGTCTGCTAACTAATAACTCCAAACGGACCATCATCCAGAGGAACTCCTTTATACTCATCTAGAAGATAAATCAAATGCGCTGCTGAGCTGTTCTATCATTGTTAATTTATCAAAACGTTGTTTGGAATTTGTTTGTGAAACCGAAAGTCAAATAAACAAGTAAAAAAACTTATTACACGCTACTCAATCTGACAAAATCTTCGGGGTTTATTTGTTCAAGACGTTTAGTCAGTTATACACACTGTAAAGTAATCATTGAGAGCAGAGCTTGACTAAGCAAAGCAATTTGCAACGATAAAATACTTAAATTTAATAGCTTCTTACTATAATAATTACATTCAAAATACTATATTTGCAAATATATATTAATAAGGGTTGAAGGCTTTAACAATTTAACGTTAATTGATGACATACAAGACAAATTTCACTAAGAAAACTTGAATTTCCTCATGTCGTACGTGCCAGTCGATAATGGTTTTGAGTGACTATTGAGAACACTGACAGGCAGTGTGTTCAAGTGAAAATGTTGCCCGATTTTTTTTATTTCTCTAAAGAACGGGTTAGAAGCGGAAAATTGAGATTTCAAGGTAGATATAGTTAGGAAAACAGACCTCCCTAGACGTCGAATTTTCCGCTTATACTTTACTTTGTACAACAAGTTATCTTTCAACTGACTTTGAGAGGGAAATGTTTTGTGATAGGTTAAAACTGCTGTTGCCTAAAGAAACCTTACTCTGATAGGTTCTTTGATTTTCAGAATTCCCTCACTCATACCATTGCCTTCAGAAACACTAATTGAAGCCGCAAGAAAAACAAAAGTTAATTATTTATGTATAAACGGCAGCAAAGTGAAATAAATAACTCGAATGCATTTATGTCGCATCAGAATCGAACTCAAAATCAATCACCCCTCCCCTTGCTCCATTCAAACTGTTACACAATGAGGAAAGTCGCATAAATAGACAATGGCCCTTGTGATAGAGTCATTTTCAATTTTCATTTTCACCTCGTTTATACTTTACGTATAGTAGAAAATATTGTGTGCGCACTTACTTCCACACAGATATTTTCCACCCGGAAAATATCTGTGAAAATATCAGATATTTTTCGGGTGGAAAATATCTGAACCGGGATTTCACCTGAATTATCCATTTCAGGTGTTTAAGACCTCCTGAGTGGTTTTAACTGTTATGCTTATTATCTAGAGTAAATATGTATTTATATATACTTAGTGATTACAGGGTTCGTATGCAGACTTGATACGAATAATCACCCAGTGTTGATACTCCTTAGGGGCTTGGCGTGGATAATTAGCTACTAACCAATAGATAACTTTTAAAAAACCACAACATCGGTGTTGAGCGGCAGAAAAGATCTAAAATATCCGAGGTTTTTTAGTTTATTTATTAGTTTCATTTATACATTCGGTAAATACATAACGAAAAGGAATCTAACAAAAAATAATAAAAGAACAAATATTAAGAAATAAACACAACAAGCCCGCAAAGTGTCTCAAGTACTGACCACGCGAAAAGGATAATGGTCAGTGAAAGAGCGAATAGTGGTCAGTGAAAGAACTATAAAAATCCATTCCGATGGCAATTCGAACACAGGTTATATATTTAAAAAGCTTGTTGATAATGCGAAATATGAGAGATTGTTTACGAAAGCTACGCTCTTTATGATATTGCAGTTTCCACTCCAGAGCAGGTCTGCATAAGAGCACTTGGGGTTTGTTCTTAATAGCCGTATATAAAACCTCTTCAAGCGAGCCAGCTGACCGTTCCACTAGTCAAGAGCTCACAACACAAGAGGCTATTAACCATCAAACACGAGTATTTCGAGAGTATTTTAATTTAATTCGTCTATTTTTTTATCCAAGGTCTTCAATTTTTACGATGATTTTTTACGATAAAGGCCGTCTATTGTTAGGGTATCATACCACATCAGAGTAGCGAAAAAAAATAAGGTATCACACTTTCATCCAACTAATAATCGTGAACAAGTCCATAACACAGTATATATTAATAATAATGACAATTTAGAGTCTTGTTGATGATGAGGGATAATTTCTGCTAAAATAATATCAAGGATCAGCAAAAATTCCACTCAAATATTTATGTAAAATTAGCAATAGTTTATCAAAACAATAATTTTCCTTCCCCGTCTCCTAAAAAGAAAGGGTAACATTAGTAAAAAAAACGTAACACCCATTTTTCATCAAATGTCGACGTTTTAGCAACTACAGATCCCAAAAACTGGTGCAGTTATGTATATATGTATGAATGTGTAGATATGTACGTTTTCTGTAAACACGCAACCCAGTTATAATGAAACTTGGCACGAAAATCAAGATCCCATGAGAGGAAGAAATAATTAGATTTTGGAATTAATCCAACCCAGCGAATCAAAATGGGGTTACTTTGAAGTTTAAAAAATTATAAAATATACCAAACAAATTTTAGTTGGATTTTTGACGTTTTTGAATTGAATTATTAAGTAGAAAAAGACCTCTACCACATCCGTGGTCAAGGATCAGTACTCTAGATGATATATATATATATATATATATATAATATATATATATATATATATATATATATATATATATTATACACACATATTCTTAATCAGTGAGTCTTTCGTTAAAAATAACCCCATATCTCCTCCATGAGACCTAAACCTATACGGTTGCCCATAATCGGCAACCGTATTTAAACTTTTACTTAATGCGATAATAGAGATAAGAATTATAAATTATTTTACAACAATACTTTCCTTACAAAAAAATAGCAAGGAAAACATTAAAAAATACACAAGAAAAAAAGTAAATACTTTTTTAAAAAAATTCCAGAACCTGTTACTTTAAAACTTTAATTTAAAAGCTCATCCTAAAAACACGATAAAAAATAAAATAAAATACAAAATATAAAAAAAAATAATTCGAAAGCTTAGAAAGATAAAACATAAAATATGGACCAATAAAATAATGATAAAAAAACAACTCCAGAACTTCAGGCTTTTTAATAACGATACATAGAACGTATGTAAACGCAACTATATATGTACGTAAATAGTATTGCAACAAGTGTAGTCAGTACGAAGTAATAACTTGTGTTTTAACAGTATAAATGCAGTCATAACAATATAACTACATATATTTGTTCTAAATACATTCTCTTTGCTTATTATCGTTAGACATATATATAACATTTGAAGAACTAAACGAAGGAACAAAGTAGAGAGGAATTTGAAGTAGTCGTGAAATCTAATACTGTAGAGGCAACAAGTGGACTCCGTAAAATGGATTTTTATTTTAAAGAATTTTTATTTAAGATTAATATCGGGTTATGAAAAGTATTAACATATTTAATATGTAAAGAAAATAATAACCATAAAACTATATGGTAGCACAGAGACGTACACAAATGGCGTCATCGGTATTTGTCATAATCATCAAACGCTAAAATAGATTCCTAAATAGTCAGTCTGTGAGCAGAATAATAAAAAGTCCATTTAGCTCATTAGGCTCGGCTCGCAGCGGCCTCTTCAGGGCTACTTATTTAACTTGCTAACTGGGATAGTGGGCTAAACAGGGTGAAGGTAGGGGATGTCCCCTGAAGAGATACTTTCAATCATTTATTTAAGTGATAACACTTTGCCATTAAAAAGTAATTATAAGATTAAACTAAATTATATTAAATTAATTTAACAGGATTTCAGGCATTCTTATGACGTGCTGAGTCTACCTGTGTGTTTTTGTGTGTGAGTGCGTGTCTGTCGTATAACTCTCACTATGTACATGCTAGAAAGTTGACACTTAGCTCAGAAATTACCCTTTAGGTCTTGTGCTTAAAAATGCTCCCTGCCCGGTAAGTGATGTTTTGCTGAGTCATCAAACATTTGACGGATAGAGTTGTAATTTAAGACAAATGTTTCTCTAAAGGCGATCAATCGATCCACAAAATTCCATCTAGATATTGAATCGAATCGAAAATATTGACTTTTGAATTTTCAAACTTTACCAGCCAATAAATTTTCTTACCGATTTTTAAAGTTCGATATATCTATTACCGTAAGATTGCGAAAACTGAATTAGTAGAGAAAATTCCATAGCTATAGTACTTATAGTTGACAAACATATACCTAATTTTTTATTCATTAACACAAATAGTCATCTAATCTTAAATAAATCCGATATACAATAAAATCGCTTAAATAAAAGTTAACTGAAATTTCGTATATTTTCGTCAATTTTCTAGCGACATTATCAAGAGGTACCATTCTGAGACATCTCCCAATTATCTGGAAATGAAAAACCCGTTCAAAAACATAATAAATGGAGAGGTCGGCCACGTCCTTCGGGGAAAAGAATGGGATTTTTGACTAATAGGGATGTCCAAGGGCTAGGAAGTGGGTAGGGTAGGGAGAGGGATCAAGAAAGAATAGGTGGGTCTAGAGGACTTCACAGTGAAATATGTCCGTCTGTCAACAGACCGGGATGAAGTAATTTGTCAAAGTGGCATAGAGGGGTAGAGATGGACCTCTATGATGATTTATCCTGTGCTTCAAGCACTCTATTGTTTAATATAGAGTAATTTACTTTCAACCAATTATAAGGGGGGTGGAGATAGTAAAAAGAAAATGCATAAAAATAATCAAAGAATTCCATTAAAGGTTCAAAGAATTTATAACTTTTTAAAACACTTTAAACCACTTGAATCTTAGAGCCATGCCTGCAAAAATAAGTCATGTGCTACATAAAACCAATGGTTTTAGAAAATACATCTCGTAAGGTGAGCAAAATTAGCCTTCAAGAATCAGCTACCGTTGATACTTGCTGTTAGATATGAATATCCCTGGACCGGTTTCGGCTTAACGCCATCATCAGCAGGCGGGCCGACACGCGAGCTCTTGAGACTTCTCGTCTCAATGAGCACTACGAGCTCTTTGAAAATCTACAACCTTTATATTTAAAAATAGTCTATTCAAAGTGAAGAACTTCACAAAATGGCACATGCTAAAATTTATGAAAAAATCTTTTGCAAAGGCATCGAGACTAAACCATGACAATTAAATCATTATCGCAAAAATCTATAAAGAAATGTGTAAAGAAGTTTAGAAAGACTTTAAAGCATAGGGAAATTGTCAGAAAGTTAATAATAATAAAAATGTTTTGCATGTCTTTTCTATGTAGAGTTTGTAGAGTCGTATTAATTTTAAATAAACCTTTCCTATGGATATCACTTCATTTTTATTTGTTTTCTTCCTTCTGAATATAAAATTTTGTTCTCACCACGAGAGTAAAGTGCCATAATTCCCGAAACAATAATTCATGCTTCCGCATTGCTTTTTTTACTTCTCTATTTAATTGGGGGATGGAAACGCTGCTAAGTTCTTAAAATTGTTTATCGAGATTTATACACGAGTAATTTAACAAAATCAATTACTCTTAATGACCTCTTGGCGTTGCCAAGAGACCATTCCATCTCTTAGGTAACGCCATGAGAGACAGGAGAGGTGACTTACATTTGTTAGATTGACGAATAAATATAAATTCAAAGTTCTTAATCATTTATTAATATACTAGGCAATTGCAAGAGTGATTAATTAAATTAAACAAGGAAAATTAAAAAAATATTCCTTTCGTAAAGTATAATAATAGTTTAGTTTGCTTAAAAAGCAGGCAAATAATGTTATTTTATAGACGGAAGGTGTAAGTTTCTCAAAATATTCTTCAAGTTTCGAGGGCCTCTAAAAAAGGAATAAAATATTTTCATTCATGTCGATTTTTTCCTTTGAAGTTTCGGCGTAAAGAAATGTTTGGGGGAGGAAATAAACGGAGATTTTATTTTTCCTCTCAACTGCTTATCATATTAATTTTATAAATTTTGCAGAACATTAAAGCTTCCTTGAAGTCGATGCTTTCTGTACGTGCTATTTACCCACCACGGTGGTAAGATAGAACACAGCATTAGCTGCTGCGTTCGTAAGACAGCTGTTGTGATTGTGAGAAGAACACAAAACAATATCATCTGCTGTGATCGTGAAACAGAACACAGCATCAACTGCTGCGTTCGTAAGATAAAACAGAGCATCAGCTGCTGCGTTCGTAAGACAGAACACAGCATCAACTGCTGCGTTCGTAAGAAAAAACAGAGCATCAGCTGCTGCGTTCGTAAGACAAAACACAGCATCAGCTGCTGCGTTCGTAAGACAGCTGTTACGATTGTGAGAAGAACACAACACATCATCATTAGCTGCAATCGTGAGACAAAACGCAGCATCAGCTGCTGCCTTCGTAAGAAAATGTACAGCATCAGCTGTGCGATCGTGAGAAGAACACAAAACAGTATCTGCTGCTGTAATCGTGAGACAGAACACAGCACCAGCAGCTGCGTTCGTAAGACAGTACATACGTAGCTGTTGCGATTGTGAGAAAAACACAACACAGCATCAGTTCCTACGAAAGGAACGAAGAAAAGAGTCTCTCCACAAAACTATAATTTATTCAGTTGAATAAATTATAGTTTTGTCGAGAGACTCTTTTCTTCGTTCCTTTCATTATGAACAACTCCACTAGTGCTCATTCAAAATCATAGTTCCTACGAGTTTGAGACAATACTCTAGCTGAATTGCCTGCTTAGATCAGCTAGAGTTATTTCTTACAGGCCACTCTATAGCCGATCATAGAACTACAATGAAAATCATAGCCTGCTGTGAGCACAGAGAGAACTCAAGCTGATCGTACATAACCATCAGTGATAGTAAGAGAGTACTCACTACTCTAACTTTCAAAACATAAGGCATAAACAACATAATTGCGGCTCAATAAATTATTATAGGATTCGTCTTTCTTATAAAATACTCGCCAAACCCGCTTGACCCTAAAGGCGTATTTGCGACTAATGCCTTTAGGGTCAAGCGTTAATTTATTCATATGTACTCAATTTTATTGGGATTGGTGAGCACTTTATGAGAAAAGCGATTCCTTAATGATTTAGATTCTTCATTATAATATAAGTATTTAGAAAGCCGTAGAAACATAATAAGACTCATTACCCAACTTAAAAGGGGGGGGATCAGACGTTGACTTGCGAATCCTAACAGCTAACTTGAAATTTGTGCCGTAAGAAGCACACATCTGTAAAAAAATCATAAAGGTAGAGCATTTCATTTTGTTTCAACGATATGAGAGAAACGTGAGTTTTCATCCTCCTTGCGGTTTCATTTTGAAACGTGCGGTTTACTTAGCTTCATGATTAAGTTTTGGAGAATAAAAACGGGGTAAGGACAAAGGATGGAAATTCTCAAACACATATGCTGTCCGCACGCTAACTTTTCTAAACAAGTCAACGCCTTTGGAAAATGTGTTACACCTCAAATCATTAGAAAAATGGATAAGGCTTTGTGACGTCACCAAACCATTTGTTAATTTTACAGACACAAGTCCCTGATTCACCTTAAAAATCCAGAACACAGAAACTGAACAGAAATCTGTCAGAAATATAGAATTTCACAAACCACTTCTAAGCACCAATCTTCACATTTTTTTGGAACGCTAAGAGTTAATTGAGACAGAAAATTGTAAAATAAAGAATAATATTATGAAAGCTTTAAAGATTTATTACAAAAAATAAGTTTTATGAAAGAAATTTTTGAGTGGATTTGGGAGCTTTGAAGCTCCTGTTTAGAGCTTTAGGAGCCCCAAGATCTTCTTGTTGGAACTCCCTACCCCCCTGGTCCGGGAAAGCTTACAACCGTAGTCCCCCGCACAATAGTTAACGAAGTAAGAAAACTCTTTCTCATGTAATATTCATCAAGTTTGTTTCAAAGAAACTGCGAAAAGTAAGTTCATTTATCACAATTTCTTGTACTTTCTAAGGCAACAGATTTTACCGCTAAAATAGACCACATCGTCGACCTCAAGACATTTCACTGTAAGAAGAGCTAAATATAATTATAATAAGAAAAATAAATAAAATCTTGGTTCTAAGAAAATATTTAAATATATCAATAGCAGTGCAACTACTTTACACAATAAAACAAGATGCCATTGATCTTGGCTGCAACGCAATGTCAGCACAAGGAGCCGCTTCGCAGCCCTAATAAGTAGTTTTGAAAGTGTGGCAAACTGCCAAGTGATACCGGCCAAATATTTAGTCAAATGTTATAGTTGAAAACCGTTATTTCACGAATTAAATATTTTTTTTGGCATGGTAGGTTATAGTCCGAAATTGACGTCATTGCAGGAATAAATAGTAAATTTCCAATGTTGACCGCCTATACCGATTCCTGCAATGACGTCACACATCCCTTATAAAAACTTCAGGTAATAACCTCTGAATGGGTTTGGTTTGTTTACATCGAATTGAATCACCTTATAAATTTCTAACATCTCGGGTTTCACTTAAGATACTAATTTTAGTCGTTAAGTCGCAATCGCTTGTCAAAAATGAAAATTTACTGTGTTTATAACCAACTGCTAATAAACAATAAAAATATTTAAAATCTAAGACGGGGTTTATTTTTCTTATTTCTACTTTGCTAATTTTTTATAAGTCTCTTTTTATTTAAAGAAAATTAATTAATTAAAAACAATTTGGCTCTCCAATCTGCTCTCTATTTTAGCTAAAAGGTTTCAAGACGGATTAAATGAAGCAGAATTAAAACAAGGAAAAAAAGAAAAGTACATTAGATGGTTTCAACCTGTAAAGATATTTGTATTATTGTGTTGAAAGAGTGATATTTCAGCACAGAGCCTTAGAACTTCTGAAAACAAAACCGTTTGAAAATAATTATTGAATTACCTGTTTCTACTGTTACATATTACGAAAAAGGATAATTTAAAGAAAGCAACAGTCCAAAACAGTTGAGATACGACTACCAAGCATTTAACTAAGGATCATATGACAACCAAGGGTCCTGTTTGACATTTCAACAACTAAGGATCCAGTTTGACATTTTAACATCTAAGGATCCTGTTTGACATTTTAACAGCTAAGGATCCAGTTTGACATTTTAACATCTAAGGATCCAGTTTGACATTTTAACAGCTAAGGATCTATTTTGACATCATAACAACAAGAGATCATGTTTGTCATTATAACAACCAGGGATCCTGTTTGACATCATCACAACCAGGGATTTTGTTTGATATCATGACAACTAGATATTCTAGTTGTCATAATGACAACCAGGGTTACTGTCTGACATTATGACTACCCAGGGTCTTGGTCGACATGATGCTGACTAGGTTGAGAGCTCAGTAGTGGAGTGTCAACTACTTTGGATAGCAGTCATCTTTTAATTATTTTTTTGTTATATTCTTTAAATTCCATCAAATTTCTCTTTTTTATTTGGTTTCTATATCTTAACATTCATATATTTATATTACATTGGTTCTTAAGAAATGGATCTTTTAGGGTTTCCTTCTAATTTTTAAATAATATAGATATTGAAAGCAAACACATGAATCATGGAAAATGTACTGCATATCTTTCAAATGAACGTTTTCAAACACCGATAATATTTGTCGTCCCTGATATTTGTATTATTCACTTTGTCACAAAGTGAAAGCACAAACGTTCAAATCCATCACAAAATAATAAATACATAACTGTATGGGACATAGATTGAAGCAATCAACATAGATAGAGGGACAATCTAATCAAAACCTAGACCGACTGTATTGACATCTGTTTATTAATCTATGTATGTGTACGTTCTATCTATATTCTCGCGTAATTGCTTTGCACTTCTGATAATTCAAAATATGCAACTATTTGTATAGAATCATAAAACAAGATGTTAAATATGGTTCAACGTTTTAAGCGTATTTTTAGAAACTTAAACTAATGAGGTCATTGATATTAAATTAATAATGGTTTTATATATATATATATATATATATATATATATATATATATATATATATATATATATATAATATAAATATACATACACACACGCACATATATAAGTATCAGGGGGACAAATAGAATCCTCCTCCATTTATTTCCTTCATCCAAACAACATCATGAGCGTCATTTTCTGATGAAAATTTTCTAAATTGACCAAGTTTAAAAATGAAATGTTATACATAAATGGAGGGGATCAAACAAATAAATATTTTTAAAGGATCAAAGTAAAAAAGAAACATTACTGTAACATTCCCCCTCTCCCCTCTTTGAAGAAAAATATGTTTACCCGGGTAAATAATTAATTTAAACACCTCTCTCTTTTGTTAGCCAAAAAATATAATAAAAAAACCCTGCCTCTATTAATTAATTTAATTACGCGAGTGATAAGCCGCCTTAGAAAAAAAATAATATGTTTCCATTTTTTTAATGACATTATGAAAATTATGCACCCCTATCTCAGGGAGGGGGTATAATCACTTTTGCGAAAGTTAAAAATTAATAAAAAATAATATAAGTTGACCAAAACATAAAAAATAAGATCAGAGTCAGAGTATCGATCTAGCAAACTCTGACGTACTGGGCTTCATATACTACCACTACTTAATCAAGTAACACGTTTTGTAGCTCTTACGTCAATATGTTTTTGTAATTGAAAGACTTATTTTCTTGCTTTGACTTGAAGTTTTCAATTTTCCTAAAGTATTCCCCCTGAAATTTACAAACTAAAAACTTATTCCGTAAACTAGTTTTATCTAAATATTCCTGTTTTAGACACTCTGGATAACTGCCTCCGAAATTTGAGGCCAAGTAAAACTTAAAGGACACACAGGAGGGAATTAGTCTCTCTTCAGAGAAGGTGGGGTGTATAAATTTTGGTCTAGTCAAACTAGAAGGTCTAAGGTTGCCGGAGGAACTAGAAAAGACGGAGGGGGTAAATATAGTGCTTACTGAGTCCAGTGTGAAAACTTTGAATTTTACTTTCCCTCCGAGTTCTGTTTATAAAACCATGGAAAGTTTTATGATTAAACATTTCCCTTTCCTTAATTTCAGCTCCATTTTCATACAGTGTTGCTCTGTTTCAGGAGTAATTTCAGTTCTATTCTAAGACATTATTAGTTTTGTTTCATTTCACGCAAGTGTAGCTGCGTTGTTAATTTTAGTTTTATTTCGAGCAAAGGTTCATATTGTGTATTTATCTATTGTGGACGAGCCGCTACAAAGATTTTAATAGAAAATTATATATAACATTTCGCCTATGAGGTTAGTCGCTTAGAACTCAAGGAGTAAGCGAAATGAAAGACATATTGCAATTCAGAAGAATATAGTTGTCATGTAAACCCATGAATAAAAGCAACAAATACTCAAGTACGGGGTGCCTCGGGACTTAATCCCACCATACTAGACTTGCTATGCTCGTCCTCAGATATTAACTACTTTAGTTTCATTCCAAGGTCACCCATCCAGGCACTGACCGGCCTAGATGCAGCTTAACTTTTATGATACAACAAAAATCATAGATATACTTGTCATATTGAAACCAAATTTAGTATAATTATGTATTACTTATGTTATGTTTAATTATTATTCTTCTTTACTTTGTTGTCATAGCAACGATTTAACACATTTGTTTTGATTTTGTAATGTTGAATTTGTCATTATTGTTTTTATGATTACAATATTAATATGTTAAAATACTTCTTTTCTTTTACTTTATTATTCTAATACATGATAAATCTGGCGACGAGGATTAAAAGGTCGCAACATGGATCAGCAGCAACTCAACTCACTTATCGGAGCTTTGACGGGATTAGTTGCATCATTACAACAGACTCCAGGTAATAACCAAAATACATCAGTTAAAGATCAACTTAAAACACAGTCTATACAGTTTGAGAAATACGATGAATCAGTTGAAAGCTTCGATAACTATATCTTACGACTAGAAAACTATTTCAAACTTAAAGGTCTTACAAGTAACAACACTGAAACTGACGAAGCTAAAGTTATGGTATTAATCAACTGTCTAGGAGGGAAATATTTTCAGTTATTAACTAATCTTACATCACCTGATACGCCTGATAGCAAATCTTATAATGAACTCACTACACTTTTAAAAGATTATTTAGCTCCTAAAATTAATATTCTTGCATTACAACATAAATTTCTCTCAAGAAAACAGAAACCCGGTGAGCAAATCAATCAATACATTACCGAGCTAAAAGAACTGATCAAACAGTGTGATTTTAAAGCTAAATGTAAACAAAAAGCATGTTCTGTAGCATTGTTAAATCAATTATTACGAGCCCAATTCATACGAGGGCTTTACGATACTGATATTCGTCAAGCAATATTACAATGTGCTGATATCGAGTTTGACAAAGCCCAAGAACTTGCTTTAGCTATCGAAAGCTCTAAGATACAAACTAAAGAAACGTTCATAGATACTCCTAGTTCTAGTAGAGATGTTAATAAGATCTCCCGAACCCAGAGATCGCGTTCCAGATCCAACTCTGCTTATTCAACTCAATCTAATCAAAGTAGCCCTCCGGATCACCCAACATTATTAGAAAACTGGGGTTACAAGGCCTATGTTTGCACTGGACGGAATTCGCATCATACTACTGATTGTCAGGTCAAAGACAAACTGTATTGCTCAAGCTGCTCGAAACGACGACATGTTCCTAAAGTTTGCATCTCAACTCTCCGACGAAAGCTATCTTACGTTAGAAATATAAATCATGATTTGGATTCCGACTCAACAGATGAGGAACACGACGTTAACAATATTATTGATATTAATACTCAAACAATAGAACATAAATACGAACCTAAAATGATGATCAACATACAGTTAAATAATAAAAAATTTTCATTCGAATGCGATACAGGAAGCCCTATTACCATCATAGGTAAAACAGATTTGATAAATTAAACTTAAATACACCTTTAGAAAAAACCCCTCTACAACTTAGGTCTTACACAGGACATATTTTAACCCCTTGGGTTTATTAAGTACCTATTCTTATAAAAATAAACACTACACAGGGGATTTATATGTAGTACCGACAGATAGTAGTGCTATTATGGGTCGTAACTGGATACGCGCCTTAGATATCAACATACAAGATATGTCACATTTACAGAAAACGATTAACAACAAAAATACAACAAATAATAATAATGAAACACACTATAATAAAATAAATACACAAAGAAACAATGAATCACCATCCCTTGAACAAATTTTAAAAGAATACGAAGATGTTTTCACGCCTAAAGTAGGAACGTTACCAAATTATTCAGGGACGCTACGCCTCAAACCAGATGCTAAACCTGTATACATAAAACCTCGCCCTGTGCCATATGCATTAATAGATAAGGTTGAAAAAGAACTTGACAAGCTTGAAGAAGAAGGTATTATCGAGAAGACTGATCTAGCTGAATGGGGTACACCCCTCGTCATTGTACCTAAAGGAGATGGAAAATCTGTACGTATATGTGCAGACTACAAAACAACAGTCAATCCACAGTTACATGACAATCGATACCCGATACCTAAAATCGATGATATTTTTCATAAAATGAGAAATGGTAAGTACTTTTGCACTCTTGATGTTTATAAAGCATATTTACACCTGCAAATGGACAGAGAAAGCTCACACATTCAAGCCATATCTACACACAGAGGATCATACTTAGCAAAACGACTATTCTTCGGCATTAAGACAGCGCCTAACGAATTCCATCGTGTAATGGATCAAGTTTTAAATGGGTTAGAAGGTGTAGCAGCTTATTTTGACGATATTATTCTTCAAGGTACTACAAAAGAAGAGTGCATGGCACGGTTAGTCAAAGTGTTGCAGAGACTAAGAGAGTATAATCTACATCTTAATAGAGACAAGTGTAAGTTTTTTGAAACCAGAATAAAATATTTAGGCCATATAATTTCAGTGCATGGGTTAGAAAAAGATGGAAGCAAAATTAAAGCTGTTGTAGAAGCACCTCAGCCACAAAATGCGGAACAGGTTAAACAATTTTTAGGCCTTGTTCTTTACTATTCAAAATTTTTACCGAATGCATCAACCTGGTTACACCGTTAAATAATCTCCTACAAAGGAACCAAATTCATCTGGTCTCTAGATTGCGAGAAGGCTTTTCAGAGGGCTAAGGCCGAAATATCCAGCTCTAGAATTCTATTCCTTTTACACCGGAACTCCCTCTTACACTTGCTACAGACGCTAGTCCCCACGGTATATCAGGGGTATTATCACACCAACTTCCTAATGGAGATGAACGCCCTATCGCGTTTGCTTCCCGATCCTTAACGAAAGCTGAACGAAACTACAGTCAGTTAGATAGAGAGGCACTCGCTATCTACTGGGCATTTAAGAAGTTCTTTCAATACATATACGGACGAAAATTCAAACTAATAGTAGACAACAAGCCACTCTCATTAATTTCAATCCTAGTAAGCAATTACCTACTCTCAGCTGGAAGGATGCTACGTTACGCGCAATTTATGTCAGGATTTGACTACACTATAGAACACAGAAGAGCGCAAGACCACCAAAACGCAGATTATTTCTCTAGAAACCCCTTACATATTCATTACAGTACATACATTGATAAAGATGAGGATTACGCCTTCCTCGCACTACAAATTAACCACATATCAAACGACACGATCACATACAAACAAATACAAATCGAAACCAATAGGGACACACATTTGTCAGAACTAAGACAACAGTTACTTGATGGAACGAAACGAGACCCTGAACTTACACTACAAGATGGAATTATATTTAGAAGTAACAGAGTCATAATTCCTCGGACTTTGCAGCCCTATCTACTACGAGAACTCCATTCAACTCACACAGGCATAGTCAAAATGAAAGCTATAGCTAGGAGGCATTTTTATTGGAAAGGCATTGACAGCGACATAGAAGATCTCGCAAAAGGTTGCTTAGCATGCTGCAAGGTTCAAAAGAACCCAACAAAAGCGCCCCTACACCAATGGGACACGCCTACAAAGAATTGGCAGCGCATCCACATTGATTATGCTGGTCCATTCCAAGGTTACCAATTTTTCTTAATTATTGATGCCAAATCAAAATGGCCAGAGATTTTCTGTCTCAAACGATCCCCTAATACAGCAACAAGTATACATTATTTGCAGGAAGTATTTAGTAGGCACGGGTTACCTGAAATACTAGTAAGCGACAATGCCTCTATCTTTAAATCAGACGATTTCCAAACATTTTGTTTGCAACATGGAATCCGACACAAAACTATAGCTCCCGGGCACCCAGCAACTAATGGTCAAGCCGAGCGCTACGTCCAAACGCTAAAACAAAAGCTGAAGGCAATGACAACTGAAGGTGGAACAGTGCAAGAGAAACTACATCAACTCCTATTCAAATATAGAATCACCCCAAACGAAGATGATTTGACACCAGCAGAACGTCTTTATGGTTATAATTTACGCTCTAAATTAGATCTAATACACCCACCAAGTCTTGAGACTGCTAGGGACAATCAAGCTAACACTCCAGTTTTTAAAAAGGGATTCGTCAAGGGTGATCGAATTCAGTCAAGAAACTATACAGGACCTACTAAGTGGGAGTTTGGTATAGTAGTAAAAAGATTAGGTAAACTACACTATATTGTCCGCCTAGACAATGGTTATGAAATCAAACGTCACTATAACCAACTTAGAGGATGCAAAATAGCAAACCCTCAAAAAGACCAATGTAAGGCAAAGAAAAAGGTGCGGTTTAATCCTGCTGTGATATACCATGAAGTTCAGTCTAAACCTTGTCTAAACCCTCTCTCTAGTCCTATATCGCCTAGAAATAGAGGACCACAACGACTAAGATTCGGAGGACGAGCAAGGCAAAATAACATGGAAGGAATAAATGAGCAAACAGGACTTAGGAGATCAAATAGGATAAGGCGACCACCTGACAGGCTTACGTACTGTTAGAATATTTTAAATAAGTGGCGGAGAACTGTTATGTTTAATTATTATTCTTCTTTACTTTGTTGTCATAGCAACGATTTAACACATTTGTTTTGATTTTGTAATGTTGAATTTGTCATTATTGTTTTTATGATTACAATATTAATATGTTAAAATACTTCTTTTCTTTACTTTATTATTCTAATACATGATAACTTAATAGTATGCACTTGAACCAAATTTCAACTCAAGTGGATTATTTTCCGATTTTTTTACAATTTTTTAAAAAACGCACACGAGTAATGACTCGTGTGCGTTCTTATTAAATCCTTATTAAATGTAATAAGAATTGATGAGATAGAACTTAGCTCATACGTTAGTTTTATATATAGCTAAATGCGTGCCAAATATCAATCGGATCATTTTTCCGCTTTTTATGATTTTTCGAAAATTTTGAATTTTTGTTGAGTCATTATTGTGGGTTACGTCATAAAAAAAACATTTTCCGAATAAAACAACTACAGTGATAGACTGATTTTTGTATTAAGTTTCAACTCTCTAGCATAAATAAATTAGGAGCTACGATGATAACAGACACACACCCACACATACAGACAGACAACTTTGTGAAAACCACTAAGGAGGCCTTAAAAACACTTGAGGATAATTCCGGTGACATCCCAGTTTCGGATTTTTTCGCGAATACAATACTTCTCCTACGGTATAGATGAGGAAAAGTGTAAATGTACCAAATTTTAACTCAAGAACAAATTATTATTCTAAATTAACAATCTTTTAACAACCTCCTTTTTTTATTTTTCGCGCAAACAATACTTTTTTCCTATATATGCACAAAGTAATAAGTAAAAAGCTAATAAAAGAAATTGAAAATAAAATAAATCAATAACAAAAATATAATTTTTTTACTTGTATTTAATTAAAAACATAAATAAATAACTATTTAGTGTACAAAGATAAAATATGTATTTAAAATATTACACAGGGGAATAAATTTCCATGAAGCGAAATATGCCGGTAGAAGGAGAACAATTTATTTTAATTACACTCATTAACCTTCACTTTTACGATATAATTTTATGCCCTTAGGCTGGGTGGAACGGGTTATTACAATTTAATAATTATGATTTCTAAATAAATATACCAAATACGTAATTAATTAAGCTAGAGGTAAAAATTAAGGCGTAATTAATTTAACCGAATGAAAAATCGCTAAAGGGTGCCTTGGGCCATTTGCCGCTGTGCGGCATCGACTTTACAAGCCTCATTGAAGCTCGAGGCCTCCCAGCTCAGAGGCCAATCTTGAACACGTATTTTTTTGCACCATTTGTTTTCACATAAAAGTTAGTTTTGAGTATAGCGAATTCAGAAAGAAAAAAATCCCTAAAAGATGGCTTACCGGGCGACCTTTGGTATTTCGCTAGGCTCGCCGTGGGCCTTTTGGTTTCACATTTGTTGCCTAATCGTTTTAAGCTTATTTTTAATTAATTAAGCGCAGCAAGTTGTAAGTTTCGCGGAAACATATGTTTCGACGCTTCGTGGTGCTATCCGACATCTTCAAAAGAGATTTCAGACTCATTCCCGACTTTGAATCCCAACATGCCACCCTTTTCATTGGCGATTTTAAGAAATTCCTCTAAAATGATAAATCGAAGGCGATTTAATATTTTTTACTGATAGTTTTCGGAAAATTTTGAGCTCTTACTTAGTGTTGTCAGAGTTTTTTTTTATTGAAAGAGATGGAAGTTGAATTTAAAAATAACTTACTAATTGTAAGAAAAACTTCAGATTTAATTAAAGTAGTAAGAACAAACTAAACTTATAGATGGTGTAAGATATATTTACAGCCAATATCTGTTTGTAATAGTTTACTAATCGTGGATGAAATTTAATAGGCAACAAGGGTGAATGATTGCAGCTCTCGCATTATCTCCCTCGACTGAGCCAAGGGACCCAAAAGTTTATCTAAGCTTTAGTTGATTGAGTTTTCTTCTTGAGATTTGAATTCTACTATTCTGCTATCTGAAGTTGCATGAATAACTATTAGCACTTACGTCAAAGTGTTGATTAAATATGTAGCCACTGACCTGCAAAACAGAAAAAAAAATATATGAATCATATAATAAACAATGAGTTATTAGTACTTTTTATAACAAAAGTCTTGCTTCGTCCGTCCTCAGATTATCATGAATTAAATAATGAATTTATTATTTCAGATTTATTTCGAATTTGGGATCTTTAGGCAGTTAACCGAGGTCAAAATGTTGTCACATTACTTGGCACTTTAATATTTCCTTTTTGTATAATAGGAGACGGCAGTAATAATGGGAGTTTTGGATGATTGTAATCATGTCAGTGCAAACGTGTCGAAGGAGTGATGCATCACTTGAACTTATTGTGAATTCTAACAATATTATCAGTAAAAATTATAATTTTTGGTCAAAAACTTTGACTAGAAAGATTCATTTATATACTGTATAAGAAAACAGAACAATAATGCCTGTTGTAACCAACGCCAATTGTAACCAATGCCTGGTAAGTATTAGAGCCCTTAATCTTTCAGATTTTCCTTAGCGCCATATCTAAACTACGGCAAGACAGAGGAATCTTTAAACTAGAAGGCAAGGCAGGAGGATCTTACTGGAACCTAACACGGCATAAAGGCCGGATGTACCCCGAGTTTTTTGTGTCAACAGCCGAGACGAAGCACCTACGAAGTGTCTATCGGGGTAAAACAGGTTTGTTCCTTCGAGAAATCTGAAATTTTCAGCTTCCTACTTTTTATATCAATAATACAAACTGTTAAGTTTGTCACGAGGCACTAAAAAAAATAATAACCAAATCCAAGTAAGAGGTCTTCAGCCTCTATATGCGATTAGGGAGCCTACTCCCTTCAGAAAACCTTTTAACCCCCTCCATAACCCCAACCTCATAAGCTCAATTGTTCTTTAAAAAATCGCTAAAAATAATAATTAAGAAATAATATTCGTTTGATAAAAGGTGTTCAGCCAAATCTTTGGCTACAAAGTTGTCAAGAAAAATATGTGAAGGATGTTTACATTTCTTGTAAAAAATATCGTCTGTTTTCTTCAAAGAAAATGCGCTAAAACAATTTAAAATTGGCAAAAACCGAGCATTAATGAGCGCAAATAATGCCGAGCAGTGTCGATTTTCGAATAATGACTATAGTTTTGTATAACCTGTGGAATGCATACGTGTATTTCCTTATAAAATTTAGAAAAAATAGTAATAAGTACCAATGCTTTTCCTAAGGTTGGTTGTTGCCAATTGCTTTTCCTCAAGTTTTGGCATAGACTGAAAACTTGAGCAAAGAATGGATTGTTAAGCAATAATGCACGAATTTCAATAAATATTCACCCGACATGTGGACCCCTGCAATATTATATGCACATGTAACATTTAAGCCTACAGAAGAAAGCCTTGTTCCACGATTGGCAGTTTGTTTCCTTTAAAAATTCGCAAAATATCCTTTAGTGGAAAACTTGAGCTAATTTAGGCGCTCTCCCACCCAAGTACCGACCTCACTCCACTCTTTTTTACCTTCGTAATCTCTCGATGACGGGTTATACCTCGCGGCCAAAAAGAAAAGCCTATTGAACAGAAATTTTCTGTATTATATCTCCTACAAAACAAGGTTTCACAAATTGATTTCATTCCCCTTCATAATTTCATAGCAGGAAATGCGTGATACGCATTAATTATTTTCCTAAAAATTAATTATTATTTTGGCGCACACGACGAAAGCGCCACTGTTTGTATTCTCACAGTTACTATTGAAACCAAAATAATGCTTATTAATTACAAGGTATACATCTATGTACATATGCAAGAATACTAAACAAAATACCTTGTATAATTATAACCTATAACCTACTGCCTACAGCGCCAAATGTAGGAGTAAGAATTTTCTCAAAGAATTCATTTTTAAGAAAAAAGTTTACACATTTTTCACAAAAAAAAACAAACAAAATAATTATATTTGCTCAAAAAATTATAATATTAATTAATTTTAATGTTAAAAAACAATAAAATTAATTAGGTAATACATAAACAATTAGATATCAAAATATTATATGGATATGGGATTATTAAAATACAATTAAAGAATAACATATATACTTTTTAAGAAAGACGAGTATCTTTCCACTAATATAAACGGATGAATTAAAAGGTAGAAAACAAACAGAATTGTTATCGTTAACAGTAAAAGTAAATTAAATGTTAACTGTTAGTTTATATTGGGTTCCTCGAATTATAAGTTAAGGCTTATTGTGTAAGTAGCGGGTGGTCTGTTTGAACAGGAACTTCTATGAGAACTTAAAAGGAAAACCAAATAAAAAGAGATGCACGAAGTAAAACGTTAAGAAGGTAACAAATGATTGGACAGGGAAAAGTAAGGGGCAAGGGGACTTTATATTTGCAAGTAAAGTAGGAAGATTATCAGACAGCTCATTGGCATTGTTCGAATAACCTGTCCTTAATTGGCCTACACAACCTGAGGTGGTACCCGCAGAGGTTATCCATATTGAGTCGCAGTGCTTTAAACGGTCAATATTATTAGATTTGTAACGAAGTTGGATTGGTGTCTAAAAAAGAGTTGTTAAGATTAATATTGTCTTATAAAAATTTTGTTGGGAAAATGGTTTACATATTGGCATTAGTGTATAATGTCTTTGATCGTTTATCTAGTGCAAACATGGTGAGGAGACAGTCTTCCATCTGCTAGAAGAATGTTAGTTTGGATTGTCCTCTAGAATAAAAGGAAGTTTTCCTCCTTATGTTGGGGGATATGTTCTCCTGTATAGTAATAGATAGAGCTGGTATAGCCTAAGGAAAACGGGTTTAGGAAAAACCGAACTACCTGGCCTATTTGCCCCCCACCCCAACTACAACTAATATTTTTCATTAAAAGACTGACTCAATCATAGGAAAGCTCATCAGTACTACTACATCATCATTACTACTGACAGTTAACTCCGAATGGGAGAGCCTAGCCACCTGACAGGACTGAATAATCATAAAATTTAATCATTCTTGTACAGTATTCACCAGACACAATCAATGTTTGGAAGCCTACTGATCGCTTAGGGTCTCCTGTAGAATAAAACGTACTGGGCCAAAATTTCTTTATTTTGTAACGAGTGGAAAAGACCTAGGTTTAGAGGGTTTTAAATTAAACATATGGAACGGAAACATGTTTAGTACGTGAGTGTGTTTGTGTCAAACACTAACACAGACATCTGCTCTTAGTGTGACTGTGTCACAAACACACACTCAAAGACACCTGCCCTTTAACTACAGGTAACATGTTGTCTGGGGTTTACGACAAGTTTTAAAGACTCTATGATAGCATATCTACAGAGCATCCTTTCTAGCTTTTTATTACTTTAATACGAGAGTCTATCTCACTGTTTTATTAGGTTCACAGCAAACAATACAACTGCTCATCTAAAACAAGGAAAAGTTATAAAAGTGAACTCGCAAGAAATTTTTATTTATTTTAAGTTTCTCCGTCACTATAAGTCGTAAAGCAGAATCTAGAAATGGCGAGATGTCTAAGATACTTTGCTTTGTATCCTCTCAGCTAAGCACCAATGAATCTATCCATCTATTTACTAACTTGTCTCAAGTAAGTAGGCTACTTACTAGGATTTGAACAAATGGCTCTTCCCTCCTCTACTGAAAGCCTGACACATGTCGGAAAGAAAAATATTGGTGGAAAAGAATTATCTCTGTCTATATTACGACACACTGCTAAAATCAGTTAACAGCGTGGGAAAATAATGGGAGCCAATGAGGTTAGTTCTGGATGTTAAACCACGCCCTCAATTTCATATCAGGCCAACCTTATTGGTTCCTCAACACTATTTTCCCGCTCTGCCAACTGATTTTAGCCATGTGTCGTACTGTAGCACATTAATCACTATAAAAATAACGATCACAATTTTTACGAGGCAAGTTATTTTAGACGCCAAAAAGATCTAATTCTATTGGCTAGATTTAGCTCCAATAATATGTAATATTTGTATATTTTAATATATAAGCTACCATTAAAGGTTATAAATTTAGCCTTAAACCAAGTTCAATTAGCAAATGGGATATTTTAAGAGTAACTGGCACCTCTTTCGAAAGACAGCACATTTGAAGATTTCCATCCCAGGTATAAAAATCCAGAAGGCCTTGACAGGGAACTCTGACTGTTTGGATAGCAGAATAGCGAGCTAACCGTTAAACCAGCATCGAAAGCGATAGGTATATAAATACTCAGAATGAACAAGTGACAGAAAGATGCCAGGAATGTACAATCTTGATTCCAGAACCAGTACAGACGTAATGACATCGAACCCGTCTGTCCCAATTTAAATACCAATACTCCTATCATATTTTCCAAACAAGAAAAATCCTAAAGAATCATTACTTTTTGTCAAGAATGGTTTACTATCTTATTTCGTGGTTTATTAAAAAACACTATTATTATCGGGTTGTTTTTTAGCATTATACAATACTTATTAAAGCGTAAACATTGCCATAGCGATCCCAGAGATCCATAGTCAGTACGGCCCTTATTGGGTTGTTTTGTCATTTCAATGCCGTGTATTGAATACAGGTATTAAAGCATAAACCTCTCGAACGGAATCAATTGAAGTAAGGAGCTTCAGGTAAGTGGGTGGTCCTGAGAAGGACCGTTTGAATTAGTTGCGCGACGCTATTAGTTCCGTCTCTTCAAGCAAACCAGCTTTGTTTGACAGTCCTTTTCTTCTTTTGCTACGGATCTAATTCAATATACTTTTTTATTCAAAGAAAACGAACCTTATGAGATGCTACGGTATGGAATTTGTAGTAACGAGATAAATAATTACGCTAGTTGGTTAAGGAATTGAAGCTCTACAAGCCGTCGTCTGTCTAATCTCTAAACGACAATGCCAGGCCCAGACCAAGTCTTGAATATCAGACGAGACGGTATGTACCACCGCGGAAACATATGGTAAGTTAATATTGTATTACCACACAGAAAAGTTTAAACTCTCGCAAAAAGGTTTCGAGTTTAAACCAAGAATCTTGAATAAAGGGGATGACGCACTAAGTCGATTTGCCATACAAAAAAGTGACCCCATCGAAAACCGAAATAGGGAGAATTCAACACGAAACACACGTCAAAAACCAACTGCAACCAATGCTTGGTAAGAACTGCGCATGCTTACTTCTTATATCACCGCAGGTCTTAAATTTTAGAGGCAACGTACTTCTCGATGGTTTCCCATTGTTTATTATTATCACTCACTGAAGTGGCAGAGTATAGTCCTAAATTTAAAAATAAAAAAACACAAATGACACTCGAGAAGCACAGAAGAAAGTTGAGAAGCAAACTCGACAACCTTGCTACATAACCTGCGTTTGGCGCCTTTTTTTCATTATAACTAAGGGGAAGGTAAGTTTGCTCCTATTTCTCTATCTTATACAACTTCCATAGGGTCAGAAAGTCCCTTAATGCGTCATCCCCTTTATTTAAGATCCTTGGTTTAAACAGACTTATAATCGCCTTAATATCACAACTCAATTAGAGCTGTCACCCACGACTTAAAAAAAAATGCAAAAAGAATATTTAAGAAATTCGCTAAAGAGAGCAAATCGTACCTCATAACCAGCCCAAGGTGTTCGAGAATACCTAACATAAGTAATTAGTTTATTAATAATGAACCCAGTCATTATGGTTATATCATTGTTTGGTTAATTTATAAGAAGTATTATTGTTTTTAAAGAATTAGAGAATTGTTTCCGGTTTCTTTTGTTTTTTTCGTTCCTTTGTTTCCCCCTTTGTTCTTTATTTCTGCTTTATTTTTAATCTTGTTTTGTCTTGAAATGTCTTTGTGGAGGTTTCTTATATTTTTCCGTGCCTTCCGTCGACTTAATATTTTATCTGAATTAATGTCAATAATTTGAATAAGCATGAAAGGGAATTATTTCGTGCGTGACAATAATAAAGTTATATCGTTTTCAAACATTTGCCTTTTTGTTGAAGAATTAAGTTATTAATATAATTATTAATAAAATTAAACAGGATATATTTACCGCATGCTAAAGAAGCAATTAAAGAACCAGCTACCGTCAATATTTGCTGTTTTAGCAGAGAGTATGAACAGTAGTTGATTCTTCAACTATTATCAATTATACCCAAGTATTTTAATTGATTCAAAGAAAAAAAGAAACATACTACAGCTGGAGAACCTCTCAATATCGGATTGTAAAGAAATTCGCAACAACTACCATGTTTTATTTGACCTTGTTTACATTCAAGATTCAAACCTTTTAGGATCTTATAAATAATATAAGGAACAGACCACAGCTTCGGCTGATTTAGATCTTAAGTATTTTATTAGCAAATTGTATTTTTTAGTTGAATTGTATATTATGATCTAATAAATGGTTATTCTATTCTATTCTATTCTATTCTAAATAATATAAGGATACTTTTTACTTTTAGCGGATTTTAGAAGAAGAATGAGCTTAGGAGTTTAGGGTCATAAAAAGGGGAGATTAAGGATACATAAATATTGTAGCGGTTTATTATATATTATATTTATATATATATAATATATATATATATATATATATATATAATATATATACATATACATATATATATATATATATATATATATATATATATATATATATATATATATATATATATATATATATATATATATATATGTAATACATACATACATACACACACATATATAATAAAATAATAATTGTGCTTTCTTAAATGCGTCTTAATTTCAGAACTGACAAAGTTGGACAGGACTTAATACGTGCTGAATCGAATTCAGGTTTCTGATAATAAATTTTTAATAACAGATATTTTAATTTAAGTAAATTTAAGCCCTCTCTATCTAAGCGGCCTAGCCTCAAGAGACAAGGAGTCACGTTTATTTTCAAAGCTACCGGGTGACTTCACACTAAAACATCTTTCTTAAGAAATACCTGCCGTCATAATACCTGTTAAACTATTTATTATTGTTATATAATAAAAGATGAAAAATATCGCCTCTATGCGTAGGTGAAAAGATAGCTCCAGGCTAAAACACCATGGAACAGGACTTCAAGTTCAGTTTCCATGAGAACTACTATATCAACCCGTCCCACTATTGTATCCAAAAGTGTTTTATCGTTTTCAATATCTTACGATTATTAAAAATATTAGTACAGACAATGTGTCAGACTGTCTAAAGTGCCGCCATCAGGTACGGTACATCACAATATGGTATCACAATATGGACTCGTACGTCCTCAAAACAAGTAAATCACCTAATTTAAATTGCAGCACTTCTTCCAAGTCGCTTCGCTTGTCGCCGGGCAGTTAACCATCAGTTTCATTTCCATTGGTCACCCATCCAGGATTTGATCTTGTTCATTGCTACTTAACATTAGTGATCTAAAGAAACCGTAGATACACTAATCTTGTTGAAATAAAACTTATATAATCGCTTTTCCTCATTTATACCGTAAGTATATAGAGAAAGTATTGTGTTTGCAAAAACACCCGAAACCTGAATGTCACCGGAATTATCCTTTTAGTATTTTTAAGACCACCTGAGTAGTTACACAAAGTTGTCTGCCTGTATATGTGAGTGAGTCTGTTATCATCGTAGCTCCTAGTATATGTATGTTAGAGAGAACATATGTACAGTTGTACAGTAACTATTGGACTACTGGACTAATAGTACAGTAATCAGAACTATGTACAGTAATCAGACTACCACTTTAGTTGAGCTATTCGGAAAATATTTTTATGACACAATTAACCTGCAACAATGACTTAGCAACATTTTTTTTAAAATTATAAAACGCCGAAATCTCAATCGGATTGAGATTTGGCACGCATGTAGCTATGTATAAGACCAACTTATGTGCCAAGTTTCATCTCATTATCAGCATTAGTAAAATTTTTATCAAATTGAAGTATTGAGCGTGGTCAGTACTGCATAAAAGATCGCTAAAAATAAAACGTTCGTATTTATTATCTAAGTACGAGCGTAGCTAGTCCAAAGGCGTGTTGTAGTATAAATTTGGCGAATCGTATACTCTGAGGAGAAGTGAAGCAAAGCGAGTTCAAAATAGGGAGGATGAGCGTAGCAAATCCGAAGTAATGAGAAAAGTTTCCGAGGTACCCCGCACCCAATTTTGTTTGCTTACAAAGTGTTACACTAGTAAAAGTTAGAACACAATTAGATTACTTTAAAATTGTTAACAATATTTTCAAAAACGTATATACCAGCAATTCCATAAAATTTAAACTACTGTTGACGCTAAGATGAAACTTGGCACATTTGTTGGCCTTATATATAATTACATGTTAAAGTATAAATAGATCCGATCTTTTCTCTGCGTTTTATATTTGTATCAGACAATTCAGGTCAAATCCTGGTTACGGAATTTCAGTACAAACGCCATACTTTTCCTATATACCAACGGTATAAATGCGGAGAAGTAATAAATTAAGCTATTAACTTGTAAAAATTGAAAAATGCAATTAAATAAAACATTTCATTAGCTCCGGAAAGGAGAGAAAAGTGCTTTTTAATAAAAGTTACGTATTACAGCTTTCATAAACAATATTTTTAAAATATTTTTAAAACACTATTTAATGACTCGCAGTATTTGTAGTAATTAAAACAAATGGAATAGTTATTAAAAAATGAAAATAAGTAATTAAAAAAAAAGGATAACAAAAAAAGACTCTAGCGTAAATATTAAATATAAAACAGCGTTCTCATCCTTATTTATTCGGGACCTAAACCATTTGATGGTAACTAACTGGAGATGATAAATTTTGCAGGATAAGGCATTTTCTCCTAATTTAGGGGCTCTTAGGGTTTTTCTAAACGTTGGATTCTGAACTAGAAAACAATGTAAATAAAATATTTTAGGATATATTTTTATAATTTTATTTAAAAATACACTTTTACCAATCACTTTCTCGCGACCCAACAATAATTTTTTGCGACCCAAAGGGTTGAGTATCCCTAGTATATACTGTTATGTTGCAGTAAAAACTGAACAATCCCCATTCAGATCGGTAGTAGGGGTGGCTCGTCGATCTAGAGCTTAACACTCTTAAATTTAACCAATAAATTATAACAGTTAGAGTCCTCCAGGTCTTCACAGACTAAAGTAAGGGGGTACCTTCTCAGATAACACGTGAGTAGAGCGCCAGGTTCTTTGAAAAATTCAATTTAAGACAAAAACCAATCCCCAATGATCTCTAAGAAGTACATTAAATCTAGATCAGGTAATCTTAACTTGGAACTCAATAAGTTCAGCACTAATTCTTAAAGTATCATTATAATTTATTTATTTATATTATTATTACATAGCTATAATACATATAGATATAATGCGTCATTATAACACATAAATATTAAGTTATAAAAACAATAAAATACAATTGATTACATATTTAAATTAAAAGTTAACGCAAAATAAATGAATGGCAAGAAGAGGTGAGCATATATATCACATCCACAGTAAGGGAGATCATTCGAGCTTTGAATTCAAGTATTCCTGAGTGGAATAAAATCCGCGCGAGCTAAGAAGACGTTTTAGGTTTTTAGAAAAGACTTTAATATCGTTAATCATTTTAATGCTCTCAGGCAGTTTGTTATAAAAAGTAATGGCTAAATTGTAGGGCGATTTTTGGTAATGAGGTGTTCGGCAAGGCAACGGATATAAGTCTAGCTTGTTTCTGGTATTTACATTGTGAATTTGAGAGTGAGTTTTAAACTTATCCGGAAATTGTTTAACTATTTTACATGATTCTAGAATTAAGATGGAATAGAGTGTTAGAATATTATGCTTTATGAAGACTGGTTTAGTTGAATCTCGAGGTTTTAGTTGGAAAATTAATCTAATTATTCTTTTTTGCATAATAAACACTCTTTCTGACTGGGAGGTGGTGGCCCATGTCCATGTTGCAATGTGGTTTGATAAGTACGAATAGGTCCAGCCGTAGTAAAGCATTACTAGTATTTCAGTTGAGTTATAGAACCTTAGTTTTCTTAAAAGATGGTAAGTCGTGTTTATCTTAGAAACTAAGTTGTCAATGTGGTTGATAAATTTCATGTCATTGTCGATTGTCAGTCCTAATACCTTGGAAAAGGGTACTGTTTTTATGGGACTTGTATTTATGAGGAATTGTAAAGTTCTAGCTACAGGCCTTTTTGAGAGAACCATTGAAACACTTTTGGTGGTATTAATTACAAGACTGTTCGCTACACACCACTCAAGAAACAGTTGGCATATTATATTAACATTTATTGGAAGCGTAGCTTCATCAGGACCAGAAACCAAAACCGATGCGTCATCTACATACAGCACAACATGACAATTTATTCCTTCGGATTTTAAATAAACAGGAAGATCATTAATGAACAACGCATAAAGTAGTGGGCCTAGAATGCTTCCTTGAGGAACTCCGCAACTGGTATGAAATGTTTTGGATTTTTTACTGCCAATTACCACCCTAATTGAGTAAAATAGCAGATAAGCATTTTATGTGAAACTCTAAAAGATGTTAAATTGGGCTTCAACCAAAGCCCTTAACTAAGACATGATATTCATTTCACACAACATTAGTACATACCTTACTTTTCATGTTATATTGGAACTATAACCATTTATATTTTTTAATATGTAATTAATATCCTTAAAGCTAACGATGGCTGGTTTGTGGCAAATTCCTGTGAAGCAGGTGGTAAAAACAGGGCGCGACTTCTTAAGACAAACAAAGACAGAAAAACCTTCCACACTTTTCTTTAGTCGGTACTAAAAACCCTAAAAATAAAATAACCAGAGAATTAGATCAATGCAATTCCAGAACAAAACAAGTGAACAGGAAGATAACATAGAATCGATTGTCAAACAGCGAGGGCTTACCTTCTATGAAAGATTTCAAAACGATGTAAAATCAATCCAAAAAAAGTAAACAATAATCCAAAATTTCGTACAATAAACTAAAACAACTTGGCGGGGTTGTCCCGGAGACACCTGTTGAAAAGCATCGACATCCGGCGTCATCTCGTTGAGGAACGTGAATTTACAAGAATCACGTGACATGAAAGAATCATCGAGAGCTACGACCGTTGCCACCTTAATGTAAAAGTATGAATTTAAAAATTGAAAATATTCCTCATTCCTAACATTTTGACTAACTAACTACAAAATTTGAAGCTCAAAATTAATATCAACAATAACCGTAACAGTTATTATCTTGATTGAGATAAAATATAAAGCCTAAATGACGACTTCATTGTTTTGCAGCGGAAAAACAGCGGTCATACTTAATTTTGTATTTAAAATGTCAAATTAATTTCAGTACGATTGATTTTTACGTAAACATTCACATTAACTACAGATAACGTCGAAGGTATCTAGGAGGCACACTATGTAAGAAATAATTCATTGCCCCATAAATCAAAAGACACAACAAAGCATACCGCGATTAGAAAACTTAGAGCTTTTATTTTATATTATTATCTTCCACCTGTTGGTTAAACCCCTACCGGCTTCGCTTCGAGAGTTAACTAAATGGTTTTTCGGAAATCCTCTGTAAGCATCTAAATAAATTCCTCGAAAGGCCTCAGAATTTATTTGGTTCCTGCGGCTTTAACCTTTGAAACCTACTTGACTACCTTGGAAATCAAAATTTAAATTTACCTACAACTTGAGTCCTAACTAAGGTTTTTACAGGTTTTCACCTTGTCCTGTAAATGTATTTTACGTCCCTGGGGACTTAAAATACCTCCCCGAAACCGACTAAAAATACACCATCCCCGAACAAAGCGGGGGATAGTGCGATATTCTTTTTTATTTACTTGATTCATTTAATCCCCCACTCTACCCTATCCGCTCTACTATCCTAATTTAAAATTAAAATTTCAACTTTTAAGCTCTAGGATACGTGAAAGTATAAAGTTTAAAGCACAAATTTACAATAATAATAAAACAAATTAACATAATCAATAATCGTGTAAAAGTTTCAACGCGTCCAATAAAAGTAAGATCTTTAATTAGTTTGTATTTTTTTTTCTAGGAGAAATCTTTCTTGTAATTAAATATTTTAAAAATTAAACTTAAAGGATAAATTAAAATCCGGATTAACTTGATAAATTACATAAATAAATTACCTTTTAGTAATTTAGATGAAGTAACCTACTATAAAATTACAGGGTTTAATTTTAAATCAATTTAACATAATTGACTTTCAAGGATAACTTTAATAATTTATGTACTAATAATTTTATATAAACATGAAAAGTAGCAAAGCAGATGATGTGTATAAGCGCTAATTTTGGGCTGAGAAAAAATATATATGTACAACGATAAACTTGGGGAAATGACAGTTTTTAAGGAAATGCTATAAATAATTTAAACTAAACCAATAAGCACTTTTAGGTTATGTAAAGTTATTGCTCAAACATGATTCCTTATAGAGGTATATCGATTGACATATATAAACACAGCTTGAATGTAAACGTACAATAATAAAGGATTTAAGCCCGGTCTCAGGACCCCCAGCATATTCATCATTATTAAGCTCAAATTAATTATATTTTATTAGATGTAACTTTAAACAAGTTTTTTTTTATTTATCTTTTAAGTAGGGAGTAAAGTATAATTTTATTCCCTGTTTGAAAAAACAGTGAAATAGTCCGGGACGCAAAGAGTGCATGGAAAATAAAAATACAATATGGTGTACAATTACTACTTGTTCATAAAAATATATTAAGCAAATCAGATTTTATTATTTCATTAGGATTAGGCAAAAACAGTCAATAAATTAGTTAAAAATTATATAAACCAACGACTATCGTTAAAAAATAAAAGGTATCACCACAAAACAGTCTGCGTCCTTTTTACTATTTTTAGAGCGCCTGTTCCACTTAATATGACAAGCGCTAAGAGAACTTTTAGCGGTAATATATCATATTATTAATAGCTGTATAAAACTTATCCACAAAAATACATCGCACCAATAAATATATATTTTCTGCCAATAACATACAAATTAAAAGTTAAATAGCTATATCGAATTTTAACTAAAAGTTCTCTATATTTTACGCTATCAGACGATATGTGTAGTGCGTCGTAAACAGTAAAAAGATGTTAGAGGACACATGAAATTTGAAAGTAAGTATTTTCAAAATGGCACCAATAACAAAATTAAATTTAGAAGATCGATGTACTAGTTAGATGTACATTTCTTACAAATTTCTGGTCGATTGATAAAATTATCGTTTTTTGGCGATACTTCTTTTTAGTTATTGATGACAAGTTGAGGTACAAAATTTCTAGCAGTGAACAAAGCGGAAGTTATGCGTGACACAGATACTTTTATGAACGTCATAAAAGTGCCTGAAACGGATGACTATGACCGCAAAACTTAGGTTTAAGCTTTGTAGGGTGAACACAAAACGTTCCTCGACTTTGCCCCAGCGATTAAATTGATGATTGGTTAGGATAGGCCTCGATGACCAACATTTATGTCTCTCGACTTCGCATCGAGCTTTAACATCTGGGACACACTTGGCAAGGCCTCAAAAATCAATTTTATTGCTTAAGGAATTATACCTAACATTACTCCCTTGGTGTGTAAATAAATATTAAAATTTTACTCTTTAAAGAAAACTTAACACGGATAATTTAAAATATAAAAAAATATGCCCTTTTAGGGTCTTTAGGCACATCGGGGTATTGACCCTGCGAAATCAACATCAGGAGGATAGTGGTTGAATCCACGATCCTTTAAGTATTAATTAAAGTCGGCTAAACCTTTATTAATACAGAGACCATTCATATAAACCTAGAGCATAGCCTGGGCTGCGAACCCCGGACCTCCGGTGACGAAATGGAGATGATCACAGCCACAGAGGCAGGCTTTTTATGGCAGTTCATGGCACTCAGACATTACAGTTTAAATGAATTTTACCCCCATTAAGACTTAGATGCATGCAACGGCCGTCACAAAAACCTGCGCATTAGATCAATTCAACACAGCACAAAACGAGAAAAAAGTTTACTTTATGTATGGACAGATAGTATTGTAATTACTCAACGTTGTCGTCAAAAGAGAATAACCTTTGACATCCATACCTGTCAAAGAAAACCCCTCAGCGAGAGTGAGTTAATGAGTTTTTACGTGTTTCGGTGTGAGTAGTAATTTGACACTAATACACGCGCGTGTTAGTGAACACCCGAGTATAGTGTCCGTGTGTGTAAAAAGTCTCGAGTGTGTAAGGCAAGACATATTTGTAAGCCGTTCTGTAACTAGTGATCAGTCACCGAAACTCACCAGACCGGTTTCTCGAAACATTTTGTTTATAAAGACTCCCTCCTCACTAATGGTTTATTATGTCAACTTTTATTACACACATAAATCTTTTTAAAGTTTTTTTTATGGTCTGAAAAAACTCAAAGTTTAAACATTTTATAAAACTTCACGTCAAAACTTGACTATTTAAATCGAATTCTTGGATTTTATTCTGCCAAATTCGTCGATATCCCAACAAATCCCTATTGCTAAAGATATGCCATTAAAATTTATTATTTTACTTATTTAATTAATTGATTTGATTAACTAATTAATTAGGTAACTGTCATTCATTAATAGCTTTTATAAAACAGTATTATAAGTCCTGTAATTAGTGTTATTACTGTTCCTCATTTATTCCATAGGTAAACAGAAAAAGTATTGATTTTTATATTTTTATTTTACTTTTTTAATAACCTTTACTTTTCTTCCTTGATTAACAGCGTCGACAAATTGACCATTAGCCGATATTAACTTTGTTGTTGATTCATTTTTGTTTTAATAATTTCTTCAAACAAAGTCAAACTTATAATTATTTTTATATAGAAAAATGTTTCCTTACTCTTATTTATACCGTAGGATAGTTCGGATTATTTTGCTAACACAGCAAAATAATCAGAAACCGAAATTTCATTTGAATCCGTTTTAGGTTTTATCAAGACCGTCTGCGTGGTTTCTACAATTTTTTCTGTCTGTATGTGTGTGTTTTTTTATCATCGTAGCTCCCACTGTATTTATCCTAGACAGATGAAACTTGGTACAAAATAAATCTTTATGTCTAGTTAAGCTATCCGGAAAATAATTTTGAATAACAGCATCAACTGGAAATAATGACTCAGCCAAATGTCAGAAAATCCATACAACCGGAAAACGGAAATTCAGCACGTATGTAGTACTATATAAGACAAATGTGCCAAGTTTCATCTCATTCAATTTATATTTTTTAATTTATATAGTTTAATTTTTATTAAATAACTTGGATAAGTTTTTTAAAAAATGGTAAAAATCGGAAAAAATTCAATTGATTAAATAATTGAACAAGAGCATCCTTTTACGTCATAAATAAGTATACTAAGTTTCGTTTCAATAAGACAAGTATATTTACCACTTTTGTTGGACTATGAAATTTAAGCAGCATTGAGCGAGGTTAGTGGCCGGATGGGTGACCACTGGGAATAAAACGAATGTATCTGAGGAAGAGCTTAGCGAATCCGATGTAGACATTACTTGGGATTAAGAGAAACTTATTCTTATAAAATTAATTTACTCTCAGAGACACTTAAAACAAAAAGACCTTCCAAGCCCAGCTATTATAAATGTCATGTATGATATTTCGTATAAATACTTGAAATAATTTTTAAAAAAATCTCAATCAGTAAGTAAACCTCTTTCAAACATCCACCACCCCTCTCCAACTCCAAGACTCCGACCTCAAGTTCCAAACAATTATTTTAAAATTGTTTGATGTTTTAAAAGAATAAAATCATAATTATTTAAATTCTTAAAAAAAGGGCCGAATGATAGCAAAGTGGCTATAAAATTTTTAACAAGTACAACTAAATGTCTATTTTATAATTTATTTAAATTGACACAATATAATTGTGTGTGTTGTTCATGTGTTGCAAAACTCGGTAGTATCAAATGATATATTTATTTAAATTATTTATTATTTAATTAATAGTTTATTAACATGATAATTAATACTAAATATATAATGATGTAATGTAGTCATGGCATAAATAATTTAAAGTTTGATATCAAAGTTAGCAGGTAGTTTTATAAAAAGAATTCTTTCTGAATTGAATAGTTTAAACAAGGAGAGTTCAAGGTTGGTTCAAATGAAATAAACTCTCACAAGTTATGGGAATAGTTATCTGCCCTAACTACACCTCAACTCGGAACTATAACTCCTTCACTTCTCCTAGACTACAAACGGTCCTTTTCGGGACTACCAAACTCAATGGGACTTAAAACCATAAACCTCACTTGTTTGAGATAAATGTGTAAATAAGTGAAAATTAACGGCTTTAGGTATTTCAGCAGAAACACAGGACACAGGGTACCTTGGAACTTTTCATCAAAAAATCGTATTCCCTACGCTAATCCTCAGCACTTCGGACTTGCTTCGCTCGTCTTGAAAACAAGAAAATAACCTAATTTATATTACGGTACACTCCATGTGAAACATAAGTGATTTGTCGAAAGCCGTAGATATATTATTAGCCGTATAAAAATAAAACCAAGTACACTTATTTATTAGACAGGAATACACTTACTACGAATATTTTTCTCGACTTTAAATAATTATTGAACTAATGCTGATAATGAGATGAAACTAAGCACATTTGTTGATCTAATGTAGGACTATATGGGTGGCAAATGTCAAATTGATCTAAACATTTTTTCACATTGTGTCAAGCTTTGAAATTTTTGCTGCCATTATTGCCGGTAAAAGACGGTAATTGTCGGTAAATACAAAATATTTTCCAGATGGCACAACTAAACCTAAAAATTGATAACTGTACTAAGTTTCAACTCTCTACTATAAAAACCGACAACCCAAACGTACAACTTCTATTTTCCACCCTGGTAAGCCTATTATTCCAGTCAGACGGGAAAATAATTGGCCCTGAAGCCTCGTAGGACCGCGAAGCACCCCCACATAATGAAAATCCGAAAAAACACGACAAAACACCATGTAATTAAAAATAATTATTATATTTCGGACATTTATTTTTGGTATAAATAAGCCAATCTGAATCGACCCCCCCCCTCAACTTCCTTCATCCAAGCAGCCTCATAAGCGTCATTTTCATGATGAAAATTCACTAATAATAATAAATCAACAAATACAAAAATACAACATATAAGACTTCATATGAACTAACCATAGGGTGGCAAAGCAGTGGCGACAAAAAGGCCACGCCACAAAAAGACCCGATCCAAGAGGCTTTTTTTGACTACCCATTTGTCTTTACTTGAATTACAAAGAAACATCAGGTAAAGCTAAAACCAACCCACTATAAAAAATTAGTCCAGTTAATCGCCAAAAACATTAAAAACAACCAAAATTGATCAATAAACAACCGTTATTAAGGTAAAGCGCAGGTGGAGTGTATCATAATAATCAAAACGAAAATGCCTCTCCACAAAGTTAATTTAATAAAATTCAAAACCGGCTTTCAACCTAAACGGTCATCATCAGTGCCTAAAAAGTAAAAGAGACTAGAAAACACTAAAAAGAAGAACCAAAAACTGTTGATAAAACTGATGATGACCGTTTAGGTTGAAAGCCGGTTTTGAATTTTATTGATTAACTTTGTGGAGAGGCTTTTTCGTATTGATTATTACAATAAACAACCGCCTGGCTCAATGAAGTCACCGTTTATATTAAACTGATGCTAACAGGAAACTATATAAAAACGTCATTCAAAGCGGTAGCGCTAGAGGAGTTCATCGTATAATGATAAATAAAAGAGTCTCTCCACTTAATTATTTTATTAAAAACAAAGCCGGCTTTCAACCCCAAAAGGTCATCATCAGTGCCTAACAAACAAATAAATATAACATAATAATAACAACAAGTAAATAAAAAAGTAAAATATACAAAACGCACTACTATACAAAAGAAGTCAACAAATATAAAACTTAAACATACATCAAAAAAAGTTTAAAAAAAAAAGGTTAAAAAAGCTCTTTTATTTATCATTATACGATGAACTCCTCTAGCGCTACCGCTTTGATGATATGTCGGCTAGTCGAGCCAGTAATAGCGCAGAAGACGACAAGTAAGTTTGATAATATTAATAACACCCTTATAATGAAATAAACACTTATGTGAGACTAAGTTAAAATCCGTATACAAAAGACTGCTTGTAAAAGAAGAAAATGCTAAGAAAACATATGGTTTGTGTCTCAGTGTATTAAATATGATTTAAATCCTATATTTATTCATCGTTTTGGTATCCGCAAGCTAATCAAAAGTAATATCAAGAGAAGATTTATTAATATCTATTGAAGGATGAATTATGTAGATGGTACAAGACGAGGATAATAACCGTATATATAATTAATTACATCAGAACCATTCTCTTTAATAGGTGACAATAGTGTCAAAGAGTTAGATATTAATCTTCAAAATATTGTTATCAGAATTGCAGACAACAAACTAGCAATATGAAAATTAAACTAGATAAATTAACAACAAAGTCAAATGTAAACAATAGTAACAGTGCAACAGTCAATAGTAACTTTACTGTACCTCATAGTGCAGAACCGTCGATAGAGACCGAGACAGTTAATACGCTCCCCACCACCGAGCCTCTTCATTCATACCAACCGATGAATGAATCTATCCCCTCTGCTTCAGAAAGCCTATAATATGTGCGTCAGCCCAGGATACCTCTACTGTGCAACCCATTCATAAATTTCACTCACGCACTATGTATCTTTAAAATGGAGTGAATCCTTTTAATGATGATGAAATGGCAATGCTGGATCGAGGATTGAAATATTTCCTCAACGTTTCGTCTCTAATTTTGATATGCTTCAACTAGTTACAGCAGTTGAATCTTTAAATAATAGTAATAATAATCACTTGTTCAAAACTGACTGTGCAAGTATTATTGACAATTATCACCAGGCCCCCTAATATTAGTGCTTCCAAGAAATCTGTTATTTTTAAGGAACAAAACCCTTGCTAATATTAAGAGTAAATTAAATCAGCATGATTTGATAACTATTAAAGCTGATAAAGGTAATTGTACAGTGGTGATGGACAGGTCTAAATATATAGATAACGTTAAGAACTTTTTAACGTCTCACAATTTTACTATTCTTGATAAAGACCCCACTGAGGAGTTTCAAGAGAGAGTTAGGCAAGGCATTAATAAAAGTACTTTCTTTCCTGATAGATTTTACAGACCCTCTCTTAAAGTTATGAACCCTTTGCCACCTCGTTTATATGGGGCACCTAAAGTTCATAAGAATAATTTTCCAATCCGCCCTGTTGTGTCATTCTGTTCATCACCTACAGATAAATTGTCAAAATACTTGAACAGTCAGTTTTTAAATATTACTAATTTTAAAGCAGTTGATTCCGTTAAAAATTCTTTAGAATTTTTAAATATTTTTCAGTCTGTTAGTTTACCTAAAAATTCTATACTTGTGTCCTTTGATGTGGTAGACCTCTTCACCAGTGTACCTAGGGATGCTAGCTTACCTTTGCTTAACCGTATTTTGTCTAAGAGTTCATCTGATATTATACTTAATCAGGAATTAATTGACTTGATAAAAATATGTCTGGACCAAAATTACTTTGTTTTTGATGGCCAGTTTTACTCAGGTGGTAACGGTTTGGCTATGGGGGCGCCCCTTTCAGGCTTGGCTGCTGATGCTTTCATGTCACAGTTTTACAAGGAATTTGTTATTGACCGAGGCAACCCTTTCCGTAAGTACATTTATAAATGGCGTCGGTACGTTGATGACGTATTCTGCATATGGAAAGGCTCTATGAGTGATTTAAATAATTTTTTGGAATATTTGAATACCTGCTACAAATCTATTAAATTCACTTGTGAAATTGAAAAGGATAGAAACATTAATTATTTAGACCTGACTGTAACGCGCGGAAGGGATAATATTTTGAGTTTTGAGATCTTTAGAAAGCCTACCGATACTGCTACTGTTATTCATGCGAATTCTTTCCACCCCTGGTCTCATAAAATGGCTGCCTTTAACAGTATGATACACCGTTTGATTTATTATCCGCTCAAACAAGAAGCTTATGACAAGGAACTCTCCGTCATTAATAGTATAGCTCTTGATAACGGTTATGATAAGGGTATGATTAGTAAGTTAGTGGCGACTAAAAATCGTAAAAAACTGCTAAAAGATATGGGTGTCGATACTAATCGCAAGCAGGAAGGAACTTGGTGCTCAATACCTTACTTAGGTATCCTGTCTAAAAAACTTGCTACTGTCCTACGTAGGAATAACTTTCAAGTCAGTTATAGTGCTCAAAACACCTTAAGGTCTCACATCTGTCGTTTCAAAGATCCCGTCGACCCGGAACTTAAGAGTGGTGTCTACCTGATCCAGTGTGGTAGCTGTAAAGCGCAGTATATAGGTCAGACAGGTAGGAACCTGCGTACCAGGGCTCTGGAGCACCTGCGTAATGATACGAGCAGGTTTTATCAACATCTTATTAAAGAAGGACATGATGATGTTGATCACCAAGCAGGTTTTATACATTTTGTCAATAAAGGAAAAAAGATGGATGCTCTTGAAAAATTTGAGATCTGCAGAAGCAGGCAGGTCATGGGAGACCTGAATCTTAATAGCAAAGGGGCGTGTTCGGAGTTGCTTAAGGAATTGGTAAGAATAACTCCCCCGCTTCAAGATGTTAGTCTGTATTCAGTCTCAACCATGAAAAGATCTAATAAATAATCTTCTTTTTCCTTTCCTTCATCTCACCGGTATGTTTATTTTAAGACTGCTTTTTTAACCTTTTTTTTTAAACTTTTTTGATGTATGTTTAAGTTTTATATTTGTTTGACTTCTTTTTGTATAGTAGTGCGTTTTGTATATTTTTACTTTTTTATTTACTTGTTGTTTTATTATTATGTTATATTTATTTGTTTGTTAGGCACTGATGATGACCTTTTGGGGTTGAAAGCCGGCTTTGTTTTTAATAAAATAATTAAGTGGAGAGACTCTTTTATTTATCATTATATAAAAACGCATTTTAAAAAGCAAATCTCGATCACCTTTAAGAGAAGAAGTATTAGTATTAACTCTTTAACAAACTCTTTGTCCCAACCGATCATAATAAAATTAGCGTAATAATAAAAAAAGCTATTTTGAATACAATAGATAATTTAAATTAATTACAACAAAGAAAGCTCATTCATGATTAAACAAGCTATAGATTAATGATTTAACATAATAAATGATATCATAGATACTAAACATATTTAATGATGTGGTTATAATCCTAACGGGTTTATAGTCAATGTTCGGAGCGACAGCTTTAGTCCATTAAGATTTTTTAATGATGAATAATATTAAATAAAAAATAGTTATATAATATATATATATATATATATATATATATATAATATATATATATATATATATATTTTGTATTTTATATTGTTTTTTTTAATTTATCGACTATTACCAACCACTATTGGTAATCATTGTTAACCAATGCAAATCATAAATTACCGATAATAACCAATATAATATATAATAGCAATAACCAGTCTTTTAGACATTTATTTGTATGCTTAAAGATTTTTTGTCAAGTAATGTACAACTAGCTACTGGTGGTAATTTTTGGTTGTTGAAGGTGGTTAATTTTGGTAAATAAAAACTAATAAATCAAAAGTAAATGGACTTAACCTTGTATATTATTTACGAGAGATATAATCGAACCATATGGAGCAGCCTTATATTTCCGCTTCAAATACACATATACACACACACCTGTTGAAGGTGGTTAATTTTGGTTAATAAAAAATAATAAATCAAAAGTAAATTAACTAAACCTTATATATTATTTACGAGTTATAATCGAACCATGTGGAGCAACCTTTTATTTTTGCTTCAAATATACATACACACACACACCTGTTGAAGGTGGTTAATTTTGGTTAAAAAAAATAATTAATCAAAAGTAAATGAACTTAACCTTGTTTATTATCGAATCAAAAACGTAGAGGGTAGAAATAATAGGAACTGAACACTAGGTTACTTCTACAGGGCGGTCGGGGTAAACTTATCGGGGACCACATAATAATTAAAAACGCATATTATTTCCTTATCAAGACATGTGGAGCAGCCTTTTATTTCCGCTTCAAATACACACAAACAAAAATATAATATAAAACATATATAATAATATATATATATATATATATAATATATATATATATTATATATATATATATATATATATAATATATTATATATATATATATATATAATATTATATATATATATATAAATATATATATATATATATATATTATATATATATATATATATATATATATATATAATATATATATATATATATATGTATATATTATATATAATATATATATATATAATTATATAGTATATATATATATATATATATTCTAGTTTACAAGAAAGCATTACTTCCACATAAAATGATAATTGATTTATTCTCCATATGAATGAGCTGTTTAGATATTTAATTAATTCATGTATAGATAGACAAGACGAGTATATGTGACTTAACTACAAATTTCCCTGGTCTATCTGTATGAATACGTTGTTCATATTAACAATTACTTTATTAATGACTAAGTCAAGTAGGCAAGTTGAGTCACGTTCATCTCCCGTGTAATTATATACTTGGAACTTTATTGACAAGTCATTGCTTCTCATAATAATGATTATTACGCTTAACCTACTAGCGTTGGTATTCAGGGTTATCGGCGATATAAGTAAACATTTATAAAATCGCTTATATCTTATCAAATGCGAAAAATTGTAAACAAAGCAAAAACTAAAATTTATTTATAGTGTGTGGTTGGTAATAATAAAAGTTTGGGACGGAGGTCCGCACATTTACGTAAGGACCACCGGTTGGCAATTACTGTGCTGAGAGATAAAACTATGGGAAAAAATCAGACGTTAGGTCAAGAAGATAATATTTTTTAGACAACGAACATTTTACCAATCCAGTTGAAATTCAACGCTATGTTTCGGCTATGAAACAAAAATACACAAGAAAAATAAAAATCATCTAACAGGTGTTTTAGTTTAATTTATGCTGCAATAAAATCCTAATATAAAAGCATAAACTAGGATCAGATATTTATATTTTACCACTCGTTCTATTAAACCAGCTGAGCATATTAAAATAATTCTAACACTTCTTAATTAAGTTCAGCTTCTTAAAATTTGAATAAAAATCAATAATTAAAAAAAAAGCATAGATTAAATTAATCAATTGACATACATCGCAAGTCCAAGTACATTTATTTTTAAAAATCTCTACTTTTTAAAAACGTAAACAAAAATCAGCTGTTATTTACATCATTAAATTAAATCAGCTGATCAAATCAAGCGAATAAAAAAGTGTCGAAGAATAAATAACAATTGCTGATAATATATAACAAAGAACATATATAATTAATTTAACGTTTAAAAATTTTAAAAACTATTTTAAGGTGGGTCGCAGGAAAAGAGTCATAGGCAGTTAGTGTCGTCGTAAATTTGAAAAAAACTTTGTAGTCACCATTTTCTTTAGTTTTCATTATTATTTAAACAAATTTTTAGAAACATTAAAAAACACATTTTAAAAATTGAAGCGTTTTATAGCTATTTATATCATTTTTATTTAAACGAAGCAACGGATTTATTTTATTAACAATTTATATTGTTATAAAAATTAAAAGATTTTATGATACTCAAAATTTTATGGTAATTGATTACTGAGAGAAATAATAATTTTTGAGAAGGGTTTTAGAGATACTTTATACGAAAACCGGGTTTAAGTTCAGATAATTAAGCTCTGCTTTAATTATAATAGCATATTTTATTTTACTTTATTTTAAACCATGCTTTAATCTGTTGATTATTTAATTTTTTTCACAATGAAAGAAAATGAAATTAAGTTATTTATCTGTAGTCTGTGGTTCAACATCACTAGTTTTTGTCAATTTAACATGAATATGTATCGAGGGTAGGTACGAAATATGGTTCGAATATGAAGTAAACTGGAGTATTTTTTTTAATGTCTCATTAGTGCCCCATCATCAATTATAATGATTATTTAAAATAAGTTGTACACACAGGAAGAAGACTTACGGTATCTAGGATTTGTCTGGTAAATTCCCCCCCCCCCATACCAGGGTTGGGCACAATACATCATTGTCTTATATTTGAATTCATTTAATATAGCACTCAAATATTTTTTCAGAGATAGACTGTGAAATAGTAACTTTAGACTCTATAGAGCACAGCTATAACGCATTTTTTCATTACAAGTACAGTATTTACAGTTATAAGTACTATAGTAAGTATTTACAGTAATAAATATTACAGTAAGTATTTACAGTAAAGTATTTACATTACACCATTACTATAAAGAAAAATTCTTTCGCCTCATAAGAAGTAAACGATTTTTTTTACATCCTAAGTCGATAAAGTAATTATTTGAATAATTATTAATCACAAAGCACTGCCGTTTTCAGCGCTGCAATCAAGGTAAACAACGATATATATCAGATTGTTGGTTATTAACAACCATCATCAATATCATTAATAAACTTTTTTTTATAATTAATAAAATACTAAGTATGCGTCAATGTGCTTTACTCTCAACACATATTAATTAAATAACGCAAAAGAAGATGATAAATATAGTATTTAGATTTCGTATCACTAAAGAAAATTGTTTTTAAAAGCAAGATCTTGTGATTAATGAACTGATGATACCCCAGAATTCCAATAAAGTTTTAACATTATAGGTATGTACCCTGCAATAACAAACTCAGGTGAAGCTAAATTATATGCTTCAAGAAAAATACTATATTAAAGTATATACTATATTAAAATACAATTAAGGAATATCTCTTAATCCGCAGTTAAATTAGTTACATGCACAATATTTTAGTAGGAGGCCATACCTCGGACTCATGCCATATCGACATCCATACCATCTGATAAAAACTCACCTGTAACAAAAAATAAAATAATTTATGTAAATAAATAAATGTTTTCGACCAATTAAAGTACAAACCAGACTTATAATTATAAAAGTACTTATAAAATTTATAAGTACAAATTTGCAAGAGCCTATTGAATCGCCCATGGTAACAAAACCCATACCCTTCAGAAGAGATTATGCTTTGACATAACACCTGTAGATTCTCTTACAATGCAAGAAGACAATCTAACCAGTTGAAGCAATATCATCTCTATAACAGAAGAAACCAATGTCAGAACACCAAGCTTAACCAAATCAACTTAACCAAATAATTCAAGTAATAAACTAATAAGTTATTAAATTCCTACAAAAAACCAGTCACTGCATTCAATAATTATTAACCTACCAAAGGAGAAGAGCAAGTTTTTGCTCCCTAGGCAGTCAAGTTGGATCCTGAGCCAAAGGAGCCATATTTAAATCTTAAGGCTTGTCGATGGATTTATTTCGTTGTTTTCCGACGCTTACCGAGGAAATCATTCAGATAACTCACGAAGTGAAGCTGGGAAGTAAAATACTGATCAGAAACAATACACTTTTTGTATGAGTGGAAAGAATAAGATTTTTATTCCTGAAGAGAGAAAATAGTTAAAAATAAACGGTGAGTTTTAAAATAGCGCTATGTTTAATTAAAGTTATCATTTAATTTATTGGACAATAAATAATTATTTTAATTAGTTTGCCTCCTGATATAAATTATAAAAGCTATCAGGGTTATCTATAGTTCAATACATATTTTATTCTTTTTATCATTTATTTAAATTATTCATATTGATAATTTTTAACTGTTAAATCTGTTTAAAATAACACAAATACTGCAATTGATTTATAAAAGTTATTAATGAAAAAAATTGTTAAGAATTTTCTTTGAAAAAAAATCGCTAATAAGATGGCTTATGTGGGGTGGGGCTCGTCTGAGAGTGGTACGAAAATCAACTTTTCGAAAAGTCGACCCCTATTGAAAACCAGGTTGCAGTTATCAAAATTTTCAAAAAATCGGTGAAATTACAGCTTAAAATTTTTCGCAGAAAAAAAATCCCCAGACGCCGCGAAGAGGCCAAGAATCCGATGTCATATTGTTTATAAATTTGCTTCAAAGCTGTTTCAACTTACCTGATTTTAAAGCGCTTACTAGGGAGTATATGCAGCAGAATATCCCATAGGCAAGCAAATGTCAGATTGATATTTTCATTGTTTAAATGAGGAATCAAAGCGAAGATGAAGCCATATTTATTTTCTAAAAACTTGTTAACTTACAATTACCATAAGAGTATTTTCAAAAGCAGTCAATAAAAGCTGAAATGTCTGCCAGCGAGGAAACACATGTTATGTATAAGCACTTGAGTTTTATTATTGTCTCGCTCGTCTTAGAAAAAAATCCCTTATTTTTATTATAGCAATAGCATTTCTGTCACTTAGTGTTATTAGTTCGGGTTTTTTATTAGTATGGCGAACGTTTCATCGCTTTACATGCTGTGTTTATACAAACTAGTGCTGGGGTAGCATTATTCCTATGCATTTCGTATAATATGATCAAGTCTTTCCTTTCCTAGTCACAAGTAAGAAGAGAAAGCATTCAACTATAAAAAACTCGGGTAGAAGCACCTCGGAACTTTTTCTCACCACATCGGAATCGTTGCGTTCACCCTTCCTACTTCGGACTTGTTTCGCTCGTTGTCAGAATATACAATTCGCCAAATTTATACTGCAAAACATCTTTGGACTCTCTTCACTCGTCCTCAGATAGTAAATACATTCGTTTCATTCCCAGCGGTCATCCATCCAGGCACTGACCACGCTCGATGCTGCTTGGCTTTTATGAAAGATCATAGGTATACTTGATATGAACTGGAATATTTTCCAAATTTCCTATTTTTAAAAAACGTATACAAGTCATTTGATAAAAATTGAACTAATCCTGATAATGAGAAGAAAAAAAGGCACATATGTTGTTTTATACATGGCTACATGCGTGCCAAATTTCAATCGGATCGATCGCATTATTTGTCCACATTTTATGATTTTTCGTAAGTCATTTTTGCGGGTTGATGACGTAATACAAATTTGATTTCCTGAATAGCATAACTACAGCGCTATAGAGTGATTTTTGTACAAAGTTTCAACTCCCTAGCATAAATACACTCTGACCTACGATGATAACAGACACACACACATACACAAAGACAATTTTGCAAAAACCACTCAGAAGACCTTAAAACACCTTAAACAAAAAAAAACAACAAAAACACACCTTAAACCTTAGACCTTAAACAAAAACAATGTTGTTTATCCCTCAAAGCGTTTTAGTTTTCGTGTTTGGATAATTCCGGTAACATCGGATTTTTTGCAAACACAATACTTTTCATAAATATACCTACGGTACAAATGAGGAAAAGTAAAAATAATAAACTAGTATAGTATAGTATCAGCATATCAACAACTTCATTAATTTTGCTTTTGCTGCTAGCAAAAGGCAAAACACTAGACAAGTCATTGTAAACATAAGATTTGTTACTTATGGGTGGAGAAGCGGTATTGACTTTTCAGCTTGAGGCAAAACAGCTAAAAGAATTAATAGAACAGGAAATCAATGGAGTCCATGACGTCACAAATTCCAATCCACAGTTATTTCATGCGATCAACCTTATAGCGTTACTTATACTAAAAATTCGCTAAAACCCTCAAGGCGAAACCCTTAAAGGCTTATTTAAGAGATTCAGTCTTCTTCAAAGCAGAGGGAAGTTTAAATAAATCTTAAAATTGGAGTTTTTACATTATCTTGATTATGAGAAACTGAAATTAACATAAAACGATAACACAAAGCGGCGTCAGACTAACATAAACAACTCCCAACTCAGATTCAACACAAACCTAATGCATCTATAAAAACACGAAAACTAAAACGCTTTGAGGGATAAACAACATTTCATGAACAGAACTCAGACAGGGAGTGAGGTAAACAAATTCAAATGTAACCCACTTTCAATTCATTTAGAATGTAAACAATGATGTCATTTTTTAGAAGAAACGCGCCTTTTCTGATAAATCTTATTTTCTTTAGAAGAAATATCAAAGAAACTAAGATGACTAAGCCTCTGGTTAGAGTCACGGGGGAAGCATATATTCAAAATAGTGTCGCCACCGCTTTCAAGGAAAATAGAGAGGGGTAGGACAGGGTTGTCCTTCACTGAATTAAAAAGTATTGGAGAAGCTGATAACGCTTAATGTCTAAATTTTTTACAGACTTTAATCTTTTTTTTAATTTTTAGGAATTATAACTTAATACTCTCAAACAAGGTAAGAATTACATTACATATGAACAATTAGCCACAATTCAATAATAAAGAATTAAAATTTCACAAGACATAATTAACACCTGACAATAAGAAGGCAAAGATTTTGAAAAAATGGTATAATGCGATAAAGGAACTTAACTCATCCCATGCACGTTGTATAGGAGGGAACTTACTTTCCCTGCAGTTTTCTTTTGGCATATGTCTTGAAAAAGATTCAAGACATATCCATTTTTTATTCTGAACGGGGTCACTTTTCTACACGGCAAATCGACTTAGCGCGTCATCCTCTTTATTCAAAATTCTAAGAAGGCCGTAATAAAGGATGTAGAATTGTTATAAGCCCTCGAGAAAGTAGCGTTTGGGGTTTGGTGACTTGGTTTACAATTATTAGGTAGAATACGTTCTTTGCTTTTTATATAAGTTGCTCGGTTTGCCCGGAAAGTAGCCATAACATGTCTCTTGTCAGTTTTAAAATGTATTTAATGTGGATAAAGACTTCTAGAGCCTAGAAGTATTTTAATTTTAAAAAGGATTAATTTTGTTGCGAATTTCTTATAAAAAATCACTTATGAGAAGAGAGGCATGGTAGGGGTCGAAGTCGGGAGTATGTCAAAAATATGTTTCAATTGTCCCAAACAACGAAATAATAATATACCAATGACACAATCTTCAGTCACTAAACAAAAACTTCTAGGAATTATATAACATATCACAAAGTTTATGAATGTATAATGTTGAGTCCATTATACATTCAAGGGGAGGGGGATTTAGGAAATGTCAGAATACCTGACATTTATATACTTGAAATTTTGTATAAATTTCATTATTATCCCACCTAGGACCTTCGAAAAACGTTTGTAGCAGACATTTGTACAGACAGATCGACAAATAGACAGGCACGCTTTCTAATGATAATAGAAGAATAAAATAACTTTTGTTCAATAGAGTGGCAACTATCATTACTTTGTGCCAACTATTTCAAGTTACAGATCTTTGGAGCTACGGCTACAGAAATGATAGTCATCAAAGCAGTCATATATATTTTAAAATCTACATTAAAGCCAAGAAAGAATTAGTTCATGATACATTAAATTTTGCGACGAAACGTTGCGTCTATTAATTGTTACCAAATATTGTTAAAAATTTACAGTGTTACATAAATTTGATAACATGAGACGATCACCTAGCTATAGCATTTGAAGCTCTACCTAGTTATAGCAGAGCTTTTATATTTACAATATAAAAAGTATAGTAGAAAAAAAACAGGCAACATTTTTAATACATTATTGGCTCGTTCCGACAATCAATTTGCATTCTGTTTTGACACATCAACAAAGTATATTTCACAGAAAATAGAAATAATTATAGAGAAGAGGCACAAAGTGGAAAGTTAGCTACCGTCTACCTGGTGGGTCCGTTAGAAGGGCACCGCTGGATCCCGTCATGACGAGGCACTTTGTCTGACACCAAGTACCCGAGACTCGAACCTTGTCTCGGACAATGTTGTGAAGTTTTTATGATTTGATTTACGGGTTGCGTCTGTATAGAGGACGGGGCGTGTCCTTAAAGCCCTGCTTCAAGAATCCTTTTGAACCTCACTCATGTTTGATCGAGGAATCACAAACTTCAATCGTGTTTCAAAACATTTACACGCGGAGGTCTGCAAGCCAAGCGAATTTTCTCAGGTTGCTGCTATCTTAGGAAGACACTTAGTTCTTTGGTCTTTCTTCGAGTATTACTTTATACTATAATTAATAACCGGCGTTTGTAAGGAAATTATTTAAGTATTCAAAGGAAACGCACGCATGTCCACAGTATTTAACACGCACACAGCTATGCACAGCTCATTACTCATTTGAAGTTCCTAAATTAAGAGGATGACGCAAAGAGGGCACTTAACTGACCCCATGAGCGTCATATAAAATATAGAACTAGGAGCAAACTTACCTTCCCTAGCAAGGTTATAGCCAAAAGAGCTAAACTTAGGTTATGTAAAAAGTATAAGACGAGTTTAACATAGATCAACACTTCAGGACAAATAAAAAATTTAAATGAACAACCTCTAATACTAATAAAAATATGAAGACACAAAGAGGTAACAAGCCAGATAAAGCCCATTACATTCCACTACTTGTTTGCCTCTAAATTTAAGACCTGCGCAGTTAACGTAATTATTGTAAGCATGCGCAGTTCGTACCAAACATGTCCAGTTTGTCTTTAGTGAATATTCAAAGAAAAAATAGCTTATAAGATTGGGATATAAATAAATATAAATATATATAATATATATATATATATATATAATTATATATATGTGTGTGTGTGTGTGTGTGTGTGTGGTTAACACATGGATGAAGTTTAAAATTTATAAGTAGTATTATTATTATCGATTGACATATATAACATAATGTAAACAAATCACGGTTTTTGATTAAAACTTTTAAAAATTCGCTATATCGTGGCAATATGCCACTTATACAAACTAGCAATATGACAAACTTATAGAAGCATGTAGCCACAGAGCAGCCACACCGACGCCGCGTGGCGGCTAAGAGGCCTTCGTCTTTGGCCTCTTCTTGACAATGTTTTGTGATTCTTTTAATTTTTTATCCTCAACGGGGTCACTTTGTTACACGGGAAATTTATTAAGCGCATCATCCTCTTTATTTAAGATCCTTGCACTCATTCTACCAGCATGAGGTCTACAAATCATTATTCAAACACACAAAGCAAACTCTATGCAAAATTCATCAGTCAAGTAACTTCAAATGATTATTACAACATCCTTTATATTAATACATAGTATAAAGTATAATTTTTCAATATTAACAATACTGTTCTGTTCTTAGTCTGACAAAGGGTAAAAAGGGAGGGGTAGGGGGAGTCATGTCATGTTTGCATGCAGAGTAAATTTTAGGAGATGTAGGAAAACTGCAATCTGCAAGGGGGAAATAGTTAAGGGCCCACAAGAAGAGAGAGCGTAAAATGTAAATTTAGTCAAGGAGCCCTTGTGAAGCCGCCTCCTCTATTAAAGAGTAAACTCAAATCCAGCCCCTTTCAATACAATCAAAAGAGAAAGAAGGGGGGCTCAAAACAATTTTGATGGCGTTACATGTTTAATTATAATTGTTTTTGAATATTAATCAGACTAGTTTCAATTTTAACATGCACCAAATAGATAATTTAATTTGATTACATATGTCCATAGATAACATCCATTTAAGCAAAATATTCCCAACTTAATTTTAAAATTTCCCATGTTGCAATCTCAATGTTGGATATTCTGATCCATTATTATTACTTTTCCTTGTTCATCCAATAGGAATATAGGAAAAGTATATAGTGTTTGCACTAATAATACGAAACCACTATTTCACCTGAATCATCTGTTTCAGATGTTTACAAGACATATTATCAGAGTATATTTCTTCATATAATAACACAAGTATAGAAAATTTTATTTTAATAAGACTAGTTTTTGTCGTATCACTAATTTTAAGCAGCTTTAAGCGAGTTTAATATCAGAATGGGTGACCACAGTGATTAAAACTGTTTTTTTTTTCTCATTGGATGACATAGCGTGACCGAACATTACTAAATTAAAAATTAGAGGACGAGCCAAACGAGCCCAAAGTGGTAAGGAATATTTCCGAAATACACCTAACCCTATTAATTGGTCCTTAATTATTTTGGGAATGTCATGTGGAGTGCCCAGATTAGTTAAAGAAACACAGTCTCTCCACGAGAATTCACAGGCTCTTTTAAGAGACTTATGGAAAGTCCAGCAAAAATCCGATTATGGTATTCGTAAACAAATCTGGCAAATCATACAGTAATTGGGCAAAATCTGATCCAATTAAGCAATTCCCAAACCAATTTGCCTTAGTTCTAATCCAATTCCCATAAATTTGTGCATTTTGAGGAAATTCTAGTCCAATTTTACCATTTAGCTTCTAGGAAATTTGTCAAACATAGCTTTAACCAAATATTATAAAATGACATAAATACGCTGAGCAATGCTAAATGCCACGATGCTATAAAATCGTGCTAAATGGACCGCAAAACTCAAACCACAAACATGTCATGTTTCCCCTTTAATTACTTCATATTCAATTTATTTTATTAGAAAACAATTTTCCTCCGCTTTTCCAGTGAAATGTAGGGAACTGTTGTTGGAACGCTGTGTTATTTGATAGTCTACCAACCTTTCACATCCAATAGATATATTTACTCAATACGAAGTTGGTTAAATTATACAATTAAATATAGAGAAAAGCATGGGGTTTATCAACAATACATACGACTTTAATTGAGTATAATTGACAGCTTGGACGTTTGTCAATAGAAAATGTATAAATCATTTTTATTATTTATAACACGCTACAAAAACATAAATTTTATTCTTCAATAATAATTATTTATAATAAAATAGATGAATTATATTAGTCTATTTTAGTTCATATCAAACAATAATAATAACGTAACAATAACGCAAATATTGACGTATTGGGGATCTTGGTGGAGTAATGTTTGGCAAGAGCACCTGCCACTCAATAAGTCAGAATTCGGCCCCGGTCAGGGGCTCTACTCTAGGATTTGCATGCCAGGGACGAAATTCCTTTTAAATGCCGTCATTGGAAAAGGACGTTAAGCCGATCACTCCAAGCTTGTGCGATGTCAGGTACTCGTAAAAGGACTCTAATCCTAAATAAACTTGTATCTTGGCAAAATTTAGGATCCACAACAGTAGTTTATATAATAATAATAATAATGCCCGGTTAGAGCCCCGTGGCTCATTAGGGACAACCCCTGCGGGAAACACCTCAGGTGGTGGTGGCAACCGTTACGTTCCAAGTGTATACTAAAGTTGTCGATAGCTTATTTGAACAATAATCTAATATTGACTGAGAGCGTCCCCTGGGATGCGAACCCCAGACCTCTATGAAGTCAAAGGTATAAATACTAACGCCTTAAAGACCTAGACCACGGAGGCGGCTAAGTAGCTTTTATATAAAATATATAAATAAATGTTTCTGCTTTAATGCTTCGAGAGTAGAAAAGTCTAGTCTGGCAGAGGCGAACGTATTGTTTCTAGTTTAACCTATTTTAAACTAGATTTAAGCTATCTTCTATCTAAGGGAGTTTACAAATAAGGCTTAACCAAGTCTACTTACCAGATTATCTATCATCTCTCCCTCATTACCATCACTATATTGATAAATCTAGTTTTAATATAGCTTTGAGTCTCAAACTCAATAATTCCATTTCCACTGTGCGAATTGAAGTGTAAATTTATGTGGCCGAGTAATGGACTAATGACATTATAGTGTTTGTGTAATACTAAAACTAAATATATATTACTATAGATATAATACCGCATCAGACCAATTTATACGGTATAGTGTTTACAAAAATAACATAAAAATTATTAAATAGACAAAGACTGCATAAAAAGAAGTAGAATAAAATAAATTATTTAAACATTAAACATCACATTAAAATTATACCATTTAAATAAATATTATAATCTATTTTTTATTAAATTATAGTTAAGTAATAATAATAGTAAGTGAAATAAATTATTGAAGATTAATAAAAAAAAGTATAAAACACATGTTTAATGTTAGCTAAACCAAGCTAACAACAACAATTTAGTCTTTATAAGTAAAATTTAAGATTTCCTCATACTGTATATTGTTTGCAAAAAATCCGAAACCGGGATGTCACCGGAATTATCCGTTTGAGGTGCTTTTAAGGCCTCCTAAGTGTTTTTCACAATGTTGTCTGTCTGTATGTGTGTTTATGTTACCATCGTAGTGTCTTTATGCTAGCGAGTTAAAACTTTATACAAAAATCAGTCAAACTACTGTAGTTGTGCTATTCCGAAAATCGTTTTTATAACACAGCAAAAATTTCGAAAATTCATAAAACGGGGAAAACTGATGCGATCGGATTGAGATTCGGCACGCATGTAGCCATGTATAGGACTAAAATACGTGCCAAGTTTTATCTCATAATCAGCATCAGTTTAATTTGTATCGAATGACTTGTACACGTTTTTTAAAAAATTAAACACAACGGAAAAAGAACCCAAATTAATTAAAATCCGTTACCAGAGTTTACCTTGACTTAATAAATAGGTTCAGTAAGTTTCGTTAAAATACGACAACAATAAAAAACCCGTAGTAGATAGTAGGATGTCGTTATCAATCTTTTTTGGGCTTTGAGCTGAATGAAACCAGTCTGGAGCCCAACATTATAACAAATAATGATACGACAAGTAATGACGACGCTATATGAGGAATTTGATAAAGGCGTGAGAAGAAACAATGGAGACGAAACATTCCCACAACAATTTGTTAAATATTTCCATAGCTACTTAGAGCAACGAAAGATAATTTATTCAAAATAAAACGTATATGTTAAAAAGGAATTAATTAATTAAATAAAAAAAAACAAATTATACATGGTAATATTATGGCTGTAGTGTCGTAAGGAAGCGAGACTCTGCGGGGGGCATAACTTAGCTGTGTTGCGTGTCAAAGCCCAAGGTGTAGATTATTCGATTCTTCTAAAATAATATATATGACAAACAATATTTTTTTGATAAACAAACACACGTTACCTAAATAACTAACTACTATAGCTAACTAAATAACTATCTTTAACTAAATAAATATAACAAAATGAAGCAACATATTCAAGGACTAAGTTATACAGTCCGGGAGACTAGGGATGACTTTTTACGTCATAATATTTATAAACCATTTGGCCTAGGCATTTACAGAACCTTAGAGAAGTGATACAGGCGCGGAGGTCCACTATCGAGTTCTTACTCAAGTTTTCGGTTCATGCTTTACAATTGGAATAGAAGCACTTTTACTTGTTTCTCAATTTTCCTAGATTTTTTTCAAAGAAAATGCGGTTAAACATTTCGTAGATAAGGATAAATTGAGCTTTGCATGACTGCCCTAAATGATATGCAAAACTGCTAAAGCAAAGACAAGCATGCTTTTAAACTAACTTAGCTATGAGTAAAGTGCGTGAAGCGAAAACATAAGAAAGAACTGGATAGGTGGGCTAGAAAGCGAACATTCCAAAGGAAATTCGCCCGGCATGCGGACCACCACACCAAATTTTTTTTCTTAAAGAGGTTAATCTCAGAGATCAAGCGTTGCAAGATCGAAGAAATTCTACTTTAGACGTTGGTTAATCATGAAAATCTAACAACGAACAAAAAGAGCAATAACGAAAAAAATGTAGTGTCCTTTCTAAGATGTAACATCAAGATTTCACATTATGTAAGATAGTCATTACTAGAGGAAAAATATTTTTTTTGGTCGAAGTAAATTTGGAATCGCCTAATTCAGCAAAAAAGCGGTTGAAGTACAAGCAAACAAACAACGCATCAGCTGAAAAAACTTGAAAGGCACGCGAAGCGCATTATGAGACAGCTAGAACCTGCATATAATTACATACATGTACTTATACATGTACTATCGGTTACCTAATGATTTGGTATAATAGAGCTTACATAATAATAGCGTGTGTATGAACAGCTGCTAACATCACGTGGAAGTTAAAACCATAAACTAATGATAGCTAAGTCATATTTTACTATTTAAAGAAACTTGAGTAAAAATTCTGCTCCTAAAAAAACAAAAATAACTACCTATTACTTGGCGACGAATTTTAAACCCTAATAATTTTACCGATTTTTCTTAAAGTAAAACGGGTTAATAACGTCAACCTGGTTTTCAATAGGGTTTGTGTCCTCACCATGGTTGCTTTAAAAATAATAATTCATTTGGAAAGGCAAGTTATATAAGAAAGAACTACCCTTTGCTGATTCACCTAAAACTATTAAATTAATTAATACCGGAGCAAACCAAAACAGCTCAACAAGTTTCTCAAACGAGCACTCCATATGCAATGCACCCACACCTAGCAGATACATGCATCTCCATTATAGATAGATGGATTTATCGACCTGTGTAACCAAATTACACCCAAAATAGAGTACCACTTCACTAAAAATGAACAATTTTCTTCTCAAATTGATCTAAACTCGGACCAAAATGCACCAGAATATTTTTACTATAAATAGTAAAAAATAAATAACCCTTGCGACGTATATGATGAAGGTAAATCTATTAATGGTCGAAATTCCCTTTAAACTATTTATTAATGAAAATTATAATAAATGCTTAAGAAATTAGTTTATTTTAATCATTTGGGTTTTAAACATTTAAACCATCAAACGAACGTTTTAACCCAAATTATCTTCATATATATATATATATATATATATATATATATATATATATATATATATATATATTATGTATATATATATATCGGGCGTTGAGTCAAGGCCTGGTCGCAATTCCGTGGGTCAGAGTTTAAATTTTGGTCGTCTACAGCATGACACCTAGCTTTAACTAGCTACAATAACAATAGCCATTCCCTTTCCGAATGTAAGAAGTACTCTTCGGTAGCTGATCGTCATGCATCGTCCCGTGTTTTTTTTCTATGTTTATGTATATTTTTATCTTTAAGAATAGAGTTTATATATATTTATATATATATATATATATATATATATTATATATATATATATATATATATATATATATATATGACCGTTCAGTCTCTCTTCGTCTGTGGAAGAACTTAAACAGTTTGAAACGTTACGTTTTTATTGTAAGTTTTCTAAATGTTTCTATATATTTCTTTATAATTAAGTATATATATATATATATATATATATAATTTTGGGGCAAGTGGCGTAGGTGAAGTAGCTGAGTTGGTTGGTTAAACAGACAAATGCATAGCACCATTCCGCTTTGATTTCCTATTTAACTACGTAAAAACTTTCTGCCTCCTGCCTAAAGATACACAGCTAAATTCCCTCCCTAAAGAGAAAAATATAATTTTCAGTGCATGATAACGACAGTATATAAATAGAATGCCTATAAAATATAATAAAAGAAGTAGAGAAACTATTTTAAACCCATTAATAAGCTAGATAATATAAACAATGAATAGAAACATAGCTAAACGAAAAGATATTATTTTATTTTGGTATCTATTAAAATAATAAATTTAATATTGTTGGGCTTATAATACAAACTATTGACATTAAAACTAATAGAAAAAGAAATAAGAATAGTAATAAACACGAAAATGCGTCATAAAAAGTGAACAGTAAGTTTAATTAAAAAACTCGCAGGAAATAGATGAAAATAGTAAAAAAATTTAATTCGAGTTAAAATGAATCAAAGGAAATGACATATCATCAAACTTGAAAAGAATTTTCATTACATAAATTCTCGCATCTATTCCTAGATGTCTGGGAGGGAAATTTCATTAAATAGAAACGCGTGGATGACATACAATAGCATTTTATACACAGATGGCATATATATATATATATATATATATATATATATATATATATATATATATATATATATTATATATATATTATATTATATATATATATTATATATATATATATATAATTATTATATATATATATATATATATTATATATATATATATATATATATAATATATATATATATATATATATATATATATATATA
>JACMZG010001913.1:26416098-26931741 GCA_018340805.1 Microvelia longipes
AAGTCAGTTTATAACGTTTTTATTTTTAATTATTATGACGAACGTTTCAAAAGGTAAGGGGTTAAATTATCCAACGTGGGGGTTTCATCGACCGTACTTGGTGTCGGTCGGTTGAATAATCCATGTTTACCGAACGTCGTGTCGGTCACTAGACGCCGCTATGAACGACTGGGCGACTTAATGACACAAGTTAATGAGCAGACAGCAATCATCTGCTTGTTGCGTTTTCTATTAGTCGTATTATAAAACAAATTTAGGCTCGTTTTAAAGGAACTAATATTAAAAATACACACTACGTTCCCTTGTTTGTAAAACAAGTGCCTTTAGGTCTCTTTGCCGCTTTATGCCAGGGGGGCTTCGGCTGCTACGTGCGGCGTCTGCGCTGGAGGGTCCCCTATGGCCACATGGTTGTTGTCTATCATTTTATCATATCACGAGTTTATATAAGTGGCATACTGCCACGATATAAGCGAATTTTCAAATCACAAAACATTATGAAGTTTTGGCGATTTTTTGATACTTTTGTAGACTCATTATAGCGGATAATGACATCACACATATTTCACAAAAATAGGGTTAATGACATTAATGAGGTTGATTTTTATTTAATTTCGATCCGATAAAGCGTTGAAAAGCTATCGTGTCCCATAGAAATGTCTCGGAACAAAATATCGTACAAACATTCATCCAAACTTCATAAGCTCATTTTACATACAAACATATATTCTAACCTCATAAGCTCATTTTACATACAAACATACATCCCAACCTCATAGGCTCATTTTACATACAAACATACATCCAAACCTCATAAGCTCATTTTACATACAAACATATATTCTAACCTCACAAGCTCATTTTACATACAAACATACATCCCAACCTCATAAGCTCATTTTACATACAAACATATATTCTAACCTCATAGGCTCATTTTACATACAAACATACATCCAAACCTCATTTTACATACAAACATACATCCAAACCTCATAAGCTCATTTTTCTTTTGGATATTCGCTAAAAAAGTTGTACCTATTATAGTGCAATCTCTCTTAGTTTCCTTTAGCTTTTTTCAATTTAATTTTTCTATTCAAAAGAAATTTAAAACTTTCCCACTCTACAAACTATTTATAAAAACCTGCTAGAGAAACAAATTAAACATGATAATTTGAGTAGAACTTATTTTTACAGAGAAAATTTTCTTTTATTAAATATCAAATTAAAATTAAATTGAGCTTGCTTTAATCATTAATACTCTTCTAGTCAAAAGTATACCCTTCCACTAGGAAAGCAATATAGTAAGGACCCCTCCCTACTATTAGACCCCTTGAGATTAGGCTAAACCCTCCTCAAACCGTTTTAGCTCAGTCCGGCACGGCATTCGATCTAAGTTTAACTAATAACGGTAAAAATAAGAAACTTGGCACATTCTATATTCGTTTCCAATTAAACCGTTCATTTTCCATAATTAAAATCATTTCAGAATCAATAATAACGGTTAATAACACAGAAAACATTTTTTCGAAAGCACAACTTACTTCCAAAGGTTGAGATTTGAACATAGTTCTAACGTTTAGCAAATTTCCTTTGAAAACAATCGCTAATGAATAGGCGGCATGGCGAGAGCAGAACCTCGGACCATAACCAAAATCTGTTTCATAGGTCCCTGAAACGTATTTTTACGTTTTTGTATTTTTCCACAGGTCGTATTTTTTAGTGATCTAAAAAATATATTTTGCAAAATCTAACTAGTCAATTGTATTATAAAACTTGATTTTTTTGTACATTTATTTATATTTTAAGTATCTCCATATCAACGGATCTAGATAAAAATTGTTTAAGATACATGCAGTATTATTAAAATTTCAAGTAACAAACTAGATTATTAATTTAATTTAAGATAAAAAACTCCAGCAGCTCTTTAATAACCTCTGGCTTCAGATCCAAAATAAAGAATAATAAAGCACGTAAAATAATTACACCCAACAAACACAGCCTATAATTAAACTAATTATAAAATCAATTACACAAACATACTAGGCACGTGTAACAGGTGGGCTTGCAGACCACTGGACTGGAAATATTAATTAAACCATACCTGAAACAGAGAACAAATTATAATTAATTTAAAAAAGTCATAAGAAAAAATAAGTAAAAAATGTTTTGGAGGCTTCGAGAAAGTACGCATGCCGGTCAATCGGGGATTGAAATTCCACACAAAAATGAAAAACAGTAAAATAAATTCTCAATTGATTTGCTTCGCTGAAAGCAGTGGTATCTCGCCACAATCTATCATTTATTTAAATGATTGACAAAAAGCTTGAATATTTAAATGATTGGTAATTTTGAAAATTAAAATTACCAAGAGGAAATGAAATTTCCTGAAAGTCGTTCACGGACAGCTTTGATAAGTGATATCCCTTAAACAAATAATTTGAAAACAAATATTAATAAAAAACAGACAGCCAAATATTAAAGTTAGCTTTCCTACGGAAACTTAATTTCCTGGTGAAAAACTGCGATACATGTGATTGGACTGAAAATATTTCATGTTCAATTTTAGTAATTAGAATCGAAATATTTTTCCATTTTCAATGCGTATTGAATATGAAAATATTAATATTATAAGTATTAATATCTCGAAATACCGCTATTTGCAGATATTGTTAAATTTCCGAAAATAAATTGATCAATTTTCCTCCCTGAGAATAAATATATGCCATGATTTCTGCACCTAGTTTTACAGGAATAGGATAAGCCAGTTGCTTTGTTAAGTGTTTACATTGAAAGAGCACATAGACCTCAACCTTTTCCCTTTAACAGGATCAGATGAAGCAGAAAATTTACTTTTCGTAAGAAATGTGAAAATTTAAAAGTAGAGGAAGTACAATGATTACTCTACTCAAGGAAGCAATAGTTAGGGAAGAATAATGTAAACAAACTCACAAGCCGAGAAAATTTCATCTAGTTAAAGCAATCTGTAACTCTCCAGACTCGGGCTATAATAACGCAACATCTGTTTTGACTTCAACCTTAAAATATTAAAAAACGTTCACATCAAAAGTCGTTTTTTGTCATATTTTCAACGTTATAAGATTATAACTCCATAACAAAGCTGAAAGAGGCCCAATTTTCCTCAATTTAGGGAAAATAAGAAAGAAATTAAAGAGTAATTTTATTGTTGACTTTACTGATAAATGTTTTTATCTTCCTTCGCCTCTAATTCTATTGTACTTGGATTATTTTCGGAACAAAGCAATCTTTTACGAAAATTTTATACAAAACGGAATTCGAGTATATTTTAAAATATTATTTACGATAAAATTCAAACGAAAAATAATAATATATTTTAAATACAAAGAATATACTAATATTTTACCATGTAAAATATTATGATATCTCTGATATAATAATATTTAAAATAAAAGGGTAAGTGCAAAAGGAGGAAAACGCACTAAAAAATATACAAGTAACAATGGTTGATAAGAGCCTCGCGGCTTATATGACGTAGTTCCCTGCGGGAACAAACACAGGTAGTAAACTGATACTCTTAAAGTATAATCTATTGTTTTAGATAAATTTAAATTAAAATTTAAATTTATTTAAACAAATATGTTATTCAAATGTTTCAGCACGTTTCCTTGGAAAAATCCAGACATAAACTTGTTTTACTTTTCCTCATTTATACCGTAGGTATATTGGAAAAGCATTGAGTTTGCAAAAAAAAATCCGAAACCAAGATGTCACCGGAATTATCCGTTTCAGATGTTTAAAGGCCTCCTGAGTTGTTTTCGCAAAGTTGTATGTCTGTAAGTGTGTGTTTGTGTGTCTTTTATCCATTGAAGCTCCAATAAGTGTACTTATTGTTATAGAGTTGAAACTTTGTGCAAAACTCAGTCTACCACTGTAGTTGTGCTAATCGAAAAATATTTTTATGACGTCATTAACCCGCAATAATGACGCAGAAAAAATGTCGAAAAATTATGAGATTTGGCACAAATGTAGCCATGTATAACACTAACATATGAGCCAAGTTTCATCTCATAATCAGCATTAATTAAATTTTTATAAAATGATTTATTTCTAAAAAATATTAATTTAGAAATTATATTAATAGCTATTGCCGTTTGTAAATGAAAAAGTAAAAAATTCTGCGCTCATTAAAAACTTAACACTGCTCCCTAACGGACAAATGTGGAACTTTTGTTGTGAAACAGGAGCGTCTGACAGGAATCGCCTTAGAGCTCTACTTGGTCTATATAATTAGTTTAGTCAATGAGTTAGTTTTAGTAATGTTAGTTTAGTTTCTCATTAGTCGGATAAAAAATTGGTGACACATTTTCAGCAAGTTTTTCAAGAAAACCACACTACTGAGGTATTTTGTTACTACTGCATTTCTCCGGCATAAGGAAACATAGAAGAAAACTTATTCTTCAGGAAGCACCATAGGGGGCAGAATGAAAGGATGCAACGCTTACCTATATTTATATAAAGTATTAAAGGAATTTCTGCTTAAACTCACTATTTACTGGAGTTTGTTTAGGACAGATAATACAACAATAAACTACCTGACAAACAGTCAGGTACTGTCAGAAGTACAAACAACATCAAACATAACAAACCCTAGACAATCGATAGAAGTTCAAACATAGAAGAAGTACCCGTACTTAGTAACAAAGAAAACTAAGTCTAGGGGAAAGGAATCGCATAAACCCTATTTTTATTAATCCCGGAATTTGAAGCCTTCCTCATCTTCTACAATAAGTGAAAAAAGTATTGCGTTCAACCTAAACATTCGAAATCAAAAGTTCACTAAAATCAATCGTTGTAAGCACTTTTATGACGTCACGAGTGGTTGTCATCTTACTTTTATGTGTGTCTACATTACGTCTGTAACTCTGCAAAGAGTTGTAATTTGGCACAAAAGTCAATTTTTAGAATTGCTTGAGCTACACTAAAAATCAAAATTTAAGAACTATACTAACTCTAAAAAATATTTAATATTAGATTGTAAATATTTTTTATAAATTATTTCAAAATATTAACTAAGGCATTGGGTAATATGACATAATGAGGACGAGCAAAGCGAGTTGCAAAACTCACATCTCAAAACTACCTGCATTTTTATTGAAAAGACAAAATTTTAAAATTGAGATGAATTAATTGGCATACCACAATTAAAAAACATGCAAAAGTTTTACTGTTTCGAATACTAAGCATAAATAAAAAAAAACTGATTTTACTGAGCGTGTCTCAAATGATACATGCCCTTCTTTCAAAAGTAAGTAGTGACTCAAAGTACAATGTACAGGATCTTGTAACTAAATCGCTTCCATATATCGAATTTATTGGAAAAAAATAAAAAACAAACTAAAAAAACAAAAACTAATGATACAAACAACGTGTGAACTAACCAATAAACAATAAAACTATCAATAAAAAGAAAAAAATACAAAATATTGTGAAGACTTCCTATAACACTAAACATAAACAAGAATGAATAATAGCATATAAGGTAACAACAAAAAAAAAGGTAACAAAAATAAAAAAAAAAGAATTCAATTATCAGGAAAGATCCGCCCTAATAACAACAAGGGAGGTTCGTTTACAAAACAACATATCTTTAAAAAAAACAATTTTCTAAAAAAAAAATTCAATAAGAAGATAATGGATTGTGTTGTAGCACCTGCATCTCGCTGGGGCGTCCGAAAAATTCCTCCAGTCGGTACCTGAGGTATTTAAATACACACGTCTAGATTTATTATATATGTTCAGCAGTACTTGTCCGACTCATTTATTTTTGATAAGGGTTTATTTTATTAAAAATTATTTGATTTTAAAGGTTTCTTTTCGATCGAAATTTACATTCGTACGATTTTGTATTCGCTATTTTTTGAAGTTATATATTTCTTTTCACTTCGATTTTTTAAGACAATGAATTTGTAAGGCTGTTCAAACATATAATTATATTTAAGAAAACTCTTATTAAAAACTAGTTTTCAGGACGATGAATTTTTGCATTTACATATTACATAAATATCCCACTATTATACTTAAATATTATATAATAGTTAAATACTTGCGCTTATTTTAAATATATCAACAGCATTATAAAATTATACAATATATATAGAATTTCATTATTTAATAAAAACACAACGAAATGAACAAGTTTTAACGTCCTCAAGCTGATATTAAAATTAAATTAACAAAATGAATTATAGTATAAATGTATTAATTAAATTTAAACAAAATATATTATGAATACTATATATAAATACATACAATCATTTCATGACAAGTTTTAAATTATAGTTATCTACAAACATACATAATGTTACATAAAATTTCAAAGTTCTTCGAAGTCCGAAGAAGACTCGGTTGTTTTGAAGAAGCAGATGGGACTTCCACCTGGACAGATTTTAGATAATTTTTTGTCTAGAAGACAGTGTTTACTAAATAGTTCTTCTGTCAGGATTCGAACCCCTAACCTTTAGATTAACGATCTTATTGTCAACTAAAGGTGGTGTTTAGATATTAAAGAAACACATTTGTGTTTGTAGTAATCAGTCAGTTTTTAGGGGTTTTTAGGACATTTTATAGGCATTTTAAAAGAAAATAAATCTTCTTATATTGATAAGCTGTTTACTTTTTTTAACAAATGTAAGAAAAAGTGTTTTAATTTTGAAAATTAAAGGTATTGTTTTATTCAATTTATTTGTCAATTAGCCCAAAATTCACCTCGTCAAGTCTTCGAGTCAAATTTTCAAAATCCATTGATCTACAAACTTGCAAATATAAATGTGTGAATGTCTGGTCGCATGTATAAGATCTTATTTCTTAAACAGCAGCAGATAAAGAGGCTCAACCGATTTGATAAAAACAGTACAAAAATTTCTGTGTGAGAAAACAAAGATATTCTAATACTGGAGACAATTCAATAAGACGTCTAAATATAGCAGCCATGTTTTAATGAAAATACAAGACATAATGGTTGGTAATATAAGTTTGAAACGTGCCCAAAAATACCTCGACTTTATCTACGGCCAAAAATGTTTTCGAATATTTAGTTTCATGTCTCGAATGTAAAGATCTTAATTATTTGCCACTCTTCTTTTCACTAGTAATTTATTTACTTGTTTCGAACAAAGTAAAATTAAAGTTTTACTTAGTAAGTTTTGCCCAATCAAAACACCTTTAACTTCAACCTCTCTGTAAATTAAACATGACTTCGTCAAATGTTCGACTCGTAATTTCTTTCAGACTAACATGATTTTTTCTGGAGTTTAAGAGGTAGGGTGGTAGGGTTCGAAGCTTAAAAGTAGCTAGGGAGAACGAGATCAAAATCAAAGAATCACATGATAGACTCTCGCGATTATATATGTACAAGAATAACATCCTAACTCTGTTACATTCTTAACAACCGATTCCAGATCGTCAAACATGAATTTACCTACGACTAGATGACCAAACAACATGCTAAGCATAGGTTTCATGTTTAACTAACTAATAACCAGCTTTAAACATGATGTGCAAACGCCATCTGTGGACGAAGCACACTTAAAGAGGGGTGCTTTGTCCACAAACAAGCGAAAAACATACAGAATTAAACTTCGACAATACAATAACCCCCAACCAAAGAACTTTGATCGACTTTATATAATTATACGTGGTTTTCACCAGTCTATTTGTAGAATGGGCTAATTGATACTTTATTATTCAAATTATATCTCTTTAAAATCATTTTAATAATTAAATAAATTCTGGTGTGGAAGTTCGCAAGCAGGGCGATTTTTCTTTCAAATGCATGCTTTCTTGCTTATCACTCCAAATTTTACTTAAGTTTCGGTATTTTTTAATAACCTCAGCAGGTTATTATAGCGTCACAACTTATTATTTATTTTTTTTTAAATTTCTCAAAGAAAATGCTCATATTTATCCTATAGATTATACATTATATGGCACAGCATTATTTGCACTTACTTGAAGCTCAGGCTTATCCTAAGTTTTATCGCACTTTCTTTGAAACAATTTAAGTCGTGACGCTACTGCTTAGGTTTTTAGCTATTAAGTTTTTTTTAGCTATACGAAACGTATTTTTTTGTGATCAGGGACATCTGAAACGGATTTTGAACACACCCCCGGGCGGCTAACTACCATACGAGCCATCTCATTCGCGAATGATATGGCTCTCATTAGCGATTTTTTTTTCAAAGAAAATTCGCTAAAAAGGATTTTAATAATTACTTTGACTATGACTGCATTTATTTATTTTATGTTATTACATTTATGTACTAACATAAATGTAATAAATTTAACATAAATAAAGGTTAATAAATTTAAACATGTAGTAACGTTAAAAATATGTATAAATTATATAGCTGGTAATTTAAAATAAAATATTTAATTGATAAAAAAAATAAAGATAATTTTATACATTGCAACTTTAATATTTAACTGTTGCCTAAAGAGTTTAATTGTACTACAGGATTAGTTTAAACGTGTTTCCCCAGTCGTTTAGTGCCCAAACTCCGCATCATTTTATTTAATGTCTCTTGCTGTTGCTCACCCAGGAGGTCAGATGTCATCTCACCGGTCACCCATCCAGGGTGACCGCTGGGTAAAAGAATGTATTTACTATATAACTTCAGTTAGCGCAGTGGAATTTTCTTCAATAATATCAACACCAACAACGTCTTTCCACTAAATTTAAACTTTATTGTGCAGAGCCGGCTTTCGGCAATAATGCCATCTACAGTGCCGTGGTGGGACGTTGAGTCTTTCAGTTCATGGAATCTGACAACTGAAAGACTCAACATCCCACCACGGCACTGTAGATGGCATTATTGCCGAAAGCCGGCTCTGCACAATAAAGTTTAAATTTAGTGGAAAGACGTTGTTGGTGTTGATATTAATGTATTTACTGTCTGAGGACGAGCGAAGAGAGTAAAAGTAGTGGAGATGAGTGAAGCGAATCCGATGTTTTTCTACTTTTTCTTTGATTTTACAAAGATCTTATCAGGTTGTTCAGTGAATGCTTATCATTTACCGACAATAGTATAAGTATAACTTCAGCTATAGTTAAGCAAGCTTACACTAGTATTAGTATAGCTAACTTCAGTTATAGTATAGTATAGCTAGCTTACACTCATATAAGTATATCTAACTTTAGCTATAGTATAGTACAGCAAGCTTACACTAGTATAAGTAAAGCTAACTTGAGCTATAGTATAGTATAGCTAGCTTATACAAGTATAAGTAAAATTAACTTCAGCTGAAGTATAGTACAGCTGGCTTATACCAGTATAAATATAGATACCCTGCTAATAATGCTGCCCCAAGCGATCTATTCCAAACAATAAAATTTCCATCTCCAATATATTAATATAAGCCCTCACTAAAAGGATACATATCCCTCCCTAGCACGTATCCCCTAACCCTTCCCTTATCTCTTTAAAAACATAATAACAAACTAATATCCGGTCAACACTTCAATACGTCCACCCTTCGAAAAAAAGGGGTGCCAACCAAATACGCCGTACAACATCGGTCAGTATTAAAAATATTACATTCATGTTTCATAGCGACAATTTAACACGCAGTGTTTAATTCAACATTTTCCAAGATGAAGCCGCTTCTCTTGCTCTTGTTGAGTATTGCTAGAGCTGCAAGAATCTTGATTACCACTCTTGATCTCACTGTGAGAAAGTTATCGTTATTTGAGGTTATAAACGATTTTTTACTTTTTTCAACTATACCGCAGGTATAGACGGGAAGAACAGTCACAACCTCTTGATTTGTTTATGTTGCATTACCGTACCTGGCGAGGGTGTAAAAAAATTTAAATCCCAAAAAAGGGGAAACAATTTGTAAAAAGAAACAGCGTTAACCTAAACAACATAACCTTGTTCAGTGAAATGGAAAAATCATATTGACTATTTGCTTGATGTCGCTGCGTGTTATGATCGAGTGTTAGGATTCCCGCCACAAAGTTAGGATTTAGATAGCCATCTTTTTGGAAAGCAAGTTCATTTTGGAAAGCGTTGATTCTGTTCTTTAAAAAGGAAGAATTTAGAAAAATGCATTTATTTTTATTTTGCTCCTTTTTACCGTAGATATATACAGGAAAAGTAGTATAGTTTACAGAATTAGAGTAGTAAAGTAGAATTAGTCACAGAATATAATTCAAATTAATAAATGTAAATAAACATGATAATATTAGAGGTATTGGGTATTGGTTTTATATAAATATATATTATATATATAAAAAAGATATGAAAAACAGTTTTCATATCTTGCAAAATAACAGGCACACTCAGGGTCTGTTACCTTGCTCTCCGAAAGTAGTTTTCAAAAAACAACCTAGTCTACATAACATCCTAGTCAAAACTAAACCTCCTATTGAAATAAAAAAACCCATCCCCCATTGGTACTCATCTTTGCAAAAAACCTAGATGCCTCACATGTATATATATATATATATATATATATATATATATAATATATATATATATATATATATATATATACATATATATATATATATATATATATATATATATATATATATATATATATATATATATATATATATATATATATATATATAATATATATATATATATATATATATATATATATATATATATATATATATATATATATATATATATATATATATATATTAAACAAGGTCTTTATTGGGAAAAGTAAACATATTTATTTTGTGTAAACCGGAGCCATATTTATTTATGGATTAAGGGTAATTTGTGATATATATCTTTCGATTGTAGCAGCACACTAATAAATAATAAATTTTATTCGCATTAAGTAATTAAGTACAATTTTTAAAGTACAATGGCAACATGTTAATAATAAATCAAATAATAAAAATTTTAACGGAAAAAATTGTCCTTTAATAGGGTTACAAAAAATGTAAGAGTTAGAAATTAATAACAAAAGTAATTAATTAAGTAATTACTTGCGCTTAGAATTACAAAATAATTAAGCAAATGTGTCTGATTATTGAAATTTATTTTTTTTTAAAAATCATCAATATCTTTTAATTTTGTTAGAACACGGATTCTCATTTAAAGTAGTAATCGAGTAAGGTAAGTGATAAAATAGTTTTAGTTTTAAGTATATAATATTTTTTTCAGTTCTAGATTGGGTTCTAGGAAAAATAATGAGTCTTCAAATTGTCTTCAAAGTTAATAATTACAAAAAGATTTTCTATGCATAGAGTTAAGAAGGCATATTAGAGTTACATTCATTGAAATCTTCGAAAAAATTGATTGTGGTAATGGAAGGAAACTACTCCAAGCTCACTGTGACACAAGGAATACAAACAGCACAATGGGACGTAAAAATAACTTCTTAAACAGTCGTATTGTGAAGAGTAGAAACAATAGAAGATGGGAGATCAGTCACTCTGTCGGTATGATGGCAACAAAGCAAGCCGACGATAACTGACGAGGTAGAGACAAGACAATGAATATTCAATACGCTGTTTTTTCAATATCTAGTTATCAACAAGGTATGTAACTCCTTCTTTACAAAGGGAAACCAAGAGTCTAAGGCCCGAATTCAAAGACATTTTATTTACCTAAACCTAACATTTTCCTTAAGGGCTCCTTAAGAAACTCTTAAGGAGACCTAACATTTCCCTTACCTAAACTGTAAACCTAACAGTTTTCTTAAGGGCTCCTTAAGGAAAATGTTAGGAAAATTTCTTTGAATACGGACCTAAGTAATATAAAGGCATATGCGCCTATATTACTTGATTATTTCGGTTTTCATACATCGTATATTACTATGCAGTTAAATTGCGTCAATGTAAAAGTTTTACGTTGATTTAAAATGTTTTTATTGAAAAAATTGTATCGAATAAGACGTAGCTTAGTAGAGCATCAAAATATTTTAAAATTTAAATTAAGGGGGTTTAAGGTTATAAACTAAGTTTAAAATGTAAACTAAGAGGGGGGAGAAGACGAGCTAAAATAAAATAACAGAAATCTTATAACAAGAAATATCTAGAAAAGTTTAACGAGTAAACACCATGCAATTTTATTCTTTTATTTACTATTGATACAAGGAAAATTCGTTCGCTTTAGACTTTAGAGCAATGAATGTTTAGCGGGCATAGTATTTTGCTAGATTTTGAAAAATGGCCAAATAAGTTTACAAAACAGGTGTTTTATATAGAGTACTGTATTACAAGAGCTGTTTATAGTTAATTGCTATTAACATTTAATATATTTGTCTGCAGTTGCTTATTTTGTAGGAGTATGTGACAAATGTTTTTATTATTTTTGCAGTGTCAGGTTTTTCCCCAATTTTGAAAGCTATAGGATGTTTTCTTTAAGTTAGCTCCTGTACAGCCTGACGCCAGACCAGAATTAAGGTTTTATCTTCGTTCTAATTTTATTTTTAAGACAGACAACAAAAATTCTGGGACGGGCAAAGCCCTAATTTCCTCTTTCCCTGGCTACAGCTTAGAATAAAACAGTTTAATGAAGCAACAAAATGCGTAAGTTGCAAAAATGGACTTTTGGAAATCTTATTCTCGCGACTCAACAACAATTGTCTGCAACTCAATTTTGGGTTGCGACCCAGTGGTTGTCTATTGCAATAGACATAGCAATAATGACTATTGTCATTATTTCTATAGTCATGTTTATTAAACTCAGACAAAAAAATTTGGATGTCCCCATATGCCAAAAAAAAAATCTTCACCGGCAAGCGCGATTAGCTAACGAATTGAAACTTATGTCTTACAGATTTCTAATATTTTTTTAACAATGCCTCATTTGGCATTTTCGCTCTATCCATGGATAGTGTATGCATAAATGTCTTTCTATCTATCACAGGTTTTTAGAATAGTCAAAAACATTGTAAATGAACTATTTTTAACACGCCTTTTTTAAAGAAATTAAAAAATATAATAATAATATTTATTATGGGTGAAAGAAAAGAGTCTCTCCACAAAAATCCAAATATCCAAATATTTTTGTGGAGAGACTCTTTTCTTTCACCCATAATGAACGACTCCACTGGTGCTCAATTTCATCATAATATTTATTACTTTGATTTTAAATTAAAAATACATTTATTTAAAATTAATACCAATAATAACCACCTGGTTCACCCAATACTAATTAGTCCAACACCGGGGTCCAATTACTTTATTATTGATTTTTTTAATGGTAAGTCGCTAAAATAATAATTTGATTGACTCTTTAAAGAAATTGTTCAAAAACAAATAAGAAATAATTAATTAAATACTAAGAAAAATTCTAAGAAAATGAAATCCACTACAGTGCAACTATATTCTTCAAGTTTATTCGCAAAACTTATTAAAATAAACAGAAAAACTTTTATACTCTAAGTTTTCAATACCTAAGAACGAGAAAGAAAATTAATATTGAAGACCCTGAGAAAGAATTTGAACAAATAAAATGTTTAAACTATAAAAAGGTATCTTTAAAAGAGCCTGTCTAATGAAAATTCAAACTTCATAACTTTGCAAAGTATATTTGCGGAAGGAATTGAAAATAATGACATCGGGATCCAATCAATTTTTAAATGAAAATAAGCAAGAGCTAAGTTCATTAAGGTTAATTGATTTGGAGAGGTCAGCAAAATTATACTGAATCCAAACTAGCAATAAAAATATTCCGTAAACAGTTTATTAATAACGGTATTTATTCCCTTGTGTAGATGAGATTGTTTCAATACAGAGAAAATAAACAGCGACGATTAAAAAAATATCTGACGAACTTATTATACATAAATAATATTAATAATTATTTTTATTTATCCACATTTATAGGTGCCGTCAGAGAGATATAATACAAGAGGGTCACATCCTATCTCATTACATAAGGAGCCTCGAAACATCTTTTTAGGGCACTGAGTGGTTCTAGTAAGTTCATTGAAAACTCTTCTTAAAGTGAGTTAAGGTTATAAGAACTCAATCGCTTTCGGCTTCTCTCACACTGGTTTTGTTTTCTTTTATAGACGTTATTCATTATTATATAAATAATGAAAGATAGGGTCTTAAAACGAATTTGTAGGTTATTGTACTTTTTAGAATATTGAAAAATGTTTCAAAATTCAACAGATAATGAAAGCCCTTGTGTTTTAATATAAAACATAACATCACTATGTGCGTCCGAAATCCCTAAGCCCGAAATTTAACTAGTATTATTTCTAAACGATAAGTTTTTATAATCATTTTGAATGTGTGTATCTAAGTTGCCTATCTGTGTGTCTGTTATCGTCGTAGCCCCCAGTACAGGTTTTTCTTTTAAGGGGGGCCATGGGTGGTGTCACCCCCCCCCCTCCCCGGAGCAAAAAGGGATAATTGATTTTCCCTCATTAATTTTTTTCCCCGGTAGAAAAAATTAATGTATCCTTTCTCTGGGGTGAAAAAATTTGCCCCCCAGAATTAAAAACTCTTGCTAACACAAAACAAATTGTCGTGATCAAAATTGTAATTTACCATTATTATTTTGATAACTACCCAAATGTGTTTGTTGCCCAATTTTTACCCAAATTTTATTGTTAATTTTGGAATCTTTGAAAAGTTAAGTAATAGTATACCGTAAAATTGCCTATTTCGGAAACCGCATTAAATATTAAGAAATTTTATACAAATATCACTATACTTTGGTAATTTTTTTCATCACGCTTTTGCTCAACATTTCAAAGATGTTTGTAAAATATATTTGTTTCTTGAAGTTTTGAACAAAACTCAAGAAACATGTCATACAATAGCTTAAAACAAAATGACCGGAATATAGTGATAATCATTAGTTTTAATCTTTTTAAGAATCAAAGAAAGCTATTTCCAAAATCGGAAATATTACGGTATCTTATAAATAAACTTTTTAAATTTACCAAAATTAGAACAAAATTACAATATTTGAGTAATAGTTACAAAAATAATAAGGTAAATTTGAATTTACTAGAGAAATTCAAAGAAAATTTCAAAGAATAAGAATAGAATTTCCATGTTTTCCCCTTATTGTTTAAAGATATAATATTTGTACGTCTAAATTGTTTAACTCTGAACAAAGCCATAAATGGTACCCCATTTTTGAAAGTTAATATTGTGTTACCTATGTGCTCTTTTAAATAATACTCTGTACTTTGTAAAAATGTATAATAAAAAATTTGTATTTCGTTAAAAAAATATTATTCCTTGAAAAAAATTTTACTTGACATTAAAAATAGTGAAAAATTACAAATTATGCATCAAGTTAAATCTTTACATGGGTGGTATTACTGTAATATTCGAGTACACGACATTTTATTTCGTTTCATACGTTCTCTCCAAGGGTTTTTTTTGGGCCGCTGGAGTTCAGCAGCATTGAACTAAGTCAGTGCGCGAATGGGCGAATAAACTGCGAAGTCAAGTATCAGTATAAAGTAAGACTAGTCAAGAATCAGACATGAAATTTTATTGAAATAGAGCTCAAAAGTTAAAAATAGTGAACTCATTGATATACTGACTGATGATAAGGTAATAAAAGAATCAGCTATCTTCGATACTGGATGTAAGGTATGAATATCCCGGGACGCGATGGCCTTAAGCCGAAACCGTTTAACGCCATTATCAGCAGGAGGGCATCACACGAAATCTCAGCGATTCTAGCCAGGGGCGGACTGGCCAATGAAGGCGAGGGCGGCAGACCTCACTGGCCGAAATTATAATTATGTATTATATTCATAACAAGAGAGTTAAAGGGGCCCAATACTATAAAAAAGGGCCAAAAGAGCTCTTCCATACAAATGCTTTTAAAACAGGGAATTTAAGTCCCCGTTTTATTTTACCTGACATTGAGGGGCATTATACGACAGACTAGAGCCAAAATGGCCCTAGCATACTTGATCATGGTTATATAGTAGCATTAAAGGGTTCTAGATATTTTTGTTTTAAGTACTTACAATATTCTCAAATATTCTTAAAATTAGAGAATATTATTATTCATAGAATTAGATAATATTCTCAAATTTTAAGACTATTTGAAAATATTATTAAAATATTATAAGAACCTACCTAAATCTATACTTGTAGAATGAGCGTCAATGGTTCTTAACGGTCACCTATCCATACAAAGACCTCGCTTGGTGCTGCTTGATTTTTATGATCTAAAAAAACCGTAGATATACTTGCCGAATCTAAACGAAACGAAACTTACTAGAATACTTAAAAGTTAGTCAAGTTATATGTAAACTTGGCACATATTTTGGTCTTATATATGACTACATGCGTGCCAAATCTCTAACCCAACAATATTTTCCGCGTTTAATGAATTTTCAAAATTTTACTGAATCATTACAACGCATAATAACGTCATAAACAAATATTTCCTGGATAGCAAAACTAGATCTAAATATTTATTTTTGTAAAACGTTTCAACTCTCAAGTATAAATACACTGGGAGCTGGGATTAAAACAGACACACACACACTCATACAGACAGACAACTTGTGCAAACTTCTAAGGTGGTGACATCCCGGTTTCGGATTTTGTACGGAGAAGAAAAAATAAACATTTTCCCTCAATCGCAGCAAGAATAACTATTTTCAAAGGATACGAATATTTAAGTTATACAGCTTCAATTTCTAGTACTGGATTAACTAGTTACAAGGTATTGTAGAACAAGGTATTGATAAGACAAACAGAAATAAGAATGTGACAAAGATACGTTAAGATAAGACAGCGAGGCAAGAATCTTACCAAGTTTGACAAGTTCGTTGAATAGAGTACGTTCGTAAGCATAACAGTAAGAAATATTTTTATAAGTCAGATTTAAAAGAAGTAAAAAAGTGAACGTTCAAAGTTAACATTTCAACTTCAGTTTATAACCTACACGAAGTCCGACTTTCAAACAACGAGCATATCATTCCTTACCAAAATTCTTTATAAAATTTTCTAAAATATGTCAACCATTTTCTCAGTAAGATAAAATCTCAATAATATTGATAAAAAGTATCCTTTAAACAACTTAAGTATTACATACCATGTAAAGTTTTAAAGCAAAATCAACAATCTTCAGTAAAAATCCAAAAGTTATTTTACATGAAAAGCACTAATTACATCACATTTTATCACTTCAATAACTATTATTAATCAATGAAAACGGCTAAAAATGACTAAAACAACAGTTAAACGCTATAAAACAAATTTTAGAACAAAATATGTCGAAAAATTAGTTCACTCGCGCATAAACATGAAATTTAAAGAGAAAAATGACGCGCGACCTCTTCCAACGAATCCTACGGACTGACTGATTCAATACTGTAAAGGGGTAAGATTCAGTGTGGCCAACCTGACTTCCCCCACCACTTAAAAGTTAACAAGAAAACATATGTGTATCTATGTTTTATAATAAATGTCATTAGATAGCTATAAGAGATAAAAGTTTAAAACAATGTTTGTAACATAAATAAGTTAATGTTATTAAGTTGCATTAAAATTAATAAATTTTTGTTCGTTTAGTTATTAATCATATAACTTATTGATTGACATTAATTGCTAAAATAATTGTTTAACTTATTCAATGAAGCGTTGTTTTTACATTAAATATATTAATTTAATTATATATGTCAAACAATAACCTTCAAGAATTAATTTATCTTGTTAATTGATTGACTTATTTTACATAAGAAACGAGTATACCTGTATATTATAAAAATAATTTGTATTAGCTTTAATATCTTTATTTGTTTTAAATGAAAATATTTAATATTTCACATGTTAAAACATGGCTTTAATTGTTTAAGAAAAACAAAGAAAAAAAATAAAAACTTTAAAATATTAGATATTAGAGCAACAAATGTTTGCTCTGATAAATTTTAGAGCTAAAGTCATGGACCTAGGCAGGGTTGCCTATAGGGGGGGGGGATCATATATATATATATATATATATATATATATAATATATATATATATATATATATATATATATATATATATATATACACATATATTATGATTTGTTTTAAAAAAACGGCGGACATTTTAGTTTTTTTTTACCCATAATATCACCATAAAGTTAATATGTCGAACTAATAAAACAAATTTAATTTTTAAGGCAAATGTTACCTTTAAGCTCTAATTATTATAAATAAAAATTATAAATTAATTAATTATTTTTATAAAATTTAAAAATTTTATAAACTTATATAAAAAATGCTTTTCCTTCCCTGAACTATTGTTTTTATATAATCTTTGTAACAATCCTGCTCGCCTAAGGGGGTGGGGGGGGGGTCCGTGCCTCCCTTGCTACGCCCAAGGCTAAAGTGATAAATTAGTAATGCTTACATAAAATTTATTTCTTTTGCTGGCTATTATAAAAAACATATAATTCAAAACTAATAATGAAGATTTTAAATAAATGATCACTTTGACAAAATTAAGTTTGATAAAGAGAATTGAATTGAGTTGGGAGACGGAAATTGTTCATTCCTTCAGCTAAAAAAATAATTGTAAAGTACAGAAAATATGTTCATCTTGAAAAATGTTCATGATTTGAAACGTTGCTACTTCGTGAGTTGTGAAGGTTTGTATTATTATTTTTTATTTTTAGTGTGCTTGTTATTTTTGTTAATTTTTATTCTAAAATCACGACATTTGAATGACCAAGTAAATAACCTCTAGAACATCAAACTGAAACAATTTTTGTGCCAAGAGTCGCTGTTTAAATTGCCCTTTCCCTCCTTTTAAGGGCTAAAATGTGCTTGTTATCTATCTCTAGTTAAGATAGCCGACAGAGTAATAGACAGTTGTAGTAATTTTTTAATGTTTGCAGCACTGACTGTTGATAAGAGTAATGATAAGGCCTTTATTTTCCACACAATCCGTAACTATATGGGGATTTGACAAAACGTTTATTCTTTTAATTTGTTTAATATTTAAGGCAGGATTTTAAGTGTTTAAATTATATATTTTTTAAGAATATTTCAAAATAACTCTTACATAAAATTTTCCATTGATAAAAGTCAATTTTTACGAATAATCCCTTATTTAAGGATGTTTAGAAAATGGTTTGTGACGGGATCTTGAATACCTCTCCTTGAGGTAGCCAACAGGTTACCTTTGTTCGGCTAAAAGAAATTTATTTAGAGGGTAATGTCATGCGCAGTCACCAAAATATGAACACGATAACATGATTGGTTTAGAAATCCTAAACCAACAAAGCTGTGGTAATCATTTTACTATAGGCTTATATTACTTTAAAGGCCTTGGTTTATAATATCAGAATGCATTTAGTAAAGTGATAGAAATACTTTATTTACATGTTTCTGTAACTGTATTACCGAGGAAATCACTTATAGAGAACAGGGATATGACAGTTCCAATAGCCTGAGTGTTTGCTATTCAAATATCAAACGTTATTGTTAACCTAGAACACATATTGCGTAGTATACTTTAGATCATATCAAAATTTGCAAAACTTTTGTAAAAGTAAAACCTGGTAGTATCAATGATATTGTGAGTGGGTGTGTGTGTATTTTTTTTAGCGTGCTCCAAAAATTATTGCACGCTTAGTTTAATTGTAATACAAACTTACGATCTAAGAATAAGGTAAGTGTTGCATTAACTTAATATATATAATTTTAACATACATACAATATTGCACTTTTCAGTTTTCTTTTAATTTCATCTATTCTATTCTAGCAAGTGCTGTTTATTCAACTAGATCAGCAACATTTTCTCCATAATTTTATACTTACTTATCCTTATGCATCTGCAAGTTGTAATCTTTACTTGTACTTATATTACAACTATAATAGGTTAGGTACATTCTTATTACTCTATAGGTGGTGAAACGTTTCCAAGTAATATGGAGGTACAACTCCACCTGCGTGGCTGGTATGGTGGTTTAACCAAATAAATAATAAAATTAAATAAAATATATATAATGAGCTAGATAGGACTGTATAAATGAGATAAGAATGCGTATTAAAATAATAGTACTTAATAGGCACAAGTATAATAAGATAGATAAGTATTTTTGGCTCACCTTGATGCTGTTGATGGGCGGCTTCTACCCCGGGGTACGGCAGCTTGGCGGTCTAGTCGTCTTAAACTTAAATTAAAAATCTTATAGAGAAGTAAACGATAAATGAAATTTGTGCTCAAGATAAAACAAAATTATAAAACACTTTGAGGCGGCACGGAGGCGGTAAATTTGTATGAGACCCAAATTTGAGTAGCGGCGGCGTGGCTATCAATGGCGTCGATGGTCTCGTAAAGCCGACTAAATTTCTTCACTCGGAAGCTATGTAGCGTGTTTCTCACCCATGGAGGGGAGAGCCAATCAAAATCTACCTTTACCTGTGCCTTCAAGATAAATACATAAATAAATGATAAACTTGTAAAATAATATATATGTACTTAGATAAAATCAAAATAAATCCACCATATTCGCCCCCTTGAAGTACGACAGGACTTCAACGGAAGCAAGATGAAAAAGTAAGTCCACAAAACAAAGAAACAAATCTAAACCTCTAGCGGTCAATACAAAAATTAAAGAAAACTTCTAGAAAAATTCAAAACAAAAAAATAAAACTTAAGAGGCCGGAACAGGCGCTAATTTACGGATAGGGCGTCTATAATTACCCGTGGAGTGCGCACCGTAACAGCTCTAACAACGCCATCAGTACCCGGATGAACTTGAATTATTTCCCTAAGGGGTACGAGAGAGGAGGAGAATTATCCTCCTTAATCCACACTAACTGACCTATATTAGGGTTATTAGAGGGCGTAAACCATTTCCTTTATTTTGGAGAGTATGCAAGTATTCTCTCTCCCACCTGCGCCAAAAAGTTTGAGAAATTTGAGCAACAAGTTGCCAACGGTTTAATCGTCTTAAATTAATAGATTCGAGATTAACCTCGGAACTGCGACCAACGGTTTGCCGATCAAAAAATGACCTGGAGTTAAACTTTGAATTCGTCCGGCGAACTAGTGTCAGCACACAGAGGACGAGAGTTTAAAATTGCTTCAACTCGGGCGGTAATAGTAGAAATTCTTCGAAGGTAAGTTTCTGGTTACCTACAGCACGACTATATGCCTTTTAGTATTTTTTATGTTAGATTCTGCCAAACCGTTCATAAAAGGCGCTCTAGGTACCGAAAAATGAAAATTTATTCCAATATCTGAGAAATATTTCGAAATTATTTTATTATTAGTAGAAGAACGCAAAAATTCAACTATTTCTCGGAACTCGCGAGAGGCTCCTCGAAAATTCGAAGCTTGATCGCAATAAATATTAGCGGGTTTTCCACGGCGTGAAGCAAAACGTGTAAGAGCGGCTATAAAACTATCAGTTGATAAACTTGTTAAGATTTCAATATGCACTGCTTTAACAGCGCAACAAATAAAGAGAGCAAAGTATCCTTTGTAAGTGAGAGCGTATTTACGAAGACTCTCTTTTAAAGTATAAGGGCCAGCTAAATCAACAGAACAAAAATTAAAGGTTGATCTGGTTTAATTCTAAAGCGGGCAAATTACCCATAGGCGGCGTAAATACAGCGGCTCTGTGCTTAGCACAACAAAAAACAAGAATGAATAACTTTGCGGATAACTTGTCGACAATTAATAATCCAATATTCTCTAGAAATTAAACTTTGAAGAGTTCTGCAACCAGCGTGTAAATAAACTTTATGAAAGTGCTTAATAATAAGTATAGTTAATTCGCTTTTCTTGCTCAAAAGTATTGGATGCTTAGCGTTGTAACTAAGATTACTTAACTAGACGACCGCCTACTCTAAGTAAACCGGTTTCATCTAAAAAAGGTGACAGACTCTGAGCTTTGGTTGAGCAAGGCTTATTTGCTAATAAAAGTTTTAATTCTTCTGCGAAATAATATGCTTGCTCAGAACGAATACAGACATTTAGAGCGTAAGTAGGTTTTGAACACTAAGCGTATTAGGTGGTGGCTTACGATTCTGTGGAGATCGAAGGTTACTTATAAAATGTAAACAATAAAACATAGTTCGCTGAAGTTTACTAAGATTAAAATAGAGTACTCCACGGAATAGGATCTGCAGTGGGCTATTTGATATCTCTGAGGTGGCAAGAACACAATTATCTACAGATTAACCTCAGGCAAATTTCCTAGAGGCAAGCTATCAAAATGTAATATAGGCCAACTAGATATAGGCTCATAAGCCCATTTAGGTCCATTAAACCATTCACTATATGAGATTAAATTTAGCGGAGTAAGACCTCTCGAAGCGGGGTCACTAATATTATATTAGTAGTAATATGGTGCCACTCAGACACTGAAGTGTTCTCTAATATCGATACAACTCTATTAGACACAATAATTTTAGGAGATGAGGGGGTTTTCTAATCCATGACAGAACTATGGTAGAGTCAGAAAATAAATATGTATTTAAAATTTTAATAGGAAGCTTAGAAATAAAGGGCTGCACAGATTTTACTAATTTTGATAACAACTGCACCAATTAATTCTAATCTAGGAACAGTGGGTGTTTTAGACGGTGCAACTTTAGTCTTAGATTTTAACAAAATATTTTGACACCGTTATCAACTGAACTCTCAAATACAATGCGGCGGCGGATCCTTTTAGACTGCCATCACAAACCCTATCAACTGAATTTTAAGCGGGAAAGACGGAAATAAAAGTCTAGGTATTTTTAAAGTATTAAGTTGCGGTAATTCTGATAAGTATTGATGCCATTGAGAGGCAAGAGAGGGGGAATAGGTTCATCCCATGTTACACCTGATTCCCAAATAGACTTTAATAAACATTTTAAATAAAAATATTGTGGGCGCGGCAAAAACCTAGGGATCGTAGATCCGTGCGACCACACTAAGTACCTGACGTTTTGAATAAGTCGGGCTGAGAGGCGGAGGATCATAAAAGCAAAATACATCAGATTTAGGGTCCCAGCCGATTCCGAGTAATTTAATATTATCGTCTTCAGAGTTACGAATAACTAGAGAGGTGGAGGGTTCATTATTCTGAATATTTTCCAACAACTCGGGACAATTACTAATCCATTTTATTCAAAGGAAAACCTCCGGAAGCAAGCAATGAAGATAATTGATTTTTTATCTCAATAAGACTACTTGGCGAGTCCGATCCACCAAAAATACATCTACTATAGAATTACTTTTATAATAGGGACAGCTAGAGCAGCCCTTCCCAACCCTTGGGTCGCGACCCAGATTGGGTCGCGAACGAAATTTTTTGGGTCGCCAAATTTTTCTATTATTAACAATCCAAAAAATTACCAAGATTTATGTAAAAAGATTATTATAGCAAATAACAGATTTGCTTAAACAGATATTATTTTAGAAATTGAATACTTTAAACATGCGATAACAAAAGAAGCCCCGGCCAAAACATTTCTTAGAAGTCCTTAACCGACAAGGCACCCGCCTTTATCTTTTCTTGCTAACTTTGATGAATTGTTATACCTATGATTATACTGTGTTAAAGTTTCTTATTACTTCTTTTAAGTTCGGGTTATTTAAATTATAATGTTCATTATATGTGAATTTGTTCTAACATACATCAATGTGGTTTAATTCGCGTACAAGTTTTATAATTATAATTGTTTCACTAGTTTATTTATTTTAGCGATTTCCTTGGAAATAAATTTCGCTCATGGAATAGGCGTCTTGGCGAAGTCGAACTCGGACCACGACAAATCCGTTTCAGAGGTCCCTAATGACGAAAAACATACGTTTCGCGAGACTTATATATGTATTTCTAGACACTTTCTTGTAAACACTCTCTCTTCCGAACTGATTAATATTTTTTAATCAGACTTAGTACAAAACTCAACCTTCGGGAGGACAGGTTTTCAACCCTATGAAACCAGGTTTTTTGTGACGTCATTAACCCGTTTGCTGAATCAACGAAATTTTTATAAATCGGCAAATTTCAGGGTTAATATTTTTCACCGCAAAAAGGTCAATAGTTATGTTTTTGAGACGCTGAATTAACTTAAACCGGTCCGAAGTCGATACGACCACTCTAAGTGACCAAAAAATCGAAAAAAATCATGTAAATTACCGAAAACCAAAATTTAGGTCAATAAAAAATTAATTCGAGTAGGGCGTCGTCTTCTCTGAATTTTTGGCGCTGAATCAAATGAAACCGGTCCGAAGTCAATAAGACACTCTAAGTTACCAAAAAGTCAAAACCCCTAAAAAATTATCGAAAACCAAAATTTCGGTCAATGAAAATTAAATTTCGAGTAGGGTGTCGTTTTCCAGGTTTTTTGGGCCTCTGAGTTGAATGGCACTCAAACTCAGGGTACCTGGGATCAAATCCTAAAAATGCGCTAAACCTTTAATGATAACTGACTAAGCTTAAAGATAAGTTACTAAGCTTTCAACTTGTGCAAATAATAGTGCGTACTTCTCATTTAGAGCATAGTTTTATACAACAACTGGATAATTATGCGCATTCTTTTGAAAAATACAGACAAAATGAGTTACGGCAGTGCTAATTTTATTATTTAATTTAATTTTTATATTTTATTGCTATTATATAATTATATAATAATTCTTTGCAATTAGTGTTAGTTTCTATTTAAGTATAAACTCATGAAAATTAGATTTGACGAATGTATGTAGGGTCATAACTAGTTCGGCAATAATAAAAACGCCTGCAATTTTCAGGTTATGCAAAATAAATTCTTTGGGTCGCCAACTTTAGAAAGTAAATTATAGGGTCGCGTTACTGAAGGTTGGGAAACGCTGAGCTAGAGGATATTTACTACCTTCGTCTTAACAAGTTGAAGTAAACACGCGATGCGATAAGTAGGAAGAGGGAGACAGACCGTACGTAACAGTACAGAGTGTGTAATCCGTTACAGGTAATAAGGGATCGGTTCGAAAAAATATATGAACAAATTTGCGTTGATTTTCATGTAATAAAATCTGCCTATACATTTTTGAGATATCACAACAAAAGACTAACTTTTCTATGCGGAAATTAAGTAAAACATCGGGTACTTCGTTTTGCAATTTAGGACCGGAAAACAACATTTCATTGATCGATGTACCAGAATTTTTCGCCGAACCATCAAAAACAACCCGTGCTTTAGTGGTAGGGGAATGCGGATTAAAAACAACAAAATATGGCACATAGTAGGCTCCAGGAGAGGTGGCCTTTTCCATATGACCTAAATCCTCATATTCTTTTAAAAAACTAACACAGTCATCTTTAAGTTAATTTTTTTCGAAATCTATTTTCTTGGGAAAAGAAACGTGTTAATGCGACCGTTTTTGATTCAGGAAAGGTCAGAGTATCAGGATCAACTTTAAACGGCATTTCTACGATAAAACGGCCAGAAGAGTTGCGTCTATGCGTTTTAATAAAATGTTGTTCACAAAACTCGTCTTCAGGACTCAAAACAGTTTCATTTGAAACGTTTTCAGCTTCCCAAAAACGCTCTACAGAGTTGTTAAGTTGCTCAATAGTACAATTAGACGAATAAGTTAATAAAGCTAAATTATCGTTGTTCGAAGTAAACTGATCTTTAATCTTATCAGGGACTGACATAGAACCCAAAATAATATGACCAAATATAGAAGAAAAAATAATTAAGTCATCGTTCGGTGAAACCACTGATGATGGCACCAATATTTTAGGCAATACTTTACAACCTAGTAAAATATCAACTGGTCTAGAGTGATAAAACTCAGGATCTGCGAGATCTAACCCTTGAACTATATTTTTACAACTTGCGGGTAAACTTGTAAGCGGAACTTTAGGCAAAATGGTTTCAACAACTAAAGGTTGTGCGTAAATCTGAGGATTATTTTTAAACCTAGGTTTAATTAAACACTCTACCTTACCCAGACTAACACCAACAGAATTATTAGATAAACCAGTAAAATTTTGAGAACAAGACTGAACAGGTAACTCAAAGCTTGTGAACTAGTTCTTGTGATATTTAAAGTAACTGTAGAGGCACAATCAATTAAAATTCTACAATTAATAAATTCGCCTTTTCTATTTTGAATAACAGCACAGGCTGTGCCAAGTAAAATAGCGGCAGAGTTAGCAATAGTTTGTAGAGAAGATACGGTTGTACAGACGTTATTATCAGAGATATTATTAACATTAGCGGGAGCACTATTGTCTGAATCAGGCGGATCTTTAGAACTATTTTTTGAGTTCGAATTGTGAACATTATTATTAAAATGAAGTAAATTATGATGGCGTTTTCTACAAAAACAAGTACGCGAGGACTTACATTTACTTACACTATGAAAGCCCAAACAGTTGTAACAGTGACCATTTTTCTTATAAATGCATGGCGATCAGAAACTGATAAATTTAAAATTTAGGGCAATGATAAAGATGATGGTCGAGAGAAACATTGAGGACATTTAATAGAACTTAAACTTGTTTTTGAGTTGTCAATAGTGACTTTATCGTGTTCAGTTTTACTAGAACTTTGCGTAGCTAACACAATTTTGCGGTTAGGCGATGACTTGTAACTATTATAATTATTTCGCGGCGATTCACTATTATTTTGCGGGTAGAGCTAGTATTATTATTAGTACTACAAGTAGAAATAATTTCAAGTACGCGGCATTCAGATTTGACGTAAGAGATCAAACTATCAAAACTAGGAATGGTATCAACACCATTTTTATTTTCAAAAGCTTTACGAGTGACAGGATCTAAATTGCGGATAGCCAAACTAAATAATAAAAATCAGACAAATCTGCCAACTTCATTTTCTTTAAACCTTCAGCGTTATCATCCATCTGAGTGACAAACGATTGAAGCGATTCTAGACTAGGTTTAGCGGGTACACTCATAGGTTTAACTAATTCATCAAAATAATGTGAAGCCAGCACTCTATCACTCTCGTATCTATCTTTCAATGCTTTCCAAGCGGGTTCAAAATTATCATCACAAATCGAGAAATTTTTAATAACATCAGCGGCGCGATCAGACACAGTATTTTTTAAATAATTCAATTTTTGAACGGGATCAATAGTAGGATTATTTATTATAATACTTTTAAATACGTCACGATATCTAGGCCAGTCCGTCACTAAGCCGTTGAATGTAGTAATTTTCAATTCAGGCAAATTAGTATAGCGTTTAACATACTGACTAGAAAAACCGTCAATATAATTACCAGGCTTATCAGCTGATGAGCTGCTTGCATCCTTACTTCTTAGAGCCAATAGTTTATCTCTAGCTGCTAATAAGTTAGCATAAAGAGTATCAAACGACATGAGCGCTTCATAATTAGGCTTATAGTCAGGATCTTTTTCTAATTCTAGATCATGAATACGATCTAAAACAGCTTCAAATTGAGCTCTATCAATCAAGCGAACATTAATCAAAAATTGGTCTTGATTTTGGACCATAGATTTGCCTGGGGATTCTAGGGGGTTTTATCATACCATGTAGAGTATTTACTCTGCTGAACAAACTTTCTTTCTTTGCGGTTTCCCTGGTGATTAGGGCATCAATTTTAGCAAGAGTTTTCTCGTCCATAATAAGACAGTTTATTAAATTCAATAAGCGGAAAATCAAAATTGAAATAAAAGTTTAAAAAGAAATTACAATATTTAATTAGAATAAAGAATGAGTTTTGTTTACAAATGAAAATAGATATAAAATTTTAATCAATCCAACAGGTGACAGATCAAAACAATAACAAATCGATGTCAGTGAACTATTTATAATAGATAATAAAAGTACGGACAAAGGTTTTATCGCGTAAATAATAATTATTAAAATGAGCTCGCCCGAATCCAGGGGGGTTACCATACATCCAAACAAGAAGGTTACGCCCCTCAAAGTGGACTCGTCCAACCAACAGCAACTAAATTCACACAACGCGAAGAGTAAATTCTTACACACGAAAAGCATATGGCGGGTATTGTAAGAAAAGCCAAAAATAAGAAAATTAATAAAAATATTTTACTAGGCCGATTTTTATCAAATAAATTGCAAATAAAAAACAAAAAAATTTTAAAAATATCCAGATCTGTAGGACCAAAAGAATGGTGAAACGTTTCCAAGTAATATGGAGGTACAACTCCACCTGCGTGGCTGGTATGGTGGTTTAACCAAATAAATAATAAAATTAAATAAAATATATATAATGAGCTAGATAGGACATTATCTCTAGTTAAGATAGCCGACAGAGTGATAGACAGTTGTAGTAATTTTTTAATGTTTGCAGCACTGACTGTTGATAAGAGTAATGATAAGGCCTTTATTTTCCACACAATCCGTAACTATATGGGGATTTGACAAAACGTTTATTCTTTTAATTTGTTTAATATTTAAGGCAGGATTTTAAGTGTTTAAATTATATATTTTTTAAGAATATTTCAAAATAACTCTTACATAAAATTTTCCATTGATAAAAGTCAATTTTTACGAATATCCCTTATTTAAGGATGTTTAGAAAATGGTTTGTGACGGGATCTTGAATACCTCTCCTTGAGGTAGCCAACAGGTTACCTTTGTTCGGCTAAAAGAAATTTATTTAGAGGGGTAATGTCATGCGCAGTCACCAAATATGAACACGATAACATGATTGGTTTAGAAATCCTAAACCAACAAAGCTGTGGTAATCATTTTACTATAGGCTTATATAGTTACTTTAAAGGCCTTGGTTTATAATATCAGAATGCATTTAGTAAAGTGATAGAAATACTTTATTTACATGTTTCTGTAACTGTATTACCGAGGAAATCACTTATAGAGAACAGGGATATGACAGTTCCAATAGCCTGAGTGTTTGCTATTCAAATATCAAACGTTATTGTAAATCTAGAACACATATTGCGTAGTATACTTTAGATCATATCAAAATTTGCAAAACTTTTGTAAAAGTAAAACCTGGTAGTATCAATGATATTGTGAGTGGGTGTGTGTGTATTTTTTTTAGCGTGCTCCAAAAATTATTGCACGCTTAGTTTAATGGTAATACAAACTTACGATCAAAGAATAAGGTAAGTGTTGCATTAACTTAATATATATAATTTTAACATACATACAATATTGCACTTTTCAGTTTTCTTTTAATTTCATCTATTCTATTCTAGCAAGTGCTGTTTATTCAACTAGATAGCAACATTTTCTCATAATTTTATACTTACTTATCCTTATGCATCTGCAAGTTGTAATCTTTACTTGTACTTATATTACAACTATAATAGGTTAGGTACATTCTTATTACTCTATAGGTGGTGAAACGTTTCCAAGTAATATGGAGGTACAACTCCACCTGCGTGGCTGGTATGGTGGTTTAACCAAATAAATAATAAAATTAAATAAAATATATATAATGAGCTAGATAGGACTGTATAAATGAGATAAGAATGCGTATTAAAATAATAGTACTTAATAGGCACAAGTATAATAAGATAGATAAGTATTTTTTGGCTCACCTTGATGCTGTTGATGGCGGCTTCTACCCAGGGTACGGCAGCTTGGCGGTCTAGTCGTCTTAAACTTAAATTAAAAATCTTATAGAGAAGTAAACGATAAATGAAATTTGTGCTCAAGATAAAACAAAATTATAAAACACTTTGAGGCGGCACGGAGGCGGTAAATTTGTATGAGACCCAAATTTGAGTAGCGGCGGCGTGGCTATCAATGGCGTCGATGGTCTCGTAAAGCCGACTAAATTTCTTCACTCGGAAGCTATGTAGCGTGTTTCTCACCCATGAGGGGAGAGCCAATCAAAATCTACCTTTACCTGTGCCTTCAAGATAAATACATAAAATAAATGATAAACTTGTAAAATAATATATATGTACTTAGATAAAATCAAAATAAATCCACCAATAGGTAAGTAAGGAAATTCTGCTTGACTTGAAGGAGTTTCAAGGAAGTGATTCTGTACTGATATATATGTTTGTTGATATATAATTATATATATATATATAATATATATATATATATATATATTATATATATATATATTATATATATATTATATATATATATATATATATATATATATATATATATATATATATATATATATATATATATTATATATATATAATATATATGGTTTTGTTTAAAAAAACCAAACACTTAAAGTACAAATCAAGACTAGTTTTATTCAAATAGACTAAAATACTAAAACAAATACAATTATTATTGAACTGAACTGAAACTAAACTAAGGCCTTATTAACTGAACTTAAACTAAGTTGTTGAGTGTGAGTATGTGTGTGTGTGTGTGTGTGTGTGTGTGTGTACGAGTTCCTAGACGCTTTTTTGTCCCACAACCACAATAACTTTTAAACGCTTTCTATCATTAGAATAAAACTTACAGAATCAAAGCACAGAACCCTAATGTATATGCAACATTTATGTATCATTACCTTCCAATGATTAAGCAAGAATTTCAAAAATTCACTTAAAATGTCGAAAACTTATTGCATCAAGCTAAAGCTTAGACATATAGTGAAAAATTATCTCTATAACAATTCTCAACTAAACTGATCTAAGTTTTGGATTCTTCATCTACATTGACGCGGTCACCACGGGAAGATCTAAATTCCATGACAATAAAAGCGGGAGCCTAAGCAGTTTATTGAAATTATTTTATTTAAAAAATCATTCTGTAGATAACATAACAATTTTAAAACGCACAAAAAATTTTTTTTTTTTTAAAATTGCAATGATTATCAACAGACGTAAATAATTAAAAATCGAAAACCGAATATTGCAAGTATTCATTATCTCGCTCATCTCGAAATATCTTTATCTCTCCTTCTGCCTAAAAGGTACATTTTAAATCATTTTAAACCCTAGATATCTTTATAAACTTAAAAGAAGTAAATTTTAAAATAAAAGTATTATATAGGTTTGTAGGTAAGACTCAAAACATAGACTGGTATAAAATGGCGGTAGCACATATTTAAATAGTACATTAAATACTTTTTATAAGTTGTATTATTTTAAGCTTTATTTACCTGTTAAGTATTAAATTGTTTATCATAAATAACAAATAAGAACATTTAATAATTTGTAAAATAATAAAAACAGAAAAAAAAGTTTTCCGTTTTTTATACCCTTTTTATTTTTTAGTGAGTTTTCCGTATTTTTCTTTTCCGTTTTGTAAAGCCGTTTTTATTTGGAAAAGGTATCCTTTTCCTACCCTTGATGGAGCCCTTAACTCTCTTATTCTGCTTCCCAAGGTAGAAATGAACTCCTATCTCCCTCCGTTGATAGAATAGGTTAAGGGCCTCCAGGGAATAACAAGCTATAGAATCCCTTTTATGCAATATTTAAATACTTTTAAAACCTTTTTAATTATATAAATAAAAGTCTGCATGCGAAGGGGCAGAGACCAGGGTAAAGTAAATTAAGGAAATTGCACTGCTCTTTGTACAAATAGCAGACCAAGTTGGAATAAAAAATAAGACAAATATAATATTTTACGTAGCTCTTAAAATTACTCTATATGAAAGCTGAACGGAAATTAAAGTTAGCATCAAATATTTAAAGCTGTTTAATTTTTTGTTAAAACTTTTCCTAAGGCAGTACTAAATACCTAACAAATAGTTTAATCTCAACATTGTCTTAATTTGGTACACCGATTTAAAATCAGAACTTTCATAGTACTAGTAAACGGCTGAGCTATGATACAAGATAGCAAAACTTAAAGGGAATATGGACAAAGTCAGAGGAAAAAACAAAATTGTTCTACGGTTGAAATCTCACCAAAAACGACTATATCTGAAATGGTCCAGGAGCTGAATCTGAAAGAACGTAACTGCTCTTTAAATCAATTTTTTAAAATATAATTTAAATTATGAAGACAAAAAATAGTCTAACTTTCTATAGTAGAGCCACCGTTTATAATTGCGTACGCTCAAAATTTTTAAAAATCCCACACCTTTTCATACTTCTTAAAAGAAGTGGTTCCTGTTGGTCGTACGCAATTTGAAGAGAACTATTTGAAAAGCGGACAAAATTTCCAATAGATCGAGTGTTTATTCTACAAAATCAAATAACTACAACCAAAACTATGACAATGGCTAAACCACCAAAAAAGTGTTAATTTATGCAAAGTCAGCGAATTCCTTTAAAAAAAATCTACGTTTTATGCATTTTAATTTTGACAAATAAACACTTGATTTAATGAAATTTGTTATGTTATCATCAAGTTTTACACACGACCAACAAGGTATAAAATTTTTAGAAAGACTATGATTTTTCTTCATCATTAAGGGTATATTTTAACCAATAATTAAATTGCATATTAGTACATTTTAGCTAATCTTCGAAGAAAATATAAGCTTATGAGGTTGGGTTTATGGAGGGAGGACTCAGGAACTCAGTGATCAAGAATATATAATATATATATATATATATATAATATATATTTATATTATATATATATATATATATATATATATATATATATATATATATTATATAAGTATATGAATGTACGTATGAACGTGATTTTTGTCGTTTTCATGGGACTCGATAACTTTCAAACTCTTTATTGGATCGAAATGAAATATTATAGAAAAGTTAACATTGTTAATGTCCCGTACCCACGTGGACAAAAATCATGTGGCTGCTTCGCAGGCACAGGAATACTATATTTAACCGAGGCACAAAGGGTTGAGGCTGTGGAGTGGAAAAGAGGCCGAAGGGCCTCTTTTTTGTAGTTGTTTTAGAGTACAGACCTTTTAAAGGCAAAATTAAATTGGCAAATATTGTTGGATATATGAAAGGTAGGCTATAACTTGTAATGTAAAACTTTGGAATTGATATGATATAGAGGGATGGTATAATAGCATAGAAGTACATCAAATAGAGAAGCTATAACTATGTTTACGAACTTATAATAGTAAATACACAGCACAGCTATACAGGGATACGTCTAATTTTATTTTCCTTCATGAGATTTAATGTTTTCTAAGGTTATAACAGAGTTTATATAATATAGTTTGGTCACGTATAGTAATATACTATATTTAACTCCTCTAATTCCTTTACCTTCTATGCTTCTAGGCTTCATGTTTATGGTTCTAGGTTGTGTATTTCTCTGTTTAATATCTTAAGTCTTATCTAGGCTCTTAAGATATCTAAGGAGATTTCAGGGTGTCTTAAGATCAAGATACATAACTTTATTAAAGATTCCTTTAGATCTTTTAATGTCTGATATTTAAATAAAAAATATGAACGTAGGGTGTTTTTCGATTTTTTTTTTTAAATCGAAAGCTTCTAAAATTCTAAAAAAAATCTAGTTGCATAAGCAGAGCTTCAAATGAGTCCAAATAATGTTGTAATGTGTAGTGTATAATCTGTGGAATAAATTTGCGCATTTTCTTTGAAAAATTAGAAAAAATTAAATAAAAAGTTGTATCGCTATATGCTACTCAAACTTATACTGGAAAATAAAGCAAAAATTGGTTTGATAAGTAGACAGTCATGCGGCATGACTGTTATACCCCCACTTTACATGTAGGAATACTATGCCTTAACTGGCATGCCTTTGCTGGTGGCAGACAAGCAAAATGTTCATTACTGGGCCAATTGTAAAAAATAAAATTTTCTAATTAACTCAGCAAGCCTTGCCTTAGGAACCTAGTTTGTGTTCTGACGGTCACTGTAGATTAATAAACACCTTAATACTTTAGGCATAATCCCAGAGGCTAGCTGCCCCATGTGTGGGCATTATGAGGAGACAGCCTTCACTTGCTTGCAGAGGTGGAGGCTATACATTTCGTACCCGCATATTTGGCGTAGGCCTTTGTATGAAGAGGAGCTTTTCTCTTAGTTGGAGATATCCTACATATATCAACCTTTCAAGAGGTCTTGGTAGGTGGTGTAGGCTAAGGAATCGGGGCTGGCAAGAAGGGCCCAACAACGTGGCCTATTTGCTGGCTTTGCTCCCCCCTATTACTATACTACTACTAGCTTAGTGTAGGACTATTTAAGTAAGTAAGTAAGTAAGTAATCCATTTATTGAGCTTCAGAGTTTTACATTGATACATTAATTTTCAATTTTAATTTGCTCAAATCAGCCTAGGGCTGTGGATGAGTGATAAGATTACATTTATTATCTAATCTAATTATTAATTAAATTTAAATTTAGACATTAACATAACAAAAATTAACAGTAGGACTATTTATCAATCCAATTGAAAACGCGCATTTCAAAGAAAATTCGCTCGGCTTGCAGACCTCCGCAATGCTGTAGGACTATTATGCCTCACATTAGGGCTCTTATGCCTCACTGTAAGATTACAGTGATAGAGCAAGTTGAGGCGCTTATTTATGGCTTAAAGAAAGTAAGAAAACTAAATAATTAATAAAACAACTAATCTCTGCACATAAAATATTTATTGACAGAACCAGCTTTCAACCTTTCGGTCATCATCAGTGCCGGTGAACGATGTATGGTGTTAGTAAGGAGTCGTTTACAATGTATGGAGGTAGTAAGGAGTCGCATACAGTGTATGGAGGTAGTAAGGAGTTGCTTCCAATGTATGGAGGTATTAAGGAGTCGCTTACTATGAATCGAGGTAGTAAGGAGTCGCTTTGAATGAATCGAGGTAGTAAGGAGTCCCTTACAGTGTATGGAGGTAGTAAGGAGTCGCTTGTTCACCGGTACTGATGATGGATGAAATGTTAAAAACTGGCTCTGTCAATAAATATTTTATGTGGAGTGACTAAAGTGTTTTATTAATTATTTTATAATTCACTAGCGATTATTTTTCTGAGAAAAAAATATTGTTGCTAACAGAGTTAAAAAGCCGAATGCGTCTATTATACAACAATCATCTGTTTGTATAATGTTAAAGCTGAAAGCATGCATCCAAAGTAAAACACAAGTATTTCTATAGTTAGACAACAATGCACTCGTTCTGATAAATATTGATTTTTCAAACATAATAAATGGTAACTGATTTTGATAGGCCACAAATTCAGATCGAATGACATTCCAGAATTTATTATGCTTCTCCTGCCCTTTAATTGTATTATTCTGATACGCTGTCCTTTAGGTTTATTTAGATTTTAACTAAACAATAGTCACATTAACAAGGGGACAAGGTGTCCCAGTTTCAGTCCTATTGTATTTAATTGGGTTAAACTCACTACGATAAGTATTAGGAGTCCCGCAAGGCTCTCAATTCGAGGTTGTATTGTTCAATATCTTTTGTTTTCATAATTAATTTATATTGTATGATAGAAATCTAATAACAAAGCGTTTATAAATCAAATAGGTTTCCAACCAATGATATGTACTTAAAACATTTTCATAAACTGAAATATATTTGTTTAATCTACTTAATAAAAGAAATACTACTATTAATTTACAAAAGTCAAAGAGCTTATATTGGTATTTAATAAATTATTAATTGCAAAGGTGGTAAGAATGAAGAATTCTTCTAAAGAAGAACTCAACGTTTAAATAATAAGATTAAAGATTAACCTCTAATATTCAATTAAGGCAATTATGAATAATATCCCTTTGTCTTTCTCCCTTTTGAGTTAATTAACCTTAAGATATTTAATAAGTCCTAAGTCACATAGGAACTTTAGTCACCTAATAGTTCTGAGGTCGAATGATACCGAAGAAATTATAATTTCTTTGGTTAATCATAACATCCTGAGGACGAGCGAAGCAAGTCTGAAATCTTATCACCCTAAATTTTAGATCCTGACTTCGGATCACTACTTTATCTAAGCGTAGTAAGAGCAAAGTAGCATCACTTTAAGATTTAGGGTGAGCTTTAAGGACATTCTGAGGACGAGCGAAGCGAGTCAGAAGTTGTGAGAAAAAGTATCGTACTTCATACACAATTCTTTTGGTATTATAAATTCAATTTAGAGAAAAAAATCAGCTAACAGTTAAATATATTTCTGTTCAAAAAGTTGATTTGACTTCTAAAATGAGTTTTCACGGAAAGTATTTTCCCCGAGGGGGGAGGGGAAACGCCCAAAATGTTACTCATCACATTTCAACCTCACTATAAAAAACCTAATTTAATTTATTTCAAATTCGATTCAACAGATAAAGTTGGAGTTGAAAAAACAGAATATAATCTAGAGCAAATATAACAAAGTTTTTTTATTCTACAATATTTTTCATTTAACAGTTTTTTTAAAGGAGTTATTCAATTTTATTGAGTAGTTTTGGTACAGTCAGGTTATTATATGTTTATTTAAAGTTTGTTTTCACTTATATAAGTTGGATTTGAGTTGTACGTTGAAATACGTTTAAACGACATGAGCGTGGGAACATTCATATGGAACTAAGTTTACTATACCTTAGGTTTTCACTTTATTCTGTATAAAAGAAAAAGAGAATATTAATGGACTTTAAATAATATGACGAAAAAGCTTGATAAAAAAAGACATAAGTTTAAAAAAGTAAGATCTTTTTACTTGTTGATACTATAACAAAGTTATAGGAAAATTCCATGAGGTTATAACATTTATTAGGACTATACAACAATTCTGGTACAGGGATCCGCTAGCTGGGGAGGTTTTCTTCGGGATACCTTTTTTTCCTTTTTCTATTTCTTGGTCACCTATCTTACTCCTTACTTGATTTTTTGGTTTAGAGATAATAATATACCACACGCTAGACTCTGCTAGGGGATTATCATGTTAAGGGTGTCTTGTAACTAAAACAAGAGGCCTCCACGGCCACCGAGCCTTGTTGTTGTCCTACATCAGTTTGTCATATTACTAGTTTATATATATGTATAATCGTTTAAATATCGTGCATACTGCCACGATACAAGCGAATTTTCAAATGTATTAATCAAAAAACGTGATTTGTTTACATAATGATATATATGTCAATCGATACAAGCGGAGCTGTATCGATTTTATAATGCTGTATCGATTTTATAATGCTGATTATAAAATTTAACTTTGTATGTCTATTATCAAAACATAGTATTAAATGTGTAAAAATTTCAATTTATAAAAAAATCTTTCTAACATGATATCAAAAATCATAAATCACTAGACTCATCAATATTATTTGCTAAGCATGTGTACAAATTTTAAGCCTCTACTAAAAGAGACGGACCAATTAAGACTTCCAATTTGGCGGGAGAGCCTTATAAGCTGAGTATAAATACCGCATTTATTTATTAATTTATTTTCGTTAGAAAGATCTTGAGGGTTTTATTTTTTACGGCTTTTAGCTGCTCTGAAACTCAATGAGATTCAGAATATGAGACATCATCAATCCCCTTGGACTTATAATATATTCGATTGAGTATAATTAAATGATTAGCTCTAGGCTCTAACATGGGGTTAGGAGGTTCTATATGCTGACCAGGAACGAATTTTGATTTAAATCAGAGGAAATGAGTCGAGGTATTCCTGGAGGAGTAGAAATGAACCCATAGTGTGACCCCTTGCTACCCAATATGATTCAAATTCAAGAAAAATATTGGTAGTAGGGGGGAAATACTTGGTGCAGAAATCTTTCGACTCACTAGACCAAGGGTCTCCAAACTTGGGGTACGCGAGACCCACAGGGGTACGCCAACTATGATAATATATTAACAAATATTAATAAAATGAATATATAATAAAAAATAAGAAAAGTGATCAAATCATAAGAAATCTGTAAAGAGATCAAAGAAGGTGATCAAAGATAAATAATGTTAAAACTAATAAGTAAAAGAGATAAGCCTTTCAAGCTAATAAGGTAAGCCTTAAATCAAAGCCGCCGAATTACAGGATGTATATAACTAAGATATGAATATTCCTTTTTTGTGCGTCTTTTGTTACTTATTAATTCTTATATCTAACTTATCTAACTTAATTTTGATAACTAATACTTTACTTTGATAACGATTTAGTCTTCATTTTACTTTCGTACTGTTTAAACGTGATAATTTCGCTCCAGAGTGTTTTATTGTTTTACAGAGTCTTATTCGCTTTTTTTGTGCTAACGTTTCCTTGTATATCTACTTTTAAGTGGTTTAACATTTTGTGTAGTTTTAGGAAAAATATGTTTGAGTGTTGAATTGTTTCCATAAAAATGGAAATATTTAAAATTTCTTATGAGAGAAACGTCTTTTTTGTAGAATTCCATAATTACTAATAGGTAATTACTAATTGGTCTACTTTAGGGGGTACTCTAACAAAAAAGTTTGGAGACCCCTGCAATAGACTTATATTTAATAAGAAATAACAAAATCTCTTAAGTACCTCTACGAAAACTAAGAAATCTCACTAGGTTTATACCTAACAACAAATAAAACGTCGTTTTTTGTATGAAAATGATTCAAAAGATTGAATTTTTTAGTCGATAAAAATAACATGATTGGTTGAACTAATATCAAACGCAAGTTACATAAGAAATGAACCAATCGTATTCTTATTATCTCTTTACGAGTCATTGCATTTTATATCCATTCATATCAATAGAAATATAGAAGCATGAAATTTTTATGAATTAGCCTCAAATAAGATCTGTAATTTGGCAGGGATCCTAAATCTGTTTGGTGTGAAGAGGCAACTGTTTGACTATGTTCAGGTTTGACAAACAGCCAAACACAGTGTTAGTCACGGTTTGACAAGAATCAGAGAGAAATCAGGCTAACTAGAACTGCCTCCATGTACCAGGGCTATGAATAAACCCGTCTGCGCCTAATTATCGATTTTACTTCTCTGTGCTAGTGAAAATTTTGTTCAGATTCCATTCAATGTTAACTTTTCCTAAAGATTTAAAAAATCTGGTACGGTAAACTTTGGAACTTTTGCTCATCGCATCGGATTAGTTACGCTCATCCTCCCTACTTCGGGCTCGCTTTGCTCGTCAGCAATCACCCATACAGTACTGACCACGCTCGATGCTGCTTAACTTTCATGATCTATTGAAACAAAAGTTGGTGTACTTATTTATTACGTAAAGGTATACACTTGCACCAAATTTCAACTCAATTGCATTATTTCCGATTTGTTACAATTTTCTAATAGAAAACGTACACAAGTCATTTCATAAAAAACTATGCTGATAATGAGATGAAACTTGGCATCTGTTGTTTTATACATGGATACGATTACACGCGTGCAAAATCTCAATCTGATCGCATCATTTTTTCGCGTTTTATAACTCTCTGGCATAAATACAATGGAAGCTATACGATGATAACAGACACACACAGGAAAAGTAAAAAACAAATCCTCTAAGAATAGTATATCACACCTAGATTTTTTCTAATTTTATTATTATTATATTATTATTATAAATACCATAATAATATATAAATAATAGATTATTAGTATAAAATTTAATGAATATAATATAATTATATATATGATATATCATTTAATTAATAAATTATTATTATTAATTATTTATATGAAAGCATTTTTAATTATTTATATGGCTGAAAATATGTATGAGGTGGATTATTTATCAAAGTACATATCTTTCTCGGGTAAATAATAATGCTGGAGTATTATTCACAGTTGTCAGTTTTGGCATGGAATCGCGGGCTGAGAATCATTCCCTAAGAATAAACAGAGTTTTTGTATCGATGCCAAGTTTTATTTCTTAGACTGACAGATAAACTTCCTTATTTATTCTTATCTACCGCGTCGACAAGCTAACTGACTGACGACAGGGCTAGATAACTGAAAATTAGTTGAGAACTGGAAGATGTCTAATAAGTCAATTAACTGACGTGGCAAGTAGATAACTGAATAATAATATAATACTAACTAATATAATTCTTTACGTGGCGCTCTGGGCCACCCTATTGTTGTCCCCTGGTTTTTAAGTTACTTTTTTCGTTTTGGAGCCAATTTCATTCGATTTAACTCCCCAAAAGATTAACCATTTTCCGTTATAAAGATTTTATTTATTAAGAAAATTTCAGTGAATAAAATTGATTTGTTATATAATTTGCATGGGTGCGATCTGTTATAAAATTCACTCCATAGTTATATATTTATATTTATGTATGTACGATATAGTTGTTCTTTGACGTTTCTATGGGGCACGATAAATTTCAAACGCTTTTTCGGATCGAAATGAAATTGCAAGGTGCAAAAATCAACCTTGTCAAAGTCCCGAACCAAATTATCTATGAAATATGTGTGACGTCATTACACCACAATAATGACTCTACAAATTTAAAAAAATAACAAATCTTTAAGAAGTGTTTAGATCGGAATGGAATTTTTTATGCATTTACAACTACGCACTGCTTACAAAAATACAAAGTTAAGTTTTGTAATCAGCATTGCTTTCGGTTTTATTGATTGACATGTATAACACAATGTAAGCTATGAATAATATAAGAGCCGTTTTATGGACTTTCATGGTTCTGAGTAGCTGTTGATCGTCTAGCTGTCTATCTGTGTTTCACATGACTTCCCACTGTGTTCATGCTTGAGGGTTCAAACATGTCATAAAAATTATAATTTAGGTTTAGTTATGTTGTACGAGAAGTAAAATGTTTTACGCCATGTCAACGTTTATTTAATGTCGTCTAGATATAAAAACAAGTCGAGAAAAGTTTTAAGTTTGACCAGTAGAGTTTAAATTTAACACATCTATGTTCTATGTATTAACGAATCTATATGTCTCTCGGAAAAATAAGTGTGTTTCCAATAGATAAGTGTTTGTGTTTCTAAGAGACACAAAGATCCGCCAAATGTTTTAGTAATAAAATTATAGTGTGATAAATTAAATTTAATCATTTAAATTCAATGAATTTAAATAAATAAATTTTATTTATTTAAAAATCCTAGAGTACTACATATGTGTTGTGTGTCTTAGTTGGAAAAAAATTGTTGTCGCCTCCCATATGATACAAAGTAACGCAAGTTGCCAACCCTTGTGGTAGACTCAAAGTTATCAAGGATGAACGAAGGAGCTAAAGCCACTTAGAGTCCACCCTTTTTTACAATATTTTGGGACTTAGTTTTTTTATATCCCATTTAAATAGAGTAAATAAACTATTCATTAATACATTATTTAGGTACATGTAAAAATCTGTTTGATTTAAGCCATACCATTAGCGATTTTTTCCAAAGGGATGTACTTAAAGTTATATTTACTTCAGTAATATTTAAATATTAAAAGAAACATATATCCTTATTCACACATTATTATTCATACAGTCATTAATGTTTTATACATTTTGGGACACTTAGCTTTAACATTGCTAGGATTTCAAACTTTGTAAACAACTCTAAACTCGCTTTATCTGCATCTGATCCACCTAACTGCTAATTACCTGCTGAATAATAAGTAGCCAAACTACCACTGCGGTGAAGACCAAGAGCTAATTTCGTGTTATTAGCAGTTAAGCATAATAAATAAGATAATAATCTCGTCTAGAATAGTTCCTAGACATTGAAGTACTTGTATAAATTAAATAGTTTTTTGGTTTTAGTTCAGGGCAATTCCGCTATTCTAGGAGCGGTGGTAATTAAGCTTTTTCTTTCAGATTAATTATTAAGGAACTTAGTTAAACGCTGAAGAATAACTTAGAATAACGCAGCAGGAATAACGCTGTTTTAACATCACATTACTCTGTAAACTATTAGACAGACCTGGTAACGAAAAAAAACTAGCTAACAATTTTCTATTAAAAAACAAAACTTAAAGAAAAAATTGAGTACAGATTACCTACAAACTTCTTATCTAATCAGATACGCTTTGCTCATCCTTACCACTTCGGAAGATCCGAAGAAAAACAACTCAGTAGATCTTAAACGAATAATTCCGTTTAAAAACGGAAATTACGTAAAATTGGAAAAGCCTTTAATCCGAGGTAAAACCACGGTCTAAGAAGAAATTTCAATATTTAGAGCAAACAAAATACTTTTTTCAAAATACCTTCGATATAAATTAGAAAAAGCAAAAATAGAATATCGAACAGTTAAATGGCACTTGCTGAATTAATGATTTTAAATGGCAACAGCCCTTTTCAGAATTATAAGGGCAGCAATAATAAACATCTGAATATTTTTAGGATGCAGTAGATAGATTCGCTGCAATAATATCTTATACCACGTTAATAAAGTTTTACTCGCAACGCTCGCCGTCAGACAGAAATTTAGATCCAAAGTCTAGGGTATTACGGTTTCGCATTCGGTTCTTTCGTCCTCAGAATGTCATAATTATTAAAGCTATGTTTTTGGGACCTTGCAAGGGTGCTATTAAATGGAGATTTGATTAATCTTGCTTGCAAGACTTCTATTATTACTTAATACTATTACTCCTCCTCCATTGCTCATATCATTACTTGTTTTGAAGGAGAATATGTGGCGTACGTTAAACAGGCGGTACCAACAAAATAACAACTCACATGTTTAAAATAAATTCTAAATTGTCCAACCTCAATACTATAGGATGAGAGGTAGACAATTAAGGAACAGACAGATTTCGACTGTAATCCAGCCATCAACAATGTTGTTGTAACCAACTCTGATGATGAATTCTTCCCTTTCTTTTCGCAGGAAAAAGAAAAAAGCAAATCGGACAAAAACAATAATAACAGAGAAAAAATAATAGAGCCTTAAGGGACACCATAAAAACTTATTACTTCAAAAAAAGCTCTCAACAAATTAAGCATTCTTCAACAAGATTCTTGTTAATATTAATTGCTATCAAAATTAAATTTTTTTCTCACCATTTTAACACTACATTAAACACGCTCACACACACATACACATGTGTAACCTATACTTACTCATATGTCTGTGAGTGGTTCAAAAGTAAAGAATAACAATTGAATATTAAAACCTATAATTAACATTTAATTAAAAATGACTTAAAATATATATAATCGGGTGTTTGAAAATTAAAGCGGTTTTATTGCCTTAAAATTGTTTTTTGGAGATAATTGATACTCTGTATATGATATGATGAGTTTAAAAGCATTTTTTAGATTTCACTTTTCTCACCTGCTTCTTGAGGATATATATATATATATATATATATTATATATATATATATATATTATAATTATTTATTATATATATTATATTATATATAACTCAATATTTAAATCTTATTTACGTAATACTATACGACGCAATATGCGGGATTCACATTACAATGTAGCCAATGCCACATCTAACATTCATTTATGGACATATCATTGGTATAGATGTGGAGTGGAACACTGTGTTTCGTTACGTCTAACATCAGGGCATGGTGGACGTCTATAGCAGGTGTAGACGATCTATATCGGAATTTTGATGATTAGCAAGCCATGAACCATGAATCTATCTTGGACTATTTAACCACTGGCATTGGCGCACGACTGTATGGAGTCTACATGGATAGGGAGTAAGGGAAAGGTGACCCTATATAAATGGATAAATGCTCGTTTTAGGACTTTCTACCAGTCAGAGTATTGTGTGTTTTTATGAGTGCATTGCAGATGTGTAGCTACTGATGTGCTTTGCTGAAAGAGAAACTTGACACAAATATCAACCTTTAGCCCTAGTTGTGGAATTCAGAAAATTAAAACTGATGAGTTCAGCTGAAACTAAACTTGGAAAAAAATCAACTCATAGTCCTGTGCAACCCAGGAAAACAAAATTTTAGGACCTTATGAACCCATTTTAAGGACTTCCAATTGGACCGTAAATTAGGAAAGACTCTATTACTATGACTATAAAGAATAAACCTACTTAAATATCGGAAGTAAAGTATTACTTTACGTCCTCTGGCTGCTAGCACTTAATGCCACAAGTACGTGATGTAAAATTTAAACCTAAACCCATCAAAACACATATTCAACTGCAATAAAATATCACTTTATAGCGTTTTTGTTAAAAGTGGCTACTTTCTTTTGCGTCACAGCATATGTCGTAAAATAGTTCTATTTCTACCTGTGACTCACAGCTAAGAATAGTCCTTTCTAAATATTTCTCCTCAAACGTATAAAAGCATTTTAGTGCTGCATTTTTTTTATTTTAAATTTAAACATTGACAGAAAATATATATAGCCAATTTCACAGAATTCTATATTATCTGATGATTCTAATTAAACTGTACTATTTTCTTGATCGATAGAATCGTTATCAGTGCAACACTGATTTGAATACAATAAACAATATGACGACATGGGAAGTTAAATAGAGACACATTCACACGACTGACCATCTATCTGTCAGTCTTATCACTTTTTACAATGTTATTTAGGTGACATATCAGTCAGAGGCGTTATCATATCAGAAAGATGGTCCTTTAACGCTACCTATAGGCAAAAAAATCGAGCAATATTTCTTAGAGATGCTTAATTTCTTGCTTTATTGATTTGAACATTGAAAATTGATTTAACGTGATCTTATTTAAGTAAATACTAACATTTGCGAATTCTAAAAGGGTAAATCTTGTTTGGGTACTCGCTTGAGTACTTACTTATGTTTTATAAAAACTTTATCAATGTTGTAGATTGTAGTCTAAAATCCGCTGTACATAAGTCCCGCCCTAAGTAAATTAAGTTATTCGTTATTTTTACAAATGGAAAAGAATATTTTCATTTATCAAACCCTTCAATTTCCCATTTTATTTTCCGCTGGTAAAAGGAATAAAATCCAGGTGGGTGAAATGTCCCCAAAAAAGATAAATCCCCTCCCCCCAAAAACTAGAAGGAAACCAACTCGAACCTCCATTTCCTCCAGGAAATTATCAAATTTTTCCAACTCTTATTCCTATCTTAAAATTGTATAGTTTTTAGCGAATTTCCTTTAGAAAAAAATCACTAATGGGATAGGCGTTATGGCGGGAGTGGAACCTCGGACCACGACAAAAACCCTTTTCAGAGATTCTTAATAGCGAAATATATATATATTATATATATATATATATTATATATATATAATATTATATTATGTTTTGTTAAAAAAACCAAGACTTAAAGTACAAATCAAAAAAACTAGTTATATATATATATATATATTATATATATATATATAACATAATAATAAATTTTTTTTCAAAGGAAAAGCACAAGGCCCTGTTAAAACCAACCATGAAACCAACTGAGAATTAATGTAGTACTACTAATGGTGTGCATTGCCAATTTTAGAGGCATAGTTTTGTATAACCAACAGGATAATTATGCACATTTACTTTGGAAAATACAGAAAAAAATGAGTTATTAGTAGTGCTTGATAATTGAGTTACTGCTCAAGTTATAATTCGTAAACCTCAAGCAAGAAATGGATTGTTAAGCTCGGATAGTTAAGCTCGGAGTATTAAGCATTCCAAAGGAAATTCGCCCGACATAGGGCCCATCGCGCCAGAATTTTTACATTTAAAGATATTTGACTCAAATGCTAAAATCAACTAACATACTATTCAAATTTTCGATTAAAATGTTTAAACCTTGATTTCGTTTTGCATCATTTTAACGCTAACAAATTTATGAAAATAAAAATTGAATCCTATACAGTTTTTAAACTAATAATTTAATTGTATATTGAATATAAATATAGAATAGCATGAATAAATGAATATTTTATAGCATCAAATATAGAAAACGTTCAACTGGTCCTCGTTTAATGATAATGTTCTTACTTCATTTCAATTTGAAGTATATGATGGTAATAGAAGGTTTCGGAACCTAAATACATTCTGTCTGTTTTAGTGCAGTGATAGTCAGTGCTGTAGACTTACAGTATACTGACTGGTGATGGTTGGCTATGAGAAGGCCTTCATTTTGAGAACCATGCCCTTATGAGAAGACCTTCATTTTGAGAACCATGCCGTTATGAGAAACCTTCATTTTGAGAACCATGCCGTTATGAGAAACCTTCGTTTTGAGAACCATGCGGGTATGAGAAACCTTCGTTTTGAGAATCATGCCGTTATGAGAAACCTTCATTTTGAGAAACCTTCGTTTTGAGAATCATAACGTTATGAGAAACCTTCATTTTGAGAACCATGTCGTTATGAGAAACCTTTGTTTTGAGAACCAAGCCGTTATGAGAAGACCTTCATTTTGAGAACCAAGCCGTTATGAGAAAACCTTCATTCTGAGAACCATGCCGTTATGAGAAACCTTTATTTCGAGAACCAGTCCGTTAGTTAATGGGTGATTTAATGGAAAGTTAGTACATTGCAATTTTTTCAATGTTTAAGGAAACATTTTATGCCTTTTAGTTAAATGATACGTTCTTATATTCATTTTAAAGAAAATAAAGTCCATACTATTAAAAATAGTAGTCACTTTCCACTATTAAAAATCAGTTGATATGATAAATCTCATTGCAAAGGATATGATGTTAAGGTTTGAAGGAAGAAGGAAGGAAGAAGAAACTCGAAACATATACCATGAGGTAGTCTACAGGAGGTTATCTTTGTTGATCTCTCTATTAATTATTTAAAGAGGCTGACGAAGAGGGCAGGAGGCATGATTGTAAATTTTTGCAAAAACAGATTATATATTTTTTTCGTTTTTATATATATTTTATTGAATTATATATGTATATGTATATAACCTTTGTAATTATATATATGTAATTATACATATAATATTACTAGATTCAGAAGGCTAAGCCGAATCGATTCTTATCACTCTCCCCTCCTCTTCACTTTTTTCATTTAAACAACCTATTAAGTGACATTCCGTGATGCAAATACTCACTTGTTTACTAAAAGAGTAAACAACAGAAAGGCTTTAGAATGAATAGTGCGAATAATGCATGTAACAATTTAGGCTGAAATCGGATGAGAATTTAAGAGCTATTTGTTTAATACGATCCTAGTGCGAGAAGTTTGCCAAGCAAGGAAACATTGTAACAACCAAAATAGAATAAAATGTAAAACAAAAGTTTATAATTTATTCACCTCTATATCATTTGAAAGAATAACACACAAATAAAATACCACAACAGAAAACTGTGTCACAAAGCAGTGCTTTCTTAATAATATTAAAATATTAATAATAAATGTGTTTACTTAGATTTTATCAATTAACATATATAATAACTTAGTTTTGTTTTTAAGGTTATATTTTACCAGGAGGGAAATAAATTTTAATTCTCCCCCTCGCAGGGGAGACGTTTACCGTATTATTCCCCCTCTACACCTATATTTGTTCCCCACATTACCTCCCAAGGGATATTTAAATCCTTTTTATGGCTTATTTGTGTTATAAGGCGTTTAAAATGATTTAATGTGAAGAATAATCACCAAGTTAGGGGTTAGGTAGATTTTTAATCTTTTTCTAAGTCTTGTTTGGAGTTTGAACTTTATGCTATATTATCCGTTGCGAGAATGGCTTCTTCGCGAAAAATGTATTGTTTTAATGGTACTTAAAAATAATAAGTTGCTAAGCGACCAGGTCAGTGATTTATTCCTTGAGTATTTGAAGGAGGAATTACTGTTTTTTTAACAGTAATAATTAAAATATGAAAATGCGGGGTTACAAGCATTGTGAACAGGATGTCAGATGTAAGCATTTTAAAGGGTAGTAAGCATTCTAAATGGTTTGTAAGCATTGTTTACAGGCCGTAAGCATTGCTATTGAACTAAAAGCATTGTGAGGTTGTAAGGTTGCTAAATGCTAATGGGTTGTAAGGTTTGTGAATGTGTTGTAAGCATTCACTCGTAAGCATAAGTCGTAAGCATTGTGACTCCCCTTCCTTCCATGACCCAAATCTCAGTTTTGTATAGGGAATTCGCTTAAACCTGCCGAATTTTATGGCAGACAAGTACGGCATTTTCAGAAGCTGTGAAGACAGAGGAATCGTTCACGGCCTACAGTTTTGAACATACTATGATTATATTGTGTTTTAAGGATTTTCAGGTAAACGGTCATCATTAGTGCCGCAGAGAAGTATATATTAATGTAGGTGAGTCTTATGATGTTTTGTGTGAGTCTCCGTCTTGTATGAGCCATTTTTGCAATGAGACTCGCTTAAATCTTTTTCATTCTTCTCTCCGTTGCTGATAACAGTTTAGGCTAAATGAAGGGGTTTTATTAATTAAAAGGGGCTTATTAATTTTTTATGTTTAATTTTTTAAATATTTTGATGCTTAATCTTTTAACATAGTAAGCCTCATTCTATCGCGACTCTTTCACACAGATTTAGAAACAGTTGCCGTTAATTTATGCTTTTTAATAAATTTTTAAACTCTAGCATGAGTTCTAGATGCCTCACATTACTAGTTACAATTAAAAGTTATCGTAAAAGTTTAAATTGAGTTGAAATTAGATCGTAAAACTTCGGGCTTTCTAGATAATTTACTGTATCCAAATATCAACAATATCTACTTCCCGCCATATTATGAATTATCGAATAATAATCTTGTACGTGAATTATTAGTCATTGTTTTCCCTTATCACTAAAGCACCCTCTTCAAATTTATTTTTAGCATTTCTATCAAATTTAAATATATCCAACCTTATTAGACTTGAGTAAAACATAATAAGCCAAATTATGAAATCATAGCATAAAAAAAATATATCACATTTTAAAAAACGCGTTAGCCATATTGTATCCATCTTAAATTAATTGCTATTAATGGACATATAAGTAAATATATAATTGTCGTTTAGTAATGCCCAAGGGCTAAAGGATAGGGCAGTTAGGGTACAATACCCGTGGGACAACCAAAATAAACCCTATTTTAATTCTAAATCGAGATTTAAAACGAATATGTATGTTCAGTAATAACATTCCACTTAATGTAAATTTGTAATTATTATTTCACTAATTTTAATATTATATTGAAAAGCATATTACAAATTTAAGGAAAATTAGTTTAAGGATTATTATATTTGCAAATATCGGTTGGTAGGCATGTATTTGTGTTGGGTGACTGGACTAATGAAGACATAAATATTGTTGCCAGTAGTAACTCCCTATGAAGAAGTTTTCTCTGGAAGAATAAGAAAATATACGAATATTTTCGTCAATATTCACAAAATATTACAAGACAAGAGACCAAAGAATTTTATATTTATTAACTCACTGGACTTAATAATAATCATAAGCAATGAAGTTATTTATGCAGCTCACTCGATTCCAGAGATAATTTTCTTCGCATCGCGTTCTACGCTCAAAATGTATATTAATAGAACAAAATATAGCTGTGGAGTCCAAATATAAGGAAAAATAAGGAACAAGTCTCTATACTGATGGTATAGTTTAATGACAGAGCCAGCTTGCAGACTTAACAATCCATCATCAGTGCCTAACCATACAAACATACCTAAACATACAATCTTACAAAAAACTATACAAAAGACTAAAGAACTTAAAAAATAAATGAAAAACAAAAAATTACAAGTTATTACAAACATCATAATAATAAATCAAATACATTTAACCCATAAAATGCACAACAAACACAATAAATATATATATATATATATATATATATATATATATATATATATATATATATATATTATATATATATAAGAGTATGTATGAATAAAAACTAAATAAATAAATATCAAGATAAAATATAAATACAGAATAAAATAAAAGATAAATAAATAAGACAAAAGGGAAATAGAGACAAAAAAATATAGAAATAAATAAATAATAAAAAGAAAATAAAGGTAAAAGAAACAGAGAAAAGAAAATTATTGGCGAGATGCGAAGTGTTAAGAAACGGTGATTGAGTCGTCCAACTCGTTGAAATCGACTGAAATTATGAAAGATTGTTGGATTGTTAAGATTTCCGCCGAAGTTAGCATTCCGGCGACCATCTTGCTGCGAAGCATCTTATTTTGGTAAACGTCGATAATATGAATAATTTAAAATAAACCAGGCTTTATCTCCTCCATTATTTAAGTCATTGCATATTGCCACGTAAATAAATTTAAATTTAAATTCAGGTGAAGACTCGAATGATTTATTTACAGTGGCCTCAGTTAAAAGAATTAACTCAGGCAGAATTAAACCAGATAAAATTTAATGCAGTTATCCAAGCAGATATAAAAAAAAAAAAAAAAAACATTTAATACAAACACACTGTGTATTTAATACGGTCCGGTTCTTGCGCCGTATTAGTTAAGTCGATCGAGTACGATTGCTTCATAATTAAGTCCATGTCTGTTTGTATTACTTAACAAATCGTATAGAAAATTTAATATGCAACAAAGATGCAAGATTTCAGTTTTCGTACAACTTGTCTCTCTCGATTGACAAAATGTTAATCATCTTTATTGACAGGGGCTCGGGAGATAAAATGTTTATAATCAATTTACGGTAGAGGCTCAGGAGACAAAATAATAATCTTCCTCTTGCGAGCCTTGGGAGACAAGAGGATAATTATCTACCTCGGCAGAGCCTCGGGAGACAAGATGTTTTATCTTCTTCCTCTGCAGAGCCTAAGGAGACAAGAGGCTAATTATCTTCCTCTTGCGAACCTCGGGAGACAAGAAGTTATTTATCTTCCTCTGCAGAGCCTCGGGTGCCTTAGGAGAAAACTTACTTTAGCAGTGAATGTATTTCTACTCTTGCTGCATAAATAACTATTCTTATTTAATTAAAGAACTCTTGTGTCTTGGGATTGTTGAGGATTGTGGTTACAGGACTGTTGCTTGTTGAGGATTGTGGTTACAGGACTGTTGCTTGTTGAGGATTGTGGTTGTTTATTGTAGAGGATAGTTGTTATTAGGTGACACAAAAATGTCTCACCGACACAGTTCATTTACAATAGAATTGAATGCCAGAATAATGTTTTTTCTGGGAAAATATAACAAGAGAAATAATGATTAGTTGAAAAAATCTGTCCCAAAGGTCTGCGAGCCGGGCGAACTTCTATCGTAATGCTTGATTTTTAGCTCAACAATCTGTTTTATGCTTGTTCATGCATTCTAGTCGGAATATTTAATTTTTTAGAATTTCTTTAAAGTTTTTTTTTACCTTAAGCAGTCAATTTGGTTCCTGAGGCTAAGCCGATAGAACCATACTATTTAAATGTTTGTTGGTTCCTAAGGCTTGTTGAGGGGCATTTAAGACTTTGTACAAGTTAAACAGCGTATTTGCAAAATGCAGAAAAAGAGTTCCCAATTTAAAGAGTTACTAATCTGACAACTGGTGAAGTCGAATATCTTCTAAAGGTAATTCGTTAAAAACTAAACTTACAAGCTTAGTAGTTAAGATAGAAGAGACAGGAAAAACTCCGAGCAAATATAAGTAACATTAAACTCCATTTCTTGTGAAATTTGTTTTCATGTGGGCTTCCTACCATCTTTCATTTCACAATTTTCCATGAAGTTTTCACCCACGGTGTACACCCACGTAAAAATTGTTAAAATAAAAAGAAATTTTGCCAACTGGTATTTAGTGTAATTTTTCCTCTACTTAAAAGCAGTGCTGTAAAACGTTTTTCATGCACTAGTGCAACGATAATTTTAATTTAAATAACACCCCCCCTCCTAAATTTTTCAAGGGTCGTCAGTTAAAAAAAGGGGTTAACGGTGCTTTTTAAGTGAAAGAAATTCTTAGGTTTATGTAAAAAAATCTCTTATCTCTTTTTTCCGTATGATATTTTCTGAAATATATGTTAATGAACTTAAAAGAAAAGTAAAAAATAAGTAAGATTAAATAAATTATTATTATTATTTTTTAAAGTTCCTCAGTGCTACTAGGAGACGTCTGTCATCAAGAACCAAGCACTTCGTTCCTAGTCACTTTCATTTTTCGTGTCACCACATTCCCTTTCACTGACTAAATTTTCGGACATACGAAGGCTTAGTATACCTTTCCGACCTTCATCTTCATCAGCTCGCAGAACATTAACTTTTCATGCGCATGGAGACAACGGAAACGTGGATCCATATTTGTCACAGATGAAACAGAAACCAACCCCGCATTTGCGTATTAGGAGCCAAAGAAACCACGTATCCCTGGTTGGGTTGGCCGGTCTTGAATTCAAGACCTCTTGACTGTACGGCACAAGGGATAACCTCATGTTAAGGTCCTCAAGTAAAATTATTTTAACACAATACGTTCTCTTTAAGAATCTTCAAAAAATAAAAATTTAGGGCAGACCTGGATAAAGGTCATTTCATTATTATTTAGTTGACATATAAAAGATCTCATTCAATACATGGAATTTCTGCATCGAATTCGGGATGAAAGATCTCTTTTAGTGTTAGCGCAGTACTAATATAAATTATTAATTCACACACTGACTGTCAAACTAAGACTGATATATTTTAGACATGGAATGGCATATGTTACTTTAGGGAACAAAGATATAAAATTAAATAAATGTAACCAATCCTCCCAATATTTTTTCTAAAGTAACCTCGAATACACCTCAAGTCACATACTCACAACTTAAAACACAACTCAACAAACAAACAATATACTCAAAATATATACATTCCGATTATAATTTATCAGATATTTAGACACTCTAAAATGTTACCGGTAGCAAGCCTGAGATTAGTATGCATAAACTTATTCCCATAGTCCTGACCTCAAGGCAAACTTCCAAAGATCACTAGGAGGCGTCTTCCAGAACCGAACACATCATTTCTAATACTTAAGCTAGTTATGTGACCACAGACACCGCTAAATTCGGGTCTCCACTTTCACAGGGCTCGGTCTAATGGTTCAGTATCTTTTTGGCCTCCCAAGAGAATAGTGCAAGGGATAACCTTATATTTAAGGGCTGGATTTAAACCCTCGACCTTCAAGTCATAAGGCGAACGCCCTAACACTGAGCTACCGGTCCTCAGTGAGTCCGAAGTTGTGAAGAAAAGTACCGAGTTACTCTGTACTAGTTAAAAGTTTTATTAATTTTTTAAGTCGATTTTCGAAATTAATTCTTTTCGAAAGGTTTTGTCTGGAAGTAAATGATTATTATTTGAATAAGGACATGAAAATCCTTGACTGGTCCCTAGTCTCATGAAAGCACACCTTATATTATATCAAGCAAAGTACAAGAAAACATGGTACTGGTACATTGTCAGACGTCTGTTGACTTGTATTGTCTCAACTACATTTTCCTAATGGTAATAAATAAATTCTCATTAGGTAGATTCGTATTTTACCATGTTCTGTAATAACCATTGTCAACTTATGCCTCTCATTCTGTGGTCCTTGCTCAAATAATTCACACACTATTGGAAAATTCTCTCTTGAAGACGTCCAGTGGTAGCTCTTTCCCATTTCAGTTATAATGGATTAAAATGAATAAAAACTAGGCTCCAACCATATGACCACGAGTCATATTTTGACTCGTGGTCAAAATGTGACAACAAAGAAATTCGCGTATTATCTGATTTCTTTCTAAGCTTTAATTATCCTTGAGTTATGGCTCAACCTTATAATAAGGTCGTGCATGACGAGACCGACGTAATATGGCCATTAGCTATTTTAATTAACTTATTAGTCAATAAGTTATGTTTAATTTATTTTAATTAAATTTATTGAAACAAGTTATCCTGAGGACAAGCGTTATCACGCTGATCAAGGTATAACAACCTAGATATTGGATCACCATACACCATAGTTACATGCCCGAAGCGAGACTAATGTTATAACACATGAAGCTTTTTGTAAACAATACATTCTGGGTGATGTCAGAATACATTCTTAGAGATCGAAGATCTCTTATGATTTAGGACTTAGTAGGAGCAGGTGTATTTTACCAACGAGTGACTTAACTTTAGTGACTTATTAAATAAGTATTAGTTTTATACCGGTCCAAATAACTATATCATAAAGTGCATCAGGACTGTAATTTAACATTTTGCTACTATTGCAGATAAGCTTCATGCTAACCTGGCCAAGCCATCTAACTCTACTCCTAGACAGCTTCTACAACCACCTCCTTGTCAAACCAAATCCTTCTATCTTAATTACACAGACAGTGAGGAAGTTAAAAAGATTACATCCTAGTTAAATAATTCAAATATTTTTTGAATTATTTATGAATTATAAAAAGTTTTTTTAAACTTGATGTTGTTTTTCCTTACATTTCAAATTATTTGTTAATTACTTTGTCTTTACTTGTTTTAACTTGTGGTAAAGTTTTTGTGATGTTCTTTTGGTTTTGGTATACTTTACTAATATTTTTTGGTGTTGGTTGTTTGTTTTTGGTTTTTGTTTACACTGAAGATGCTTGGCTTCGCCATGCGAAACGTCTGTAATTTAATGTTTTTTTAAATAAAAATTCTATAGGACTGAAGTCTTCATTAATTAACCTAGAATATAATTCAAATAGTTTTGACATTTATTACTATAGTAATAATTTTATTAAAAAAATGATCTCTTATATAAGTCCATATTTAAGTCATTTAATTAATAACTGTATCTTCCTAGGTTATTTTCCTTCTTGTCTTAAAGTCAGTAGAGTCATACGAATATATAAAAAAGGTCCTGTGAGTGATCTTAACAATTTTCGGCCCATATCTAACGTTCCAATCTTTTCAAAAAATATTCGAAAGAATCATAAAAATAGACTTTTAAAATTTGTAAACAAAAATAACTTTTTTCATGACCAACAGTATGGATTTAGAGCGAATCGCTCTACTTATAAGGCACTTATAAGTACCTTCAAACAATAGCAGAAGACATTTATGACGCTTTCGAAAACAAAGAAGAATTGCTTGCTCTATCGTGTGACATCTCAAAAGCCTTTGACTGCATACATTTTCAGACGTTGAAACTTAAGCTGCTGAGTTGTGGGATAAGGGGTCTCCCTCTGGAGCTCATTATGTCATATCTCACTAAAAGGATTCAACAGGTATACGTTAACGGAAAACTATTTGACGCGAGAGAATTACAGTATGGAGTTCCTCAAGGATCTTTCTAGGCCCCATTCTTTTTCTTATCTACTGTAATGAACTTCCTGACTTCAGCCATAGGTGCATTATCCTACGCCTATAAGGCGCCTATAAGGCCTTACTATAGGTAAGTATACTACGCCTACTTCTTTTCAAGAATGTCTTATTGTGCTGCCTTGTGGGGAACCAGTACCAGTGCTCTAAATATTTTTCTACTCCAAAAAAAGGCCCTGCGTATAATTTTTAACTTACAATATTCTGAAACGTGTAAGCCCTATTTTAAGAAATTCTCTCTTATGACTCTACCATCTTTTGTTATTTATAACTTGCTTTTATCTATTCACTCTGAAAGTAACCACCATAGAAATATTGATAATCATAACTATAATACTAGATATAACCATGTGCTAATAGTACCTCACTGTAGACTTCATAAAACTTTTAATTCGCCTAAAATAGTTGCCATTAAAATGTATAATTGCCTAAAGCCTAAAACTCAAAACTTAGAGTTAACAGCATTCGCTAAGCAAATAAAAACATATTTGATTAAGGAAGCGTTTTATTCTATAAACGATTTTATAAATAATTGTTCTTTGTAATTAAGTTAAGATTTGGACTCAGAGACACAATTGTAATTTTACTTTTGTAATTTTATGTATTTGTATCAACTCTTAGAAAATAAATAAATAAATAAATAAATATATACACTAAAAATATAATTTGAATCCAAGAAATTGACAGATCATAAAATTTTATAACTCTAATTTTAAAAGTCTCACATGAAGCGACTTCTACTGTTTACACCAATAATTCCTTATACAGCTATGAAGACGACCATAAATACTGTCATAAATACCTTTCCTGGCATAGGAAGACGGTGTAATCGCCTGTACATCCTCTGAAGGGTCGGTTATAAATTTAGCCCGCACTGTGTTAATAGCTGACTAGTCCCACATAATGATGAAATTGTTTAAAAGTATCAATTAACTCGACGATTTTCAAGTCGCTACTAATTGCTTGGTATGGTTTAAGTGATTTCTTGTGTCTATAAGCTAAGGGTTAAGTTATAAACCCCCTTTGGGTCTATAAAATTCTCAAAAGTCAACGAATTTCTTTTGTACAAATTTACAAGACGGTTTTATCATTGTTATTCGACCATTTTTAACAGTGCTCGATTGGTTACAACTAGTGAATTATATCGACGAATTTCTTTCGTACAAATTAACAGGCGAAACTCCAGAGAAAGGGTTTGTTCCTTACTGAAAAGATCCTTTAACACTTCACGTTTGGTCAATAATTTTAAAACATTTCAAAAACATTTTCAAGGGAAGTCGCTTTTATGTTTCGATATTAAGGTTATTTACTTGAAGATTCCTTCCTTGTCTCTTAATTGGTAAGTGGGGAGGAAGGAGGGAAATGGTTGAGTTTGCTTGACCTCCGGATTAAAAAAAATATTTTTTAATACTTTTTCAAGCAAGTCTTTTGAATCAAAAACTGTTAAACGTTGCAAAAATGCTAAGTGGTGCTAAAGCACGTTTATCATTTAGTTTTAGTACAGAGTTATTGGACTGGAAGAGAAGTTATAGGAGTACTTTTTTATAAAATTTTCTCAGGTAATAAAAGCACTTTATTTCCCCTTTTTTAGGAAAAAATAAGTCTGGCAGTTGATTCATTTTTACTCCCACTGTTAAAAGGGACCGGAAAATGAACCAATCTCCGACCTCTATTTCCTAGACGGAAATTATACAGAATTTTTTTAACTTGTGTTAAAGGAAGATAGATTCAGACGACACTTCTTTCACCGTTACGATTTTCTTCACAGTTTTAATTTGAAGTTTATCGAGGGTTTTCAGTTTCCCTAGAACTTTCCTTCTTTAGTCTTGTAACCAAACGCTCTCCTAATTAATTTCCTTAAAATTTGTATGCAGTTCTGTAATAATAAAATAATTTTTTTCTGTAGTTTTGCTTTCCCAGAAGTTTAGATGTCATGTCATAGTCCTTCAAAGTTTATACATTCATATGTTAATATTTTCAAAATGGAGAACCAATATAAAAATGAGAGGATATAATCGCCACTTGCTTTCTATTTCAACTTGATAGATTCAATATTAGCGAATTTTCAGAAGAAAAATTTAAAGTTATTATTATTTGCCGCGAAAAAAGTTCTTATTTATGTTTCTTAGGGCGCTGAATCGAATGAAACCGATCCGAAGTCGATGCGATCTCATAAGATGCACACTAACTGAGCTTTAATCTAGTGTAAAAATAATGAAATGCATTACCAATTGTAGAGGTATAGATTTGTAAAACCAATAGCATATTTATGCACATTTCCTTTGAAAATACAGAGAAAAATGCGTTACGAGTAGTGTTTGATAATTGAGTAACTGCTCAAGTTATAGAGCATAAACCTTAAGCAAGAAATGAATCGTTAAGCGCAGAAACATTCCAAAGAAAATTCGCTCGGCATGCGGACCACAGTGCCAAAATTTGTTGATTACTTCGGGTGGCATAGTTTCTAATACTAATCTAATCACGCGAATAATCAAAGACATCAATTGATTGTTTCAATTAAGATCCAGAAAATAGAGGTAATACTTAGGCGAAGTAGTAGGTATGATAGAGAGTAGAAGGCATGCACTAAAGAGGTAACACTTTATAGAAAGGGTTTCCAAACTTTTTTGATTCAGTACCCCTTGAAGTAGACTAAAAAATTTGCAGCTTTGACTATCTGATTTAGGGCTTATCTTATTTATTATACTGATTAATATATTATACTTCTTTAACATTATTTATCTCTGATCACCTTCTTTGATCCTCTTACACATATTTCAATATTTTTTATATTTAAATATATTTTTTATTGATATTTGTTAATACATTTTAACATATTTTTGTCGTACCCCCTGGTAAGGTCACGTGTACCCCAGTTTGGAGGCTATTTGCCCCTCTGGCAAATAGCTCTAAGTAAGTATTGGGATAGGAAGAGAGTAGGAGGGAAGCTATACAGTAGAAAGAGAAAGGGCAGATCTTTGTACACACAACCTAAGCTGGAGTTTCATACCAGTGATAGGACTTGGGGATAAATGAAAGCTCACCTTGCATGCAAGCCACGTTTTTGGGCCCTTTTTGCTAACTCTCTTAGATAGAAGATAGAGTCTACCTTATGAGCCCTAGAGAAGGCATTTTTACGTCTAATCCCCAGAAGAGCCGTGATTTTAGTAAAAGTTTCAATAGCTTCAACTAGAAACAACACGTGCCCCCACAGCCAGATTAAGCTCTCGAAACTATAAGGCAGAAACATATTTATTTTACACAAAGCCTCATTCTCTAATACACTCCATAAAGGAAAAAATACCTGGATTGACCTCATACTTTATCACAAGGGGCTTCTACAAACAATACTTGAAGGATTGATTTAAGGATAAAACAGTAGGAAGGCCTCGATTTATAACTAGTATTTAGGACACAAGTATTTATAACTAGGATTTTGATTTACAACTCTAGCCGAGGGCAGAAATGATCTGACTACTGCAACAATCCAATCTTAGGATTGATAACTCAAGAAGAACATAAGCTGCTATAAATTTAGGTTCCTAAATTTTGCCTAAACCCAGGTTCGTTTAGGGTTTGGAATCTTATATGAGTACCTGTCATCCCAAAAGCTCGGAACCACCGGTTTAAGGTTTCTTTTAAAGTTTGACACATGAAAAGATTTCCATCACATGTAGAGCCCCGACCGAGATTACCCGGACTGGACTGTCTGGGGGCGAGCACACGTTCTAACGTGATCGGGACTTCCTAACCCTATCTTAAACTATTATTGCAAATAGCTCCAAGTCTACATAAAACTAAGATAACCCTAAGATAAAGCGGCTTTGTATAAACTACTCAGTATTTGAATTTTTATCAGTATTATTGAAAAAGTATTAGTTAACTTCGATCGAATGATCGAGTACGTCATGTCACAATACACCAAACAAAATGACCACTGGATCTGTTATTCTACAGCCATCTAAATAATATCGGTGTAATGTGTAAAATAGAATGCTGACGGCTTTGTTTTCCCATCCCAAGTGATTTCATTCTCTATCGGGAAATCGTTTATTACTTTATTTTCGTTTTTCCTCTGTCTGTATTTTTAACTGAAATTTATTGCTATAGCTTGTCTCCCCCTCTCTATTTGATTGCTGTCTACAATCTTATGGCTTCTTAGATCTCTCTCGCTCTTTCTTTCCACTTATTTAAGGCTAGTAAGTTTTAAGTACTTTTGTAATTTTATAGATAACTATAGTGATAATATAACTATAAGATAATATCTTCCTTATCAAGATATTATTAAGGGTACAACCAACATCAATTTGAATTAAGATAACTATAGTAGAATAGAATAACTATTCCACTATATAGATAAGGAAAAATTTATAAAATTTTACTTTACACCCCCTCCCTACCACTTGGAATAGGAGATAATGCATCGTGAAAGCACAAAATGTGATACCAAACTTTTTTGTATAAAATGTATAGATTTTAGCACCAGCAGAACCTAATAATAATGTTTGTTACATCAACTCTATCTCAGTTAACAGTAACTATACCGTTGAAAAGTATTACTTTTAATTTAAAAACAAAATATAACACAAAAGTGACATTATGTCACATTACTCCTCCTTTATCCCACGGCTTCTCCAAATAGGCTGCATGATTGTCGATGTGCACAACCTTTATCTTGCCTCTTTAATTCGAAATATAACGCCCTTAGTTTTTTTTATAATGGTCCTTCTCTTCTTTCAACTTATATGGTCCATTCAAGTTCTTTTACAACTTAGGGCGAAGACCTTTACTTGTTTTTGGATTATATAACTAGACATCATCCCTTTCTTTATTTTACTCTCATTTTGCTTTCATTCTATGCTGCCACATTAATATTTCTTCGTATTACTAATGTATATTTTCAAACTTTTTATCTAATTCTCTTATAAGCAATTCTACCGTTTCTCTTTTCCTCTCTAATCTGCATAATGCCCATGAATGAATCTGCTGTAATCTATCGGAAAAACTCCCACTGTTTTTCTGAATAGAGCACAACGTTAGAGAAAAGAGAAAGATTATTGGTGAAGAGATTTATGAAACTTGATGAAGGAATATGCAGTTGGTTATCCTTATTAAAAACTCTATCATGAAGCAGCAGATGTGCGATTTGTTTCACTGTGCAATGTTCTTACAAGCTTGCACCTTGATGCCCAGTGCTTAGAATACAACATAAAAATAGTATTTTTTCTGCATACCTTACATACATATTATTCAATGATAATAAATACCTATAGCAATTTCTCGTTTGTAGAACTAAATTAAATAAGTATATTAAAAAAGTCGGGTACGAAGTTCCTCGGAACTGTTCCTCACTATATCGGATTCACTAAGCTCATCTTGATTACTTAGGACTTTCTTTGCCCGTCCTTAGAATATGAAAGTAACCTATTTTTATAGTTGCAGTACTCAGGAATAGCTTCGCTCAACCTCAGCCAGTAAAAATATACGTTTTATTCCTAGCTGATAATAAGATTAAAATTGACATATTTGTTAGTCTTATAAATGACTACATGTGTTAAATTTCAAAATCGATCGAAATATTTTTCAATGATACTTAAAGGTTGATATTTGTGCCAAGTTTTAACTCCAGCAAAAAAACACTGGGAGCTACATACACATAAATATACATATACACGCACATGTACAGAGAGACAACATACTCAGGGGGTAGAAACTACTTAGGACGTCTTAAACAGATAATTTAGGTGAAATCCAGGCGTTAGATTTTTAGAACCAACACAATACTTTTCCAATGTACCTACTGTATAAATAAGGAAAAGCTAAAACAAATATAGGTAAATATAGGTATATATCTATGCCTATATTACATACGGTAAGGACAAGTTAAAAATAAACATCAATAATGTTAAATTAGATATTATCCGCTAGATTTTGTATAATTTAGCGAATTTCTTTTAGCAAAATTTGTTATCTGATAGGTGTAATAGCGAGAGTCGAAGTTCGGAGTATAGCCCACATCTTATTCAGAAATTTGGTTTATAAATAATATAAACCAAATATCTGTAATAAAATTATGTTATAAATAATATAATAATGCATCTGTATTATTTACACTTTATAAGGTTATAACTACTAAATAATTCTGGGGTTGAGGTGATCAAACCAGACGAATTTCCATTGGAAGGCTTCCTTTCTTGCGCACCTATCCAGTTCTTGCTAAGGGCTTTGGCTTTTGCTTCGTGGTTTGAACAGTAACACTTTGACTTGTGTAATAATTTTCTTGGGTTTTCAAAGAAAATGTGCTCAAACGAGTTAAAGATAAGTAAACAGATATTTATATTACTGCGAAAAGTGTTGTGTAGAACTCATTAAGCAAGGGAAAGCATAGTTTTAAAGAACCTATTATATAATACTGAGCACTTCCTATGAAAAAATCCTACAAAAGTAATCATAAAAAGTATAGAAGTGTTATTGTTTTGACTATCAAGGATAAACTAAAAACCTGAGCATAAACTAGAATGGGGACTAGGAAAGCAATTATTCCAAAAGAAATTCGCCCGGCATGCGAACCCCCGCGCTAGAAAATTTATTTTATCAGTTGAACCCCTTTTCCTGCCTACTTATATAAAATAAAGAAAGCGTCAGTCTGGCAATTCCACTTTCTTGATATAAAATGTATTTATACTGAATTTTTATTGGTGGAAATTTCAGACAAATAATAAGACTTCCAACATATACAATTTCATCGATTTTTTTTCTATTTTCCTTCCTCAACAATAAGTTTTTTTTTTACCTTGTAATCGATAGGCCTTTGAGCATGTAATATAAACTAAAATAAACTTGAGGCCGGAATTTTTTTTATAAAGAATATTAGGACTTTGGTATTATAAAATCAGATGTCTCTCAATGTATTAAAGCCAGTGAAACAATATAATGTATAAGATATAGTGGTGGATTTCATTTATATATATATATATATATATATATTTATATATATATATATATATATATATATATATATATATATAACGTAATAAGTTTCATTTTCCGATACAAAGTAGCTATATAGGGTAATAACAATTCTCTTCCTTCCTACCTATGTTAGTAGGCAAAGAAAAAAATTTGTTGAGCCATTATTGCGGGTTAATAAAGCCATCAAAAAAGTATTTTCTGAATAGCACAACTACAGCGATAGACTGAAATTTTTGTACAAAATTTTAAATCTCCAGCATAAATACACTAGGCACTACGATGGTAACAGACACACACACATACAGACAGACAACTTTGAGAAAATCACTCAGGAGGCCTTAAAAACACCTGAAACGGATAATTCCGGGTTCATCCCGGTTTCGGATTTTTCGGCAAATACAATACTTTTCCTATATACCTACGGTATAAATGTATAGTAAAAATATGAAAGTCAATTATGTGTATGTAAAAATAGACCATTAAGGATAAAATAATTTAATACTATACAAATATTAGCAATTGGGGATTTTTACGATCATAAAAATAGCTATCAAATAATAAAGAACCAGATTCTAGCAGAACTCCGTTATAACAAAATTGGAGACGATTTCTACTTTTAACTAAAATGGGAATTTTGAGTCAATAAATGGCCATTTCGTACAAATATTACAATACAATAAAAATCGTTTTATTTCATTGAATTGTAAAAAATATTGTTTAAGATTGAAAAGATACAAATTAAAACGGATAAAACGGAAATAGAAAGGCCTCGTTTTGGATGAATATTAAAACAAGGCATTGAGGATGTTCACCTTTTGTTTTTATTGTTACTTGTATTATTTATTTATTTATTATTTTTATTTATAATAAAAGGATTAAAAAAATATTTACAACACGTTTTTTTAGTTTTTTTTTGTCAATGGAGAGGAAACACGATGGTCTCTAGAATAAAGGTTCAAAGCTTTATTCCTCGGAATAAACACCCCTAAATGGGGACGGCCCATGATCATTATTACTAGTTAAATATAATTAAAGTACTAAATAGATTAAATAATAAATAAATGGATTATTGAGTCTGTATTCTGTCTCAACAATGAAATGATCTAATAAATAATCTTCCATATTTAAACGGCTTCTATATATTTATATTTATATAAAATTTATTTTACTTATATTTTATTTATTAAGCCTATATATTTGATTTTTTCCACTAATTATTTTCATCTATTTATTACTTTTTTATCTTGAATTTAAAATAAAGGTTTATATTTTAGTTTTAAAGAAGTTTGTAGCTATTATAATTTTTTATATCCAATAAAGAAAATATTGTTAAAAAAAATATCCTTTCCTTCATCTCATCGACACTGATGATGACCTTATTGGGGTTGAAAACCGGCTTTGTTTTTTAATAAAGTAATTAAGTGGAGAGTTCGATTTCGGCATCGAAGGTCCGGGGTTTGCAGCCCGGGCTTTGCTCTAAGGTTTTATGAATAGTATTTGCATTAAAAAGATTTCGCCAACTTTAATTAATTCTTAGAGTGTAGTAGATGCAACCCACCTGAGGTGGTTCCCGCAGGGTGAATGCCCTGATGGGCCGAAAGGCCCTAAAACGGGCATTTTATTTTTTTTTTAATTAAGTGGAGAGACTCTTTTATTTATAATTATGAATGGATTAAATAATAAATAACTTAGTAGGTAATAACAAGACAAAGTATAATTACTTTTAACATATAATTATTAAAATGTTTGACACAATATAATGTGCGAGAGACATTGTGTCAACTACTCATGTTTTGCAAAACACGGTAGTATCAAATGATATATTAAAATGTTTATAATAATTTATATAAAAATAGGTCATAAAAGATTTGTTCAATAAAAACAATTTTCTTTTAAAACTAATTAAAATTATTATTGCTTCTTAGTATTGTCATTACCTATTTATTCTGTTTGAATTATTTATAAATTATTTACATAAAAATGAATATTTTTCAAGGAAAAGAATATAGAAACTAAAGAGGCGTAGATTACCCTTATGGGGGAGGTACTTTATAATGAATTTAATTATATTTAATTATGAACTTTAATTATTATTTTTATATTTAATTATATAATATGTGTAACTTTAAAGGTTATTGCATATTATTTAAAAAATCGGGTACAGGGCACCTCGGAATTTTTTCTCACAACTTCGGAGTCGCTTTGCTCTTCCTCAAAATGGCTTTGTTATCCAAACCTTGAGGTATAATTTCTTCGGTTTCGCTACGCTCAATAATCAATATCGATCAAAATGTTAGTTCAACCATTAACCAAATAATTAGGCTTCCTAATCTTTTGTATTTATCGTTTATTCCTCTTATCTTTGATTGAAAGAGGAGATATTTTAATATGGCCTAGCCCAATTTTTCACTGACATACCCCAATTTTAATCTAGCGTTCTCAGTATGATCACGTTAGCAACACTCTAGCGATAAAATATCTCCAAAACAGTAATTCTATAAATGCCCTAATAACTTAGGGACAGATCTAGCTTTGAACGTCTCAGAAGCTGCATAAGTGTTGGAAGTACCATGTATAAAAGGAACCAGTGGTCAATTTGTTACCTATAACAGCTCGGACATTATTTTCCAGGCACATCTTTCTGTATTTTGAGGTATAGTTAAAGAAAAATACTACTTCCTTATACCAAATTGTTTAAAAATTGTCTCTGTTTATTCTTCTATTTCCTCACATATCTCTCTCCTTTCAACACTTCAATGCCTCATTTTCTTTATCTATCTTTCCTAACAAAATCCTCTTTGTCTATCTTTCCAACTCAACAAACACCAAAATTAATCGAATCGAAAAACTAAAAGTAAACAAACCTAGAAACACAACTTTAAATGAAATCGAAGCTTTAAAAAAAACATTGAATACAATCAAGTGGAAAACATAGAACACGTAAAAGTAACAACTGAAAGAGGAAAGACAAATACAAAGTGGAATAACAATTAGAGCAGAGCGAACTGGCAACGAGAGGATGGCATGCTGGAAAACAACTCTAAAATCAAATCCAGCGTTTATATTTAAATTCTTCTTCAAATCCCAGTCCATGCCACTAAAATAAAACAAATTCAATTAAACATTTTAGCAAGTTGTTTTCAAAACAACTTCGGGGTGTAGGTCCGTATGCAAGGCAAATTTCCTGGGGGATAGACAGGACATCGATAGTGATATGAGTTCGCTTCAGGGAAGGTATTGGTATTTTTTCTTAGTTATTGCAATTGAGAAATTAGTCACTTTGATAAGGTTATTAGTAATAACAGTACCTGATTTAAATGAAGCTTTTGTATTTTTCCTCGAGCCATAGTCTCTGTACATCCTGTAACAGATATATAAACAAATTTATAATTACGATTACATTGCCTGCTTTGTGAACATGATTATGGTAAAATAATAAATACCATAGAGATATATTACTAGAGGGGCCCTATTGGTTCAATTTTGAAACATCGAAAAAATAACCAGACCCCCTTTGACTATCAATAATCAAATGAACTGAACAAAGTTACAATGAATTATATAGTAGAACGCTGAAAATATAAATCAAAACACAAGAAATGTGCAGGAAGCCGAAAAAATTGATTTTTTATAACCTTAATTTACTCTTAGAAGAAGTTTCATTGAGGTTACACAGAGCCCCTGAGAGCCCTAAAATAATGTTTCAGGACTCTCAATGTACTGAGAAAGGCTATGCCCTCTCTAGTATATATCTCTACGATAAATACAGTTTTAATACAAAATTACATTGTCAAACGAGATTAAAAAAAGTTAACAGGTTAACTATTAAGACACTGACCAGTTTGACCAAAGTGAAGGTTTACTTAGGTTATAAGGAAGTTTAAAACAAAAATATATTTAATTCAATTCTTTGCATAATAATAAAGATACAATAAAAAATAATATTTCTAACGATTTAATGAAAAAGTAATTGTTAAGTAAAATAATAGTTCATAGGTAAGGTTAGCCGTTAAATACGATCGCCTTTCAATGTGTATACACGAGGGATCGATCTCGATCCCTCGTATCGATTCCATCTCCCTAGTACTAGCGTATACGACTGCATTCTTTCCGGATGGTTCTTACAGGGCATATAACCCTATTTAACTTGCGTTCTTAATACGATGCGCGGATTTAGAATATTGTGTAAACGTACTAAATGTTAAAATATATTGCTAATATTTTTATAATTATGAATTAAAACTAATAAAAGAGGCCTGGTGTAACCGCTGGTATTTTTAAGGCTTTCGTGAACATAGAGACGAAGCTTACGTATTACATAATTGGATAGCTATCTACAGTAATGCTTTCATGAAATTTAATTAACCTAGCAATTAAGTTAAAAAAAACCCTAGAAATATGGTTACCTAATAATTCTGAGATCGAGAGTAGCGGTCGAAGTATTCTTACCTTTAGCTTTAAGTAATCAAGACATTCTAAGAAGCGAAGCGAGATCGAAGAATACCTCAAGCATAAATTCTAAGGACGAGGAAAACGAGCCCTAAGTTGTGAGGAAAAGTAAAGAGGTATTGTGTCTCTTATTTTTAGCCAATTAGGAAAACAAAATTTGAAAATAAAAGAGATTATTATAGAGATGTAAGATGAAAATAATAATAGCGCTATTTTCTGATGAAAATTTGCTAGAACTGGGAAGGTCTTGCTTTAATGATGCTGAACTTGATGATAGAATTTGACAGGGTAACATAAAGAGATGAACACGACACCGCAAGAATAACAAATGAGATGAAATAAATAGATTTTGACTCTTCCTTATTAAAGAAGCGTCCTTGAAGGGGGGGGGGAGCGTACCAAGAAGCTAACTTCTACCTCTGAAACATATTTTATCTCTGAACGGGGCTGAAATGAGCCTTTTGACTAAAAAATTATTTCTATTTTTAAATGATGTAAAAGTAAACCCTGATGAGATAAAACTTATTAGTTGATATGTATAGTTAGCCCAGAAGTAGATCTGAATTATTAAAACTAATACTCGCTTCTTGGCCACAAATTTTTGTTCTTATTACGGGAGCTACTCTTTATTATTTGTTTAATGTACAATTTTTTACCTCTAATTTAAGTTTATTTTAAATTTTGCAAAATCTTTTGTGCAATTTTGTATTTTCTATTCAGTAAAAAGATTAAAAAATAAAAATGTGTTGTTAGTAGTTAGTTACAATGGGATAACCTCTAATCTAAGTAAATATTATAAAGGTAAACAAACACTAAATGCTTGATACAGATCTTCAATAAAGGGGATGTTGCGCGGCACAGTCAATTTGCTATTGATAAAGTGACCCCGTTAAAGGATAAGAGAAATAGAAAATAATACATCGCAAATCACAGGTCAAAAACTAACTGTATATGCTTGTTACGAACTGAGCATGCTTGCAATTAAGTTAACTGAGAAGATTAACTTAGCCTTACATTTAGAGGCAAACTCCGAATTCGTGGTTTCCAAATTGTTCAAGTATGTTATAAAAATGTATCGAAAAATAATATACTTTTTCTATTAAATTAGAATTATGGATTTTTTGCAAACACACATATTGTTTATATACTTACGGTTTAAATGAGCGAAGTAAAAAGTTTATAAGAATCATTTTGAGGCACAGAAGAGACTAGATTAGTCTGTGTAAAATTAACTATGTGTAATTAAATCTATGTTAAATAAACTATGTTTATTTAAAATTTTGTTTAATGTTTCACTAATTATACACGTAGCATATTCATGTTTAATGGAGCCACTTCATGCAATAAAATTCTATACACAACGTCTAATGAAACTTAAAAATGTGTTACATAACCTGCGTTTATAAACTAGTAAAGAAAGGTAAGTTTGCCATTATTATTCTATCTCATATAACGTTTTGGGGTAAGTAAAGTTGATCTATCGTTTTGTTTTCTTTATTATATATCCTTAATGTATTTACACGTGCAGATGGTCCCAAGAATTTGGTGCCTCAAATCGACTCGACGAATCAGATCCAACATTAAACTCGAGTTTCAAAACATTTTGACGTCAATTATCATATTAATAATACTTATTTTAAATTGAACAAAATATTGTCATCTATTTTTACGATTTCTAATACAAAAACTTGAATATTTTCCATTATTTGATAGAAAATTAGATTTTCATCTTGATTTTCCCTATATCTGTTTATGTGTAATGGAAAATTTGAATATGTTTTTGTTTTCGAAAAACTGCAGAATAAATTTGATTATATACATATATTTTGCGTTGACCCAAATTCTCAAGATTTATCGGAGTGAATTTGAAATAAGGATAACTTATGTTCATACAAAATCTAGTGAAATATAGTTTATACAAACCTACAAAATAATAGTTATGTTTATTTACACTAAAAGAAGGAAATTACAAAATAAATGTAAAATAAGTTTCAAATTATTCTGAATTCATTTAACTAAATTAATAACTATAGAGACTTGGTACAAGCTAGCGAATACTACATAGGAAATTATACAACAAAATATGGTACTAGGTACCTCTGAACATATCTTCATAAACTTAAATTTGCTAAGCTCATTCCCATCTAATCACTTCAAGTCAAACTACGTATGCTTGTTTGTTATAGAATGAAAAATACCCTTGTGCCAAATGTAAACACAATTAATTTTTTTTTATTATTAATACCTTTTAAAAAAAATTTATACGTGTCATTTAATAAAAATTCATAAATTTAATTAATTAATACAATAAAAATAATTTCAATAATAAGATGAAACTTAGCGTATTTGTTGGTCTCATATATGAATACATGCGTCCCAAATTTCAAGTTGAATCAAATATTTACGTTTTATGATTTTTCAATATTCGCTCATTGATATATTTTGTCATTAATATATTTATATAAGTCATTGATGATAGTTTTTCTTTTTTCTATTTAATTTCCTCCTCTATGAATGTATTATTTTATTTTTATTATTTTATTCTTGTCAATTTTAACTACCTTCGATGTATTATATTAATTTATATTGTAAGCTATTTTATTTTTTATCTTAATTTTGTAAATTTTTGTTTCTTGATTTATGTATATTGGCTCACACCGTCAATTATACATAAATAAATTAATAAATAAATAGTTAATAATGTCATAAAAGGATTATATTTTGGAGGTATCTGCCAAGAAGCATATCAAGCGAATGATTTTTATAACATTAGGTGATGAGTAACTCTTGACTAGATTGAGAACTAAACTAAGACCAATAAACTACACTTTTGCCGCATCCGACACAGTATGATGACAGCATAATTGCTGAAAATGTCATTAATTACACCTTGTCTTTCTACACCGATGGAAACCAAAGATGTAGTAGGTTGTGTTTTACAGCATATTCTAATACCAACACCGTGTTAAGCGAATTTATTGAGAGATTTATTAAAGATAAGTTAATTAGTTTTATAAAGTTTTTTCTAGAATCGAGTCAAATTTTGAAGACGTTAGAATGGTTAGCAGAAATGGAGCAAGCAGTTTATATATAATTAGGACAGACAGCAGGTCAACTTTGGAAGGCCAAATTCTATTTGAAATTAAACATTTCTATACATCAAAATTAGAAATTTAGTTAGCACACTTTCTTTAAAACAAATTTTGTTTAGGTGGGTTAAAACCAATCCTTCTACACCCCATCCGGGAGTAAAAGGAAATGAAAATGCAGACTCTTTGTACAAAGATGCGAGCAAAGTCGAAACAGAAAGCTACAAATGTCCTCAAAATCTCTCATAGTTCAGAAGGTACAAATTTACTCGGGTACTAACCTCAAAACGTCAAGCTTTCTGAAATTCCGTAATTTTTATGCCAGGCGAATCGCCTTTGAAAATCTGCACTACGCAGCATTATTCGCTCTCATATGAAGCTTAGTTTTATGCTAATTTTAAAATATTTCAGCACATTCCTGTGAAAAATCTGATTTTTTTGCGAATTACTTTTTCCTTTTTTAAAAAAAATGTATACATAAATACATATACAGTATTTACATGCAGTATTATTTACAAGCTGTATATGCATATACAGTATTTGCAGATACGTATAGACATTTACTTTTATTATCTGGAGTCCAAATGGAATCGACCCCCGTCAGTTCTTCACATTCGTCATTCGAACAAGCTCAAGAGTTTTATTTTCAAAAATGCTTGAAATATTGAATATTTCATGAAATATTGATATGAAATATATCAAATAAAATATTGATTAAAATATGTTTATTTTCAAATGAAATTTACAAACACCTAAATGGTAGTATTCAGGTTAAAACTTGGTATATTGTGTTTAATGCGAAAATGGCGCTTTTCCTATATACCTACGATAGTAGGTGAGTCAAGTTATTAATACAGTAATTCTGCTTTCCTTACATTAATAGATGGTCTCGATAGATGTCATAAATTAACAAATGATGCCCTAACAACAAATGTTTGGGACACCGAACATCTGGAAACAATAATTCACAACGATTTCTTTATTTTGTCGTTCCTACTCCCTCACAGACAACTTTACACGTAGATTACAGCGTCCAACATAAAAACTGTCAAACATATATATCCATGAATCTGTCTATATATACGTTCAGTGATAACACATACTCAACTTACCAAGTTAGCTTATAATTATATTAGCTCATATGATTGTAATTATATATATAGAAATAAAAATAAAATATGAAACAACGAATAAATAAGAGAACAAAGAAGAAGAAATAAAAGCAGTTAAACTAGATATACCAAATATTTGTACTAACAAATATTAGTCATAACAAAAATAAGTTTCAAGAATTATTATATATTTAATATAGTTATGTAACGCAACACTTTCACGTCAAATTTATTACAAGAAAATTATAATTACTCAGAATCGTAGAACTAATCGAATTTATTCAACAGTTATTTTGTAATTTAGTTTAGTTTGTTGTTATGTATGTACATTTATATTTCTTGAGAATAATCGATTTAAATCACAAGTATCAGAAAAATGAAAAAAACGTCAAATAAATAATAAGAAAGTAATAAAGTAGAAGACTGTCGGACATATTTAGTTTACTGACAATAAAGAAAAAGAAGAAGAGTAATTGACGACACGACAATGAAATATGTTGGAGTTTGTTGTAAAGCGTGTTGTTTTTAGAAATAAGACAAATAGTTTGTCTAAAAATATTTCTCATTTATTTTTTTAAAATCTATTTCTCCCCTTATTGTTGTGAATGAGTAATAAGTGATATGTTGTTAAAGAAAAAAATATTTTACAGAAATAGATCTCGGATATTTAATAATTGTTTCTTACTTTTCTTTAAGTACATTTTCTGACACTATGGCTTAGGTTACTTACTTTAATTTATTACTTTCTTATTATTTATTTGAAGTTTTTTTCATTTTTCTGATCCTTATGATTTAAATCGATGATTCTCAAGAAATATAAATGTACATGAATAACAACAAACTAAATAAACTTAACTACAAAATAACAGTTTAATAAATTCGATTAGATCTACGTTTTCGTGTAATTATAATTTTCTTGTAGCATAAATTGTTTTGATAAAAAACAAAAAAGCTCGCATTTCAATAGCATATTCGCCCGTCTTGTGGACTGTTTAATATTACTGTTCAAATACTACTTAAAATACAATAAAAATTACCATTTATTAAACCCTAAAACGAACCAAACATGTTTTCCCATCATGTTGTACAGATGGACTTAAAGTACAGATAGACTTAAAAATCAAGCATCTTCTACTAAATCACAATGAAATAAAACAGCACAGCTCTATTTTATGACGATTAAATGCTTAACATTATATTTCTGAAAAATAGGTAACAACTTAAATTTTGCAGACATATTTCTCCTCATATTACATATTTCTTATATACACATTTCTTCTCTGGTTGTATATTTCTCATATACATATTTCTCCTCATGTTATATATTTCTCCTATACTTATTTCTCCTCATATTATATATTTCTTATATACACATTTCTTCTCGGGTTGTATATTTCTCATATACATATTTCTCCTCATGTTATATATTTCTCCTATACTTATTTCTCCTCATATTATAGATTTCTTATATACACATTTCTTCTCTGGTTGTATATTTCTCATATACATATTTCTCCTCATGATATATATTTCTCCTATACTTATTTCTCCTCATATTATATATTTCTTATATACACATTTCTTCTCTGGTTGTATATTTCTCATATACATATTTTTCCTCATGTTATATATTTCTCCTATACTTATTTCTCCTCATATTATATATTTCTTATATACACATTTTTTCTCTGGTTGTATATTTCTCATATACTTATTTCTCCTCATGTTATATATTTCTCATATACATACTTCTCCTCATGTTACATATTTCTCATGTACATACTTCTCCTCATGCTACTTATTTCTCATATACATACTTCTCCATATGTTATTTATTTCTCATTTACATATTTCTCCTCATGTTCTAATATACATATTTCTTCGCATTTTAGAGTTCAGATTATAGTGAATCAATTGTTGTCGGCCTTTCACACATTGTATTTCCGTCTTCTATCATTAATACTCTGATAAATGACTCACTGTAAGTTTGTTTTTATAAATTTGATTATATTAATAATAATGGACTCTGTTCAGATTATTTTTCCATTATTTTATTTTAGTAAGGAGAAGTTATAATAATAATAATAGAAGCTGTTCAGATTATTTGTTCAATATTTTATTTAAGTAAGGAGAAGTTATAATAATAATAATAGAAGCTGTTCAGATTATTTGTTCAATATTTTATTTTAGTAAGGAGAAGTTATAATAATAATAATAGAAGCTGTTCAGATTATTTGTTCATATTTTATTTTAGTAAGGAGAAGTTATAATAATAATAATAGAAGCTGTTCAGATTATTTGTTCAATATTTTATTTTAGTAAGGAGAAGTTATAATAATAATAATAGAAGATGTTCAGATTATTTGTTCAATATTTTATTTAAGTAAGGAGAAGTTATAATAATAATAATAGAAGCTGTTCAGATTATTTGTTCAATATTTTATTTAAGTAAGGAGAAGTTATAATAATAATAATAGAAGCTGTTCAGATTATTGTTCAATATTTTATTTAGTAAGGAGAAGTTATAATAATAATAGAAGCTGTTCAGATTATTTGTTCAATATTTTATTTAAGTAAGGAGAAGTTATAATAATAATAGAAGCTGTTCAGATTATTTTTTCAATATTTTATTTCAGCAAGGAGAAGGAGTAAAAAGATACAGAGTTAAAAAGAAAAATCATTGTAGCCATGCTATCGCTGTTTTAAATTTAAAGGTTAAAAAATAAAACGTGTGAGATTACTTTTGAGCTCTAAGAGGTTTACTTCTTTTTTGACAAAGAAAATTTGCTTTTCTTGCACGTAGAGTTTGCCGCGCATGCATTTTCCCGCACGTTCACTTTACCCCACATACATGTTCTGCACGTACTGCGTTCGCTCAACATCCTTTTTGAACTGCTTTGACTATTTGAAACTTTTATTTGTCTTTCCTTTGAATTTTTTATAAAAATTTTTAACTTTTAGCAATTTTATTAAATCGCTAATAGGAAGGATGGTATAACGGGAGTCAGTTTCAAAGATTTCTAACTACGGAAAAATACGTTTGCGGAACTTCCGTTTATATATATATATATATAATATATATATATATATATATATATATATATATATATATATATATATATATATATATATATATATATATATATATATATGTGTGTGTGTATATGTATATATAACAAACATACACTTTCTAAAGCTTTGCTACAGAGAGGCCGAATCTTTCGAATTGAAACACTTTTTCGGATCGAAATGAAATTTGGTGAACAAATCAACTTTGTTTGCGTCCCAAACCCTATTGTTTATGAAATATGTGCGAAGCCCACAGTAATTACCCCATAAACATTTCAAAAAATTAGAAATCTTCAAAAAGGGTTTAGACCAGACTAAAATTTTCCTGTGACTTTCATGTGGCCCATAGGAAGACTCAGGGGCCGCGAAGCGGCCCCTAACGCCGAGGCCACAGAGCAGCTATAAGAGGAAGGTCTCCTAGTTATAACTGGAGCATTTTTTTTATTTCAACGGATATTCGGAGAAACCGTTCAAACAACAATATAACTATTTAAAATTAGTAAAAATAATTTAGGTAGAATATCAATAATTAGGGTAGGTTTAGAATATAGTCTTGTGGTGTGGGTTCGACTCCATTATTCAGTACTCCAAATCACTGCTTTCAATCAGTGCTCCAAATCAATTTTTTGGACTGTTTAGGTTATATATGTATATGTACTTTTAAAAATGACTTTTTTCTTTATTAATTTTATTTTGGGTCTCCATGATAGTTCTATATTTTATAGACTTTTTTCTTTTTGTTCTACACATATTTTAAAGTATAAATAAAGCTTTTTTTATTTATAGTTTTGTAATGCCAGTTAGAGAAATGTGCGCATTTGCTTAAGTTATAAAGCATTAATCGGAAACTTAACCAAAATACGGATTGTTCACCACGGAAGCATGCATTTCAAAGTAAATTCAGCTGGCATGCTGACCTCCGCGTCAAATTTTTCCCTTATCTTCTTTTATCTCCTCTTTATGAACTCATTTTAGAGTATACTCTGTTATTTTTGTAGTCTCAATTCCTATTTAAGAAAAACTAATTTTAATTATAATAAGAGCGAAGTATCATTTAATTTCTAAGAGTCTAAGTAGACACAGTAGATGAGCTAACATATCGTTCTCATCTCTCCTTAATCTGCGATTAGCCAAAATTACCGGAGGGATGTGTAAGAGTCAGTTGAGTCGTTCTATGTTTCCTTCATCTCCTATTTCCAAATGTAGTTCTTTCCCCCCCCCCCCCCCCGCCCCTTCCTATCTATTAAATGTCTATCTTAATGCCGTCTCTTAAAACTAATCTAGTATTAAAGCCACTCAGAGTATTAAGATAAAAATAATACTGTAGAGCATTAAAGCTAAAAACAAATAAATCTCTAAGCCGGATCCGAACCCTCGATACTTAGGTATAAGTTATTTTGACAACAAGACAATGTTAAACAAGGCGTAAAATGATTTGAAACCCGACGGCTGTAGATTACAGCGTGAAATTGTTTTCTTCTTTTTCTTCTTCGGCCCATCGTTGTTGTGGAATCCAAGATGTCGGACAATTTGATATCCTGGAGGAAGGTGTCGCCGTGTCGGTTAGTATGAAGCTTACAGGAAGTCACGCTAGGTTAGTATGACAGGAAATAAACCTGACAAAACACCTTAAGAACCTTCGTACTTAGTCTGGTATGTCTAGTAATAAAGTTTTCTTTTTGATCGTTGTCTAGTATATCTAAATACTTAGTTTGTATTATTAATGATAAGTTAAAATTACTTTTAAATAACTTACCGGACAAAATTCTAAATGAGCTCTGAAATTACATTTAAATTTGATTCGAAAAGATTGTGTAAAGGTTATTTTTTATTTTCCATTAAATAATAACCCTATTTAATATTAATTCTTGTGAGTGTCTCCATAATACTAGATGAGAATCAAATCTATACATGTGTATTTTTTTCGCGTGATTTTTTCCTTTGTACTTTTTTTCCTGTAGTCTTTTTCCGTGTATTTTTTCCCCGCGTACTTTTTTTCCTGTATTTTTTTCCGTGTACTTTGTTCTAGTTAACATAATGACCTTGTTGTAAACTACTAGCGCCCACCTTGTGGATACTTGAGAAACTTCACCAGCGACAGTTTTGTAGTTCTTTACAGTCGCCAACAGTAAAAACTACTAAACTGTCGCAGACAGTAAAAACCGCATATCATCTACTTTTTTGATGAAGTAAAGTGCCTACTTTACACGCCCGAAAAAAAACAATATTTATCACTCCTATGTTAACTTAGGAGTCTGTTTCAAAGATTCCTATAACAACGGAAAAAATACGTTTGCGGAACTATATATATATATATATTATATATATATATATATATTATATAGATATATATATATATATATATATATATATTATATATATATATAATATATATACATATATATATAGTATTAGTAGTAATTTTAGATTATCTGCAAGTGAAGCCTTATATAATTAGATTAATCTATGGCTTTACTTAGCCAAGCCTACACAGTCAATATCTATATTCCATCTATATCCTCTTTCATGCAAACCTGATCTATAACCTTATAACTCCATTAATTTAATTATATAGGGTTGGGAAATAGTGCTTTCCACTCGAGAAAGTGGAAATATTAGGTATCAATCAATTGGTCTTATTTTAACCTTTAAATCAATGCTGCCAACACTTTCTACTTGAACAATCAATTATAGATTGAAGATGTGAGGCAGCTAATCGCGATTTAAACAGATAGTTGTAAGGTTGGCAATAACAAGGGCGGAAAAACGAAAGGGTGATAAAGTTTGATCATAAAATAAACATTGGAGATGATCAAAATTCTTAATTTGCTTAATAATTATCAGTTAATTTGTGATGAATAAGAAAAAAAAAATTGGATTCGTTTCTCACTCATCCTTCCTGCTTCGCACTCAGAATATACAATTCGCATGTCCTACGACTCGCATCGCTCGTCCTCAGATAGAAAATGCATCCGTTTCATTCTCAGCGGTTACCCATACAGCACTGACCGCGCTCAATGCTAATTAATTTTTATGATCCTAAAAAAATCATAGATGTAATAGTCGTTTGAAAAATTTTAACTCTCTAGCACAGATGATACCAGACAGACAGACACACACACATACAGACAGACAACGTTGTAGAAACCACTCAGGAGGCCATGAATACACCTGAAACGGATATACCTACGGATATACCTACTCGTATATACCTACGGTATATATGAGGATAAGTAAAAATTAATAGTATAACCATCGGTTCAATAAATCTTGTCAATATATCATGAATTCGTATTTAGATTATTCCAGGATTTTTAATATAGAATTACGCTTTTATCACTGTAGGCAAATATTCGTTTTATTTTAAAGCTGGTATTTAGCGATAATACCAATAATTAATTTGCATTAAATGCAAAAATATAAAAAAAATACAATTATTAAATAAATAAAAATTCTGGCGCGGTGGTCCGCATGTCGGGCGAATTTCCTTTGGATGCGAGCACTCAAACCCAGAGTACCTGGGTTCAAATCCTAGTGGGGACAATAATTTTTTATCGTTTTTTTACCTAATATAAGTTTACAACTAAAAATAATTTTGGCGCGGTGGTCCGCATGTCGGGCGAATTTCCTTTGGATGCGTGTTTCCGTGCTTTTTACATTATATAAGTTTACAACTAGTAAATAAATTAATTCCGGCGCGGTGGTCCGCTGTCGGGCGAATTTCATTTAGAATGCGTGTTTCGTGCTAAAAACCCATTTCTTGCTTATGCAAGAACCATGCCCATTGCGTGGTTTCCGGTTCATGCTTTGAACCTAAGCAGTTACTCAATTGTCAAGCACTGCTCGTAACTCATTTTGTCTGTATTTTTCAAGGAAATGCGCATAATCATCCAGTTGTTGTACAAAACTATGCCTCTAAAATTAGAAGTACGCACTTTTATCTGCACTAGTTTAAAGATTAGTTACTTATCTTTAAGCTTAGTCAGTTATCTTTAAAGGTTTTAGCGCATTTCCTTTGGAAAATACAGACAAAATGAGTTACGAGCAGTGCTTGACAATTGAGTAATGCTTAGGTTCTAAAGCATGAACCGGAACCACGCAATGGGCATGGTTCTTGCAAAGCAAGAAATGGGTTGTTTAGCACGGAAACACGCATCTAAATGAAATTCGCCGACAGCGGACCACCGCGCCGGAATTATTTATTTACTAGTTTAAACTTATATAATGTAAAAAGCACGGAAACACGCATCCAAAGGAAATTCGCCCGACATGCGGACCACCGCGCCCAGAATTATTTTTAGTTGTAAACTTATATTAGGTAAAAAAAAGATAAAAAATTATTGTCCCCTCTAGGTTGAACCCAGGTACTCTGGGTTTGAGTGCTCGCATCCAAAGGAAATTCGCCCGACATGCGGCCACCGCGCCAGAATTATTTTCTAGTTGTAAACTTATTTTAGTAAAAAAAAAAACGATAAAAAATTATCGACCCTTCCAGGATGTGAACCAGGTACCCTGAGTTTGAGTGGTCGTATTGACTCCGGACCACTGCCATATCAACTCAGAGGCCCAAAACATTGAAAACGACACCCTAGTCGAAATTTAATTTTTCAACGACCGTAATGTTGGTTTTCTATATTTTTGTGGTTTTTTCGACTTTTTGGTAACTTAAAGTGGTCGTATCGTCTTCGGACCGGTTTCATTCGATTCAGCGCCCAAAATTACATAGAAACGACACCCTACTCGAAATTTATTTTTTATCGACCTAAATTTTGGTTTTTGGTAATTTACAATGGTTTTTTCGATTTTTAGGTCACTTAGAGTGGTCGTATCGACTTCGGACCGGTTTCATTCGATTCAGCGTCTCAAAAAACATAAATATTGACCTTTTTCGCGGAAAAATATAACCCTGAATTTTGCGATTTTTTTTAAAATTTCGCTGACTCAGCAAACCGGGTTAATGACGTCACAAAAAACCTGGTTTTCAATAGGGTTCGTGTCCTCCCGAAGGTTGATTTTTGTACCAAGTTTGGTTTAAAATATTAATCCGTTCGAAAGATAGAGTGTTTACAAGAAAGTGTCTAGAATACATATATATAATATTATAATATTATATATATATATATATATATATATATATTTATATATATATATATATATATATATATATATATATATATATATATATATATACATATTATATATATATATATATATATATTTATATATATATAATATATATATATAATATATATATATAAAGTCTCGCGAAATTTTTTTTCGTCATTAGGGACCTCTGAAACGGATTTGTGTCGTGGTCCGAGGTTCGAATTCCGCCATGACGCCTATCCCATTAGCGAATTTTTTCCCAAAGGAAATTCGCTAAAAGGAAACACAAAAATTCTGTTGTCCACAAACTAACCCTTCAAAACAACAAACAAAATAAAATACAAATGTTGAAAACTATCTTATTAGTTAATTTAAATTCTCGTATTTAACAACAATAAGTACCAATTAAAAACAATTTGTAAAATTGTGATTTTAGTGGGTTATTAATTATTTTAGAGAGTTTAATAAAATTATTAGCATGAAATAAAGTAAAAACACAAAAATGGTGAAAAATCAACGTGTTATCAGTTAACTAAATTACTTTCAACAACCAATTTAAATGATTAAATGCAAGAAAAGAGAGATTATGGGAGTTGGTACAAACATTATTTATAAATAAATAAAATTACAATAAATAAAATAAAAATACAATATTTTGATTTTAACGTTTTGATTATTTGTTAAAAAAGTGACAACTCATTTAAAAGGGTTTCCCGAATTAATAGTGACTTTAGTAAGTTTAAACACCTTTGAATGTATTAAATTAAACCACAGTAAGAAAACATTGAAGGTTAATCGTCTGAAATAAAAAAAAAAAAATCAAACCCTATTCAAAGTAAAATAAAATTCGTTGTTCTTATTTTAATTGTATTTTTGTATTCAATCTTAAAATTATTTTTATAAATTAACTGTTTTTATTTACAATGAGATATTGATTTTTAGCCCCTTAACTTTCAGTTTGCTCAAACTAACCCATTTAGCTAAAATAATTCGAATGATATTACATCCATTCGAAATATTTTATTCATTCCATTTCAACTGGGCGGAATGGAAGAGGAGACATTTGTCTCAATTTTGCCAGTGTCTTTATCGGTTGTTGCAAGAGGTATGTTGTCGGCGTGGAGGATTATGTCAGTCGAGTCATTAATGTATGTGCTATTTAGCACATACAAGGGTCAATTTTGGGACCACTTTTATTTAAAAGTGGTCCCAAAATTGACCCTTGAGGCCATCCTCTGTTTACTTTGAAAACACTGGACTCGTAATTTTAACTGTTAAAAATGAGTGTGAGTGAAGTTGATATTTTGAGCTACGTATGTCTATGCCATGTAAATATTTTTTTAATATACGCTTACAGTAGTTTTATTAAAAACCCTTCATTTAAGAGGTAAATTAAGGTGAAATCTCGGTTTGGAATTTCTAGGGAAAAATATTATTTTTTCTACATACCTCGTAAGTGAGGAATCCTAATACGTGGATCGGATTAAAGGTTAAAACACATCTTCATCGTAAATTATTTTAAATATAATAATATACTTATATATAAACATGTGACAAACTACGTAAGTATTACTTTATTTTATTGAAACATTTGGTCCCCGAGTGCCTGGCGCCCCGTGTCTATTATGTCCTGGTATTTTACTTTATTTTCAATGCGGTTCTACATCAATTTTATTATTTTAATACTATTGTATTTACTTGGTATCAATTTTAAGGAATTCATTCAATTGAATTGATGATGAATCAAAATATTACAATAATCTCTTGTTTTAAAAAAAGGAAATTCCGCGGACGCGCACCAAGGCCTATGCAAAGCTTTTGAAGCAGCTTTATTCTGGTAAGTGTTGTGAACAAATATATTCATGATTAATTATTCCTGCGGATAAATCTTTATTTAAATTGCTTTTTGTTCTTAGAAGCGATAGTTTGTAAGCCTTATTAACCTTTACTATAGACTTAGCAGACCGGTAAATTATGATTATAAGTTGGGGAAACTTTACCGGGGGGATTAGTTATTGGATACTAAGTCCCTTTGTTATTCCCACCCTTCCAAGCTTTGAGAGTTAAGTCCTAAAGGTCAGTGAAATCAAGCCGAAACCTTATATTATAACTAGGTTTTAACCCTTATTAGAATTCTAAAGTAATCTCTGAGTCTAAGAAGTCAATGTTATAAAATATGTAATTGCGAAACCTCCATAGATAGTTGATAGTATAGATGAAATATTTTTCAGTAAGGGATTAAATATTTTGGAAAGGCGTCAGCGACACAATATTCCAGTTACACAAAGTCTCACTTGTTTTTTCATTAACATTTTGTAGCTCTTCTAGACGCGAAATTTTTGCGAAAATAATAAAAGGAAACTGTTTTACCGAATTTTCAATAGAAAATGACGCAAAAGAGGGAGGTCGACTTTGCTAGAGCTCCTTATTCTAAAAATATTTTTCTTTAACATAGTCTTTAAAACATGTGTACGTAGAGTTCAGACTCCTGGCCCATATTTTCCATTAGGAATAGATTCGTAATGTACGCCAGGAGTTCCTCTCATTCGATTAAACAAATCGAATTATTAAATATTCAAATTTTTAACGAATCGATTTAACTAAAAACATAGGGCCTTCTTTTTAGACAACTCAAAATCTATTGAGGGCCTTGTATTATTAATTATTAAATGTAATATGTGTTATTAAAAAAAAATATTACAGGTAACCAACCTCGAAACTTGTCCTCACCATATCGGATTTGCTACGCTTATCCACACTACGTTGTGTAAGGACATTACCAAATTCCGTAACATAAGCTTTATTTTTACGATAAAAATTCGCTAAAAACATTCGATTTATTCCTAGCGGTCACCCATTCCAGGCACTGACCTTGCTTGATGCTACTCAACATTTGCGATCCAACAAAAGCCGTAAATATTGTAGCCGTATTGAAATGAAACTAAGTATACTTATTCTTTAAATAAAAAGATACTTGTGCTAATTTTCGACTTAATTGGATTATTTATTTATTTTTTACGATTTTTACAGTAAAGACCAAGTTGTTGTGTTGACAAATCAATAATTTGTTTTTAAAGGGATGTCGAACAACGGATTTGTCGACGGAACGAACCGACCCATTGTGCATCAAGTCTCAATTTTCGATGTTGAAGGCCAAGTCGATATGGTGAACAGTGAACAACCCCCACAGTCTCACCCAACCCTGTGCTATCAGAAAACAGCTTATGAGATTGTTTAGCGTAAACAATTTAAGTTATTTAGAGGCGACATCTCTTCCTGGACAACTATTTCTTTCAGCCAACTTTAGTTGACCTCAAGGCATTTAATTTACAATTTTAAGTCATTATAAGTTAAAATAACAGCGAAACGGAGACTCAGTCCCTAGTTTCTATAACACGGACGATAATCCAATAAAATGCATCTGCTGTCTCTTCTCTAACTAAAGCAACACATTCAAAAATAACTTATTAAGTTTTAAACTTCGAAACTTAAAGTTTTTGAAACAATAATAAGCAATAGTGTATATTTTATTGGTGGGGTAAAACTTTTGAAATACTATTTAGTTTGCTGGGTGTAAGCTATAAGATTCTGAGGTCTCATGCTGCAAAATGTTACCTCAGGACCTCTGTAGCAACTTTAAGCCGAGCAAAAAAATGCTTTAGAACCACCTCGCAATTAAAGCGTAATCATATAAATAGTAATAGAATGATTTTGCACAAAGGGGCTTCTAATACGGCCATCTAGTAGATATGCTATTCAAGTAACACGATTCTGATGCAATCCAGTTTTACTTTAATAGTACGAATCTATTGTCGTGTAACCTCCGAAGATAAATATAAGATTACATAGCGAAATTGGCATTGCACTATGGACATAATTAGGTGGGTTATGTCATCCTAGGCTTTCAACGTGGAGTACAATGAAGTGGATCGAGTTACATCCAGGGAGAAGAAAGCAGGGTTCGAAAAGAGTCTGAAGCGGCAGACGGTGTCAAAAGGAAGCCGACATACTGGCACCGGGTCTCTTCCTTACTTAGCACTCCATAAAATCATTTTAAACAAACAATAAACTACTTGAGGCTATCTCGCCTAAAAGAGGCAAAGATTACGAAATATCTCCTGTTATGCTACAAATCTAGTAGTGATTGATCTGCGTTTCTCAACCTTTTTGATTCGCGACCCAAACAATTTGATGGTAACGTTACCGTTTTCTTATAATTTAAACATGAGCAAGTTGTGCGGGCTTTGCGTTTTTTTAATGTTAGCCAAATTAAGTTACAAAATATGTACTTACAGAGATTAATAGATTACTTACAGACTTACAAATAGATTAATATTATATTCTCATAACATTTAATATAATTGTCCAAATTCGCTTATTTTTTTTGGAAAATGTGACAAATTATAAATTGGCGAGTGCAGGGAGCCAGCAATTTTTGCAGTATTAGGTTTTTTTTCAATTTTGGGAGCTCTTGGCCTTTTTTGAAGTTGGGTCCTGGACAGCCTGACGCCAGACCAGAATTATGCTTCTATCTTTATTTTAATTTTATTTTAGGTCTAATTGTTATGTTAGCTGCCTTCTAATTCCTGCAATGACGTGACGCCATTAATAAAATTGTCAGATCATAAACTTCAATCGTGTTCGGTTTGTTCCTATCAAGTTGAATAACTTCTTATTGTTTAAAAAATCGGGGTAACCAAACAATAATGACAATAACCTTCCAACCAGACTGTTTTGGAAAATTTTATTAGCTGCAAGCAAGGAACTTTAATAAAACGGAAGGAGTCATTAGGCCACCCCAATGTGAAAAGTGTTGTCAGCACCTGTAGTTCCTTGCATTCTCATAACACTACTGGATCTTTCTTATCGTCAGGTTATTAACATATCGTGCCATATTTTAGTTCTTTTTGTTAGTGTATTGGTTTATTGTACGCGTTAAATTTTATTTTTACCTTATTTGAAATTTTTAATAATTCCTAAAACGAGTGTTAGACAAGTGTTCCTATAAAACTTTATAAGATTCTACAATACTTTTAAAAGACTAGTGTTGCCCGAAGCCCCTCTATTTCAAAAACAAAAAAAATGTGTCAACACTATTTTGGCTTTATGCGCTTCCTGTGGCTGCAAGATAAGAAACAGTTTTTGTTAGCAGGTGATTTTACCTCTTATCACTGCCTGCTAACTTTTCTAAAACATTTTATGATTCTAGCATTAAAAATATTAGATGTTTTTGCGAACTGGTCAACATTTAAAATGAACCCACAGAGATCTAAGGACCTACCGATTAAAAACACACCCATAGGCTGCTAAGTTAATAACCATTATGGCGCTCTTAAAACTAAAAGCTTCAGAGTAATACATCTTACAATCTTAAATACTTTGTCTCTATAATGCTGCTGCAGTTTATAAAGTAGAAGTCACGTGATTAGGTACGTAAGTAAACAATGGGAATAGTTTGATAGTTAAACGACACAGTGACAATGATAGGGTATTGTCTAGCGGCTTCTGATGCGACGGACAATGAAGCAGACGATCTCAGGCCGGGAGGTAGGACAATGCGCTCGTACTACGTGGGAAGATGACCGCTGTCACCTTTGTCATACTAGTTAAAATACTTTATAATGTGTTTTAGAGTTTATACTAAATAAATAAAGTATATGGTGCAGCTAAGAGAGATAGGGCGATGAACTGGAAGGGTAGGGCTCCTGGTTAGCATCGCTGTTAGAGAGGTTTCAACGCGTTTAGCTTTACTTCTAAAATGTGGAGCGGGTCTTACGATTTTAAATATTATGCCTAAGTATAACATTTATTAAAATTTATTTTGATTTTAATAGCACATTCGCCTTACTCAGTTTTTACGGTTTCTCTCTCATTTTACCTCAGATATATATATAGTTGCTCTTGTGCTTGGTTGGGATATCGATTTTTATATAGTTTTTTCACGAGAATATTTTTTGGTTTTAATTGTGACGTGTAGTTAGAGTGGATAGTATAAAGTTAAGACATAGAATAATGTATCTTTATGATATTATAAGCTCTCTATGGGCAGGACCTTGAAGAGCTAAGATGTAAGAAATATATATTTGTCCAAAATATAGATACTATACCAATGATTGAGATTAATTAGCTTGATATATTAATACCATAATTTCGATTCTTGTTAATTTGTTATGATACAACATAATTTTATTAAAAAAAATTAGATATTGTGCAAATCACTAAAATTATATGTACAATATAATGTATTCAGGTTGTCTTCTTCTTTGTTAGCAGTGTTATTATCCTCCATTCATAAGAAGATAGATGTAAAGATTAATAGTAAATTATTATTTCAATTAATTATTACACACGCTTTATATTTTTCATATAATTAATTTGCTATGCAATATCTATATATTATCTTATAGTTATTATATATAATTATATATATATTATATAGGTTTGACATACTGATTATACTACGTGATTATCTTACGTCGATAACATATACCAGTTAATACAGAATTTAAAGTGTATTAAAAATAAGAACTTGGACAAGACTTTTTCTTTATCTTCGGAAAGTCATATAAATAAAAGATGATAATGGTATGCTCATAGGTAATAATTAATTGGGGTGTCGATATTAGGTATCACGTTGACTAATGTGTGATGTCCTGTACGCAGACATGAATTCTCTGTTTCGGGGAAGGCCGCGCTTATGATTCTTTGCTTCAGAAATGATATTCAAGTCAGCGTTTAGTCACTAGAGAGATTTATTATATAAGTTCATAGTATTTATGTATTCCTAATGCTCCTCTATATGCATGTAAGTGAATAGAGGGGATAATTCTCATTTGTGCTTTTCGCTCTTTTAACGACAATGTTCTGAACAATGTGGAAAACTTGGGAATAAAATGTTTTTTCAAAAAGTAGCTTATTATGAATCCACGTCTCAAATTCGCAAAGTCAACGAGAAGACTGTGTTATTTTTAAGCGGAAGCTCATTTGAATTGCCTTATCTGATCGTGTTACTACAAAAGAAGATTATTTTTATGTTATGAGATGTTGGCATCAATTGAACGGACGCCAATTTTGTGATGATGTTAGTGCATGTGTGAGTTTTATAAATTAAGTTACTCCATGGGGGGATCGGAAGAGTTAAGTATTTGTCAATATACAGTACTAGATACATTCTTTAGATTAAGGTTGGAGGGCATAATGGTCAAAAAGTTAGGTTGGTATTTCTAAACCTCAGTTTTAAGGTGATTAAATAGTCGTTAGCAATCAACAAAAAACAAAAAATATAGGTTTTTCTAGATCCATGAAAGTAAGATAGGGAAGGCTATATTTTTATGGTTTGTACAGTTGCCAACATAAAAAGCAAAACAAAATGGGATCGCTCGCAAGATTATTATGTTAGATCAATTCGCTTCACAAGTTTTGTGCTAAGAGTTAATTATAATATCTTACGGAATATAGTACTCATTTAAGGATAAATTGTTTTACTTTTGTATATTGATTGATTGTTGCCACCTATTGCTTGGATATTTTTTATAGAATGATATGACTCCTTGTCATACAACGCATGAGAATTAAGTAGTGTAAAGGACTTTCGATGCATGTAATTATTAATATATGAAGGTATAACTGCACTAACGTTATTAATTTAATAGATAAGGTAAGAACTTATCTATCGTTAATTAATTAATAAGATTAAAGGTCAAACTTTATCTTATTCGTAGTGATTTATTAATAAGATAATAAGGTGTGAAGATACATGGTCTTAATCTATAAGGCGTATATTAATTATACAGGATAAGCAAGGCACTCGAATATAAAGAAAGAACAATTCATATATGTTATTGAGTTGTATGAATTCTTGTGTGTGTGTACAAGTCTGTTGAGGGGAATATGCGATATGGTGAGATGCGTTGAATTTATACATCTACGCAAATGCATTGTTAGAATTAAGGCGTTTATATGTGAACGGGTCTAGCATAAAGGTGGAGGTGCCTCGACAGATAACTATGTGGCTCAATATACCATAGATATAGCAACTCTCTTGCTGTAACAAAAGGGGCATGAAGTTAAGAAAAATCAATTAATTTTATTTAGAATTAGATAAAACTGACTTCGTAAATATAAAATAAGAGGGAGTTGTTTCTCAGGAATTATATATTGCGAGAGAGATGACTTCTTAAAGCGGTGCGAGATGGGTAAATAGCAGTGATAATTATATATACAAAAATAAAAGCCACTAGTCATATGTTCCATTTAGGTCGTGTTTTTTGTATTACTGCGGGAATAAATTTTGTGTGTTTAATTCAATTATAAAACATGTTATTAACTAATTAAAATAGATAGCTGCTTTTATTCTGGGTGCCTAGAGTGCCATCGCTATAATCTAAAGTTGCTCGTTGCATTAGTCGTGAAGTTCTTAGATCAGGTACGTGTGAGTGTATAGCGCTGGTGTGTATATCTAAATGATGTTCGTCTGTTATTGCTGCACTCATAGCTCACATCGTTTAATTTAGTTTAGTGATTATATAGACAATTATCTAGACCCGAAAATTATCGCTCAGTCTGCATTTATAATTTAAATTATTTACTTTTTGTCGCAGAAATAGAGAACGCGGTAAATATAGGGGATTACGGCATCAATTAGGTGGGCGTCAGGGTCACCGACTTGACCCTCACTGGCTCTCGGAGTTTTTGATATATGATAGGAAGATCGACATAAGATAGACTAGTATAACATGATGTGTATTATTGATTCATTAGGTGGCGGATCGATGTATCTGAATACAAAATAGAAGAATATATAGGCATCATACTCTGGTATTTGGTTGATTTATTTAGAAGATAGTGTGGGTAGATGAGATAGTATCATCTATACAGTATGCAATCTTAGAAATTCAATTTCTTTATTATGGACTATAATTTAACCCTTGTATATCAGAGGCTTGACAAAGAAAAGGTAATATTTTGAAAAATCATAAATAAATATATATTGTAGGATTCTAGCTGTCCTATCTTGGTTGCCCTTGACTCTGCTCAAACGAGCATAATTCATATTTGGAGTTTCCGATTAACGGATATGATAGTCGATCTCGTCTTATCAGGGAATATTATCTGTTGGCTTCGAAGTTGTCTCATTTTTGTAGATACTTTGCACTAGCTCATTCATGTGTGATTTCTCAAGGTGTCATTTACTGACTACTAAGCGGTATAATATATCATTTGTGTTATGTAGTCTAGAGTGTTATTTCTGATAGCGCCATACGATATTAATATAATAACAGTTTTTCGGTCTCTTAAGTCGTCGCAGTCTACATTGTTCGGCCACTAATTTGGTTTAGTACATATTTACCTGACTTTGTTGATAATTATGTTGGTTCTTCAGTCCACCTTAAGTGTCTCGTGTCATAGCTCTTGCGCTCCTGTGTTTTGTTTCGTTTAATTTTGTTGTGTTCGAAGATAGCTCTTTTGACACCTTGTTAGCATGTGCTATTATGACTTCTTATACTGACTCTCGTGTTTTAATTCTTATTAAGCGACAGATTGTGTGCGTCTAAAATAAAATATGTACCTTTCATAAAAGAAACTCGTCTTGATTTTAATAAATATTGCCTGACTCAACTAAGCTTTAATTAAAATGTGTTCTCTATTTAAATGTGATAAGTATAAGTGGTGTTTAGCTCCGCGCGGAAATGGCAAAATATTTGGCGGTCTTTTTGTCGTTGGAATAGATACATTACTCAGCCTTCAAATATAGACTAACCTTCCTATATGTTATATTTTCATGCAAACAAAGCTTTGATTTACAAAACTAATTAATACTTTATTAGTGAGATAGCTTTACTCAAAGGTTGAGTTGCGGTGTATATCCCCTTATACTTTCTACAACTTAGAGTAATCTATATAGATATTGGTCTGAGAAATTATATCCTATTATTGAGATGTGCTTTAATCCTCACTCTGCTCTAGTTTTAACCTAAGTGAGTAATATCAAATCATTTTTTATTAAACTTTTGTTGAAGAGATACATTTATTAGATGATGGTATATTTGCGATATATGTCTTATGTTTTAGGTAACTGAAATTTTTATATTACCATTTGAAATGTTCCCAAAATGAATTTAGATATTTCGGCGGCATTTAAAATTGGTTATTTGAGCTACAGGCTTTGTCCAAGAGTAATTTTGGTAAGTAATAACAATCGTAAACAGATTTCCAGCCGATGAGGAAGGTTTCCCGTCTATGGAATTCGAAACTTAGGTTTCTAGCGAATGGTATTTTGTTATTCACCTATTTTACTGTGGGCGCAATTTTTTTCCTACTATGCGATTCATTCCACGTTTATTATATATTTAGAAATTTCGAAATAGTGTTTAAAATTTTTTTTTTTTATTTTAAAAAATAGAAAATCCACTATTGTAATGTTAGTTATATTTGACTCACAGTATTAAAGAACATAACGGTAAGTGTTCTTTTAAGCTAGTATACATTACAGAATAAGCTAACTATGGGCTTCCTAATGTGTCAATAGAATATTAATCATAAATGTGATACTTTTATGTGAGTCTGATAACCTACCAGTTATATTGTTGACGGTCGCCTCTGTTTAGGTGCAATCAATAGAGGAATATCGCTCTCTATAGAGGTCTTAGTTCGGGTGAGCGTGAGTGAACTAGATAAACTTATTGCTATTTTTTATTTATTTTTATGAGATTTAGAAATATAATCTAGGTAGAATAATACATTTTTGGATTGTGGAGTAGCGCTTGAAATTTGTTTTACTTTCGAGCACATCTATTCTCGTGATATTTCTTTTCTTAGATTGCATTCTTAAGACTAATTTGCGGTGACAAAAATCGCTATCAGCTTTAACTAAGCATATTAAGCATCCCATATATATACTTCTCTCATCCTACATTTAGGTAAATTTTGTATACTCATCTCTGAATTGATTATGTATTAGATAAGTTTTGATTTATTCGATATATTCGTTTAGGTTATACATAACCACGGTTCCATTTATACCCATAATACTGCTGAACGCAGTACGCTAGAATTAACTCTCTCTGAACATCTACTCTTATAATTTCACAGGCAAATATATTGAGTTTAAGTACATAGATATAGATCAACGTCTAATAATTGAAGTTTTGTATATTTATACATGAACAATATCATGAATTTATAATGGCGCCGAATGAGTGCTTGTAAAGAATAAAAAGATGATATTGTATCTGAAATATATGCTTCATATGAACGCGTATATATAAATATGCTTCTATTTGTAACTGACACGTTCTTTCGAATGAATATAAAAAGATGGTGTCAGCTTAATCGCGCATGTCTCTATCTTGTTCTCCTGATATTATATTAATATTTTATGCTATATGAATAGAATATCAGAATAATATAAACTAGACAATATTAATGACCTACATTTGTTTTAGTACAATCTAACTACTATAAATTATTTAAAAATTTATAGTGTTAATGTTCTTCATGCATTAACATACTCGTCTTGAAATCTCACGAGCATCAGTCTAATCTATTTCGCGCTTTTAGAGGCGATTTTGTCTCAGCAGAAAACTCATGCGTGCTGTGATAATAAAGATTGCGGTACTTTTTTCTCGTCTGTTCAAGCTTAAGTGAGGTTGAGGAGCTTCTATAGCCGAAAACCTAATGCATTTTTCTTTTGTTTCCTGGAAAAAGTAGCTGGTGTCCTTTGGTGTGAGCTCTTTAGACCCCTGCTGAGCAAAGTATTATATATATATATATAGTATTTTATAATATATATATACTTATATATATATATGATATATTAATATTATATATATATTATATATTATTATATATAATATATATATAATAATATAATATTAAAATAAGCACTATACTATTCGTATATCGATATATATGTTATTTCATCATATCTCTAATTTAATGTCATTTTGATGTTTGAATACGTTGTCGTCTTTAGGTTTATCTACAAATTTATTTATGATATATGTGTGTGTTACAAATAATTTACAATGTGTTTATATTAGTGCTTATATATCGGTTCGATTCTTGTGTGTGGTTAGTTCTTACAAATGTGAGTTGTTTTAGTTGTCTCGCGTCATATATTTGCTAGTTGTATCTTAACACTCAAGCTTTAGTCCGTTGAGATGGAGCGCACCTTCCAGTATCTAATGACTACTTAGTTGGTTTTGATGAAAGTGGGATTTCGCATTCTTCATGGTGGGCTTCTATGTATTGTCACTGATAATAAAACTGTATATATTATTACGTAGATAATTGATTTTACTAAATAAAGCATGATTATTTATAAAAATAAGTTTAAGAATATAACTATATTATAAAGAGTGTCTGTATCATTTTAACTCTGAAATGATTTCTAGATGATCAGTAAAGGGTTATTGTGGATATTTGATTCATTGAGTCATAAATAATCTAATAGGATATATTAATAGATATATAATCATTATTTGATATTAATGTAATTATTCATTATTATATTTAACATATATATATAGATGTATATCCTATAATTTTTAAAGGTTGTATAGTGTACAGAAAGCGTTTCGCGCGCAGTGCAATGGGACACTATCTTATTATTTATGTTTATTGTTGTTTCGATGCGTGTAAAATTATTAACAAGGTACTAGGAAGTATTTAATGTCAGACTTCCTGAAATATATGAGAATATTTCAGGTAATAACTATATTGTCTCATCTACTAACATTCATTGAAGAATATGTAAAATAATAAAATACATATTAGATAGTTAAAAGAATATAATCAATAAAAGTGAACTTAAATTTAATATACTTCTTATTATTACTGTATTTCACTCTCCTTTCTCTTATATAATTAAAGAAATAATAATAAGAAATATATGTATAGTGATTATAAAGTAAGAATCCAGGGATGAGATTTGTTGGATGTTGCAAGTCAACACGAAGTTTTAGGTGTTTTAAGATCTTTCTCGGTGATTTGCTGAAGTGGAATCTGTACTGTGTGTGTGAATTTGGACATGATGATGTGCTGATACGTGAAAAAAAGAGAAGGAAATGTTGTCAGTTTATGTTAAATTAATTCTTTTTTTGATCTAATTTATTGACTTTAATTAGGTTATTTATTTACACGGAGTGTGTCTGTTTTATTGTAGCTCCCTGTTTTGTATTGTGCTTGTATTTTGAGGTTCATAGTTATTAGTTTCTTATGTTTAATGGAATATCTGTTAGTTTTGATTAGTTTGATAAGCTAGAGAGTTAGTGCTGTTAACGAGCAAAGATTTTTGTATATGTTTTAGATCGTTTTTGTAGTATTTAAGCCCTGCACACTGTATTAATGAGGTACTTGTTCTACAGTCTGTGTAGTTTTCTGTCTAGTTTCCTAAATCTACTTATATAGTATTTATATATAGTTTATATTATTAATATATATAGTTTAATATATATAATATTATATGATAGTGCGCAAAAATTGATTGCAGCGGGGTTGGTGGGTTTAGTACGTTTGTGTATTTTGAGACTAAATATGTGCCAAGTTTCCATCTCATTTCTAGCATTAGTTCAATTTTATCGTCGATGACTTGTGTAACATTTTTTAAAAAATTGTAAACATCGAAATATTGTGTAGATGACTCTGTTCGAGCGAAGTATGGTGGGGATGAGTGTAAAGTGAATCCTCGTGATGTGTACAGTGAAGGAAAGATTGCGATGTGGTATGCGCTCCTAAATTTTTATTATTATGTGTGATATGTGTAATTCAAGTATGTTACTATATTATAAACCTTTCATGCTATACTATAGTTGACAAAGTGATAAAGTTTTTAGAAATATTGAAGTATATTTATATTATAAGTAGCAGTTTAGTAATTACGAATATTAGTTATGAGAAGGTTGTTTTGACTATTAGTCTGATTTAATGTTGATAATATTTTCATTACTTATTTGTGTGCTATGCTGCTCGTTTGTTATTGGTAAGTTTATTGCTTGTGTTTTTGATCTTGTATCATGTGTGTGTATTAGACAGCCGCCCAGCTTGAATTTGCTTTACGGACCTCTGAGAAGCTCTATCTGATTTTAACTGGTTCTTCTCGACTGCTATACTCATTTATTCTAGCTTAACTTATTTATTTCTCATTTCTCGGGCTATTCTTTAGTTGATACTGCTTGATTTTCTTTTATTATCTGTCTCTCATTCTCTTATATTTTTGGTTATGTATTTGGTTATATCTTTTTATTTGTTTAACAATTCTTTATATCAAAAAATAAATTGAAGGAGGTATGTTTTAACTAAAGTTATAGAGTATCTAGAGATTTAGAAGGTTTTCTGAAAATGATCACTATTGGTTTTATATTAATGTAATTACGTTTAGGGAGTTTTACTATAATTTAGATATAACTCTTTAGGATAATTAGCAAACGTGGGTGGATATAGAATGAAAGATTGAGAATTCAATTGAGATTTTTCTCTTACTTATCTTTTTCTTACTTTCTTTGTTTATATTAATTGATATATAATAGTATCTACTATTAAGAATACATATCTGAGTCTATAGACCTTCTAACTGCATTCACTTTCTTTTTAAAGTGTGTTCCCTTAATATGTCTCTATTTCATACAAAATCATCCGTACTATATGTGTTTACTAAGGCTGAATAATAATGCTTTTATATACGTATTGTTAATAGATTTTACTTTTTATTATCGCTCTTGATATATTTCAATGAAATATATATTTTACTTTTTTGTTGTATGTGAATAAAGATGATAATCAATTCTTTGGCGTTAGTCCTTTTTAATACTAATATTACGTTGTAAATATTTAATTTTATATCTAACAAAGTTAACTATGAATCTAATTGTCAACTTTTGTTCTGATGATTCAGTTGGACGTTATATTGTAACATATGAGATAATTAAAATACTTGCTCTTTGCGAGACCTCATTGGCAATATCTTTTATTTATATGGAAGAGTGATGTATATTGGTTTTATCAAGCCAATCTTGATAAATTGGCAGTATCAATTAATGTAATCTTTCGTTTTGTATTAACCAGGATTTTTTGCCATTCTGGGGCTACGTTCAAGGGTATACACTGAATATGCTGAAGTACAGATATTATTAATATGGAGATTTGTATTATTATCAGCTCTCCGTCCCATGATCTTAGATCTTTGCAAGATACGTTGTAGTAGAATGCACTATTTTCATTAATATAAAGATAATATATATCCTTTAAATAGCAAAAATATCACAAAGATAAAAAATCTTAATTTTTCTGCATATTATTTCTAAAAATTAAATTTACTTAACAAAAACATGTAATTCGATGCTACTTTAAATGCTATTCCAAAAAAATAACAATAAAAATAAGGCATAATATTTATATTACAGTTAATAAAATGTAATTAATCTTAGCTTATTAATTTTTCTTGTACTAAATAATTTAATTGAGAATTGCATTACAGCATTATACTTTTATTGAATTTGTATTTTCTCATTAATATAAGCTGACATATATAAATTATTTTATAAATAAATAAAAGACAGAAAAGATGTCTCTTGCTATCAAAAGTGGGATACGTATCCCCTTTCCCCTACTTTTATCATCTAAAAAGAGGAAAGGAGTCTCCCTTTTATTCCCATTATAATCATATACAAGGGATAGAAACTTTCAAAGATGCCCAGTCAGCTCTAAATAAGTTTGTGAATGTTTTTTATTGGTTATTTCCCTCTCTTTTTCGGTTTTCCGAGACATTGCCGCGTTGTGAAATGGCGCCTTTTCCTTTTTCCAATAAAATAAATGTTATAAAATATAATAATGTGGAAAAATAAATATAATATATCAAAAACAATGTAACATAAAAAGGGGAAAATCTATAATATATAGATAGGAAAATTAATTTATTACTTCTTTCTCTTTTATGACTTTGGGAAAAATAAAAGAGGAGTTTGTGAAAAACAAATGGAAATATAACTTAGATTTTATATTTTCAAATGAATTAAATTATTGATTATTTCTTATGCTTTTATTTCGACACAATTTTATGATTTATCTTTATCTTAAGGCTCTTTTTGCTTTCCTCAACTACTTACCGAAGGTATATATGGAAAAATATTGTGTTCGCCCTGAAAATTCAAACCCGAGATGAAAGTTGGTTACGGCTGATGAAATTGTAAGTTTAATAAACCGCGTAGACTTAGCATCTGCTTTTCTGCCTCGTGACAAAAGTTTCTTAAGTTTTAGGATTTTTAGGATTATTCAGTACTTTGGATCAACTTGTTTAGTGTGTGGTGGAACCTTATTTCCTCCTTCTGTTTTCTGTGTTTCTGTATTTTTGCCAAATTTAGGGTCTTAAAAATACTCTTTTACAAAGGTAAGCCTCATCTTTGTTAAGGGATCTTTTTTCATTTCATTATTGTCCTTTAAAAGTTTCTTTCTTCTTTTGAAAGATTTGAAGAGTTAATTTTATTGATCATTTAAGATTTTTCCTAAGTAGTTTTGGTATTCTGTTCTAATTATAGGTTCACTCTGGACGGACAAGAAACGTTTTACTGTACCGTTTTACTTTTCTTAAGCTTTCTTGACTTACTGGGGCTTTCTTATGGGAAAAGCAACTACAGCTAGAGAAACCTGATCATAAACCTTGATTATAAGAGGAATTGAATAGATAGGTTTGTCATTTTTCATGTTATACTCAGAACCGTTTAGGTTTTACTATCTCTATTCAGAACTATTATAATCTTCGATGACATTTTCTTTTCATTTTTTTATGCATTTAACTTTAGTCGGGTTTAAACTCTGTATTTTTCTATCGTTTATATGATTATAAATATAATTTCCAAGTGTTGCAAATAGGAGAAGGCCTGCACATATTTTTGGTAAAGATAGAGCTCTTTTGTAATTTATCTCAAATTTAATTTAAAAAAAAGCTTATTATTTAGAAGGATCCCCTAAATGCCTTCAAAAATATCTATATACAACCATACTGTTTTTTAGATTATATTTGTGTATGTGTATACTTTTAGAAACCTGGTTTGGTTGTTTCCAGGAAAGCCAAAAACGATTTGGCGCTCGTATTTACTTATATAATTGTTTTTAGGAAAGCCGAAAACGATCTGGTGCTCATATTTACTTATACAATTGTTTCTAGGAAAGCCGAAAACGATCTGGCGCTCATATTTACTTATATAATTGTTTTTAGGAAAGTCGAAAACGATCTGGTGCTCATATTTACTTATATATTTTTTTACAGAAGCTCTGTTTTCCAAACAATATGCATTTGCCAAGACCCTCAGAAACCTAGATTGATGACGGTAAATGATATGTAAAATGTAACCACCAATTTCAAAGTAGGTGTTAAACAAATTTAAATATATGTGAAAAATATTCATTAATTTAATTGAAAAATTAATAATAAAAATAAACATACACTTTTATTATAGCGACTTATTTAATATATAACCTAGAGAAGTCATCTGCAAAAACAAACTTTATATGAACATAGTTTTCTATGAGTTTTGATTTTATTGTTGTGCCGAACGTATTGTTCAGAAAAAAGTTCTAAATATAGAGCTAAACCTATATAAGGTGTATATGTTTAGTGCGTCTATCTATTACTCTTCGCGATAGGTGAGAGTGTGTTTGAGCGATATGATATCGCTTTACGGTTCGTTCATACTAACCGTAACAAAGGATATGGAAAGGGGGACGCACTTTAACAGGAAAATTTCTAACTCTGTTATGGCACTGATAATACGTCCCACCCCCTTTTTATCCTCTTCCTCTCCTTTCATTCCTTAAAGTTCTTATAAAGTTTAATCATTCGACGTTTGACGCGTTAACATATATACTAATAAATAAAATGTTTTAGCACATATCAACAGAACTGCTTTTATCCCCTTAAAAATATTAAATTACTTTTGATAAAAATATCAATTTGACAAAGTAAAAGATGATATACATATAACCTATCTAGCCCATATTTTTCGTTTAAACCCTTCTCCCCTACATTACTAAATACTAAAAAATCCTAATGCTTAAAATATTTCTTTATTTATAACAACGTAGTTGACATAACTATAATAATTACATATTTTTTAACAAGGTATATAACAATGACTTCCATAACATAATAGTTACTAAAACTGAAAAAAATTGGTTAACAAGTTATTGTTTTACTTATAAAATTTAAAACCAAAACTCTATGAAGTTCCGCAATGCTCTTCCTTCTCGTATCACGCTTTTCACTCAATTTCACCCATAGAATAAGCTTAAGTCAGACTTCAATTGTGGCTTAATAGCTTCAAACTAATCATAGATATAACAAGGAAATTATTTAATAAGAATTAATAGTAATATTTAATTCTTTTTTTTTAAGGTTAAGTTAATTTTTATTACTTATTTAATTTTATTACTAATAATGAACATATATATCTTGAATATATATTTTTTTAATAATAAATACATACTTGATTCTTTTCAAACCAAAAAAATGATAATATGCTCGGATGTTTAAAATGATATGCAATTTAATCAAGGTATGATAAAGAATATTTCTGTTCCCCTTTACAGCTGGGGAATTTCCCTGCTTTAAATTCCAGTGCGTTTTTATTGAAGAATCAGCTACGTTTTTATTCCCAGAGATTTTCCTCGTGTAGGGGATGACATAAAAATTTCCAGGAAGTACCATGTGTTCAGGTAAGAGGATTTTCTTTTTGTATTTCCTGGTTCCCTTTAGTGAGGGGTTGTATAAATCTTGATAACACTATCAGTACTGTGTATTAAGTTGATAATACCAATGGATTTGGCTGTATAAATAAAGAGAAAGGTTTTTTGTTTAAAGTTTGTTCTCTTTGCCACCATGTGATCGAAAATGCATAGATGTCACTGTGCGAATCTGTAGTCAAACATAGCAAAGCAAATCTTGAAGAAATCCTAATAGCAATAAACCAAGATTAATCTTGATGGAACCTCGAAAATGCAGTTAATTAAAAAAAATCACTTAAATTCGATCCAATTTTCAATATTTTTGGTAAACTAAGGATATATATACAACTTTTCACAACATCAGAAAGTGGGACAAAATTAGAATAATAATGAAATTGGTCAAGTTAGAACAAATCAAATAATCCTTAGCTCTGCTGATTTTGCAATGGCCAAAACAGGATTCTATTGTGGGAGCCACTAAATAATATGATTAGATGCGCCACTGGTAATCTAACTATATAATAAATCTAACTATTACTTATCTTCATTGGTGGGATTTAAGATGCATCGTCATGTATTACATATTGTCAGCTAGATCTTTAAAAACGTATCGAGAACACGCTTTCTCAGTTCGAGAGTATATGAACCCTTAAATTAACGATACGGAAAACAAAATAGAACAAATAGAGTATGTGGACTCAAAGATTTGGGTAAATAACCCCGAAAAAAATTATACCCTAGGAGGGGTATATTCTAGGAGTGTAGAATATACCCTAGAAATGAAAAATAAGAAAAGTCCAACGTTAATAATGTGACTAAACAAAATAAAATCTAAAATAAATCTGAACCCAAGAATAAAGTGAATATACCCTAAAAGGAGTGAGTATATCCCAGAATGAATGGAGTGAATTCACCTTAAAGGAATTGAATGTATTCCAGAAAGAATTGAGTGAATGTACCAAAAAGGAAGTAAATTTATCCTACAAAGAATGGAGAGAATGTACCTATAAGGGAGTAAATGTATCTCACAAAGAATGGAGAGAATGTAAGTAGAAGGGAGTAAATATATTTCAGAAAGAATGGAGTGAATGCACCTAGAGGGAGTAAATGTATTTCAGAAATAATGAAGTGAATGTACCAAGAGGGAATAAAAGTATCCCACAAAGAATGGAGTGTATGTACCCAGGAATATGTAAAGTAAATGTACTCTGAATTGAGTAGTGAATATCCTCAGGATGAATAGATTTAATAAATTTTAAAATAAATGGCGTGAATAAACCTGGATACAGTCCAGATAATATAATCCAATATTATGGATAGCGTACGAACCCTTGAATAAATGAGGTGAAAAACTTACAAAATTGGTTAAACGAAAAAATCATTACATTGCCACCGAAATTATTCGCTTAAATTTGTTTTCTATAATAAATTTTTAAACGATGTAAAAAATTGTTGTTTAATGAATTCTAGTGTGATGTAATTTGTTAATGAAAATTTGAGTATGGGGTACCGCGGAACTTTTCTACGGCTTATCAGAATCACTATGATTATCCTACCTATATTGTACTCGCTTCGCTCGTCCTCATATTATGAAATACGCCTAATTTATAATTTTCTTTTTATTTTTCGACTCGCTTCACTTGCCCTTAAGCAGGACAGTTCTAATTCCAGCAGGTACTCAATCATTTACTGACCACGCTTGAAAATGCTTTACGTTTGTGATAAAAAAAACCCGCAGTTATGATGACCATTCAATAAACTTGGCATACTTTTTTATCGTATGAAAGGATCCATTTTTTCCACTCTCGAAAAATTTCAACTAAAGTGAATAGATTTTTAAAAAATCTTATAATGCTAATAATGAGATAAAACTTCTCACAATTGTTGGTCTGCAAAACTATTTTTGGATAGTGCAACTAGAGCTAAAGATTGATTTTTAACCTTCTAGCATAAACACATTGGGAGATAAATTAGCAGACTCACAAAGGCAAGCAAATAAACTTTGTAAAACACACTTAAGGGATCTTAACAAATGATTCAGGTGGAGTCTAGGTGGAATATTGGTATAAATGAGGAAAAGTGAAAAATTACAAAGCTCACACAAAACATACCGGTTTTACCTTGAAAATATCAATATTAGGGTTAAGACTTGCAGTAAATGTTCATGGTACTCGTTCTTTCGTTATAATATTGAGCACAATTACGCCTACAGTGTTTATACAATGTTTATTTTCGGAAGTCCACATTCACCTTGGGCGTTTCGGTTTTACTCCAGACTTTAAATATGGGTTTAAAAAGCTGTGTTTTAGAAAGCAACTCATACTAACTAAGAAAACTGTCACTTGCCTCGCAACTCCGTTCCCTTTCCTCTTGCCCCTCTAGACAACCCAACGACAGATAGTTAGACGGGAAAAAGTTTTTCCACTTGAATAAATTTAAAAACAACAATGAAAACCTATTTTATTTGGCTTTAACCTATCATTTCTCTCTGATAATGCCACATCACCCCATCCCATTATTCCCTTTCCTCTCTCTTTTCCCCCAACCTATTATTCTTCTGTTCTCATATCAACATTACTCCATCACTTTACCTCCCTCATCCAACCTATAATTTTCCTCAAGTTTCTCATAACTCCCTTCAACCCTATTACTCCCTTCCCAATCTTTAACTGTCTGGAACCTCCAACCCTCTTGTCATGATAAATAAAAGACAAATTTTCTTCTCCGATAAGGAAAACATTTCTTTTCACTTTCTAAACGTCCGGAGAAAAGCATTACCTTTTAAACCATCACTGCTTTTCCTAAAAGCCGTCCTATCTGTCTTTTTTGTATCTGACGACTCATCGTCTCCTTAAACTAAGGGCTGATAAGGAGATACGTATAATATCGTCTGTTATCCACGTCAAAATTTTCTATCTCAGATGTCAAAGTTACTTTCTCGTATAATACCAAAAGAAAAAAGCGTCGTCTGACTTTTCAATGTCCGATACTGTTACACATGTTTACAGATAAGTTTATAACAAGGTATGACATGTCTTTATACATTCAAACATGCTATTTATAACTTAAATATGCGAGTTAAGTTAATGCTTCAAACAAATGTTACTTAATATTTACAAAATATATCAAATATCATTGACAGATAAAGAGTCTATAACAAATTTGTATGAAGCCTGTGTTTTATTATTGACTCCGGTTGTCTGAAATGTCCAACTGCTTAAGCAAACTTCAGTGCGACTATCAAATATAAATATAATTAGACAATTTAAAATTTGTGGTTTACGCTATTCCTGGATATGATTTTAATTCAAGATTTTTACTGTCAAATGTATAACTGGAGCAGTGTGTCTCAAGACAAAAACTACCCTACATTAATATCAATTACGGTCCTAGGCTAGAGTTAAGGAGTTTTAGGAGAATTTTAGTCAGTATTAGGCAACTACGGTGTAAGACTTAAGCCCAGGGTGTGACACAAAACCTAGGCTAGACAACATCTTTTCTGCTCCTCCTTTACTTCAAATTTGTTGTTTTGTTTTAACTTCAGACGTCTAAGCAACCATTAGCCAATCATCGTTAGCATTGGTAACCTATAGCAACCAATACAACCCATTCATTACCAGTAATAACCATTATAAACAATGAATAACCTAACCTTATTAAGAATTATATAAAGTTCTTAATAAGCATTAGCATGCATTTTTAGGTTATTACTGATTATTTTTATTAAAAGTTGTTAATTTGATTGGACGAAGGGTATTTTTGGTTATAAAAAATAATTAAACCATAAACAGCAAAAAAGGACCAAAACCTGATAAAAAATCGGGTAAGGTAAACCTCGGAACTTTTCCTCATTACATCGGATTCGCTCTTCCTCAGAAGTACAAGTCGTTAAATTTATATTGCAACACGTCTTCGGACTCGCTTCGCTCGTCCTCATATAGAAAATAAATTATTTTTATTCCCTGTTGTCATTTATCCAGGCGTTGACCTTGCTCAATGCTCTGCTTGACTTTTATGACCCACAAAAAATCATAGATAGACTTGTTGTAATATAACGAAACTTAGTACACTTATTTATTACGTTAAGGGATACATTTGTACCAAATTTCAACTCAATTGGATTATTTTCCAATTTTTTAAAAAAGTTATGCAAATCATTCAATAAAAATTAAATGAGCATAAAAAATAATGCTGATAATAAGATGAAACTTAGCACATATGTTAGTCTTATACATGGCTATATGCGTGCTAAACCGGATCGCATCATTTTTCCGTGTTTTATTATTTTTTTGAAATTTTTGCTGAGTTATTACTGCGGCTAAATAACGTCATAAAAACAGTTTCCTACAGCGGTAGACTGATTTTTGTATACAATTTCCGGCACTCTTTTACCTGGTTACCCACCAAATAATGGGTAACTAAGGAAAAAAGGAAGCATAGGGAAAACTTGTAGTTTGTTACCCACCAATAAATAAAAAAAATAAAAAGGCTAATTCCGGTGACATCCCAGTTTTGGACTTCTTGCAAACACAATACTTTTAGCGAATTTCCTTTGGAAATTCGCCTAATGGGACAGGCGTCATGGCGGAATTTGAACCTCGGACCACGACACAAATCCGTTTCAGAGGTCCCTAATGACGAAAAAATAAGTTTCGCGAGACTTTTATATAATATATATATATATATATATATATATATATATATATATATATATATATATATATATATATATATATATTATAATATATATATATATATATACATATGTATGTATATATATATATATATATATATACATATTTATTTCTAGACACTTTCTTGTAAACACTCTATCTTTCGAACGGATTAATATTTTTTAACCATACTTGGTACAAAAATCAACCTTGGGAGGACACGAACCCTATTGAAAACCAGGTTTTTGTGACGTCATTAACCCGGTTTGCTGAGTCAGCGAAATTTTCAAAAATTCGGCAAACTCAGGGTTAATATTTTTTGCCCGAAAAAGGTCATTATTTATGTTTTTTGAGGCGCTGAATCGAATGAAACCGGTCCGAAGTCGACGACCAGTCTAATGACCAAAAAGTCGAAAAAACCATTGTAAATTACCCAAAACCAAAATTTAGATAAAAATAATTTCAAAGGGTGTCGTTTCTATGTAATTTTGGGCGCTGAATCGAATGAAACCGGTCCGAAGTCGATACGACCACTTTAAGTTACCAAAAAGTCGAAAAAACCACAAAAATTAAGAAAACAAAATTACGGTCGTTGAAAATTAAATTTCGAGTAGGGTGTCGTTTTCAATGTTTTTTGGGCCTCTGAGTTGAATGCCAGTGGTCCGGAGTCAATACGACCACTCAAACTCAGGGTACCTGGGTTCACATCCTGGAAGGGTCTATAATTTTTTATCGTTTTTTTACTTAATATAAGTTTACAACTGGAAATAATTCTGGCGCGGTGGTCCGCATGACGGGCGAATTTCCTTTGGATGCGAGCACTCAAACCCAGAGTACCTGGGTTCAAATCCTAGTAGGGACAATAATTTTTTATCGTTTTTTTACCTAATATAAGTTTACAACTAGAAAATAATTCTGGCGCGGTGGTCCGCATGTCGGGCGAATTTCCTTTGGATGCGTGTTTCCGTGCTTTTTACATTATATAAGTTTACAACTACTAAATAAATAATTCCGGCGCGGTGGTCCGCTGTCGGGCGAATTTCATTTAGAATGCGTGTTTCCGTGCTAAACAACCCATTTCTTGCTTAAGGTTCTGGTTCATGCTTTAGAACCTATGCAGTTACTCAATTGTTAAGCACTGCTCGTAACTCATTTTGTCTGTATTTTCCAAAGGAAATGCGCTAAAACCTTTAAAAATAACTGACTAAGCTTAAAGATAAGTAACTAAGCTTTAAACTAGTGCAAATAATAGTGCGTACTTCTAATTTTAGAGGCATGGTTTTGTACAACAACTGGATGATTATGCGCATTTCCTTTGGAAAATACAGACAAAATGAGTTACGAGCAGTGCTTAACAATTGAGTAACTGCTTAGGTTCTAAAGCATGAACCAGAACCTTAAGCAAGAAATGGGTTGTTTAGCACGGAAACACGCATTCTAAATGAAATTCGCCCGACAGCGGACCACCGCGCCGGAATTATTTATTTAGTAGTTGTAAACTTATATAATGTAAAAAGCACGGAAACACGCATCCAAAGGAAATTCGCCCGACATGCGGACCACCGCGCCAGAATTTTTGTATATACCTTCGGTATAAATGAGGAAAAGTAAAACTATGACGGTGAAGAATAGAATAGGCCGACTATAGGAGTCTCACAGGAGTATTTTATTTGGTAATAGACACTTAAATATGGGCGCTTAAAACTGAATCCTTAAAATTTAACCCTTAGTGGGGCACCATGATTCACTCTAACATTTCCCATAGAGACACTAACACTCTCCTACTTGATGAATGTCTTGGGTTGTAGGGTTTCTCGAATGGACAATATAGAATCCTTTGCGATATTCAGATTTCAATTTTCCTTGCGTCAATATTACCATTTGTTGTTTAACTTTTACCCTTATCTTTAACCAATTATTAGACAATTATTTACTAAATGTTCACGTCCTCCAAACGTGTTGCTCGCATTTTTAAAGTCACGTTTAAACACAGCTGTTGAAAAGAAAAAACTTTTCCCCAGAATTTATCTTGATATAATAAAATCCAACTAAAAATCCGTTTAATTATTTGAGGGTGTAATCGCAATAACTTTTTCCTACCCAAGCCCCTAACTTCTTTCATCCTATTGGTCGTGTAAGTTTTTCTACGCCCCCTCGCTCTTTGTATAATATTTTGTTTTTCACGTTCTACGTCCTCCGGATCTCGTCTCTTGTTTCAATGTTGAAAACACAGTAGTACAAAATAATAGTTTCAATTAGTTAGCTTTATGGTGTATCTAGTAGTTTTTGGCACACAGATCGCGAATAATATCTAGACAATTGCCTGAACTAGGCCCCCTCGCCCTTTTTATAATATTTTGTTTTTCAAGTTCCAAGTCTTTCTATGCCTAAGAGAAACCTGATAAGTTTAAGTTTAACTGATAGCAAAGATCCCAAGCTTACCAGTCTTTAGTAGAGCCTTTCATAGCTGTTGTAAACATACAGCGAACAAAAATCACTGCATAGCCTGGAGTTGATGGAATAGGCCTGTACCCCAGCCTGGCTAGCTGATAAGACTGCTCATTGCTCTCAAAATAACAGTAAGGTGTTGCTCGATTTACAATGAGCAGCACCTACTACGTGCTCTTTTGTACAAAAGACTGAAAGTCCCAGTGTATGGGTTTCTACTAGCCCACCCTCAAAAACTTATAATTCCACATGCTCTGGTCAGGAAATAATGTAACTGGACCTCAAAATGACATTAAAATAAAAAATGCAGAGAGCAACATTACATCGTGCTCTGACAAAGGGAAAAATAAAACTGATGTAATAGTTGAAACTTAAACTTGATCAAAACTTCAACTGAGGAAGCAGCTCCAATTAATTACTAAAACTAGTATTTTGTTTAAAAAATCTAACAAATTTCTTAAGTAATAAATTTAAAGGTGTAATGGCTAAAACTATTAATCTTCCGACTAAAAGTATTTTAGGTATTTTATTAAAAATATTTGATAAGATAGGGTTATAGATTTACTTTGGAGTTTACCTCGGTAAAATGAGACGTAGAATGTATAATATATGTTATATTAAACAGCTAAGGTATTGGATGTTCAAGATTTATGGTTATTTATTGGCTCTCTCCAGGAACTTGGGATAGGGTGCCTCCAGCTTTAAACCCGATCTGAGTTTAGATGCCAAAAACTCGTGTTTGTGATGCATTACCTTATTCTCCGCAAAATTTATAGACGGGTCAGTAAAATCTATTTAAGAGAAAAATAGCTATTTCTAGGGGTAAAAAGATAGTCCTCGAATTGAGGTTTACTTAGTATCTAATCACGGGATATTGAATTAACAACCGTGGATATAAAAAACATAAGCGTGATTTTCTGGTAAGAATTCGCTAAAACTTATTGTTAGCCTCAAAAACTGAACATGCTAACTTGAGATTCACTGTTAGACTGGATCCTTTATCCCTAGATAGTGCGCAAAATAATAACAACAAATGATAATAATAAGAAATGATTTATAGATATAATATAGTAAATAAGGCGTTCAAATGTAGTTGTGTTCAAAATTAAATTGTGTGCCGGGTTATTATTATTTGAGCCTTGAGGTTTAATATATTATTTGAGTCGTGTTTAAGAATCAAAGTGTTCAGAAAACAACGATTAAGTGTTTAAGTTATCAGCTTACCAAGAGCAGAGGGTAGATCTGAAGTCCTGAAGTAAGCTGACGGTATCATCACTCACTAGTCTATTCCTCTCACCGTCACGCATTACAATACATTAACTGGAACAAACAAAGGAAGCAAAACATTATTATCGCGCATTAATATGTATTAACCGAAACAAATAAAACGGGCTCATTATTATTGTTATTATTATTAATATTGCTGTAGTTTATTAAGTACGATTAAGTATCTCAAGACACATTGGACTCGCAATACAGAATATTGCACAATACAAGACAGATAGCTCAGCCAAGACTCGAGGTCAATTAATAATCTCACTTGCGAGTTATTAAGCCATCGTCGTAAAGGTTATTTTTACCCAGGGAGGTATCGTAGGTACTTGGTAAGATTGACTGTGGACTATATTGAATTCAGGAAATGGAGGTGTCCCAATGACGTAGATGGTCTTATTTTACGTACGTAAAAATACTTTCTCCTATGGTTTGTCTTTAAGGTTTAACTATAATTAGAATGGCAGATCGAAAGACTGACGGTAGCGTAGAGCATAGTTTGTACAAGGGCGAGAAACCAATGTACCAAACCCTAGTTGATGGCTAATTTCTTTGGAGCCTTAGTTACTAATAATCTTACGGCTGTAAAACACATTCAAAAAGACCTGACCGCAATGCAAACCCTGTCTGGAATAGGTATTGCTGTCTAGTTAAAACGATACAGACCAAAGAATATAATAGGCATAGAATGTCGTATGGTATACGAGAACGGAGAATGTCAGACAGAAAGTGGGGTCAACTCGTTGCTGGCATCTAGCGGCAGCTATGAAACTAACTCTTCTTACCATAATATTCTTCCCATTTTTCTAAGTTAATATTATGAAATTACCTTGTTATTTGTTACCATTTTAAAGACATACTCGTGTCGTTAAAATTAGATACTCATCTACTTCAAATAGATCATTATTATTCATAGCAAATCTTTGGGTTAATTAGTTATGTGACAGAAGTTATTTGCTGAAAATAATAGGACATGACAAAACTACCAAAATACATACTAGCGCTCCTATTAACTGGTTAAGGAACTAACCTTTTCTTGTCCGAAATAATAAATCCCAGGACAATATTTCTTTATTTTTATTTCTTTGACTTGGCTGTTCGGGAACAAAGATGGTTTAACTCCAAAAATGATTTAGAAATAATATCAACATAACAACGCCCATGCGTTTAATATTCGAATACAATAACATAATCATTCAATTCTGTTTACTTTCCATAGTTTTAAAATACAAATATACAGATACAAATAATAATACAAAAACTGTGTGCTATTTTTCGTGGCACGGTTTGTACAATAGTGATTTAAATAAAATTATAAAGTAGTTAGAGAACTTAAATAGTTGGCTGCTTGCAAGTGGATCCCCCTCTTTGCCACTAACGACCTTATTACAGAAACAGTCTTCTACATCTCCTTAAAACCAGAAGCATTTTTTTTAAAACACTAAATTGCTTATGCTTATACCTTGCCTAGCATTTTTATATCCTTCCTTAATTGAAACAAAAAAACTAATTTAATACGGACCTGCCTTATCCCTAGAATTCACCTGCTATCTCTTTGGATACTTTTCCTTCCAATTAACAAAAATTAATATAAAAGAGAGAGACCTTTAAAATGAGGGTATAGAAAATTGAATTTTGAGTACAGTTTTTAGTGGGTTGATTATTTGCTAAATAAGAGGGTTTATTTGGAACCGCTGTCAGGCTGTTGAAGGTGCTATTAAGGAGCGCGGCCGAGGGCTGTGCGACCCATATGGCCTTGTTATTAAGGGAGTCAAGGTAAGGCATGAGGTTAGGGATTGCACCTGACACCTTTGTATTACCTTGCTTTGCCCTATTTTAACTTGAGCATCTTGTGTAACAAGTTAGATTTATAGGACAAAAGGGCGATTTTTATAGAGCCGGCCAATAAATATTTTCAACACAATACTGACAAACAAACAATAGTTCGAATTTGGTGTGCGGCAGGTGCCTGTAATGAAATTTTTAACCCTTTAGATTGTTGCATCTAAATCTTTCATAAAATGGAAAGAATTGCATTACCTTTGAAAATTTCAACATGCCAGTCTACTTATATACTACTTCTTACAAAGCTTAATTTATTGATTTCAATTATTATTTATTATTATTACTTTTTACGTCGAGGTTTTGTTGTGGTTCTGACATTTTTCTCTGCCTAGAACTGTCGCGAATATATGACATAATAGATCAGAGGGGGTAAGAAGGGTAAGTCAAGTGGCTCAAGATAAGACCTAGCCTGAAGTAGTGTGAATAAAGATTCCAGGTTAGGTTTTAGAAGGTTCGCGGAGGGAGTTTTAGTTGATATTAGGCAGACCCTAAACCCAACACTGTTGACAGATCACTGTCTTCGTGCGTAAATGCATTTCTTTCTCTTTTTGGTCAAATTTCTCCCAAGGAACAGATTTCACAAAAAAATAAGTAATTTGTTAACACTTGTTGTCTCGTGCGAGAGACACCTCCTAAGCACATAATATTCGTGTCTCGCAAAGTTATATAGTGCCTCCTTAAAGTTTTGCAAAACTAAGAAAAAAAATACAGACGAAAAGAATTTCCCTGAATAGTCCAGTATTCAAGGGGAAAAGTTAAATAAAAGATACAGGCATTTATCACTGTCTCAGACACATCTGTGGATTCAACACTCCATTAGTCTTTATTATGTTTTAACTGGTATTAACACTCGGGAGCTGTTAAATTAATTGCTATACTGAAAAATAGGAAATGCGCTGGAATTCCTGCCGCCCTCCAGTTCTTCCTGGACGTATCAGTTACTTTAATAAATCGCTATAGATCTAACGTATTGTGACAGTGGGACAACTTCATCTAACTCTAAATGACTTTACCGCAGAGCAAGGAAGGTGTAGTGTTAACTGTACGATAAAATGTGATCCACTGAATGACTGCCTGATGCTGGCTCGTTCTTGCTGATTTTAGTCTGAAATTATGTTTTGTCTTAGCTTAATCACTGGTATTATGAGAAATTCTGTTATTATTAATTGAGAAACAAAACATTTATGCTTTTGTTTAAATATTTTATTAAACAATTACCTGATGCTAATAGCAAGCGAATTTTCATCAGAAAATGGCGTTATTGATATTCAGGTTATTTTAACAACAATAATATAAGTTTAACAAAATTGTATCAGGTAATATTGACACAGTTTGAGGCTGGAATCTGGTAGGGTGTGATGGTCGTATCTGGAATCCATCCACTTCTCAACTTACAGCAGATTACTCTAAGTTCAGCCACTTCTCTAATCACAGGTTCTCTTAGGCTTTATGGTACAGCACAACAAAATAACAGTAGTAGTGCTAGTGCTATATTGTTTTCTCAAGTCTCTGGGTTTCAGTTCTCTATTCACAAGTTACTCTTGGATGCAGCCACTTGTAGATTTACTGGTTATTGTTACAGGTAATGTATTACTGTCTTATTAGACAATATTATAGTGCCTGTGTATTGTTTCATTATCTGTAAGTTGACTCCCTGAAAATACTTTTGACTTTATACTGTTTTGAATTTTTGGATCCTCTCAGAAAATTGTATAGTTTTAAGAGTCCATTTTTGATTAACTTTTACGAAGATGGTATTTTAAAGATAAGAGATGTGGAGAATGCGAAGGGTAATAGAAGATTGAGAATTTTCGTCAACCCATTCCCATCCGGCAGACAATACCAGCTGTTACTTTTCTTGAGATAGAATCTTCAATTTTAACTTTATTAAAGACTGCTTATTGTTATTACAACCCATTACCTTTTATCACCCATTTACTCCCCATTTTCTTCAGCTTAAATACTATTCATTTCAACATTAATAGCGTAGTTCTTATTCCTGGTTCTACTAATGTACATGCTTTTATTACAAGACCAAAAGCTGTTCCAAATATTATAAGAAATTTTCTGACAGGTCTCCCTTTCACAAACACTTCGAAACGCTTTGTCGCTAAGATTTCAGTTCTTTTATGAAAATAGAAATAAATGTAATCGAAAAGCTGACCGATGGAGTTAATATTTGACACAAAAGTTAATCTATAAGTGGTGAATCCCCATTTTTTATACATCGACATTATTTTTAAACCTCGATTACTTACTGTTTTTCGAAATACAAAACATCGCCAGAAAGACTAATGCATAAACAACTAGGAGTCATTCAAATTCCATACCATTTAACTTTAAGTTTTCAATTTATTAGAATTAAATTTTTATTCATTGCAGGTCCATAGACCCAGAACTTGAACGGGGGCGAATCCACTTCCAGAGAGTGCGATGTTATTCTTTTTAGCCCTCCCCTCCCCCCTCCCCCAGCTGCAGATTTACGGTCGCGATACCTAAAATCATCGAAAATGATCGATTAGATCTGTCAAACTAACATATAATACGCTTTTATTCTTATGAATATTTTGTTTATCAAGTTCTTTATTGGTAAAAGTATACAAATTTATTTTGTGGGAACCGAGGCCTTATATTGTATTAGTTTTGGGATAGTTTATGCCTTTGAGGTAAGAATCTAGTTTATTTTTTAGGTTGTGAGAGGCTTTGTTCGGTTTATGGAATTTTTTATAGAGATTTTAAATAGTTTGATATTGTAGTGAATTTTCAAAGAGTGTTAAAGAGGGTTTCCTAGGAAATCTGTGGACTGAGTTTTAATGAATCAACCTGGCATTTGCCTGTAAAATTGAGAGAAACCATAGAAAATCTTAACTATAAGCTAAAATTTAGGTTATATTATAAATTCACTAAAATCGCATCTCCCTCCCCTTCATTACCCTAATCTCATAAGCTCATTATTTCTTTAGAAATTCTCCACAATAAAAAAAAAATAAATGTAATAATATGAAAAAGTTTTAGAAAACCTATTAATGCTATTATACTACTTACATAAATTTGGCTGAACATAACAATTTAAAACTTACATTACAATTTGCGATCAGGTTATATAACCACCTGTAAATAAAATCATCCGGCATACAATAATGCTTTAATGATTTCCCTTACATTTTAGCCTGAATTTGAATGGCTTTTACCTCCAAGGGGGAGAATAAACAGGGTTTACAACCTGACTTTTAAAGTGTAAGGTTTTGACAGGGTGTTATAAATTCCTCTCTGTTGTTACAGTCTGGCCAACTTAATTTAAATAAAAAACTTAATTTAGTCAGATTTTAGGAATATTTAAGTTGGCAGCGTTTTTAAAAATACTGCAGTTACTTTTAAAATGACTCGTATGTATTTACATACTTTTGGTTGTTAATTAAATCGTGTATTAATTATTAAACTTGTAGTGAATTGTGTTCTTACTTTATTACTATTTTTTTATTGTTCTAAACAAGGATTTATAAAAATCCGGTACGGGGTACCTCGGAACTTTTTCTAACCACGTCTTATTACGCTCGCCCTCAGCATATATACAATCCACCAAATTTATATTTAGCGAAATATAAATTGCATTTCAACATAAATTATATTCGCTTTCCTTATCCTTAGATAAATAAATAATTTAGTTTCATTCCTAGCAGTCAGTCATCCAGTCCACTGACCTTGCTCGATGCTGCTTAACTTTTATGATCCAATAAAACCCATAGATATACTTGCCGTATTAAAATGATTGCAATTATTTATTGCATAAAAGGATGTAAAACTTATAAATTTGAATTCAATCGGATAATTTTTCGATTTTTTTACAAATTTGTAAAAACGTTCACAAGCCATTTGATAAAAATGAACTGACGCTTTTATAAGAGTGCGGTTTGTCATATGTGCTATGCGTGCCAAATCACTAACCGATAAACAAATTATTCCACGTTTTATGGATATTCGAAATTTAAGAGCGGGTTAGTGACAATATAAAAAATATTTTTCGGATCGTACAACTAGACCTAAGTATTGTTTGCATGAGTGTGTGTGTGTGCATGTCTGTATGTATAAGTGTGTGCGTACGTGTCTGTTACCATTGTATCTCTCAGTGTATTTATATTAGAAAGTTAAAAACTATCAAAACAAAAACCAATCTTTGGGTCTAGTTATGCTATCCAGAAAATATTTTTTATGATGTCACTAACTAGCAATAATGACAGTAAAATAATTGAAAAATCACGTAACGCAGACAAATTAGTCTGAGCATTAACGAAGCAAGTCTGAAGACGTGTGGCTGTATTAATTTGGCGATTTGTAAATTCTGAGGACCAGCGAAGCGAGTCTAGAGTAGTGAGGATAAACGTAGCGAATCTGATGTGATGAGGAAAAGTTCCATGGTTCCAAGTACTCTATTGTTTTTATTTTCCCTTAATTTTAATAATCTTGGCTTCGCCTCGAAGCCATTGCTGAGGGATTTATGCCTTGACTTTAGTCCATTCGAAAAAAACTACATATGATAACACCGCAAAGGGCTAAGATGTCGAAGCGGATACCAGGCACGTAAATATGGCAACACCGCTAAGGGCTAAGATGTCGAACCAGATACCGGGCACAAAAATATGACGAGTTCTATTATTGGATACAAGAATAGAACACAGTTGACTGTGCGTACATTTAGTTGACTGTGCATACATTCAGTTGACTGTGCATACATTCAGTTGACTGTGCATACATTCAGTTGAATGGGCATACATTTAGTTGACTGTGCATACATTCAGTTGACTGTGCATACATTCAGTTGACTGTGCATACATTTATTTGACTGTGCATAAATTCAGTTGACTGGGCATACATTCAGTTGAATGGGCATACATTCAGTTGAATGGGCATACATTTAGTTGACTGTGCATACATTCAGTTGACTGTGCATACATTCAGTTGACTGTGCATACATTTAGTTGACTGTGCATACATTCAGTTGAATGGGCATACATTTAGTTGACTGTGCATACATTCAGTTGACTGTAGTACAGAATATGAGAGTTTGTTTTACAGAATATTCAAATTATTTATTATAGGACTGAAACGAACCATTTAACGGCAAGAGAATTAGTAAAGTGAAAAAACCAAAACAAAGCGGGACGAGGTGACAAAAAAACTCATTACTTTTTTAATCTTGGTTCCAGAAAAATGGGGAATTATTCCCGGGGAAATGTGGGCCGGAGGGTATTACCATGCTTTCTATTTTTACCCAAGATAGTGTAAAAACACGAGTAACGAAAATAGTTAAAAATAATGCTTTTTTCCTACCGGTGGGAAAAACGAAGAGTACAAAAAAATGGTCGGTTTTAAACAAAACAAGAGGTTTAATGTTTTTAACATTAATTTTTTACAAGATAAGGCCTTATGTGGGATAGGGTGGGGGCGGTCGGGTTGAATTAAGGTATCTCATTTATTTTGAGATGTTTATAATTTATAAAAAAGAGTGCTATGTTGACTTTACTAAAACCCGATGGTTTCAGCTCGAGGCTAAAAGCTTAAGTCTAAATTTTTGCTGGCTGTAATATCGAGCTTCCATTAGCTTCCCTGAAGTCAAGTATCACCCACTTTGACGTACTATGCTTGCAGTAACCTCCTAAGAACCAAAAAGAAAAAAATATCAGGTACGGGGTACCTCGTTATTTCTTCTCAGTAGTTTGGATTTCATTCGTCATCATAATGTCTTGTTACCAAAGCTTCAGGTAATATTAGTCTTTCTTCACTCGACCCTCTGATAAAGTAAGCCAATGTCTAGGGTGTATATTTTTACTTTTCCCCAATTATAACGAAGGTATGTAGGAAAAGTATTGTGTTTGCAAAAAAAGTTCGAAACCGGGATGACACCGTAATTATCCATTTAAAGTGTTTTTAAGGCCTCCTGAGTGGTTTTTTCAAAGTTGTGTGTTTGTATGTGTGTGTTATCATTGTAGTTCCCAGGTATTTCTGTTAGCGAATTAAAAAACTTTGATCATAAATCAGTCTACCACTACCACCATATGCTTTGGGTAGTTATGACGTTCTAAGGACGAGTGGAGCGAGTCTGAAGTCATAACCATCCAGATATTGGATTAATATTTTACTTTGAGGTTGAGCCTAGTGAGACCAGAGTTAGCTTTTAATAAATATTACATTCCGAGGTCGAGTGAAGGTCCGACGTTGTAAAGAAAAATATCATGGTCCCTTACCCGATTCAACAACATTGTATTTAATACGCATTTTTGTCATAAGAAGTGTTAGAGGGGGGGGGGCTTAATTCTGAAGCCCTTTTCTTACGTTTCTACTGGTTACGTGAATTAGATGAAGAAGGATTTCACGTTAGTTTCATGTACTGCCCACTTATCACTGTTTCTTATAAATATACTTTTATTTATATTACCTATATTACCGAAGTGATAAAAGTAGTTTAGTAGGTGACACGGTCAACTCAAGCAGCTAAACAATAAAATATGCATAATTTCCTTTGTAAATGGCAAATAAGAACTAGAAAGATGAAAGATTAGAAAGATTTTATCGCCAGATGAAAATCCTAAGGAGTAAAGATGGAACCCGGAATCCAGTGTACAGTAAGGAACCACTTAACTCATTAAGCTTCAGACACAGAGAAGGTTTAGTAGGTTAAGAGTCATAATCTCGCTAATCATAGGGAGAATTGTTCTCACCAGATGTCAGGGTTGATGAGTACTTGAAAGCCTCTTGTATCTTGAAAGATTAAGTCATTGGAGTCGAGATATGTTATATCCTCTTGACTTCAATCAATTTCAGTCATATATCGATCTCAATACTGAATATATTGTCATGTTTTACAAATCTGGAATACGCTTATGAGTGAGATTACAAGTAATTAATGATAAAACAGCTATCGTAGGTACTTGATGTTGGATATGAATATTACTGGATCGGTTTCAGCATAACGGCACCATCAGCAGGCAGAGTAACACTCAAGCCCCGCCTGCTGATGTTGACAATAGAATCGACAAATATCAATAGTAGCTGATTTTTCAATTGATCCTTTAACTTGCTGTAAATTTAACTTCTTTAATTGGTCAACTTCAGAGTTCTGGACTGCCCCAAAATATGGATAAGACAATGAAGACTTCGGTTCATCTTTGATTTGTAATTGCTTGTTTTCCAGATCATTTATGTCTTTGAAAAGAAACAATAAAGCAATATCAAAAATGATTGATACTTATTATACTTTGGCATTAATATAATCAAAGATATATTATCTCGTCATAAATCGATCTTATTTTTAGTAGATCATGTTTAGTAACCTTTTTGATTCTTTTCTTACAAGCTACCTCTAAAATGTTTTACAAGATTTAATATGATGTAAATATCTCCAATCTTATACTCAAGCCGGTTCTTATTGTTTAATAATCAACAATTAAGTCCTGTATATTAAGCCACCTTCGTGGTCGAGGTCGTTAGAGCGTTAGTATTTATACTAACCTTTGACACCACGGAGGTCTGGGGTTCGCAGCCCAGGTTACGCTCTCAGTTTATACATAAGATTTTGTCAAATAATATTTCGCCCTCTTTAGGATTATACTTTGAGTGTAACGGCCATTATTATATAAGTCGGCATACTAAGAGTATCGGCCATTATTATTATTATTATATAAGTCCTAGATACTTATAAATAGCATTAAAATCCCAATTTAACGAGCATAGTTGGTTCACTGTATAAAGCTCCCCAAGTACAAAAAGAAATACATTTGTTGTGTATCATGTAAAATAGCTAACAATTGTTACATATACTCTGGAAACTCTACTGACACTAAATAGAATTTATATACCATCTCACAAATTCCTACAACAAAATATCACACATACACACACGCAAATGTATCTTGACCGATCAGTAAAAAAAGGACAAGACCAATGAACATAACGGATATATTTTGGGCCATCCCTAACAATATAGGTTGATGGACACTCACACACACACACACACGCACGATGTCCCTATACAGTGAGGTAGACACTTCTTGGACAAAATATGTTGGACCCTAACATCAGTTACTTACCCCTAACCTACTGCTTAGGGGATCCTAAATCTTTAGGGTCCTTTCAAGGGATATTTGTAAGGGTCAGAGACAGGGGGTGGAGGAAGAGACATATTGGTTGTAAGAAAATAACTCAAGATGTAAAAAGATAAAAATGTTTTCGGACCAAGAGAAAAATCTTAGTGCATTTTCTTTAGAAAAAAATCGTTTATGTGGTCAAACGGATTTTCTTTGGATGTATGTCACTGTCACATACCTAATAAAGCAAGTAGCGTGTTTGAAATTGATAGTGGCATCAGCCACGAGGGCAATACCGAACATGTTAATTACTCAACCTCCAAGATCGTAGGTGCCTCGGCTCATGATCCAAGTATTGGCTGGGCCCCGTAGGACCAAACGTAAGCTCGTGAAACTGTATAAGCTCAATCCTATCTGAACTGCCAACATTATTTACCACTATTTGTTGCAAATTATATGAGTACAAAAAATTATCTATATCATTTAATGATACGTTTTTAGGGTTATTTCTTAGACGTTCGTTTATTGTTAATAAATGTTAATTTATTGCTATTAATGGTTTGTTCTTTGTCAAACAGAAATTCTTATTAAATGATCGTTTTATCGTAAAAAAATTGTGATAAATTGCTATTTTACCAATAAACGTTTGTTTATTGCTTAGGTTCTCAAATATTAAGCATTTGTTTATTGAAGACTCAGCTACCGTCGATGCTTGATGTAACCAGCAAGTATCGATATTATAATAATATTACTTCTTTAAGTGTGTTTATTGTTTAAAATCTTAGTTATTAAACATTTGTTAGGTGTTTATTTTCTGTGATATTAAAAATTTGTTTATTGTTTTGTTCTGTAAACAATATTTCCTTTATTTGATAATAAAGGAAACTTATAAAACTTATAATAGTAACCGCAACAAACTTCTTATAAATATAATAATAATACAAAAACTTATTTGTTTTATAGCTTAATTTCATAGTAATGAAACGTTTGTTTGTTGATTATTTTCTTAGCTATTAAAAGATTGTTATTTCCGTGGTTCTTAGAAGAAAGGAATGATAAGACAGAAGGATAGGAAATTCGTCCGGCTTGCAACATAGATATTACTTTATCCTGGTAGATTTTTATCCTCGACAACATTTTACTCTGTGTCCTTTCCTGAAAAACCGCTATGCCTAATTTAAGGCCACTCGCAATTCATAAGTATTACCGTGGTGGAAATCAGAGTTATTGTTCGCCTTGATAAGGTTGTAAAATATGCTGCGTAGGTTTTAATATTTTTTAGTGTTAGTTAGAAAGTAACACTGAGTCAGAGTATCTTAGAAGCGCTTATATTATTGATATGAGATAAAAGTCTAAATCTTGATGAAAATTCTTCAAAAAAGCTAGATAGAATTCATCTGGAGGACTTAAGTGCTAACATTAATGAAGAATTGTTGAAAAAGTCTGATACTTCAGAAATTTGTCTAAGAAATTCAGTTTCGGTACGCTTGTTCTCACCTTTTCCAACTAACTTCAAGTATTCTTATTTTTTTGTCTAAAGCATAGGTTGATACTTGAGACTCACTGATGCTAAAGCACCTTCATATTGGCCTTGGCGGCTTTATTTCCAATGGCAAGTAAACACGGCCATATATTTGCGTTAACGTCAAAAATGATAAGCTGCAAAATGTCAGATCTTGTATTTCTATTGGTCAATGTCAGGTTTAGTTTTGCATATCCTTCAAATTTGACAAACGTTTTCGTAGAGGAGATAATTCCCTTTCTGATATAACTCAAATTAAAGATTTCTTAACTCAGATTCTGATACTTTATGTTGTAACCTAATGCTTTGGTTACATTAATTTTCTTAGTTTTTAAGAAAAAAATATAAGACAACAAAAAAATTGAGATCTGTTCAAATAAGGGTAATTTATTTTATATACGGGTAGAGGCAGTAATGAAGATTAAATACAGTTTAACTGTGAATGTATCTGTGAGGCTTAGTGCTTGGTATAGGGGTCAGGACAGACGGAGTGGTGGTTAGTAAGCGAAACAGAGACGGAAGATGAAACAGACATCAATGTCCAGTGCTTTGGAGTTGCCGCAACTCTCTAATCAGCGTATGCAAATACAGAATATAAAGAGGATTTAAACTCTAAGTAAATGAAGCTATGCTGATAAGTAGCTTTATGTATGCTTTTGAGGTAGTCTAATGGTAGATGCACTTTATACTCATAACACAAACAACACCTGTCTTTCTGTAAAGGATTGCTTCAGCGAATAACCCACTTTCCACATCATTAAGAACAAACACCACTCTTAGATGCTGTGCTTGCAAGAAACGTGATCATTCATCCATAAAATATTTGAACAATTGTTAGCGAATTTTCACCAGGAAATTGCGCTTATGAGGTGATTTAATTAACGATTGTAGGGATATATTTAAAAAATATACATATATCTTAACATAGTTTATAAGTATGTTATAAATATATACAAACATAAATGCATATCTCGCACAATTATATTGTGTCAACTATTCACGTTTTGCAAAACTCGGTAGTATCAAATGATATTAATGCATATATTTAATAACCAGGCAAAAATGTTTGTTCCTATTAAAACCCAGGTTGATATAAGTAATTTATTACTCCTTTTTTTTTATTAAGATCGTTATTTTCTGATGCTGTAATTAATGAAACCGGATCGGAGTGGATACAAACACTCTACATAACCGAAATTTAAAGAAAAAACCGTGGTAAATAACCGGAAATATAAAAAAAATTGTCCGAAAATAAAATAGAATTTTATATAAATAAAATTTCTTTCGTTAAATTTACACAACATAAGGCAGGCGAATTCTCATCATAAATGCTTGCTTCTTGCTCCGCAATCCTGTATTTTCCAGTCAATAAATAAATAGATTATTTCAGTCTAAGTATATTTTTATAATCATCCATATTAACAATTGTTGTAATCCGTATTGGCCATATGCATATGGCTCATGACCCATTCTGGTCACACATCAAATAGTAATTACTTCTAAAATAGTTCTTTTTCATGTTTACAACCTTATACGAAAACTTGTTATAACCTTCCTGGAACTTTTTCTCATCATATGGGATTCGCTAATTGCATTTATTCCCAGCGGTCACCCATCCAGGCAATGACCTCGCTCGATAATACTTTATAACCCAACAATAATTGTAGATACACTTGTAAAACGAAATTTAGTATACTTATGTATTACGCTAGGAGATACACTTGTAAAACGAAATTTAGTATAGTTATGTATTACGCTAGGAGATACACTTGTATTAAATTTTATCTTAATTAGATTATTTCCTGATTTTTAACATTTTTTAAAAAATAATAATGTAATACATACGTTTATAAAAATGTAAGGTATTTGATAAACATTAATTAATGACTTAACATATTTGTTTATCGTTGGTTCTATACGTGACTACATTTGTGCTAAATTTCAACTCGATCAAAACATTTTTCCTTATATCGATGAATTTTGGCTGAGGCATTATTGCGGTTACTGCCGTTTTCAAGATATTATTTTCTAATAATATATATAATAATATAGGATAGCACAATTAGACCTAAAGATTGTTTTTCATACCAAGTTTCAACTCTCAAGCATAAATACACTGGGAGCTACAATAATAAAAGGCACACACACAACAGACAGACAACTTAGTAAAAACAACTCAGGAAGTCTTAATAACATCTGAAACGCATAATTCAGGGGAAATATCGGTTTCGGATTCTTAGTGCGAACACAATACTTTTTATTTGTACCTCCGGTATAAACGATGATAGGTGAAAAGCCCTAATTTTGAAAACTAACGGCTACCAATAAATCTCTAAAAGTTAGGGTGCCTCACGATGAGAAAACTGACATGCTTTCCAGTGAAAACTCAAAAACGATCTAATTTTCTATGGCTTAACAAAATAAAAGAAAGTTCTGAAAAAATCCCTTAACTGTGATAGACTTAACTCCAACTTTACAAACTATTACATCACTCAATTCTCTCGACACATTTCTTATATACGTCAATATATTCAATACAAATAAAATAATAAATAAACAATATTATTTGATACAACTGATAATAAAATACTTAAGCATCATGTCATCACCTAAGCCAGAACTTATTCTGATTTGCACAGTTTAGTGATTGATATAACGTATAAATAAAATTACTAATATTAGTGAAAACAAACTTTTTTAGTTTACGTCATTACTTAAACATGACAAACAGTTAAAGTTAAGTACTAGAAAGTAATTTAAAAAAGTAAATCATTCTTAATTCATCTTTAATTTTAATTTTTTAAATAATTAAAAAACTGATGCGGTTGTTATTGTTAGAGATATATATACATATAAACTAAAGATAGATGGCTGTTAACTAAGCGCAGAAAAATTGTTAGGCAACTGTTGCCCTAAAAGTTAGTTGCTCTTACGTAGCAAAATTTTTAAGAAGTAACTTCTCTTAACAAACTCAATTTAAAGTACATTTGGGATTTTAACGCTATTTCTGACTTCTTTTACTGTAATTGTTACCAATTTATTATTGTACATGATTTAACTATTTATTATTTAATAATACATATTATTATATATTCTATTACTACTAATTCTATTTTATTCAATAAAATTATTTTATTTCTGTGTCGCCATTATATTTTTGATTTTATTAATTTAATTTATTAGTTTATTTATTTGTTTATCGAATATTTTATTTGATAAGGATTACGATATTTTACCATAGATGTATTTTATTTATATGTTTATTAATAATTGGGTATAATCTAATTTATTTTTTATTTTTTTTAATTTTGATAAATTGTGTTTCAATATTTCTCGGTATCTGGGTAATTTGTGTATTAAATTTAGTTTTTTCACCAGCTGTGAATACAATTTCCTCAACCTAGGGAATATGCATAATACCTTATCTCCTTTATTTTTCAACCTCCTATGATTTCTCATTTGCTCTCGTCAGCATTTATTGACATTACCTTTGCCTTATCCATGTTTATCTTCAGTCCGATTCACATAAACAGTATTATGAAAAGTTAAATGGTGAAACGTAGACATAAAAGTTATAAACAACCACCTTGTTTTTCTTTCCTTAAATAGGAAAGCGATAAATAAAAAAAATGGAAATTCTCAAACTAACGGGGAAACCACTTGTCAGATGCTACAAATTGTTTGCGATTTATTACCGAAAACTTGTCTGTTACTTTAGGGAATCGGAAAACTTCAGAATTTTCCTCTACTTTACCGCATTACCCATTTTTTCCGGCCTACACGCTTACACTGCAAAAACAAAACTTTATTTTATGCCAATTTAAAAAGAAAAACATGAATTTTTAAATATTTAGTTTTCTATTTTCTTTAAAATCTTAAATTTGAAAACCAATAAAATATCACATATTGATAGCTAATAAAATACAATTAAAAAAAATCAATTAATCTTTGACCATGCTTTTCAGAATATTTGAAAACATATATAAATGTAAAAAAATTCAATTATTATTATTTCTTTTTAAAAAAGAGTAGGTAGTAAGAAAAGTTTTCTACTCGATCTTTCGTAGTACTTTCTACCAATTACAAGTCATGACGGGCATCTTCAAGAGCAAAAGATTTTATTCCAAGATGAATATTTTATGGTGAAATTTTATCAAGATATTGATATCGGAATAAAAGAATTTTCTTATATTTTTTCTCGTTTTTTGTCTTGTTTTCCCTTTTCTGATATTATTTTATAAATTTATTATTCCTATACTTCTGCCAAACAATATTTTATGCTAATTATGTCATTATTTTTTTTCAATACAAATCTTTTTTATCTAAAAAAAATTACTAATAAAAGTTTTTTTCCTCTCCTACTTGCTTTTCCTATGCCTACTGTTGAGAGGAGAAGGCAGTGGGACTCAATCACTAAACCTATGAACAAAAACTTTTAGAAACGCATAAATATAACAAACGCTCACATTAATATTAGATCAATCATAAACAAAATTAAAGATTTAGAAAGCATTACATTAGAGAAAATTCAATCCATACTTTAGAAATAACAGAAACATGGCTATTAAAGAGATATCCATCCGACTATCTTTCAATACCAGACTACCACATATATAGAAACGACAGAAAACAAAGTAGAGAAGGATGTATGTTTTATGTCCGTAACAGTTTAAAAACTGATATAATAGATACAAGATAATAATACTGTATTATCTGTATACATAGAGATATTATTACTAGAGGGGCTCTATAGGTTAAATTTTGAAACATCTAAAAAGTCACCGGAACACCTTCGCTTACAAATATAATCAAATAATCAGTACAAAATTACAATAACTTATGTAAAAGAACGTTAAAAATACAAATCAAATCACAAATAATGTACGGGAAGCCAAAATTAATTGATTTATTATAACCTTAGCTCACTCGTGAAGAGGGTTTCATTTAGGCTATACAGAGCTCCTGAGAGCCTCAAAAAGATGTTTCAGGCATCTCAATGCATTGAGATAGGCTATGCCCCCCTAGTATATATATATCTATGTCTGTATAATAATCTTGTATTGATAATGATCTGATATACAAGATAATAATCAACAACATGAAAAACTTTGGACCCAAGTAGTGGCTCAAAAGCTACGCCTAGCTTGTGACATATTGGACGCATTAGATCCTTATATTGGACTTGTTAGATGCTTTGGTTGGATGCATTAGATGCTTAAGTTGGATGCATTATGTACTCAGGTTTGTTTAAAAGAGTATAAACTTGTCCGCATTCAATTTTGAAGATTTTAGGACTTTATGCAATGTTTGATTAATTAGAAGAAATGTTCATTTCTACAAACTCGAACATACCTGCAGAAACAAATTTTGTTTAATTTTTGGGAACTGTAGGTGCTGAAACATTAAATTTTATTTAAAAAAAAGTCGATGTACGTTGTACGATATACGTTTATTAACAATGCATACTTACCTCTCCGTTTAAGGGGTAAGCAAGCAAAAAGAAATTAAATAATAAAAGAGCTAAAGTTCAAGCTTTGTTAGGAAATTGTTCAAAGAGAAATCGCTATAAGGTAAAAATGATGCTTTACTTAAGTTAAACAGAAAGTTATAAGTTTAAAACATCTATCGACCAGAAGATTATGTACAGGTTCGAAGAAGATCCAATTTGTAGTTCACAAAAATGTTAAAATGTATATTACACACACGAGCTTGGGAAACCTAGAAGTGCGTGTGTCTGCGAGTCAGCTTTAAAATTGTGCATAGATTAATTTAGCTCCGGCTGTTTGTTTGTTTAAGATTTGATCGACATCGCCTCTAGTTTTATTAAAAATTAATTAACTTATGTAAATATTTACAACAGAACTAAATCGAGATGAGGATTAACTGAGTGATAAATCAAGTTGGTGATACTTCAACCTGGGTTTCCATGGGTATAACATCCCATTAGAGAATTTTATCAAATGTGATTCCCCTATAAAAGAGGCCGTTAATTTTTAACAAAATATAGGCCACGTTTATATTAAATAATTACGATTAGTGTATTACTATCACGATTACCCAAAGCCTTTTAGATTACTGCTTATTAATACTTCTTATTACTTTTACACGACCACCTTTGTCCACGAGCTATTGCTTAACAGTAGGTGCACCATATTTTAGTAAACGAACTTCTTTTGGAATAAAATCGTTTTCACGTCATCAACCCAGTTTGCTGATTTAGGTAATGACCTAAACCTAAAGTTCATGTCACGCCAGACATTCGGTTACAATTTTATTCTGAGATCAATCATGGCAAACACCGCTACGGGTAAACATGTAATGTTTACCCATAGCTTTCTGGGACGACTAAAAAGCGATTCAGGAAAACTACTAATCAGTCAGGAAACTAGGATCAATATTGTCAGGAAAACTACTAAGGTACCTACTTTTTAAATTTAGAGTAACAATAAAAAAACTCCGGTACAGCAGTTTGTGTTTAAAAGGTTCGTGATAAAAAAACCGGAAAAAACCTTTCGATCATTCGATTGTCATGCTACGCGTTGACAGCAAAATAATTCCTGTATTATTCCTGCTACAAAATTAAGATTAAGACGGTCATCTTGCTGCATAGCAGATTGATTTTGGAATACGTCGTGGGTACTTTCTCCGACATTCTTACTATTTGATATTTAAAAGTAGTAAAAAAAATAGTTAATAAATTAAAATAGTTTTTAGGAACCGATATCAACTTTCATACGTAATTTTCATCAATTTTATAGGACATGACTTTTCTTATTAATCTTTTCACGTAACAGGGAAATGTTGATTAATAAAGTAAAGGGAGTGTCAAATATCAGCCTGCTTTGCAAACATTCAACATTTCCACGCGAGAGGGTGCGGCGAGAGGGTGACTGATCTTTTGATAATTTTTCAGCCCTACACCATAAGGTTTCGAGGATAAGAAAGTTTTTGATTTTTAAGAAAAACTGAAACTCATAACAGTTTCAAGAAGGGTTGTGATTTCCCCTGCAAAAGGGAAAACTTGATGAATAAGATTCCCTGGGGCGGATTAACACGTTTTGCTTCATACTAATATCAGTATCAACGAATTTTTAAACTAAAATAAACCAGTAAGGAAATCAAAGTAAGAAAACTTTACTTTCTTAGCGAATTTCCTTAGGGAAAAATTCGTTAATCAAGTGAGTGGCATGGCAGAAATCAATCTGATAACGGAAATACAATTTTTGCGAGACTTTATACATACACACACACACACATACACACACACATTAAAAATTGCTTAAAATAAAATCTTAACTTGTGAATTTCCTATGGAAAATCCAGATTTTTTCAGTGGGTTGTCAGGTAATCAAATTTAAATATCCTAAGCAACCTTTATATGGATATGATGAAAAAAAAAATGAATCAAAACATTAATTGAACGATACTATTATTGTTAGTGGAGAGATTTCTGTAACTAGTAGTATTTAGCAAATGTTGTAAAGAATAAAAATCTGGACCTCTTTGAACTAAATAATAATTCTTTTAAATACTTTGGTCTCTAAAATTTTATGCTACCATATTGTCATAGAGTTCCACTTTTCCTTCCAAGGTATGTATAACCTTTTGTTTACGTACTACCCAAATTCAGTAACATTCTCTCTGACATACCCCTCACCCTCCATACGCTACCCAAAGCCATTCCTCATTAAAGTCTCCGATAGGTACCACCCCTGATTAGTCTTTTCCTCTCCTGAATAGCGTCTGATTCCCGGTCCCAATCCATTACTTCTTGAACGTCCCCTTCATATTTCATCATTCAACATTGTCCCCTCGGATATCCCTCCTCATGAATATGTCCCCTCCGACATTCCTTCATCTCAGAGAAACGCTCATCATAATTTCCTGAATATATTTCCTTTTTTGATTACAATTTTTCCCTCGCTATTATTTTGCACCTTGATTGAGCTGTCACCCCGGCTTTCCCCTTATATTTCCAAGGGTTGCAGGATCTCTACCCGTGTCACCTATAGATTCACCGCCGAAGTTAAACCCATATAATTTCCTAATTGCGTCAACTCCTTATTGCTCCCACTTTTCACTTTAGTAAGTTTTATTCACTTTCGCTAAGTTAATTCTCCCTACTTCACACTCTCTTCGCTCGTCGACAGAACATGGAAATCACTTAAGTTATATCGCAGCACGTATTTCAAATTGTTTTGCTCGTCCTCAGACAGTAAATTGGTCCGTTGTATTCCAAGCGGTCACTCATCCACGTACAGACCTCGCTCGGTTCTGCTTAATACTAGTGATCCGACAAAACTGTTAGTATACTAGCCTGCATTGAAATTAAACTTATTATACAAGTTTGATACTACTATGATGGGTGACTAATAGAAATTTACCGCCGGGTTTTTTCAGCAATAGGGCAATACTTGGCTAGGTGCCCCCTGAGCACGGAGTCTAACGTACCTCAACTCAATACTTTGGCGAACCTATCTTTTTTAAAGACGATTAAACCAAATGTGTGGTGGTTCGAACGAGTACAGAAAATCTAAACTTATAAAGAAAAGTTCCGGTGCTCCTTGTACCTATTTTTTATAAATAGTACATTGTTTTTAACAAAAATACTTTCAAACACGAACTAAAACTAAAATAATAAATATCGTCATTAAAATATTTATATTATTTAACCAACCAACACTTCCATTGAATTTAGATACCAAGTTAATACATAAAAATGATAATAAATGTTTGATTTATTATTTATTAGACACTCTAGATAGATGGAATGGAATAACAAGACACTTCATCGACGATATTTCGTCTTTATTCATTATAACAAGGCTTGTCTATGTTTAAAACAATACATATTTACAGGCTATCAACTGTACAAGGCAGAAATTCTAAAATATAAAAATTGTTATGTCTAACCATAAGAAGTACAAGATGACCTGTCATTTTAGTTTTGCTATTTTGAAGATTTCTATTTATATTTTGTTTAAATTCTATTTTATTCATTTGATTACAGAATTCTAAGCAGACAATGGACGCTAATACTAATAGTAAAATGATATAACTGAAATGGCGCCTTATTTCATGAAATAAAGAATTAAATTAAATTTCATGATTTAATAGTAGCCTATAAGCTAAATAAAAAAGCAGACTTATGACTTATGATAAACTTAAAAAAATATTTTTGCACTTGAATAATGCTTTTTATCATTTGGAAGTAGGAAGAAATATATCAGTGAGAATACAGGTTCTTTTCAGGGGAAAGAACCTGTAATTCTCGGTATGTTCCGTCTGATTCAGCGTGAATCACCCAGACACTATCTGATGAAAGAACATTTTCGTTTCACAGGCATCCTTGAATAACACCGTGTAACAATCCCCTCTCCGTAAGCCAACTCTTCCATCACTTTGCCTTGAAAATATCTCTACTCTCATTGGTCCGCTGTTTTGACCAATAAGATCTTATCCAAACTAGTTTCTCGTGGTATGTTAATTATAGGGTTCCGCTTGGGGTTTCGTAGGTCCAAGAAATCCAATTTGAACCTTTTTCTTTTTGAACAAATGACATGATGAAACAAAGGCGCCATCCTCTGACGCTTTATGAAAATCAAACTATTTATATATGTCAATGGATAATACAGCAATTGAGAACTTAAAACTCTAAGAGTAAGAGAGTGAAGCTCTAGTAACACCTTATGAAACCATAACACACTGAACTACTTTGGACACAATGACTTATATTTTATATTTATTACTATTATCCGCTTCATGTAATTTAGTATTTTTAGTGTTAAGAGCTTAGGAAAATTTCGAATAAATATTCAGTCTATATTATAAGTAGTGATATCCTGCTTTAACGTAAGAAATGCGGTGGAACATCCTGAGCAATTATTAAGTTTGATTTACTCCATATCAGTGGTTATCTATATCATTGGTTGTTATAGAATGGAAACTCTTGCAACTAAACTGTAACTACTGTTTTAATACTAAGTTAAGAGTTTTCAAAAAAATACGAAGCTGAGTATGGAAGTAAGCATCCCTATCTCCTGCATTAAACATTATAGAAAAACGACCAGTGTTTAGTTGTCATAGACGCCGCGCGACTGTTAGTTTTAATAATCTCGAAAACTGAAGAAGTGATTTAAGACTAATGATTAAGTATAATTCAGATTATACTAAAAACCGTCAAAATCTTCTAAATCTCATAATAACTTATTATTTGAAATATATTATTGTTATAGGTGTCTAGTATTTTATGTAACATGCAATGGACCTCCCCGAATCTAATCAGATCATCTTTTATGAGGCCAATTACGAAATTAATTCAGCATGTTTAAATCCAGTCTACTTTGCACTCATTCCCGACTAAAACAGTATAAGATTGGCAGTCACCCAACTAAATACTGACCACCATGCCCGATGCAGCTTAATTTTTATGATATAATAACGACAGGAAATTTTATTGCGCGACTAAGACGATAAGCAGGTGAAGATAAAATTAAAAGATAAATCTGACTTATTCAGATGATATTGAAATAAAATTAAGACAAAGTGTGAGAAACTGATAGATGGAAGGCTATTAATTTTCTTTAAAAAACAAAACAGGCCGGGGAGGGTCAAAACTCTGAGGCAGGAGGGAAAGCTTTGCCTCAATCACTTTCCTAGCGATTCGGTTTCCACTGTGCCTCCAACTCTCAGGGTGAGGCATCCGCACTCCAAGCTTCGTCTTTTCCATCTGCTTCCTCCCTAGGAATGCCTCTTCTAACGTCTCTAAAGCTCTTCAGCTCCAATATGCCCTTTAGAAACCCTTTAGGTTTTAGAAGCCGCTTCACCAAAACCCTTCGTCTCTCTTTAATTGATGAAATACTGATTTTGACATTTTTCTATAAATTATTTTTACAAAGCAACATTTTTCTTAATTTGTTTAGATTTTCATCCGGACACTTTGTCAGTTGATTAAGAGCTAAAAGAATTGACGAGTTAATCACCTCTATTTTTCATTTTACTTTTCTCTTCCTTCTTTATTCTCCATTTTTCCTCCATTTAGATTTTTAACTTTAACGCAAAAGTTATAAATATCGTTTATAAGCTTCCTTATTTATAACGTAGGTATATAGGAAATGTATTGAGTTTGCAAAAAAAATCCAGAACCGAGATGAATAGTAATTATCCGTTTCAGGCGTTTTTAAGGCCTGCTACGTGGTTTTCACAAAGTTGTCGTTCTGTACCATCGTAGCTCCCAATGTATTTATGCTGGGACTAGTTGTAGTTCACAGCACAACTAGCTGTAGTTGTGCTATTCGGGAAATAACTTTTAAATGACCTCATTAACGTGCAATAATAACAGTAAAAATGTCGAAAAATCATAAAACGCGGAAAAATTATGCGATCAGATTGAGATTTGGCATGAATGCAGCCATCTCATAATCAGCATTAGTTTAATTTTTAGCATATGACTTGTGTTATTTTATTAAAAAAATATATAAAATAGGAAAATAATCTAATTAAAGTGAAATTTGATACAAAAATACAAGTTTACGTAATAAATAAGCAGACTAAGTTTGGTGTCAATGAGAAAATTATATCTATGATATTTTGGATCATAAAAGATATGCAGCATGGTCAGTGCCTGGATGGATGAAGGCTGGGAATGAAATTGATGTATTTACTATGTAAAGACAAGCGAAGCGAGTCCGAAGAGGTGCTGTAGTATAATGTAACGACTTGTATATTCTGAGGACTAGCGAAGCGAGTCCGAAGCGGAAAATTAAATTAATCAGTAAAATTAAAATCACTAAAATCGGCAGTTCCGAGGCACCGCGTAACCGATTTTTTTAGATTTCTGGTGACTAGTCAATATGTCAGAAAAAACACAATAATGATATATTATAAGATCTGAAACTTTTACTTCATATCATACTGTTGGTTAATACAGATGTTTACTTATTATATAGATTACTATGTATGGCTAACAAATATACCAAGTTAAATTTTATTATCAGCAATAAGTCTTGTTTTATCGATTGACAAATATAACATAATATAAACAAATAACATTTTTGATTAATAGATTTGAAAATGCGCTTATATAAGTACTATCACCATATGGTGATAGTACGCTACTTATTTAAAGTATTAATATAACAGCCAAGTGACCGCGGAGCTGCTAAGAGGCCAAAGGCTTGTTGTTTTAACCATCATTCTAAGAAACATTCTATTTACCTTTCATTTAAAAATTTGGCAAAACAAACGTGTACACCAAATTTGATGTAGTTTCGAGCAGTTATTTACAGTTCATAATATTAAAAATGTATAATATCACAAAATCACCAAGTTAAAAAAAGATAAAAAACCAAACTTAATTCGTCAATAATTCAATATTTTTTTAAAAAAAGAACTGAAGTCTTTATCAATTAAATTGTTATTACGAGATATTTATAGGTTAATTACCTAATTTCAAATGATAACTGGTTAAAAGTTCTAAGTGGCCATACTTGTCAGATTTTAATTCTTCTAATTATTCTAAAAAATGACGTCTTCTCAATTCTAAAAGATAAAAAACTTTTATCTGTTTTATGGTTATTTTAATGCATCAGATTTAAAGAGAAATTGGTTGCCATAAAAACCTCTATTATCTTGAGACACAAAGATTATTGAAACAATTTCTGAGAAGGAAATATTAGAGGGGATATTTCCCTTTAAAGTTAATTGCACTATCTCAGGGGAGTAGAGAAGGAAAGGGCCAAGAGATTATCTGGGACTATAGGGGACGAAACCAAGAGTGGCTTAGAGCTAAGAGGTTGAGGAAGTCAGAAACTTTAGCCCTTTAGGGAACTCGAGACTGTAACAGTTGAAATCTAAATCTTAAAAACTTTGGACGTCATCTCGGATTTTCCGCACCAAAGGGAATTGCTGAAGTCTTTGAACAAATCTTCATACTGCAAAGTCACAATAGAAACTAATCCAACTCTGTTGCGATTTAATTGTTTTGAAACCAACATTATTGACGTAATAGGCAAAAAATAACTCGTCGAAATTCGCAATGACGTTGTTATCTGTTGAAGGATACCGATAGAAAGCAAAAGATGGGAAAGGCGAACATTTGAAGGATTCCAGAGGGAATAAAGATGTATTTCTTACAAATCTTACAAAGGCAAAGCCCTTGAGGGTTTTCTCAGACATTGCAAACCAATTTAGCCAACTCCAAGTCGACCTTTTAAAGGGTTTCAATAGAATGCTCAATAAAATACTCAGTTCAAAGGATTGAGATATTTTAATTATTTAAACAATAATGGAAAATAATGTTAAAGATCGCGATGGGGATACTGCAGAAAAGTAACAGAAAATAAATGTTTCATAGAAGTTTTAATAAATATAGAGTACCATTGTACTTTATATTTCAAATTTTATACTGTATATAACATGCTATGCAGTACGGAATACAACTTTGAGCAAAAGTTATTACTAATGATGGCACACCTTATCTTAAATTCAAATAGAGGCTTGAAAAATCTTGGTAACATTGTTTATAGAGAAATACTAGAGGGGGCATTGCCCATCTCAATATATTGAGAGGCCTGAAACATATTTTTGGGGCTCTCAGAGGCTCCGTGTTACCTTATTGAAACCTCCTTCGAAAGTCAGTTAAGGTTATAATACATCAATAGTTGTCGACTTCCCGCACACTTATTGTGTCTTGTTTGATTATATTAATAAGCGAATGTGTTCAGGTAACTTTTTGATGTTCCAAAATGTAACCTAGGGTCTCTCTAGTTATACTGTTTATGGGGCCTTCAGAGGTTCTGAGTAACCTTATTATAACCTACTCCAAAAGTATTAACGTTATAATAATACCAATATTTGTCGGCTTGTCGCACATTGCTTGTGATCTGAATAATGTAAACATCCTATATTGGTTGCCTTAAAAAACCTCCCTTATCCTGAAGCAATATATATATATATATATATATATATATATATATATATATATATATATATATATATATATATATATATATATATATATATATATATAATATATATATATATATATGAATTAAATTGTACTTCGACGTTGATTGATTTATATAAAATATCTAATTATTACTACAATTTTGTTTTTTTGTATGTTACTTTGTTGTTTGTGTAAACGAACCAATTTTTTATTTAATGTAGTATAATTTACTTTAATTTTGAAATGTCCATTTTAATAAAATAATAATTATAAATGTTTAGGCTACGTTTTGGATGATTTAAAATTCTACTGATAAGGACCCTTTAGTAATAATATTTTTATCATATGAAGCACTAAATGCGGTCGAGGGTATAGAGATATTATTTCTAGAGATCCATTGTAATAATATCTCAGTGGTTGGATGAAGTTTTTGCTGATAAACAAAAATATTTTTCATTCGTCAGGGATACCACCATAACAATGAAATTGTTTCTTAACTGTCTCTTTATCATGGGCACCAAGTTATTCTGGGTAATTTGTTCTTGTCAAGTTTTGCCGAGCTAGTTTAAAACAGTGTTGTCATCTTTTAAATGAGGTAAAGTTTTGATATAAACTAGGTTGTTAGTGATAAAACTAAGACTATTTATAGATGTACATTTTATAATAAATTTAAAGATTTTAAAGCACTCGTATTTTTGATGTCAGAAGTTTTAATGTTTGATCTTGAAGTTTAACTTAATCTTTGGATTAATTATATTAGTAGTTATAAAATACTCTGTTATACAAATCAAAATATTCTATTTTATCAAAAATATGTCTAGCTATATACTGAAGAACCCATAGAAATTTAACTCAAGAGAGGTCCTAATATACTTGAAAACATCGAACAAGTAACATGACATTTTCGATTTATATATAATCAAATAAACAGTGTATTATTACAATAATATTTTACAATAGAGCATTTATAATACAAACAAAACATGAGTATTGTGAAAAAGCCGAAAACGAAGGACTTATTATAACATTAACACCCTTTTATAGAGGTTGCAATGTGGTTACACAGGTTAAAAAATGTTTCAAGTTTCTCAATGTATTAAGATAATTAATGAATAATGAATCTATACAAAATAAACCTCTTTCCAGAGATGTGTTTAGAATATCTTTAAGTCTGAGAAAGACTGTGGACAATTTTTGCGAATTTTCCTTGAAAAAAAATTCGCTAGTAATAGTGTGTCCAATATTTGTTTTATAGATCTCACGCCACGAAAAAATACGTTTTGTGAAACTTATATATATATATATATATATATATATATTATATATATATATATATATATATATTATCTGTGTGTGTATTTCTATTCAAAAATGTACGTATATATTTATAAAATATCTCAAAGAAAATGTGCTAAAAATAAGCATAATATCTGAGCTTTAAATTATTAGTGCATAGAATGATAAAAGTAACCTCAAGTTGTAAATAAATAAATGATGTGCCATGTAGTGTACAGTCTATAAAATAAATATGCACATTTTCTTTAAAAAAAACGACGCTACTGAAGTTGTCACGCCACTGCTCAGGTTAGTAAATATACATCGAAAAATTAAGCGAAAATTAGATGAATGACCAAGAAAACGCGCATTTCATAGAAAATACGCCTGGGTTGCGGACCTCCGCGCCAGAATTTGTATACCTGTCCTCCATTCTTGTTTTTGACTCAAATCAGATGAAATAGAGGGAGTTTGGAAAACTCGATTTTATAGAAGTTTTACCCCTTAAACCTTTTTGAATCTTTTCGAGTTTGAAATAAAAGCGAGATTTGTGATAGTCGTAAAATCGACCTTTGAATTAAAATTAAGAAGAAATTCCCGTTTTTGGCGTTAAGTTGTAAGTCTGTCCGTTTAAGTTTCTCTCTATCTCTTTCTATGAAATGGTTTTTTTATAGATTTTTCCTGTTATTTTTCTCCAGTTAATTTACATATTAATAAAAACACGAGGCACCACGAACCCTCTGGGCTATTGAGTCGGGTGTAAAACATAATTAGGTTATCATGACCCTATTGTGGGGGAAAACAATCTACCTCACAAAAAAATCATTTTACTTTTACTACCTATTCCGAAAAGTTGTTATACGGACATTTGGAGGTGGAAATTTTTGCTCGGCTCTGAGCGTTTTACTCTGCATGGAGGAAAACCTGGAATACAAGGGAGGAGAAGAAAATTGTTATATCGGGGTAAACGCAGAAATTGGGGGGACAGGACAATTTGTTACTGAGTGTGGAGCTGGTCCACCCTAGAGATTTATTTGCCTTTTTTTTACTCTTCCGAACAAACAAGACGGAAAAATTAAGTAACTCAAGGTATGTTTATATCATTTTGAAAATCCACAGCGAAGTTCCCCTATTCCATTAACTCAGAGGAACCGTACTCAGTAAGCCTTCAAAGAAATTTGAAAAAAAAAAATATTGGGTTCGGGGTAACTCAAAACTTTTCCTCGCCTTATCAAATCGGAAGGTCACCCTCACCATTTCGCACTCGCTTTGCTCGTCCTCAGAATATGGATATTACCTTATTTATAGTGTAAATTACGTGACCTTTTCAGATCACATCTTCTTTTTCGCTTCGCTCGTCATCAGGCTGTAAATGCTCCGTTGTATTGCTATAGCCTCGACCTCCTTCGATGCTGCCCTACATTTCAGATGAAACTAAGTAGACTTATTTATTACATGAATATATGACACTTGTACCAAATTTCAACTCGATTAAATTATTTTTAGATTTAAAATATTTTTTAAAAAAAACTCATACATATGATTCGATAAAAATTGAACTAGGTAATAATAATAATGTGATGAAGATGGCACATTTGTTGTCTTATATATGACAATTGGCGTGCTAAATTTGATATCAATCAAAATTTTCGTATTTTATAAATTTTCGAAATATTTTCTAATTCGACGCTATAAATAATATTTTCTGGGAAGCACAATTGCATTAATGTTTTACCTATTATAACTCTGAAGTGTAAACACACTAGGGGCTACGATTACACACACATACAGACAGAAAACTTTGTAAAAACAAAAACCCCTCAAGAGGTTTTAAAAACATCTGAAATGGATAATTCGGTTCAAATCTCGGTTTTGGATTTTTAGTGCATTGTAGGAAAAAATCTTTTCTTAGTATGGATAAAAAAGAAAAATAAAATATTTTTGAATGTTTTATTTATTCATTATAGACGTTCAATGACGTCATAAAAAATTATTTTCTGGATAGCACAACTAGACCTAATGTTTTATTAAGTCATTATAGACGGTCAATGACGTCATAAAACAATTATTTTCTGGATAGCACAACTAGACCTAATGTTTTATTAAGCCATTATAGACGGTCAATGACGTCATAAAACGATCAATTTTTTATGGATAGCGCTACTAGACCTAATGTTTGATTTTGTTTTAAGTTTTAACAATGATAAAATACACACACATACACCCACCTATATAGACAACTTGGAAAAAACTACTCAGGAGGTCTCGTTGTATAAACACAATACTTTTCCTATATGCCTGCGGTATAAACGAAGAAAAGTAAAGTCATAATTGAGAGTAAATTTTTACGCATAAGATGTTACCGAGTTTTGTAACTTCAAAGACTTGAAGAAGTAAGTTTAGAACAAGAATCGTAACGCGGAAAAATAACGAGTGTTTGTTTGCTTCGGGAATTACAACTCGAGCACGCGGAGCAAATCGTAACACAGCTTTATTAGGAAACGGGAAAATTATTAAAAGAGACTTTTATTTTTCTTTTAACCTCAGCGCGTCCCGAGCGAGTCAAAAATCAACCTAATTTAATAATAACTTGTTCATCAACCTTACTCAATTTTAATGGCTAGTTTTCTTTTTAAAGAATTGGAAATTATGTTATACATGATAAATTGGGTTTTTACCAAGATGAAAAAGTTTGATTATGGCACCATATTTAAAAGGTAGATGGTAGATATAGTCTACAGGTGTGATTTTTTTATATTTTTCTTTATATTTGTATTTACTCTATCTTATCTATGATTTTTGTATATTGGCTCACGCCGTAAATTATAAATAAATAAATTAATATTAAAGTGTACAGGTGTGATAGAGATATTCAGTTACAAGTCATAGAAATTTTTATAGCATACAGTGTGATAGAGATATTCAGTTACATATCATAGAAATATTATAGTATACAGGCGTGATAGAGATATTCAGTTACATGTCATAGAAATATTATAGTTACAGGTGTGATAGAGAATTCAGTTACATGTCATAGAAATATTATAGTATACAGGTGTGATAGAGATATACTGTTACATGTCATAGAAATATTATACAGGTGTGATAGTGTTGGTAGATGAAAAAAAAAAAAATAAAAACTATGAGCAGTCATTATTAGTGTTAGCAGAGTTATACAAAAAGAGTTGTGCGGTTCCAGAGAACTCATCATTATACGAGACCAAGTACGAGACAGCAGAGTACAAGGCTAAGGTATAAATAAGTACATGACTCATAGGCTTTATAGCCAACAAGTTATTGAGAATTCACAGTACTTCCCAGTCATATGCTAAGAGGAATTTTATTCGTATCTTCTATAGTAACAAGGACACTTGCTATAACATACTTTTATATAATGTTATAAAAGTAATAATTTACCCTGATGGTAGAATACTTAGTGCACTGCTTAACGCTTCTTGTGCAAAATCAAAGATAATAAAAACAATAAAATAAAATATAATCAATTCATTCCATTTTTTAGTTGTTAGTTTTACTTTTTCTTATTATAGTAATTCTCTTTGCTTTTAATTATTTTCTCTTTCATGTGTATTACTTATGACTTATTTTTTTTATAAAATTCTTCATTTCTTATTATTACTTCTTACTTTTTCTCAGTAATTTTAGTTATTGTATTTGACATATTTCTTCCCCGAAACGAATATTCTATTATTTTAGTACTTGAATGATTATGACCAGGTTGGTCGAAACGTTACACTAAAATTGTTTTTTTAACTCTAATGGATATACAATCTCCTAATCAAAATAAAATAAAATAAAATACAAAATATTATTATACTTAAATAATGTTGCCATTTTGTACTTAAAATAAGTTCAAAAAGTTTGTTCTGACCTCACAGTAGAAATCGAGATACACAACGATTTAAACATAGGCATATAATTAGTATAGTTGCTTTATTAGTTGAATTTTGAAAAATCAAAAAATCAACTTCGTTACATTTGATTGTTAGTATAATCACATATGCTGTACAAAATTACAGAGACTTATATGATAAAACTTTTATAATACAAAACAAAACACGAACAATGTACGAAAAACCGACTAAGATTGATTTATTATAACCTTAACAGCTTGTCAGAGTAGGTTACAATGTGGTTACATAGACACGCAAAAAGATGTTTCAACCTCATCAATGTATTGAGATAGGGTATGCCCTCCCCCTCCCCTCAGAAATACATCTTTAACAATTACCTCGTCTACACGATGTGTTGAGCACCAGGTTGAATCCTCAACACCGATTTCACTCTGTGTAGACGGGGGTTCAACTTGGTGTTAAACACCGATATCGACACCGATAATTTGAAGGCTGAATCCCGATAATGTATCGTGTAAACACTTATCGGGGTTAAAACCGGTGTCCTAAGTCAGGTTATTTTAAATAACTATTATAGCTTTCAATTTCTTTGGTTATTTAATATACATATGAATTTTTTATGAATTTATTTACCTTTTCCTTATGATATTTAATCAAAATAATGATTTGGCAACATTATGCAGTCTGCTGACAAACCTTTATTGGTAAAATAAATGTATTCTTTAGCTCAAATTTAAGTCGCGGTGCCCTGTAATGAACACCATAAGTTATAATTATAAATAACGCACATAAAATAAGGAAAGAATAAAGCACGTCTTTAAAAATATTCGAAATACTAAGCAGAAAAGAATAATTGCAAATCATGTTGATTTTGAAGAATGGCCAACCTACACAAATAAATATTCCCTAAGAAAATATCGATCTTTATTTAGATTTAAGTTATTATTTAGAATTATTTTATTTATAAATATTTTTATTAGTTCTATTTTATATATACTCAACATTTTTTTCTGTTCAGTTTTGTTCGTATATTTATAACAATTTTTTGTTATAAATATATCATTCTACTTTACTATAATGTGATTTAGAAATTTCAGCCAATGAATGAAGAAATAATAGTATATAATTATGTTTATGAACAGGCTACATTTAAATAAAAACAGAAAATACTTAGACACAATGAGATAACCACTGAGCAGAAGCTTTTACTTTTAATTACAGTTTAGTATGTGTTGAATCCCGGTTTGAACCTCTACCGTGTAGACGTTTGCGAGGTTCGACCCCGAAAACAATTATACGTGTTCAACCCAGTGTTCAACTCATCGTATAGACGAGGTAATTGTTACTATATTTTTTAAAGCTACCTTATGGGTATATGTCTAGAGAAGACATACCCTACTTTAATACATTGTGAGACTAATAGGGACTTTTAGGGACTCTCAGGGGCAATGAGTATAACCTCACTGAAACCTCGACTAAGATTACTGTTATAATCTTATAATAAATCAATCGTTATCGGGTTTTCGCACATCGTTTTGTAGTTTAAAGTTCAATAATCGTTACTGTCAATGGGTACAGTTCATTTGATTATTTTAAGAATCGAAAATCTAAAGTTCAGAAAGTCAGGCTAATTTTTCGATGTTTCAAAATTCAACCGATAGATCTCTAGTAATAATATCTCTATAACTCTTATCATATTTTTACACAGTGTTACCCTATAATCCCACAAATCATTTGTGGAGATTTCACAAAAAAATTTGTGAAGAGCAGAGTCTTGATTTTTTCAGTATTGTTTATTTTTACAAATGTATTAGAAGTAAGGAATTCCTGTGTACCAGTAAGCTTATTTTTAATTATAAATAGGTAATACTCCTTATGTATCCGAAAGATAGCTGGGAAAAATTACCGGAATTTAATTGTATCGGTATATCAAATTGTTTGGGATATGACACAGTTTTTGATATAATTAATATAAAGGTATGCTTCAATTTTTTTAAAAAAATACCGTAGAAAACAAATTTTGGTAATCAGAATCCCATACATGCTAGACGATTACCAAACAAATAATCAGGTATTTGAACTCCCAGTGGTCAACTGAGAGGGAGTAGATACCAATAGTTATCCAATGGGATAGCACCACACGAAACTAAGTTAATCTGGGAGGATGTATTAGATATGTACCACCATGAATGTACCAAGTATTACATGTTAACACATGTAATACTTGGTACACAGTACAGTGTTAAAATGCATGTACATAGTAAACAGTTATCATAGTTTTACCCATTGTTTTCATATTTGTACACATTAGTGCAAAGATCTTGAAGGAAGTGGACAACGCGATAGGGTTGTAAGAGATGGAGAAATAGGAACAAACTAACCTTCTCATAGTTTTAGCATAAAAAGCGAGAAACGCAAGTTATGTCACAAGGATAAGTTGAGTTTGCTCCTCAACTTTCTTCTGTGTCTTGTAGTTCGGTATTTGTAGTGATTTTGCTTACCTAGGAAAAAAAGAAAAGATATTACTTTTTACTATTTGTTTATAACCTTCTCTACAAGCAAAACAATAGAAAACAATTGGGAGGTAAGTTTGCCTCTGAATTTATGACCTGCGCAGTTAATGTAATGATGTGCAGTTCGTTTTGACACGTGTTTCGTGATGGATTCCCTCTCTATCTTTATTTTAAGCTTAACTTATTTAGATTTTACGCTCAGTGGGATCATTTCGCAAAATGACAAATGGACTTGGCAAGTTCATACTTTACTCTTACACTTACTACGTACACATTACATTCACAGCGTTGCCGTAGTCATACTCGGCAAGTACAATAACACACTTTAAACTTACACTTACTACGTACACATTACTTTCACAGCGTTGCCGTTGTCATACTCGGCAAGTACAATAACACACTTTAAACTTACACTTACTAGTACACATACTTTTACAGTGTTTCCGTTGTCATACTCGGCAAGTACAATAACACACTTTAAACTTTCACTTACTACGTACACATTACTTTTACAGTGTTTCCGTTGTCATACTCGGCAAGTACAATAACACACTTTAAACTTTCACTTACTACGTACACATTACTTTTACAGTGTTTCCGTTGTCATACTCGGCAAGTACAATAACACTCTTTACACTTACTTCGTAAACATTACTTTCACAGTGTTGCCGTTGTCATACTGGGCAGGTACAATTACACACTTACACTTACTATGTACACATTAGTTACACAGTGTTGCTGTTGTCATATTCGGCAAGTACAATAACACACTTTACACTTACTACGTACACATTAGTTACACAGTGTTGCCGTTGTCATACTCGGTAAGTACAATAACACACATTACACTTACACATATTACTTACTTCATACACATTACTTACACAGTGTTGTTAGTATGCACGCACCACACTGTGTAAGTAAAGTGTTACCATGCTTTCATATAATCTTATACTTTTACATTCGTGTATACAGTGTTATAAAGCTTGCGGAACAAACAAAGTTACCATAAAGGAAAAATAGATAATGTTTAGTGGAGCGACGTGGTTGTCAGTGTTGTTTATTTTAAAGTTACCATACTTGCTCGAGTTATGAAAAGTTGGTAGCTATATTGTAAACATCCCTGATACATTCATATATTAGAAATTAAAACCGATATTATTAATAATTTGTGATTAAATTTAATAATTATAAGGTCTTGTTAAATAAAATCAAATTATAAATTTTGGATAGAATATGGAAAAATAAAATCAACATTAGTTTAAAAAATTAATTAAATCTTTTTCAAAACGAAGTAGAATTAAATTAATGAAGATTTTTACAACGGGGAAGGGAGTGCAAACATACGTTTTATCTCATTAAAATTAATATGAAACCTAAAATAAACAGAGTATACACTGTTTCAATAAATGTTTTGTTAAATTAAATTATTATTAAATATATTGCAATGTAATCATATTAATTGCAACAGGAAAAATTGGGTGCGATGTTTTCTCGTTCAAGGAAATACAAGCAAAAAATAAAAACTCATATGCGTTTTTTTCTTGAGATAAGTCAAGGTATACTTGTCTTGGCAATTAATAATCGCAATATGTTTAAAAATTTGCTGAAATGAAACTATGTGGTAACATGGCGTAGCCAGAGCATCATATATATATTATATATATATATATATATATATATATATATATATATATATATATATATTATATATATATATATATATATATATATAATATATATATATATTATAAATGTTTTGTTTAAAAAAACAAACACTTAAAGTACAAATCAAAACTAGTTTTATTCAAATAGACCTAAAGAATAAAAAAAATACAAATTATTATTGAACTGAACTGAACTTAAATATGACGGACATTTAAGTTTTTATTTAACTAATAATACCACCATGAAGTTAATAAGTCGAATTAATAAATCAAATTTAATTTTATAAGACAAAAGCTTACTTTTAAGCTTTAAATTATTATAAATAAAAATTAATTATTTTTTTTTATAAAATTAAAATTGAAATTAATTTATAAAGTTTTTTATAAAATGCTTTTTCTTGCTTCCTGAGCCATAGTTTTAATGTAATTTTTGCAACAACCCTGTTTGGCTAGGGGGCCCCCGCTCTTTCACAGGCTACGCCCATGTGTGGTAAAGATTGAAAAGTTAAGATGTTGTCAGACCGTGTGTTGTTTAATAACGAAAAAGTGTTTAAAATCGCTAAATGGATTTTAGAACTGATAAATGTTATTTTAATAGTTAAATATAATCGCATAGTTTAAAAATTTCGCAGTTTAATAGTCGCGGTTTATAAATTTATGTAATAAGTTATATATTATTTTATTAAATAAATTTAAAATAATTAAATAAATTAATTAAATTTAATTAAAAAATATAATATTGAATAAATTAAATAAAACCATTTGCTATAATATTTCGCCCATATTTCATAACAGTATTTATGTTAGTAGAAACAGTAATATAACTAAAATATTTAAAACTTTTCGCTTCGGTACAAATCTAATATCGGATGTTATCATCTATTTAAACAACAGTTAGATACGCTAACCAGTGGAATTTTCATGTGGAGTGTGTGTACATTTACCAAACAAAGTTATCATCGTGAAAATTGACCGAAGGACATTGGCCGCAAGGGATGACAAATACATCACATTGAGCAAGAATGATTACTAGACATAAATTGGTGTGAGACGGGGTGGTAAAATACTAGGGGAAGAGATGGAAATGCGGGGGGAGGGAGGTTAATATCTCCCATGAGAGTGATTCCGTCCTGTCCTCGCTATGTATCACACCCGTCTGTGCCAATTATCGCCGGACATATATCAAGTTGAGTGTTAAACAAGTGTCCGAAACAGCTTTGATGTAATTTATATGAAAATGGATTTTCCCAACAAAAGCTAAGTTCGGTTTGGAAAAATATTGAAGCCTTATCTTCCAAAAGTCAGTCCAACAGACCTGAGGTATAGCATTTCAAAAATTACTTTAAACATGAGGCCTTCCGCCTCTTGACCTTCTCGTCCGCTACGCGACGTCGACGCCGGGGGCCGTAGAGCTGCCTCACCTCCTGCCTATGGACACTTCGTAGCCAAATGGCTGTTGTCCTATATCAGTTCGTCATATTACTAGTTATATAATTGGAGACTGTCATGATATATGCGAATTTCTAACGTGTTTATCAAGAAACGTGATTTGTTTACTTTATGTTATATGTGTCAATCAATCAAACCGGAAATGGTTCTAATATTAAAATGTGACTTCGTATATTTGTTAATCATACATAGTAGGACAAGTGCAACAATTTCTACCCGATCTAAACACTTTTTGAATGTTTATGGTGTCATTATAGCGGGACATCACACATATTTCATATACAATCGGGTTCGGGACATTAACAAAGTTGATTTTTAAAAACATTTTTTTTTACATTTTTAAATAGAAATTCGTCGACTTTGCGAAAATTAGCAATATTTAAGTGGTTTTGCTAATGCCATAACTTTGGTTTTAGTCACTTAATTTTGACAAATAAACACTCGATTTATTGGACATTTTATTAGCTTTATAATTTTATCTCTTTAAGTTTTGCATGCGATTAACGGGGAACTACTTATTTCAAGAAACATAATTTTGAGCGATTTCCTAAATTTGTGAGCTTGCGCAATCATATGATAGGCTCCACTCTAGATAGGCAGATTATGCTTTTCTTCATCGTTAAAGCAGTATAGAGTGAGTCACGTTTCTTCAGGTCTGGCTCCTGGACATTAGGTTTTTCAATGGAAATTAAGTCACAAGATTTCAATATTAGTAATAATCTATGTCTTTGAAACGTGAACTCTGACGTTTCAAGGCGAAAGGAAAAGACGCAGCGAAAAATATCAAGGTTAGTGACGTCACAACATCCTAAATTTTTAATAAGGAGCACACATAATTTTGTTTTTGTTGCATACAGAAAAAACAAAATTTAAAATCATGCCTTATAATCTCCGACAAGGCAACACATAATTTTACGTAATCTAATTCAATCTATGGATAAAAATTTGTTTTTAATTCTATCTATGGTCTAGCCGCTAGCTACCGCTGAGTCCAACCCGAAGCAAGTTATTTTAACTTTCAATAATCTTAGGAATTCCGTACACATGTTTCGAACTCATTCCTGTTAAATAGCATCAAACAAAATAAGATAACTATTTTATTGTTATAAACAACATAGAATTCTGTTATTTGTTATATTAAGTTACTAACTCGGTATTCAAGAAAATTGTATTAAACAATTATGAATAGATTTAAAAAATAATGATTGACATAAAATTCATAAAGCTCCAAGTTAGAACTGTAGTTTTGAAAATCAAAAAGGCATTTATCTTTTAAAAGAACCTTTGCTGGGGGTCTCAGGTAATAATTAAAGTTATAGTCTATGACATAAATATATCATTCGATAACTTGTAAATTTTAATAGTAAATGTATCAATGTAAATACACAAAGAAACAAATCAAACAACGATAAGCAAGATTTTTTAAAAAGTTAAATAAAAAATAAAATAATGATAAGAGTGATAGACATATGAATTTTTAGTATTTAAACGTTTTATTTAAAGTCTCGTCTAAGGCGGTAATAAACATTTTTGTTAATTATTATATATAAACTACATCTTAAGGTTAACTTAACAATAATATAAAGATGATTTTTATACTTTAATATGTTGATAATCTTTGCTTTGATTTTGTTAGTTTACAATTTGTTTTTATTTATAGGTTTATTTTACTAACGGTTGACATATATGATCAAACAAGTTATAATAGGGTAACGTAAGTTGTTAGAGCTACAAGATGTAAAGTCGGCACCGACAGGTAGATGCTATGTAATTATAATTCAATTTATCGTCCTTGGGGTGTCTGAGGGTCTAAAGCGTATTATTTTGTTGTTATTTACACCCATATAAACAGACGTGGTACTTATACACCAATTTTGTGGAGTCCATTTTGTATTTTTTTAAGTTTAATCCAACTTTAAGTATAGTATTATGGAGGATTTTAAATCTTACCCGTGAGCCATAGCTATAATAGACACCAGACAAGTTAGGAACCAAACAACTTGTTGCTATTGCTGATTAAAATAACTATCTTAAAAACAGTTTATAAATGTCTTGAAAAAAGTCGTGGATTTAATTATGTATATTCTATCGACAAAGAAGTTGTAATGGCTATAAAGTATTGGCACTTTAAAAATTTTTTTTACTTTTCCTTATTTATACCTTTAATATAATATAGGAAACTTATTGTTATGCACAAAACGTCTTTCACCCGTTTCTGGCCCGTTTTTGGACGTTCTGAGTGACTTTCGTTATGCTGTCTGTCAGAACTCATAACACCCGCTGTCTTTATGCTAGCAAGTAAAAACTTGGTACAAAAATTAATACTTAAGTTGTGCTATCCGGTAAAAAATTGTATGATGTCATCAGCTGCCATAAACGACTCATCAAAAATTCATAAAATTCGGAAAATCTTTGGATCGATTTGTTAGTTTTCCTCACCTACTACAGAAGATATATAAAAAAGTATTGTGTAAGTAAGGTATAAAGTAAATATCACCCGAAAAATACGAAATTGAGATTTTACGGTTCCGAATTTATTGTTTATCCCGTATAAATTATAATATAAATTATAATTATCCGTTTCATACATTTTCATGCCTGAAACGGTATGAACCTTAGGATAACTGAATAACCCTTTTTTAAAAACTTTAGAATCGTTATTGGCAAGTCTGCCTGTATGTGCGCGTGTCTGTTAGCATCATAAGCGCCCAATGACTCAGAAAAAATTGAATATTCAGAAAACGCGGAAAAATATTTAGATTTGAGGTGTTATTTCAGTCCCATCCTGTGTCTTTAAATAAATTAAAAATTTAGATTTGAAATTTTGCATGCTTGTAGTTCTGTATAAGACCATCATATGTCTTAAAAATGTAAAACCTCTCTTTTGTCACTGGGCTTTAACATTAAAAAAATAGTTGTACATCCTCCCTGGTCAATAATGTTTTAACTGGGTATACTCCCCCTCATAATTTTGAGATATACCCCGGAGACGAACCTCTGAAATAAGCCCTGATTAAGTGACGTCAGTACCTAGGTGACCGCTGGGAATAAAGCCAATGTGTTTACTGTCAGAGCACCATTAAAGTAAGTCTGAACTGACGGGGAAAAGTTCCGAGGTACCCCGTACCCGTTTTTTTATACTTGATAATTATGCTTTCATTTATTTATAGCTTTTTATAATAATACTTATTTAGTTATTAATTATTTAGTCGTTTCTTTTTTATTTGAAGAATTAGACCAAAGTGTACGAGGAAAAAAAGTCAGGCAGCTATGCTTTATGAGGAAGAAGCAATCGCACCAAACAAAAAAAGTTATTAAAGAAAGTTAATTATAATAAAGTTTTTTCCAGTTTGTTCGGTCCAGAAGAAAAACAGTTCAAGCCCCCTTAAATTTTACTCTCTCTCTCCGGAATATGAAGTCATTAAAACGTCAGCTCTCTCCCTCGAGAGGAAAAGATTCTTTTCTCCCTTCTCCAAACAAAGCGAGTACTAAGTTTTCATACTCCCGACAATAATAAGAATTAAGAAAAAATGACAACAACAGACCAAAGAAAAAAATGGTGAAAACTTGAAGAAAAAATAAGCGGTCTAACTGGGTCAATTGTTAGACCTAATAATCATAAATTCGCTAAAAAGAGATTTTGCTTCCCTGTCTCTTATAATTGAAGGAGGAAGCACTGCAATATCAATAACGCACACTGCAACGTATAATTAATTATTAAAAAGTTATGTAGAATTTAGTTTTGATAAATTTTATTTAAGTTATTAAGTCTCGGGGTAGAATTTATATACTTTCATCTTTTTAGACTCGTAATATTTTATTACCAATTTGTAATTTGGTTTTAACCTAGTCGTTTTCTATTGTTTCAATACTCTGTTTGTTTCTGTTCCTAAATCTGTCGAATAATCTGTTTGTAGAGTCCTAGATCTGGGCTAATCCGACGGTAAGAGTTGAGTATACGGATAAGTAAATGTACTAGCCAGGATAAGGACTTAAGGATTAAGATACCATTTTTTAGTAGAGTCAAGTTGGTGTACTTGTTAACAGAGTGTATAACATTTGGAAACCATTTATCGTACCCAAGGAGACTAATGCTTAAAGGGAGTACTTAGGTAGAATAACACAGAGATAAGAGGCCTAGAAGTGAGGCAGTTTCCAGAGGGTATAACGGTACTTACTCCTACTAGAGACTCCCCACCCCTCTAAAACCTCTATCCCGGCATATATTTATAATAATTTTTTCAGTGACGTCACATTTAATCACTTTATACAATACAGATTTATAGAATATATGCAATAGCCATAGATAATAATTACAACTTGTTTTAAATTAATTTTATTAATGTTAAGACAAAATCGTCGAAAAATAATGTAATATTTGCGAGAAATCAAGTATTATTCATAAAGTATTATGAAAAATAAAAAAATGACACCAATGTACAGTTATGGTACCACGCTACGTACAGGAAAGAAATGATAAGAGCTGTTTTATCCTCCCTCTAAGCATTAGTCTCTTTGATCGTACCGTCCTCAGACTTCCTTTATATATTCTTAGTATTCTAAGAATATATTCTTAGTATTATTAAGGTAGGGTTTCATTTAGCATTAATGTAACATCATTTGCTAAATTTAGAGTCAATATCTGCGTGTTGATGTCAGGTTTTTACTTTTCCTCATTTATACCGTAGGTATATAGGAAAAGTATTGTGTTTGCGAAAAATCCGATTAATCGATTCAGAGCATTCAATCAAATAATACGGTTCATACTTTTATCATGTTTATGAATGCTTCGAAGACCTGTAATCTTACTTGGCACCCTAGAATTTTATTATTACAGTTCTTTAAAAGAATATTAGCTCTACATTTTACATCATGTGATTTATTAATTTAAATATTGTGCACAAAGAATATAATAAATATATTTTATTATACTATTAAGCCTAATTTTAAAAATATAACCATCTTGCCAACTTATTATTTAGACCTAATAATTAAAAAAACCATAACTATCCTGCTAACTCATTAAGTAGGCCTATAATTTTAAAAAAATATAACCATCTTGCCAACTTATTATTTAGACCTAATAATTATAAAAAAAACATAACCATCCTGCCAACTCATTAAGTAGGCCTAATTTAAAAAAATATAACCATCTTGCCAACTCATTATTTAGACCTAATAATTAAAAAAACATAACCATCCTGCCAACTCATTAAGTAGGCCAAATATTAAAAAAAACATAACCATCTTGCCAACTTATTATTTAGACCTAATATTAAAAAAAAATAACTATCTTGCCAACTCATTAATTAGTCATAATATTAAAAAAAAACATAACCGAAGTACCAACTCATTAATTAGGTCTGAAATTTAAAACATTCGCTTACATAAAACCTAGTCCCAACTCAATTATTAGGCCTAATATTATAAGGCTTAAAAACACACACTTTCATAACTAGTGCCATCTCATTAATTAGGCCTAATAGTTTAAAAAAACATTATGTTAGTGCCAACCTATTAATTAGACCTATAATTCTTAAATAACTCTTACATGACTGAAATGCCAACATAATAATTATAGACCTATTATTAAACAACATATAACCAAAGTGCCAACTTCCTCCTTAATATATTAGGTTTTAATTAAACCCAATATATTAAAAACACATAAATAAATGACAACCTTTTAAATAGGCCTAAAATGCCAAGTCATAATTTGGCCCATTATAAAAAAAATATAAGGTTAATAATTTTTGTTACTTTTTGTTTAAAAGAGGCGATAATATAATTAAACCAGATAAACGATTTGCGATAGCGTCACAATGTCAGCTAGGTCCAACACGATAGTATCAAAATTTCAGCTACCTCGAACACGATAGCGAGTGATCGTTTGTCGAAATTACCGGTGTCGGTTATGGAACGAAACGAAAATAACAGTCCGGTATTTTCGTTTGTACTGAGATAACCCGGAGACGGTTAGTTAAAGGGGTGGCAAAACATCCCTTGCCTCCGCATGGGGGCAGCATCGCACATGCTCATTTCATACAAAGAAATACAAAATTGTGTTTCTGTACATAGACGGTAATTTTATTTGGGTAATAAACAGGTAACTGAGTGGTGATTACGGCAACGGTACCTAAATACTAGAGCTCCAATCCTGAAGGGTTAAGTTTAATAAATAATATAAATAAAGTTACCTAAAAAAATTTATAGGTACGTAAATTTATAGGTTTGCGTATATTTACAGCGCAATACGCAGTCTGCGCTGTTATAGTAAGTAACTCAAATTATGAATAAACAAGTCCTGATCAAGGCAAAGCCATTTTTTTTAAATAATACAGTTTTAAATAATAGTTATTTACCCCATAAATCATCCTTCCTCGCTTGAGGGCCAGTTTTTGCTCTCGAAGGCTACAGGCCCTCGAGAGCTAGTAGAGCCTGGGGGCGGGCCCTAAGTTTCATCTGATTATCATCATCAGTTCAATTTTAATGAAATGACTTTCATTTTTAATCAAAAATCTAAAACTAATTTTTTAAGTTAACCTTTATATAAAGGTATCCCTTTACGTTTTAAATACGTGTACTGAATTTCGTTTGTATACAAGTACATCCACTGTTTTTGTAGGGTCTTGTGAGTAGCCCTTCTTCGAGCCAAGGATGCTAACCTCGGTACTCTAATCCCTTACATATATGATCAGCACTGTTCACTAGAACTTGGATATCATCAGCGTCTTTTATGAATTCATATGACAGTCCGAAAACCCAAAGTTTAAATAATCTTGGGTACGTATCAAGTACCTTTACACTATACATCAAGAGATCGTCAAGGGGTAATGACATTATAAGTAACACATTTCCCCACAAATTATATCCGTTTGGTCCAGGTAGTTTTTGTATTAATTTAAATCTTCTTAAGGAAGGCATTAACGCCTTTATCATGAACAAATCGCCCAGTACTGATTCATAAAAAAGTACTGATAAAATTAATAACGAAACCACAGCCAATGCCAAAATCATATTTAACTTTTAATTAAACGTTGATTAAAATAAATATAAAAATCAAAGGAAGTTAATTAAATTTGTTATATGAAACGCCACTTCATTAAAAAACAATTATTCTATCAAACTATTCCTTTTTATTCAACATGCTTTAATAAAACTTTATAAAAATATTTTGTAAATATTGAAGCACTTTGTCGGCTCTAAATTTAAGAAATTTTTAGTTGTTTGTAGAAATATTTTGTAGAAAAAAATATATTGATGAGCTTTTAGTAAAATATTTTCAACAATAATGAACTATGTGTATTTATAGAGTAGGTGTATAAAATATTTAAAACTTCACAGGGTTATAGTCAGTAGACAGTGTGGGAAAATAGTGTTGAGTAACCAATGAGGTTGATCCCATATGTAATTGTAGGCGTAGTTTAGCATCAAGGACTAATCTCATTGGCTCCCTTGCATTTTCTCACGCTGTCAACTGATTATAACCGCGTGTTATACTATAGTAATAATGATATCTGGAACATTGACATTTTGATAACCTGTTATTCTGATTCTTTGTTCCTAATCTTAACTAGAGAGCGTCGTTTGACAGTTCTTATAAAGATTTATTACAGAAAGCTTCCGTCTTTATTTTATTAACTAAAAAACTATACAACCTTTATAAAGATCGGGTACAGGATACCTCAGAACAATTCCTCTAATTAAGCATAATAACGCAGCAATAAAAGCGTTAGATAGATTTTATGTATGACTAACTATATTATATTTAACACAGGATATAAAATATTAATAATAACTGTTACTTAATATTAAAGTGACTTATGTCACTCATTATAAACTCCAACATCCCCACTTAATGAGTGATCACTATTAAACTTCTGAGTAGCTGTTTTGACTTTATCCTGTGGCAGAGCTTTAGTGAGCCAATCTGCTAACATTTCCTTAGTTGAGATGCTATTGACTTCAATATCTCCTAAAATAACTCGTTCTCTTACGAAGTGGTGCTTTATCGAGATATGCTTGCTCCTAGGTTTGTAGCCGAATTGTTTTGTTAGGTCTACAGCTCCTTTACTGTCGTAGTATATTAGTATGGTTTTGGGTGCTTCGTAGGTGAGTTCAGTCAGCAACCCTTTCAGCCATATTGCCTCTTGAGTTGCCATAAACAATGCCATATATTCGGCCTCAGTGGTGGATGCAGCTACTGTTTGTTGCTTTTTGAAGTTCCAAGTTATAGCTCCACCGCTGAGCACAAACACGTAACCCGTGGTTGACTTCATATCAGTCTTGTCCCCAGCCTAGTCAGAATCACAGTGGCAATATACTTCTTCTGTACTTGATTTATTGTACTGAAGTCCCCACTGGACTGTACGCTTTAAGTATCTGAATATTTTCTTGATTGTCTGCCAATGAAATTTCCTGGGATTTGATCAATCTGTTGTTGCATTTTCAACATTTGAGTTTTTAACTCTTGATTTTCATTACTGCTTATGTTGGGTGAATTCCCAGCCAAAGTTTTAGGGCCCATGACCTAATAGCGTTAATATTAAAGTGTCTTATGTCACTCATTATAAACTCCAACATCCTCACAATATCGGATTCGCTACCCTCGTACTCACTTCGCTAGTCCTTAGAATATGGAGATAACCAAATTTAAGTCGCAGTGCATCTTATACTTAAGAGGCACACATCTTAAGCTCACGGTGAAACGAATCCTTGCTCACGAGTAGTAATAACTTCCTCGGCTTCGCCTCGTAAGTTAACTAACTGGTTCCTTAGGCTTTAGCCTCAGAAACCAACTTGACTCATTTTTATCTCATAGTATTCCTTTTAATTATGTTTAATGTCCGCCATTTTTGGCGCCAATATAAAAATTGTTAAATATTTTGTGTATCTTACGTATATATCCCTTTTTACCCATCAAGAGCAGAACAAGAAACGATGTACAACTCGATATTATTCGCTTAAATTTGTTGTGGTTAAGCATTTTGAAAATATCAAAGCAGGGAGTCCGAAGCAGGGAGGATGAGCGTAGCGAATCTGATGTAATGAGAAAAAGTTCTGAGGTACCCCGCACCCGATTTTTAAAATAATATTATCACAAAGTAAATGATAAGAAAACTTTGATTATATGAAGAAGTAATAAAGTTTATAATAAATGAAAATCAGGCACACAAAGTTTAATTAAAGTCTTAAACGCACTTAAATGTTTTTAAAAAAGTTCGAAACCGGAACTAAACCAATGTAAAATTATAAGAAATCGGCTGATGAAGGTTTCCTAAAAGATTGTCATGCCTCCTGGCGGATTTTGTTGGCAGTACACGATTTAGGGATACTAGCGGGATAAACAAGCTTGCGCAGCCTAGAAACCCTAGTCTACTTTTGTATACTTAAGCAATTTATTTCATCAAACCTTTGGATTCTTATATTTATTCAACACTAAAATATTAAAAACAATATATCAAAACAGATAGAGCCAACAAATTAATTTACTTAAGCTTATTGCATCTCCTTAATTTGATCAATTTAAAAAAAGCAATAAAAATAAAATTAAAAATAAAACCAATTCACTTTAAATTAATTCTAGTCAACAAAATAATCTATTTGTGTCTTAACTCTTCAAGAACCATACATTGGAAATTAATATCAAGAAACAAGCTAACTTAAAGAAACAAATATTAAAATATTTATATCAGAAAACATCCATCAGGACTAGAATAAACCCACACCTCCATTCATCACCACTCATCATCATCACCACAATCTTCATAAATCATTAAAATATCTTATAAAATTAAAGATCTTCCTTTTCAGTTACGGAGACGATAAATTTGAAACAAACAACAACAACAACAAACGGGGTATACGAGCTCCATAACTTGTTCTATTTATAAAACTTGGGCTATCCTGTTTTACCCTTGTAAATTTAAACAAACTCGCACAATTATATTGTGTCAATTAAACAAACTATTTGCGGTACTTAACTCAACATTATTGTTTTAAAACACACGGTTAAATTCAGTTGACAGCGTGGGAGGGAGCCAATGAGGTTACTCCTAGATGTTAAAACGATGCCCACAATTTCATATCAAGCTAACCTCATTGGTTCCTCAACACTATTTTCCCACGCTGCCAACAAATTTTAACCGTGTGTTATATTATAAAGCGATGCTTTTTACTTTTTAGTATAACGTTTATAATTTGTGTAAAACATATATTTTGTCACATCCAATAGAGGTTGAAGTGATTCTGTAAACACTAGGTTTCTTTAAATCACTTAAAACGAGCGGCAAATTATTTCTTTTGTGTATACTAAAGTTGACTAAAAAGACAAACCTTTTTAGTTACCGTGTGCACATGGTTATATATTTGCATGTGGTAATTTTTTACCATAAAATATTAATTATTATTCCTAATGTAAAGATAATTAACCTAAAGTTTTGGAATTTATGCATAGTAATCGTAATTTTAAGTTATATTTATAGCAATAAACTTTCATTCGTATATTAATCAAAATATTTGAAAAAACAAGTGATGTACCTTTATTGCAGTTCCTCTTTTCTTTAACGAAATGATTGTAACATAATTTCACAGAATTTAACACAAAAGTTTTAAACTAGCACGTACATTATAATGTTCGGAAACACGACTAAAAAGAAGACTAAAAAGTAAAACTCACCTTAAGCCTTAAATTATCAGAGTTGCCAATCACACAGAACATAAAAAAATAAATTCTAGAAGGCTCATACGCAGTTATTTCAAATTTATCGATTTTTTAATTTTTTTTTTAAGTTTTGGACATTTTAAACTGAAATACCCATAGAGATATATTACTAGAGGGGCCCTATTGGTTGAATTTTGAAACATCGAAAAAGTAACCTGACCACATTCGATTATCATTATCATCAAATAAACAGAAAAAAAAACAGTAAATTATATAGTAGAATGTTTAAAATACATATCACAACACAAACAATCTGCGGGTAGCCCAAAACAATTGATTAATTATAACCTCAACTCCCTCTTGGAGGAGGTTTCAATGGGGTTACACAGAGCCCCTGAGAGCCCCACTAAAAATGTTTCAGGCCTCTCAATGTATTAAGATAGGCTATGCCCCCTCTAGTATATATCTCTATGGAAATACCAACCTATATTTTGAGCCTACTAACAGCTGATCACGCATATCTGAATTTTTAAAATGAGTTTTTACAAGGAGATATATATTACTAAAGGGGCCCTATTGGTTAAATTTTGAATCATCGAAAAAATAACCTGAACATCTTCGATTATCAATATAATCAAATAAACAGAAAACAATTCAGTGACTTATATTCTAGAACGTTGAAAATATAAATAAAAACATAAATAATGTGCAAGAAGCTGAAAACAACTGATTCATTATAACCTTAACTCACTTTTTAGAAGAGGTTTTAATGAGGTAACACAGAGCCCCTGAGAACCCCAAAACGATGTTTCAGGACTCGTAATGTATTGAGGTAGGCTATTCCCCCTCTAGTATATATCTGTATGTGTTTGTATAGGAGTTTCCCTACTTTATATTTGGTTTATATATTAGTTTAGTATGTATGGACGAGATTTTTGTTCCTAGACGTTTCTATGGGACACGATAACTTTCGAATGCTTTCTCAGGTTGAAACTAAACTTGGTACAAAAATCAACCATGTTAATGTCCAGAATCCTTTTGTTTATGAAATATGTGTGACGTCATTAACCCAAAAGAATGACCCCACAAACATCTAGAATTTTTAAAGAATAATTGAGCTTGTGGTTTGATTGGCATATACTTGCTGCTTGTACTGAAAGATCCATGGGTATTGTATTTTTAATTATAGTCCCTTATTTGAAAAACTTTACTTTTAAAATCAATTTAATTTCTTTATTACAGAATCAATACGATTTTCAAAAATTAATTAGTTTTCTATCCGTAGACCAAGGAATTTAGTTGAATTAACACTACTAAGCTAGTGTCGATCGAAGTGTCGGTTTTTAGCATTAATAATAAGCTGATTTGCTATTCATTTAGCTGATTCATTATTTCCTGCAGTTCTTTATAACTTTTGGCAATAATTATAACAATTGCACTGTCTGTGTAAAGAATAGTATTGAAGAACTTACATGTTAATTTTTAACATTGCAGGAAGGTTGTATATGAAGATCAAGATGGGAAGAGGCTCCAATATACACCTTGGTGTACTCCCTTATCTAAATTAAATATTTTGGAGTAAGTAATATCGACAAAAAGTTTAAAAGTCCTGTCTTAGGGTAAAAAATATTACCCTTAAAGGCAGGATATTTTTTTTATTGTATAATGATATGCATAAAAGCCAGGGACAAGTCAAAGAAGAAACCAATAGCCATCTGCTAAGAGCAACCAATAGACTCACAAAATTGTTGACTAGGCCCAATAGTTGTACATCTCCCTCTTCTAAAACCACATGTTATTATTTTAATTTGCTCTTGTATGACTTATCCTAATTTTTTTGGGATAAACGAAATGGAGGTAAACTAAAACATTGATTATTATTATAAAGATTGTGCTTATTCAAAAATCTAGTCATCTGAGGTGTATTAGAGTGCTTGGTATTTTTTGATCCTGGACGTTATGGGGCTTCCAATAACCAGAATACTATTGAAATCATATTTTTTTATTATAAATTTATTATTTTTTAAATTAATAGGTTCGAAAGTAGTGGTCATTTACCTAGGAGTATACGAAACTAAAAATTAATTTAGTTTGTCATCTACCATAACTATGACACATTCCTGTAAGCCATTTCCAGTTAGTAAAAAAAATTGATGACGTCATAAGTTAAGTTGATGGTGTCATACATTTTCCAAAAAGTACAGTGACCCCCTAAATCTTACCACATTTCAAGCCTTTAAGAGATAGCATGTGCAATACTCAAGGGTAGAACTCTTACATACACACACACACACACACACATATATACATATATATATATATTAACTTTTTTGAGACTTGCATTGTTTGGTATCAGGAGGCTACAAAACAAAATCAATTACCCTGATCAATTTCTTTCTCCATTCCTGTCTTCTCAGCAACCTCATAAGTTTAATTTAAATTTAAAATTATATAAATTTAAATATGAAAAAACAATTAATAAAAGACATTGTATCAAACAGTTGTTTATTTTAATTTCACAAAAATAGCATTCTTTTGGAGAACTCACTAAAAATAATAAAAAAAATATTACACATTATTATGTGTTTTATTAAATTATAACAATGAGAAAATTAGACATTTAAGATATCAAATAAATTTAATAGAAATTTAAAATAAAGTTGCCTTAAGAGGTACATTATTTAATGTTGAACAATACTCGAGTCTTACTCGACTGCTCTGTGAGATAGACACTGTCATATCTGCCTATGTATTTTTATATCAACGAACTAAGACAAGCTAAGTTACAACTAGCCTCCTGGTCCCCTTCAGATTGGTCTATGGGAAAGAAACTATCGTGTCTGTGTATTTTTATATCAATGAACTAAGGCAAGCTAAGGTAAAACTAGCTTATTAGTCTCCTAAGGTATTTTAGTCCCCAAAAGATATAAGATAGAGTGCAGCCCTATAATCTTTATTGCTATTAAGGTAGAAAGTTAGGTTACAACTAGTCCTTTTAATATTGTTCAGACAACCTAATGGAGATTTTTTTTTATTATAATTCAGACAATAAATAGACATTGCCATCTCTACAAATTAACATATTTAGCAAAGAAGGTTTGAGTCTTTCGGTGGTGACCACATCATGTAGGTGAAGAATGTCAATGTAGATCAGTTCAGTTTAGTAGAGCATTGTGTTTTCTTCCATAATGTCTTATATCCCTAACGCCTCCCACACTGGAAGTGGGATTTCAGATTCTTAATCTATATTGATGCGGTCACCACCAGAAGACCTAAATCTTTATGACAATAACCGCGGAAGCCTATGCAGTTTATTATGTTTAGCTAAACCAGACAACTTTATTTTTAACAAACTTGTTTAAATCAATATAAAACTTAGGACAATAATCTGAAACAATATTAAGTTAGAGTAAGGATCTTGCATCAAAAACTAGTCACACTTTACTTTAACTTTCAGGCTTACTTTAACTCATTATTGTATAATATTGATCTAAGGGTGTTAATGGTCAATTAAATAAAAATAAATTAATTAATAAATTCTAAAAAAATGTAAGTCAGTTCAACTATTTATTAAATAAAAAAACCATAAATATATTTATAAAAAAAAGAAAAATAGTTGTAAGTCATTTTAATTAATAAAAGTTATTCTTAAATATAATTTAATTACTAAATTCCATAAGAAGACATTAATTTTTAGTATAAAAATGGCACAAATGACAGTAAAGGCCTGAGTTGGGTTAATAAGGCACTACGAGTCTAACAACATTCAAACTCTAAGGCATCTCAAATATTATGAGGAAAAGCAATACTATAATATAATATAAAACAATACTTAAACTACCTAAGTGGGACAAGGTTTTCTTATTTGCATTTTCATACAAATTCACTTATTTAGCTAATAAATAGAGGGGAGAAACAGGCATGAAACCAAAAACAGGTGATCATTATACATGTAATAAATAATAATTAAACAAATAAAATAGAGAATAAACTACATCCAATATTATCACCTCTTGTTGATGACATGACTATTTTTTCTGCGTCAAATAAATCAGAAGCATTTAATAAAAGTAAATAACTTTTTAAAAAGTGATTGTTCATTTGATTGTTTAAAATTCTAGAGTAAACATATTTATCATATTTTCTTTTGCTCTAAACAAAAGCTAGCAAAGTTAAGTTATAAGCCAAAACAAATTAGTTGGTAGTGGCTAGTGTTACTGAGAGTATCTGGGAACGCCCCTAGACCTCCATAGTGTCAAGGGTCAGTAATAATTAATGACACTTTAACCAAATCAAACATGGAGGTGGTAATCTCACTTTAGAAGCAAATAAGGTTAAATTAAATTTTAAAACATAAAAAACCACTAGCGTTAACAATCATTTGCTTCTACACTGACTATTTAATACATAAATACATTTAGCTTTTTATAATCTGTTGCATCTACAATCAATTTTAGTATTAGGCACTTTCACAAAATAAGAATTATAAATTCTTATTAATTAAACAAACATAAAAATAAATAATTATAAAATTAATTTTTAAAACTCATAAAAATAAATAATTATAAAATCTAACACAAATATAAAACAACATGAACAATTGTAAAATTAATTAAAAATCTAATACAAATTAATAATTATAAAATTAATTAAAAATCTCATAAACATAAATAATCATAAAATTTATTAAAATCTAAAATTATTCAAAAAATACAATAAAATGTTCAGACAGTTTAAAGTAAGGCAGGGGATTTGTTTCAATTAAAGCATTAGACGTTTAAAAAAGGAAGTACCACCAAAAAATGTTGATTATATTTTTTAGTGTTTGTGGCATATTTTTTTTATAATTTTTGTGTCATATATATATATATTATATATATATATATATTATATATATATATATATATATATATATATATATATATATGTGTGTGTGTGTGTGTGTGTGTGTGTGTGTGTGTGTGTGTGTGTGTGTGTGTGTGTGTGTGTGTTGTGTGTGTGTGTGTGTGTGAGTGAGTGAGTGTGTGTGTGTGAGTGTATTTTAATATTTTGAGAAAAATGTAGTATAACTATTTTTAATTAAAAATTACAAAATAAAAATATATTTAAAATTATTAGTTTAAAAAGGAATCTTAATACTACATATAAATATGTAACTTAGATTTAAAAAAAATATAGCTAATAACTAAAATTATTAAAAATAAATACATTTTTGGTTAACAACACATAATAAAAAAATTAAAGTTTTATTACCCTAAGTACAAATACATAGATGGGAACAACTTGGAAAATGATTTGTGGGAAAAATTTAAAGTTGATCATTCAATCTTAGAAAAGACAAAAAAGTCAATTTATCAATTAAATGACAACTATTTTCTCCCGATGATTCAAAAATCAGATAAGTTATTATTGGAAATTGTGTTAGTTTCCATGATTGCAATTTAATTGATGATGGCGCACTAATGAGACTGAAGTGATTTTTAATGTTTCATTATTAAATTAAAAAGATAATTTATAGGAATAATTCCTAAAACTTAGTTACAGTAGGTAAGGAAAACCAATCTGATGAGAACTCTACAAAAGGGGTTTAAGCAAAAATATAAGAGTAATGATGTGTCACTTAATTGTTATGATTTTGTCTTGTCATATTTATAAGTTATTATATTTATCAAACTACTTAAAGTTGTTCTTAATATCTACGTTAAGACTTTTCAAATGGCGACGAGGAACAAGGTGAGCAGTCTACGCGCACATTTACAAGCTGTGAGTAAACAAATTTTACGAACTTATAAATTTTTAAACAATGCAGAAGTATTGACATTAGAGAAATGTATAGTACGGGGGGCCTATATAGAACAGTTGTGGGAAAAAATTGTGAACATTCAAAACGAACTGAGGGTCCTAATAAGTGAGATAGATGATGAAGATGAGCAAAGATTAATAGAGATAGAAGTTATTTATTTTAAAACGAAAGAATTAATTTTAAAATGTCAAAATCAAAATAAAAACAACAATTATAATGAAAAAAAGTCAAACTTAAACATTACGTTTGCACCCTATCAGGAAGATGAGACAATTACGAATTTTATAAATAGATTAGAGAGTTTTATTAAACTCAAGGGTCAAACCGGGGAAGATGTTAAACGATTGACACTGTTAAACGCCTTAACACCCAAACTCCATCAAAAGATTTTTGACCTTTGCGCACCTGATGATCCTAGAGAGAAAACGTTTAAAGAACTTGTAGATATTTTGAAAGAAAATTTAGATCCTAAACCCAGCATTTGGGCACAAAGGCATGCGTTAGTTTCACGAGTTCAGGCAATAGGTGAATCTGTAAATAATTACGCAACCCATATAAAAAAAGCTGCAGCCGAGTGTAAATTAAGCTGCGCTTGCAAAAAGTCAGTGGTTGATTTAATTTTGACTTTACAATTTATACGAGGTATAAGAAATACAGAAATACGAACTAACCTTTTACAATTAACGGATGAAATAAGTTTTAAAGAGGTTGTTAGCATGGCAAATGTTATAGATGTAGCAAATAAAGAATGTGGACGGCTAGAAGACGAATATAAGAAGCGGGAAACAGTAGAAAACAATCGGAAAAAGTCTTTAAACCCGGATCAAGTGCAATCAAGACAAGGTCAAGAAACTAAAAATATGTCAAATATAAAAGAAATGTTCGATAAGTTGCAAGGAAAATGCTTTCGATGCTCGAGTAGTAAACATAGAGCAAACACATGTCCCCACAAACAAGATACATGCCAGTTTTGCTTGAAAATAGGACATGTGCAACAAGCATGCTGTATGAAAAAATTAAGAGATGCACAAAGTGCACACAAAAATAAAGTGACCGAGAATGAGGAAGGCGGGCCAAATGAAATAAACACCATTTCAAGCAGAGTATCGGATAGGTTTTTACTTGATATTTACATAGAAGGAAAACCGCTAATTATGGAATTAGACACGGGGGCGGCACTAAGCACTATTTCTATTAACGACTGGACTAAATTAAACACGAAAAACAAATTACACCCAACAAAAGTGGAACTTAGGACATATACCGGAGAAAAAATAATACCAAAAGGAGTAGCTTTCGTAAACTGGAGGTATAAAAAACTATATGTAATTGATGGGAATGTCGACCCGATATTTGGAAGAGAATGGATTAGAGAGGTGAAATTAGATTGGGGAGAAATTAAAACAGTTGGAACCGAATTAAATTCATCTAATCTAGACAATCTGTTAACAAAGTACGAAGAAATTTTTAAAAAGAAAATAGGACAGATACCGAACATAAAAGGACAGTACTATTTAAAAGAAGGAGCGAAACCAGTGTATTTTAAACCGAGACCGGTACCTTATGCAATGAAAACAAAAATAGAGGCAGAATTGGATAGACTTGAAATCGAAGGAATTATTACAAAAGTAAATTTTTCTGAATGGGGAACGCCCGTTGTACCAGTTCTCAAACCAAATGGCTCTCTTAGACTATGTGCAGACTACAAGGTAACAGTAAACAAAATGATCAAGGACGAGCCATATCCAATACCAAAAATAGAAGACATATATGCCTCAATGCACGGCTCTAAATATTTTTGCACCCTCGACATTAGTAATGCTTACCTACATATGGTAATGACTGAAGAGAGTGCCATGATGCAAACTTTAAGTACCCATAGAGGGATGTATAAGGTAAATAGGTTGATGTTCGGTGTAAAAACAGCGCCACAGTTGTGGAACAGATTCATGGACAGGTTATTACAAGGAATAAAGGGAGTAAGTTTCTTTTTTGACGACATTATTGTCCACGGAGCGACAAAAGAACAAGTAATCCAAAGGTTAGAAATGGTTTTTCACCAGTTAAGAGCGTTTGACCTAAAATTAAATAAAGATAAGTGTAATTTCTTTCAAAAATCAATTAAATACTTAGGCCATATTATAGACGAGACAGGTATACGGACATCGCCGGACAAAGTGAAAGGAATCATTGATTCTAAGAGACCAGAAAACATTAATGAATTAAGGATATTTCTAGGATTAGCAAATTATTACAATAGATTTATACCAGATTTAGCAACGATTTTGCATCCTTTGAACAAACTATTACAAAAAAACAACAAATTTTTATGGACTGAGAGAACAGAAGAAAGTTTCAAAAGAGTAAAGAAAGAAATTACTAGCAAGAGAGTGTTAGCTCACTATGATCCAAATAAAATATTAGTTTTGGCTACGGATGCCTCACCGGTAGGTCTTGGAGCTGTACTATCAATAAGAAATGATAAAGGAGAGGAAAAACCGGTAGCATTCGCCTCAAGATCGCTCACTAAAAGTGAAATTAAGTATAGTCAGATAGACAAGGAAGCATTAGGGATATATTGGGGACTTAAGAAATTCTTTACGTACTGCTATGGACGAAAATTCATAATACAGACAGATCACAAGCCTCTTATAGCTATATTTGGACCACATACAGCTTTGCCGCCTCTGTCAGCAACCAGATTAATGCATTACGCGTTATTTTTATCGGGGTTTGATTATGACATTGAGTATAAAAAATCTTCAGACCATAAACATGCTGATTTTTTATCCAGATTCCCGGTAGATAAACCAAGAAAGGAAAATACAAAAGACGAGGCGGAACAATTTCAGATAAGACAATTAGACACTCTACCAGTTACAGCAGTTAGAATCAAAGAAGAGACGGTAAAAGAAGATAGATTAAGAAAGGTAAAGAATGCATTAGAACAAGGAGAAAGTTTGCAAGGACTTGGACTTACTGATGGCGAGATCACTTTGCAAGACGGATGCCTTTTGAGAGGAAGCAGAGTGGTGATCCCAGAGACTCTTCAAAACATTGTTGTGAAAGAACTTCATTTAGCCCACATTGGCATGGTAAAAATGAAACAGTTAGCCAGAAGATTTTGTTATTGGAAAGGAATAGACAGAGATATCGAGAACCTAGTAAAATCTTGTAGACAATGCTGTGAAAAGAAAAACAATCCTACTCAAGAAGATAACCACCCGTGGCTACCACCATCAGGACCTTGGCAAAGAATTCATGTAGATTTTGCTGGACCAGATGATGGCAAGTATTATTTTATTATAGTGGATGCAGGAACAAAGTGGATAGAGGTTTTCCCTACTAAAGTAACCACCTCACAGTGGTGCATTACTAAATTGAGGCAGCTATTTAGCACATTTGGATTACCCTATTTATTAATTTCGGATAACGGCCCACAATTTACATCAAAACTTTTTAAAGAATTTCTTCAGGATAACGGTATTACTCAACGTACAATAGCACCTTATCATCCAAAATCTAACGGTCTAGCAGAAAGAGCAGTGCAGACAGTAAAAAAATTGTTGAAAACTATGGAAACAGGAACGGTTGATGAAAAACTAACAACAATGCTAATGCAATTAAGGAATGCACCTTCAGCCGCCACAAGTGAATCTCCATTTAAACGAATGTTTGGGAGAGAAATGCGAACAAAATTAAATTTAATGAAACCCGAGCAAATTATAGCTGATAGAAAGGAAAAGCAAGAAATGCAGGGACGTAAATTTAGAGTAGGCGACAGAGTGCAGATCAGAGAGTATGGAAAGAGAAAGAAATGGTCATATGGAGTAGTGATAGAGAGAATAGGAACAGTAATGTACAAGATTCAGAAGGAGCATGGGGAGTTGTGCAAGAAGCACGTTGATCAAATGAGACCAACCATGCTTGGGGGGGAGATCTGATGTGTCACTTAATTGTTATGATTTTGTCTTGTCATATTTATAAGTTATTATATTTATCAAACTACTTAAAGTTGTTCTTAATATCTACGTTAAGACTTTTCAAGTAAAAGCGATCTAATATTTGTATTATCAGTAATACCAACCTTTTAATTTATGTAAGATCAGTACTTCTTTTATTTTCGCTCTCATATCCTTAAATTACCTCCATTAATCTAGTTTTTCTTAATTAACTTAAAAGTTAAAAATTAGTATCAGGATGCCATACCGGATCGATCCCTCCCTCCTCCCCCATTTTCTTATGAAAAATGTCTAATAATAGAAAAATTAGGCCCCTATAATAATGTTTATAATATGTTATAATAATGTTTCAGTCTGATTAAAACAATTTTTTTATTGTTACTGATTATTATACTTCAAATTTTCACCACAAATCATTTAACAAAGTTAGTAGGAATCCAGGCTCCTTTATGGTGATTGAAACCTATAAATAGCAATCAAATTGTATCATTTGATTGCTCTCACACATTTATATTGTGTCAGCAATCACGTTCTTCACACAAACTTTGCTACTTGTCTACTACTCACAACATCACTGCTGTGTTTTACTAAAATTCAAAACAATCCTAGGGTCGCCAATATTATGGGACCATAGAATGAATCAGCAAATAAAATAGTAAGAACCTGTTTATTTATTTCATAATTTCAAAAAGAACAAGAAGCCTTGGAACCTAAAAACAAATTGAAATTTAAGAGACCATCTTATTTATTAAAACATTTGTTTATATCTATATTAATACAGTTTTTATCAAATAAATTAAGTAAAAAAATGTTAGTCTTTAGTTAAATAAATGTTAAAACTAAATGAATAGCTCTTTTACATTGTCAAAAAAAATATGACACATAGAATGTTGAATGCTATCATTAAAACCTTCATAAAAGTTAATGATATTATTATTTATTTTATTCAGGTTTTAAGATTTGATGACTAAGCAATTAAAAATTAATAAATAGTGTGCTCTGAAATACTTAAGAAAAAACTTAACTAGAGGTATCAGGGTTTACTCAAAAAGAGTGCTATTTTACATCAATACACGAGTTTGAGGGGCACTTATTATACAAGTCAAAATACATTATAAATCAGGTTAATTCAGAACACACTATCTGTATTATACAGAGAACACAATCAAAATTATATACAAACATGTCAAAGTGTGTAAACATTATTTTTACAAAACAGTAAGTTTATAATTATTTTTACTATTATAATTAAGTTTATATAACTTAAGTTTATTAACTTAAGTTATTATTAAGTAATAATAATGAAAGATAAATTCAAACCCAAAAACATGTTCTCAATGAATTAGCTAGAACGTTTTAAACAGATATTCGAACATTGTTTTAGTCTGTACATTTAGTTAGTGTTAAACTCAGACGATGACTAAGCTTAATTTTAGTCAAAAGATTAGTTAGTTTTAAGAAATAAATGACTTATTAGTAACTATACTGTTTTATTCAACTGTTATGTCTAAAAAATATAATTTTTGTCACAAAACATAATCAGTATGACATTTTAAAATGACAATTTTTAAATTATCCTGGTGTTTGCCAATAATAGCAATTTTCCTTTCAAGATAAACAAACAGAAAATTACTCTCTTTGTCACGAATAAATGATTAAATAAAAATGTTTAATATTATTATTATTTGTATTAGTCTCCAATATCTAAATTTGATTTCTATATTGAACACTTGAGTGTCTAATAAAGAAATCAAAAATAATTAACTTACTTTGGTTTTTAATGATTACAACTTTAATGATAATTAATTAATGGCTAAAATAATCCAGCGAACCCATTTTATCTTAAAATTGTAATAAATAAAATAGAGGCATTCTCAAAATGGTTGAATTAAAAAAGTAAGGTGGGAGTAGGAGGGGGAGGAGACTGGGTGAGTTGTGCAGTGTCATTGGGATGAGAGTTGTTTGCTTATCCAAGGCTGGTTATTTATAAGGGATTAAAGTACTTTTAAGTACTTCCCTTGGTCGCCAGAATTATCTTTGAGTCCATCCCTGAAAGAAAATATTATTTACTATTATTATACATCTAGAAAGACATCTATAGACATCTACAAAGATATAATGTGTTTGGGGTCAGGAAAGTTAATGTTTAAAAACCAAACACACTCATCAAGAAAGTTTATGGAATAAATATTCTGTCTCACTCTCTCCCAGCTTCGACAAAGCACACTCTTTCTCTCTCTTTACCCTTGATTTTACGACCTTGATATAGATAACTCAGTATATCTCAACAGAAACCAGAAAAATTTTCATCAAATTTTAACAGCAAATTAAGATAAGATATTGTGATGATCTGCCATATTTAGTTTTTAATGGTAGTTGTGTATATCCTCTCGCTCTCCTGGAATGAGTCGAGTTAATTGTAAGTACTCTTATTATGCTCTTAATAATAAAGCACTGTATAAATGTACAGCAGTTTATACCAAACCTTAAAACCTCATCGCTATACATATCCAAAAATCAAAAATAACAATTGCAGATTAAGTATTTTATAGATATATTAACTATCAGAAAAAGGACCCTGTACCTTGAGCAGTTACTAGCCGTAAGAGGGGAGTTAGACATTATCTATGTAAGATAATTAGAATTTAATTTGATAATAAATAATAAAACAAAACAAACAAATAAAAAAATATATAAATAGATGTGTGTGTGTATGTATATGTATATATATGTACGAGTGTATGTGTGTATATGTATATTAGGGTGGCCCTTAGCTATAGGGGTGAAAAAAAATGTTAGAAATGTTGTGCTCCCAACCCCTAATTTTGTTCGAATACATGGAAAAAAAAATCCATAAAAATTTTAGCCCGATCGGAGGTGATTAACAGGTGCCGCCGGGCCTTTGAAGTTTTACAGGTGTCAAAATTCGTCAAAATTGTGATTTTCGTGACAAATTTTTTCTGTGATTTTTTACATTATTTTCTAAGTAAAAACAATACTTAATCCACTAATTAGACACTATGAACTTATCATTATGACCTGAAATCATCTTAGTTTGTACTTAATCTGACATTTAATGGTGGACATATATATTTTTTCTGAAAATTTTTTAAAAAAATTTTTTTCTCTACACTGCAAAGTATAACTCATAATATGTTTTTTGTTATCAATTCATTGGCATATTATGTTCTTGTATACTGTTTTCTATAATTTAAGACCAATAATTGGTTATTTATACCAAAATTAGCAGATCTAATGTGAAACATACAAAACACTGTCATCCTATCTCGCAGTAGGTGAAAGCTAAGTAATGAGTATAATAGTTCAATTCAGTTTCAAGAAATTTTCAATTTTTTTTGGTTTAAATTTATTTTCAAACAAGCCATTATTGTGACATTTGAAACTTTGTGTGTTACCCCCCTTTGCTTGATCCCCCCCCCCTCTTCCCTTACCAAATTTATTAACCTTTAACAAATGGTTAATATTTTTTTTAGTACAGCTTTGCAAATTTTTAAATCTATAGCCTCGTTATTGACTAATGATTGAATAAAGTGCAAGTCAGACATTGGGGCCTTACTCGCACTTGTGTCACCATACCACGCTCTTAAATACACTCTAATAAGAAAAATGTTAAATTCTCTCATCGAAGATTTTTCTTTGGTAGACAACTTGAACTCACTTCTAAATAAATAAAATTTAAACAATAGATCGCCTTCGACTTCCATCTTGTATGGCTAATAGCACCTGGCTTTCTAAATGACACTCCTCGAGGCGGGGTCTCTCCTAGAAAAATCACTGCTAGCTCCATTAGCTCCCTGTAATCTTCTCTTAATTGTTTTTCTTTTAAACTTTTTACGAAGAAGTCAAGCATATCTCTTCTTAAACTTTTAGAACATTCTCCTTCAATACCAGAAGACTATTTTTTTGGGTCTATCTGACCCCATGAGTTTCTGAACCTAGAAAACAGTGGAACATCTGGCCCAAAAGTCGGTCCCACCAATTCAATGAATACACCCTTTAACACCACTTCAAATAGTGCCTACAAGGCAGGTAGAAAATCCTTTTCTAAGAGGTTCTCAATATTTCTGCAAGCTCCATTGTTCCTACCGGTGTTCGATGCCGTGGTGTCAAAACACATCGCTTGGACTGAATCAAGAAGTCCTCATTCTTCAAGACATTTATAGACTAATGCGGCTTATTCTGCTCCAGTGGTCACTGGAGCAGAATTGATAGGAGCTCCAAGCATACCACAGGCTTGTGGTATGCTCGGAGCTCCTATCAACTTGTATTTTACGCCATATGAAATAAGAACTGCCAACCTCTCTATCTTATTGTCTTTTGTAATATTAGGATGAAGCTTCCCATCCCAATGCACAACAGCACACTGATTTCTATCACTATACTAAAGGTTTAACCAACTGGGATCGTTACTTAACTGGGATCGGCTTCTGCTAATTATCAAGTCCTTTGCATCATGGCCTAACGCTTCTGCTGTGGTAACTAATACATGAACAGCATCTCTGTCCCTAACTTTGCACCTATCTAACGTTGGTGCTAGGCGATCATTAAAAAAATCAACAGTTCCTCTAAAACCCAACAACGAAGGAAAAATTGCATCAGAGACAAGCTCATCTGAAACTCCCTCACTGTTTTCTGTGCTACTACTGCTTCTGGTGCTTGGTAGCAATTCCGCAAACAAACTAGATCGATCAATATCCTCCAAGCATCGAGTTCTTCAACGGACCTCTTCCTCCTTCCGCTCTGCTGTTCTCTATTCTGCCCTGTATAAATTAATGTCAAATCCCAGCATAACACCAGGTCGCCCCTTCATTCTTTGCATCCGCAAAAACTCTATGTCCTCCTGGATTTTAATTTGATTTTCGGCGTCACTATGGGCAATATCAAATAAATCATCCAGCCTGTCTGTAAAAGCAAAACAACTACTGATAGCAAACTCAGTCGTTTTAGAAGAATTTTTCTGAAGACAACAACAATGGTTAGAACGAAGAACTCTTTCACTTGTCATTTTATAACTTAAACAAACGACTTAAACCAAACACTTAAATTAAAAAAGAAATTAAAATATTTCATGGTAACAGTTTGTTGGTTGATCTAAGACTGGACCTTTTTTTAAGTAAGTCAAAGGGATTAAAATGATTCATTCATAGTACCCCTGCTTAGATCACTTCCATCTTGCATGGTATTTTCCTTGACTCATCTTTAATCCTTAAGTGGACACTAGGTTTATTTTACCTGAAAGTATTTTGGTAAACAAGTTTGTGTCAATTACTAATAACTCTATTCAAAGTTATAACCTATCTTGCCTTTTTTATTCTATTCATTTTTTGTGAAAATTGTATAAATTTTATATTTCATAATAGGAAAGGGGGAAGGTCAAGCAAAGAGTGGGGGGGGGGTAACACACAAAGTTTCAAATGTCACAATAATGGCTTGTTTGAAAATAAATTTAAACCAAAAAAAATTGAAAATTCTTGAAACTGAATTGAACTATTATACTCATTACTTAGCTTTCACCTACTGCGAGATAGGATGACAGTGTTTTGTATGTTTCACATTAATCTGCTAATTTTGGTATAAATAACCAATTATTGGTCTTAAATTATAGAAAACAGTATACAAGAACATAAATGCCAATGAATTGATAACAAAAAAACATATTATATGACTTATACTTTGCAGTGTAGAGAAAAAAAAATGTTTTTAAAAAATTTTTCAGAAAAAATATATATGTCCACCATTAAATGTCAGATTAAGTACAAACTAAGATGATTTCAGGTCATAATGATAAGTTCATAGTGTCTAATTAGTGGATTAAGTATTGTTTTACTTAGAAATAATGTAAAAAATCACAGAAAAAAATTTGTCACGAAAATCACAATTTTGACGAATTTGACACCTGTAAAACTTCAAAGGCCCGGCGGCACCTGTTAATCACCTCCGATCGGGCTAAAATTTTTATGGAATTTTTTTTTTCATGTATTCGAACAAAATTAGGGGTTGGGAGCAAAGAAAAATGAAAGTTCATTTTTAAGGGCCACCCTAATGTATATATATGAATATGTATGTATATGTATAGGCGTGTGTATGTGTATGTATATATATGTATGTATGTGTGTGTATATATGTGTATATATGTGTGCGTGTATAAGTATGTCTGTATGTGTGTGTGTGTATGTATATGTTTATGTACCAATAAATAATACAAAAATACAAATAAATAAATTTATTATAAAAACCATTCAATTATATTAAATTTTTACTAACATAGGTTAAGTTCTAGAAATTATTAACATAGATTAAGATTATGTCTAGATTAAGAAGTTACTAGTGCTATATCTATATATAGAGTTAAGGAACTCCCTCTCTGCAGCGCAAAGCGCAAGCTTTATAGCAGAGAGGTAGCCTTGTTTTTTTTTTTTTTGTTTTTTTAATGTACGTCATGTAAATATTTAAATTAATTATTTTAATAAAGGCATTTAAAAAAAAAAACATATTACTATACATACATGGCGGAGCATCACAATATATTTTCAAACTAATCTATAACTCAGGTTTTCTTTGAGCAAACATAAAAGATAAAAAACAAAATTTTTGAAATATTTATAAGTTCTTCTGGCGTGTAGAATAAAATGAAGCACATCAATTATAAATAAAGACATAAACAGTTTAAAAGATCAATTTAAAGCCAAACAGAGAAGCTAACATTTGAAAGAGTTAGATCTAGTATCAGGAAAGATGCTTATATTACTAGAGGGAGGGTATAACAGTTCTTATCATGGACTGGTACCACAACAGTACATTACTGACTTTATTTCTTTATGCTTTATATTAATTATGATTTCACATTAATATTACATTTATTTTTCCTTGCATACTGTTTTAATTACTATTTTAATTTTACATTAAATACTATTTTGCCATGAATTTAGTAAAATGAATTCGAAATAAGTTTTAATTATTTTCTATGACATATATTCTTTAATTATCTGTGTTGTACATAATGATTTAATGTAACAGAAAATACCTGCCATTTGTAGGGAGCATTTTAATTTGAACCCCGATAAGGGTTGTAGAAGGATAGGGTGTCTCTAGTCTCTGTAGAGTTGAGGCGAGTACAGTTATACCTAATAGAAATAGCCACACTACCATACCCCTTATCACTTTGCTATATTACCCGATTCCTTCCTCAGCTTGATAACTCTCTTTAGGTCTCAGTATTAAGAACTTCCCCCCTCACTTTAACTCCTTGAAAGAATCCAAAGAGTTAAAAGATCTTTTAACTTCATAAAAGTAGAACAGAAAATATTCAAACTAATAAAACAGCAATTTATACAGACCTTGCTCATGGAGATTTAATAAGTGATGACATGCACTTAGTCTTATTTACCAGCATATGTTGGATTTTTGAATGTAGATGTTGCTTGCTTGTACAGAGGATTCTCGTCCTAAAAAATAAATAATTATTTTATCAAGTAAGTTAAGACAAACTTGAAGAAAAGAAATACTAAACCAGGCATGGCACAAAACTTCAACGCTTATTTCATTTAAATATTATTCGCTATAGGACAATTTAACTTTAAATAATGAAAAACATTGAATAATAATAATAATAATAATGGTTCTCGCTGTTACAATCCAGTACAATTGTCTAGCGACGTCAAATATTAAGACTAAAATAACTAAATCCTATCCTCCAGGAACTTGTCTATTGAGTAATAGGCTTTTTGAGTCAATAGCCTATGAAAAATGAATAATTTCCCAGCCCCGAGTGAGTAGATAAACTGACTTTAAGCAACAACAGAGCACTCCTATTTTGATCAGTTCTTGGTCTTCCTGTAATAATAAGATTAAGCTGAAAGAAAGCAATACTCACAGCATTCCACTTAGCCATGGCTTTTTCCTTTTCAAACTTGGCAAATTCCCTCCTGTCCTGTATGGTGGTGAAAACCTTCCACAGGACAAGCAGTGCTATTCCTATCAGCACTATAGCTGCTATTAATCCAATAACAATACCTAAGACAACAGAAAGACAAATGCTTAGCATCGATGTCCCTGGCAATGTTCAATGCTGGCAACAGAAATAGTAAATATCTCCAGACGATGTATAATGTGAAGTTTATTGACTAGTTATTAGGGAGTAAAGAAGCACTCTTCACTCCCAAGGAAGAAAAAGTTACTTTTTCACTCCCTAGAGAGTAAAAAGTTATTTTTTAGCACGTAAAGTTATTTTTTTCACATGAAGTGTTAAATAAGTGTTAATTATATCCATTTTTTTGGGGAGTGGTATCCCCAAAATTTATAAAAGGAACAGGTCAATTTTTGTAACACTTTACAGGGGTGGCACCCCCAAAATTTAAAGGGGACCCATCCAAAAAAATGGTTTAATTGGCTCAAAATCCGTGCAAGTAATAAAAAAAGTTTGAAGTAGTAAAAGTATAAGTATCCGAATAATTTTGGCTCAATTTTAACCTTCTCCAAAAGTGCATTTAGCTTTTTGCACATTGTTTGTTAACATCCTATATACTGAAGGTCCTTGAGTTACTGAAAGTTTGTTCAGTTTACTTGATTATATTTTAATAATCAAAAGTGTTCAGGTTATTTTTTCAATGTTTTAAAATTCAACCCAATGTCCCTCTCTAGTAATAATATCTCCACACAGAGAGTATAGAGAGGATTTTTCCATTTCAAATTTACAGTGGAAACCAAAAGTCATTCAAATCATTAAATGTTCAACTAACAGACATAAAGTAATAAAACCTATGGGATAAAAAAAATTATTTAATTATAGAGCTGACTGATCTTAAGACAACTAGATTCTACATTCTGAGCATAGCTAACAAATTATCAAAAATAACTGTATGTCTAACAACAGCAAAGTATACACTCCTGGCTTGAAAGGAACCTCCAGTGTCCTTTTTCACTATGTATCTATTTATTTCTTTCACTCTAAGCTTATTCCTTATCAAAATGTACACACTATTAAATCTAGTCTGATGTCCTTATAAGTCCTTGGTAGTTAATTATTACTCATAGGGTTGGTTATTTCCCCTTAGAAGAACCTAGTGTTCAAATTTTATCCAACAGAGCAGATTAGTGAGTCAGTTTTTCCTTATCAGAAAGTACATATCATCCTATGCCAACTTGGCTCTAGCTACGCTGTAGCTTACCAAAGATGAAGACTTCGGAAGGGCACTGCCTGTCCTTCTGAGCTCTGACTATAAGCCTGCCTGTCTCGTCATACCCGTAGACAAATGCATATTTACAATCCTCTTCATCACTGAAGGCACACAGGTTCTCGTCTTTCTCCTCATCAACTATAGTCATAAATAAATCTTTATTAACACAAACTACAAAACATTCCACAGAAGTAACATCCTCATGTGTAATTATACAATAAAAATACAAAATCCTACAAATACTCAAATTTACAGTCAAGGATAGAATAAGTAAATAAGAGTAGATGAGAGTAGTCATTTGGCATAAGAAATTGAGTACAAAGGATTTTAGTCATACATTTTTAACTATTCCTTTGGATTTCATTTAACATCCAATTTAAGACTTTAATATTTTAAAGTTTAAAATATATGTTTATAGTTTATATAGTATGTGTAAATAAAATATTTATGAAAAAAGGAAATAATACAAAGTCCTGCTACAGGTATTAACATTTTCTACCTACTCACAACAGGAAAATTAATCATTGCTTGACTAATTTTAGGCAGGAAATTGCTATTTTGTTAACCTTTCACTACAATTTTAAAAAAGGAAGGTAAAATTATAAAAAATCAATAATAATGGAATAAACAATTAAAGATATTGGATTAATAATATGTGTTGTGATTTAAAATTATTTGTCTAAATAAAAGTTAGTAGATAAAATATTGAATGCAACAAGGCAGGAAAAGAAACATTACTAACACATAACATTTTTATCTGCCTTTTTATTTTCAATCAAATAATAAATTACTTGCTTGGGCTGGGGGGCTAGTATAACTAGTCATTAAAATTGAGTTATCATTTCTTGTTACATAAGTAACTAATTTACAATAAATCAGATCACTTTAACCCAACAAGAGGACATCAATAGTGTCTAACTGATAAGTAAGGAAATAAAAGTTGAAAAACTAAGACGAAAATTCAATAAAAGTAAAATTATAAAAGTTAAAACAATAAGGCACAAAAACTAATGTTTAGTAAGGTACTGATGATGACCTCTTCTTTTGCCAAAAATGCCCTGCTTAGAAACATTTACAGGGCAGTAGAAAAACATTGTGACAGTGCTATGGGCAGTACACTCTGAGACACACATTCTTCCAGAGTTTATTGCATCTAGTCAACATCACAATGTGCCGCATTCTAATGATGTTTACAAAAGTGAGAAGACATGTCAATGCAGCCTCCATTGAAAAATATATAATGTTATAATATCTGATTCTCTCCTGAATGGCTGTAATAAATCTAAATATGAAGTCTTAAAGCCTCGTATGCAAGAGTCTATTACTAAGACCCCTACCCATATTCTGAAGTAAACATACATATATTAGAAGGAAGTATATTTAAAAAATCATACATTGTACAAAAATTGTAGTATGTATTTGACATTTTTTGGAGGAAATACACAATTTTATTTATTATTATTATATACCCTCAGCGACGGAGACTAGTACAGGAGTGAATAGAGTACAGTTATCTGCACACTCTTCCTCAGTAAGCCTTCCTGTCTGGTAGACCTGGCACTGCACACAGTCCTTCAGTTCCTGGCACCTACCTGGACATGTCTACCAACACAACATGCATATAAAAAATATTGTCTTTGAACCAACATATTAAAATACTTCTCTATAATAGAGGGGAGGAAGTATTGTAATAGAAACCATGTTACTTTAATATATAATTTTATTTTTTAACAAATTTCTACATTCAGTACACACAGATGCCGACAATTAAAAAAAGTTGGAGTTTCTGTGTACTACAATGTGTTAGTGGTTGTGTGTACTGCAATGTGTTGGTGTTAGTGTGTATTAAAATGTGTGTTCTACAATGTTTTGGTGTGTTCTATGATGTTTTGGTGTTTGTGTGTACTACAATAAGTTAATGTAGTACAGAAGTGTTATGTTTGTGTGTACAACGATGTGATGGTGTTAGTGAGAATTACAAAGGCGTTGGTGTTAATGTGAACTGCAGATGTGTCAATATTATTTTAAAAAATTCTCAATTCTTCACCTTTTTCACGTAAATATCTTGTAAAGTTGTCCAAACCAATATCAATAAATAATGTTTTATGAATAATACATCCTCTCCATTCATTTTTAACCGCTATGCTAAAATTCAATTGCTAAGTTTAATTTTATTATTTAAACTGAATAAGCATTTTTTTTAAGGTTGTACATGATTATAAAGAATTGTAAATGATATGCATGTTTATGTTAAAGTAGTGAGGGTTAGTATACTCACAGGGCACTTATCGCAGTACCTGCCAGAGTACCTTCCAGTCTCAGAGGTATCACACTTGCACTGACCACACTCACACACTCCGTGCCCGCTACATATCTCTCCACCATCAGGAGGCATGCAGCCTTCATTGGTTGTCTTGCAGTCGCACGCAGGTCCTGACCATCCTGGTAGACACTCACACTTGCCACACACACAGCGTCCGTTTTGAGGACCCGAGCACAGCACTCCGTCCTTGTGATCGCAAGAGAAGTTGTCACACTCACAGTACCTGCCTGTCACTTCCTGCAAAACAATCACTCGTAAGAATTACTAGTTATCTACACATCAATGGAAGGAAGCAAGTTTTACAACTCAAGGTAAAGCTTTCCCAGTAAGAAAACTGAATTAAATCTGGGGATTTGGGTGAGGGAGTTTACTATGGTTTTGGCAACCAAAGATAAGCCAAGGAGCCTAAATGAAACTAAGAATCAAAATCTTTCCTCAGCGTTTTGTATTAAATTTTACAAAAAATAACATATAAATCATAATCAATGGAAGCTGGGACTCTATTGAAATAGATTTCACAAGAGTAAATAATATTGGTAACTACAATAACAATACCTCATAAGAGCCTTGCAGAGCTCATCAGGGAGAACCCCTGCAAGAAACACCTCAGGTGGTTTTATACTTTAAGTATAATCTAAAGTGGGCAACAATTTATTTGCACAATAACCTAATATAAACTGAGAGCATAACTTGCGATGTGAACCCCAGACCATGGTGTCAAAGGTCAGTATAATAACTAATACTTAATAACGGCCTAGACTACAGAGGTGGCTAATAATATTGGTAATAAAAACATTGTAAAGGTATTCTATTGACAACAATGATGACTTTTAATACAAGATAGAAAAGCTGGTGGAGTGGGGGAATAGTAATCAGTTAAATAGACAAAAGTATCTCATTATCTCCGCTTGGATTCAGTAGTTGTATATTTGAATAATACAAATAAATCATAAGAATAACCAATAGTCATGGATTTGCCACCTCTGTGGTTGGTTGAAGCCATTAATGAATTCGTATTCATACAAACATTTGACATCACTCAGTTTGCATCCCTGATTACGCTCTAAGTTTATATAAATTCATTTTTCAGATTAATTATCACCAACTTTAAAATTACACTTGAAGTATAAGGGTTGCCGCTACAACCTGAATTTAAAGTCGTAGGTACCTACTATAGGCTATAATAGCTCTAGTTGACCTAAAATTCTAGTGCAGTGCAGTTAGGGGAGGTTTGCTAGAATCAACCCCTGATCTGCCTCAGTACTATCTCAAAAAGATTAAAATTAACATGTTTTGGCTGGTTTGTTAACAATATTCTGACTGTATTAAGATATTATTGGCTTTTTTTTATTTATAAAATGCTTTCTTTCACTATACAATACATTTGCAAATTAAATACACTAAATAACAGAGTAGTGCTTAATAAGTAAAGCAGCAGGCTTCATATAAAAGGGATAGTTTTATAACCCTATAAAGCCCTCATAACAAGAGACCTTTCTGTTCTGGTTTAGGCTTCATAATGACTCGTATAGACTGTTGCAGTACTTATTGTTGTATCGCTACAAGTTGCTGATTTATCAACTTATCATCAGCAGATTTGTCAACTGTGAATATAACCTTTTCACAAATGTATTACTAAATGTGTAAATAAAAACATATGTAACTAAATGCTCACCTCCACAGGGTTAGACCTGGGGTTACACTGACACTGTCCACAGACACAAGTACCTCTGCCGTTACAATCCACCAGTGTAACGTTATCTGCTCGGCAAGCTAGTGTGTCCTCGGTGTGTCCAATAGTGGTGAGATCACACTCGCATCTGCGACCATAGTGAGTCGGATCACAGGCGCAAACCCCACACTTCTGAGTTCCAAAACCACTGCATTCAACAGCATTCTCTATGTACCCCTTCAGCAAAAAATGTCAGATAAATAAATAAATTGTGCTAATGTTTCACTGTTCCAGCAAGAGATGTAGAAAACGCAGTCTTTTGCAGAAAGCTACATCCTTACAACCTTCTCAGTGCCAAATAAGATAAAATAGAAATAGTTATTTACACACCAAGAGAGTAAAAAATGCTATTATTCCTTTGAGCAGTTAGTAGGTTCCTAAGGCAAAAGCAGAGGGAACGAAAGCATTCAATTCTTAAGGCGAAGCTGAAGCAGGTAATTATTGCAAGGGAAATATGGCATTGTACTCCCAAGGTGTATACAAGATTATATTTCCAGACCTTGACGTCATTTAATTTTATAAGTTTTGTTGTAATTTTCTTTATTTTTTTGGGTCGGACTCACTCATATATTTAGAAGCTGCGGCCCCCCAAAAAATCAAAAATTATATTATTGTTCCAAACTACTTCTTTTGGTGTAAAATGGATGTTAATCCAAGAAACATACGGGATATGTCATTTCACAAAGGAATATTAAATTATAGTTATTTCCCCTTGCTAAATCATATATTTCCCTCACATAAATCAATTAATCAATGGGATCCACTGGATACCGTATTAAGTATTTTACCAATATTTCAAACATGACTTAAAAATATAAAATGAAAGAGAGAATTTGAAACTGACTCGGTTGCCAGGCTTCTCACAGGAGCACTCGCACTGCATCTCAACAGTCACTTTCAGAGATTCCTTCAAACCAACAGGAACAATGTCAAACGTTTGAATCCACTCCGATCTGTTTTTAGGACATTCCTTCACCTCTATCTCTGCCTAAAACATCAAAATACAAAACAAAGTCAGCAAAAAAAAATTTGAACACTTTCAAAGAAATTTTATTAATAAATAAATAAAATTCAGTGCTGCTATCTCTTGCGTAAGTAGTGCAACTTGGACTGTAAAATAGGCTTTTGTTTGAATTGCAAATGGAGTCCATTCTCTACCCCAATCCCACTCAATAATAACAGTGTAAACTCAACAATGAAATGTATTATCTCTGATTCTCCCTTAGATATTTATACAATAACCAAGGATCATCTGGCTCAAATATCAAATAGACAAGTGGTTTCTACCTGGAATCTGATTTTAGTGCCGACTTTGAGGCCGTCACAGTGGTTTGTCTGCCTCATGATAGTGTCGTTGATGCAGTTAGAGAAGAAGTTGACTTTGATGTAGTCACTTGCAGTGTGCTTCAGTTCCACTGATGATGTGATTTTCTGTAAACACCAAAAATACATCATTACAATACTAGACTGTAAAATCAATCAAGGCACAGATGATTCAGGAAGTCAAAATGGGTTTAAAAAGAAGGTATCAATACAGTTAATTTTTTGACAAGCTTTAAATGATGACTGTTGTTGAATAGGGGATTGAGACTTAAATAAAATATACTTAAAGGGGGTGAGAACTTAAGGGGAGAGGGCTCAGAAAATAAACTGAATGGAATACCTAGCTATGTGAATGTTGATTCTTCCTGCTAAATCCGGCCTATAGAGTGGCTTGATGATGACTTGCAGTAACTTGACTTAATTTCTGAGCCAGGGGGTAAGTAAAGTAAAGTCCGCCCTTCAATTGTTTAAGGAAAGTTATTAATTAGAGTGATATTGATTTCACCAATGTGAGTGCAAGAATAACTTGGCAAGCAGTGAGAGACTAAACTGGCACGAGTCATACTTTGACCCTTCAATAAAAGAAAAACTTGTCTTCAGCAATGGTGTTCCTTCAATTTTTGTCACTTCTACATTTTATTTATAACATAGGTATATAGAAAGCATCTCGATTTTAGCACGGCAGGTACGGGGTTTGCTGGCCGGGCTTTGATCTGAGATTATATGAATAGTATTTGTATTAAATAGATTTTGCCAACTTTAATTAACTCTTAGAGGATAGCAGATCCATACCATCTGAGGTGGTTCCTGCAGAGTGAATCCCCTTATGGGCCGAAAGGCCCTAGAACGGGCATTTAATTTTATTGTTTTATATAGGAAGCCTGGTCAGTAGATGGATGGGTGATCGCATGGATTAATACTGGTTTCTCCTATCTGAGAACGAGTGAGCCGAGTTTGAAGTGGTGAGCGAAAAGAAGCTGATAAAGTAAGTTAAAGTTCTGAGTTACCTTATACCCGAGTTTTTGTCTTATGTTAAAGAAAGGTTCTTCGGCTGGTGGAGGGTTGGAAATATACTGAAGCTTCAGATCCAGCACTGTGAAAGCCAGATGTCCCACGATTAATGTAAGTGATTAAGATTGCTGTGTTCAGTTCTAAAAGACCCTTCCTAGTGATCTGTAGAACTTTGGCTTTCAGGTCTAGGAAACTTTTTATGGGAATGATTATGATATAATCAAAGTGGCTAGTGAGACTAAAGAAAGTATACTAGACCAACTGTGAACTTGGTCACAGGTGCGGCCCCGTAAAGAGGAAGGTAAAAATACTGTGGTACTCACTGAAATGACCCTATGTGTAAAAAATGGAAGGAGATAAAAAATTAAAGCATGTTTATAATACTCACATCATACTGAGCTTTAACAAGTTCCACGACATTGGATGAGTCAGCGGATAAAGTTCCTGAGAATGATCCCTCGATATGCTGCCTTAGTTTATCATAAACTCCGATCTGCTCCTGAGTCACCGCAAATATCAGGTTGATTGCGTTCTCTTTCACTTTGTAATTGATCTAAAATCAACAAACAGATCAAACTAGTTTCAAAAATAAAGCTAGAAAAGTTGTATTAACACAATAAATCTGTGCTCAGGGCAATAGACGTATGTATAATGTTTTGAAGAACTCGGTAGTATCAAATGTTTATAAGCTGTATTACCTGTGAAATATCTGCCTCCGTGGCCATGATCGTAAAGGCGTTCGATTTCGGCACAGGAGGTCCGGGGTTCGCAGCCCGGGCTATACTCTAAGATTTTATGAATAGTATTTGTATTAAAAAGATTTCGCCAACTTTAATTAATTCTTAGAGTGTAGTAGATGCAACCCACCTGAGGTGGTTCCCGCAGGGTGAATACCCTGATGGGCCGAAAGGCCCTAAAACGGGCATTTTATTTTATTTTATTTTTATTACCTGTGAAATGGAAGGATAGTCCTGGATAGTAGAGTGAGTGTACAATCCAGTTACATCCAAGTGACAAAAGCCATCGTTCGGTTTCACTATTCCACCAAGCTGTAATCACACCAATACACAATAATAAGATAACCACTAAATGGTTAGACTTTTCTACATTTGGAGAAATATAATAATTCCTCATTAGTGAAATTTATAGTGAAAATGATCTACTTAAAAATGAAAATGAGAAATGATTTGCATGATTGGTCTCCATATTAGTTTAGTTGTGACGTATTTGTGCCCACTCATCACTACGAAAATAAGAACATTTTCTTTGACATACAGTTCTTCACATACTTCAATGAAAGAAAACTTATAACATAGAAAATAAATGCTTTATCATCTAAATGTTTCATAAATTTTGTAAGAAACAAATGAAGATTGTAACCCTTGCGTTTGTTGCTCTTAACTCTCCTATTTATATTTAATTGTTATTATAATTATTCACAGTTAAGTTAAAAAAGAAACTATATAAGGTTTAAAGTTAAATATTCATTAAGACTTTAGATAGGTCTCAAAGAGAAGGGTTCTTGACTATTGATAAGCATTTAGCTAATTTATCAATCCAATATAGGATTGGACAAGATGTCGACTTTACCTTTCCATCTCCGGCATAATGGAAGCCAGCATCAGTAGAGAAAACAAGTAATCTTCTGGCCTTGTCTCTCCAGCCTATCTGTTCCTTGCAAACCACAGCCTGCATGATTGCATCGAAGCCACCCTCCGGGGCATCAAGGTTACCTGAAACAGCTGCCCTTCCCACCTCTTCCTGTAAGAGGGTAAAAAATCACATGAGAAGTACATCAATTGCTGAACAATTACAATAATAGATTTTGTGTTAATAAGTTGACAACCTGCTAAAAATCAGTGAGGGAAAACATTCTATTGGGGGCGAGAGCACAGACCAACTGGCAACACTGAAATAATAATCCTAAGGTAGGGGAACCACAAAACAAAAATTTTACATTTTTTTAAGTGTCATTTTTGACTTAGATTTGCTTTTTATGAGTAGTTTTTAACTTTATAATATATGTTTCACATTAAACAAATAAATGTTATTTTTTTGACACTTGAGCCTCATCAACAGTCACTTAGAGATAAGTGTTTTGTTTATACATCAAGTGTTTTATCATTTTAAACATTTTTCAAAAAGGACTTAAAGCACTTTAATACAGTTAAATGCACTGTTGCCACCTCAGAGTAATCTTATTGCCCACTGAATTTTGAGAACAACAGTAGTCATACGCCTCTCTAACTTAAAAACGTCTTTAAGAGAATTAATTGCAAAAATTCTCACTGTTACAATATTTAGTAATTGTCTAATAACATCAAATCAAATCTAAATAGTTAATAAAAATAATTCTTCAGGGATTTCATTTCGGAGTATTATGCTTTTGTGTTATTGATAAAATAATTGATTATAATAACATTGTGAGAATTATTAATTGTTACATTGTTATTGTTTATTTATGAAAATTGTAACATTTGTGATAGTCAGCTCAATCCCAAGTGGTTCATTCTGAATCCACACTTTTGAAAACACCACAGGAGTAGAGTGCACCAATAGAAATCCTCCCCTCAGTGATTTTTGCAGTCTTCCAACACATGAAAACCAAAACTGATACAACAATAGCTTTACAAACATTTTTTTTTATTTGTGGTGTGTATAATTTCATATCAAATCTCAATTTAAGAAGCCTTTGTTAAATATTCAAAAAAATATTTTCTTTTAGTCATTCAGACAGAGAATATCTTACTCAGATTAAAAACTATTTCATACTAATTATTGAATACAAAAAGTACATTAACTTCTAAAAATAAACAAATCCCTTTAAAAAAATAACAAACTCATAGACTTCCGTTTTTTTAGATTATATTCTTCAAATTTTCCATGTCATGTTTAGAAACCCATTTTTGTTCTTCATAAACAAACCAACTCTTAAGGTTCATTCTATGGGTTTAAATGTTATGTACAGTCTGATTCTGATAAAAATTATTGCCGTAGTTTGAGGAATAAAATTTTAATTTTTATATTTTTGCGTGAAGAGGAAATAATTAGGAAATAATAGTTCCCAAACATATTGAGACCAATGAAGTTTTCTTTAATTTAGAAAAAAGTGGATAGATTTTAACAAATATCTGAAATTTATATAATAAAAAACTTAAAACTAAATAAAATTTAAAAAAAAGATGGTTTGTACAGGACAGGAAAAGGAATGGAAGTGGTTAAATTTCATGCCAGGTTAAACACTACACCTAGAATAACATGCGCAAGCAACTACATTTAATAATACTACCTCTTAAGGCTTACATTAATTAATATCAAGTATAAGTAACTACATTAATACAGTGACTAGCAAAGGCAACTATGCTCATGTAATAATACCTCGTAACTGTATTCATGCAATAACTGATACAAATTATGCAACGACAGGCAAAAGCTACGGCATTCATGCAGCAACCCTTAAGAACAGCTAGATTCATGCAAAACAGGTATAAGCAACTACATTCATGAAACAAACAATAAGCTCAAGAAAATAAATTCATATAACAATAAGCTTGAGCAAATACGTTCATGTAACAATAAGCTTAAGCAAATACATTGATGTAACAATAAGCTTGAGCAAATACGTCCATGTAACAATAAACTCAAGGAAATGCATTCATATAACAATAAGCTTAAGCAACTATAATCATGTAACAAGCTTAAGCAAATACATCAATGTAACAATAAGCTCAAGCAAATACATTCATGAAATAACAGCCATTGACAACTGCATGGGGTTTCAACCAAGCGTGTGTAGCATGGTTTTAGAGAGAGTGAAATCATAACTAATTTTCACTTTTCACCAGAAATTTCTATCGCTCATAATGGAATGGCTGATTAAACATTTAAGTGTTTTTCTTTAAATAGCTATATCTTTGACAGAATTGTCAGATGTGAGCCAAACAACATCCATTGTAACTAAAAAGCTCTGCAGTTTGCATAGTTTTTTAGTTATTGGAACTAAAAAACATATTGGAAAAAAGATTTTTCAATATGTTTAAGGTGTTTCCACCTATTTTTTTTGTGAGGAAACAGGGTAAATTTTATACAGCCAGGAGCTGGGGTACCTCGCTATGCCACGGCATAGCAAGCCACGGCTATGCCACGGCATAGCAAGGCAGTACCACACTGAATGTATACAGTGTGGTACATTTCATCCCGACTAACTTAGCATCTAATAGAACGATTCCCAAAAAAGTAGTATCTACCCCACTAAGTTGACTACCTGGACTTGAATAACTAATTATTTATGATATACTGTAATTTTGCAATAGATACATGCTCAAAATTGAAATTCAAAAGTTATTGTAGGAAAACATAGCGCAGAGTTTATAACTCTAAAGTGTGGCATTCTATCCTATAATACAATGCTATTTATATTGTAAAATTTATACTTTTAATAAAGGATATTTATTATAAAAAAAACACACATTGAGAATCTGATTGCTAAATTAGATGACAATGGCCTAGTAGACGATTCAAACTCCAAGTAGTCGACTTAGTAGGGGTGGAATTTTTTTTGGTGATAGCTCTGTTAAAAGCAAAGTTAGTCAGGGTGATTTAGATGAAATGTACCAACCTTCATGTTATATCACAGCATATATGTTGTGCTATAGCATTCAATGAATCGTTGCAACAGAAGGTAGATGAGTTATTGAATGCTTATTCTTATTTTTGAATACCTTTATCATCTTGCAGTTGTATTTATTTATTATAAAAAAAAAAAAAAAAAATATGTAATGGGCAAGCTTATTGAAAATGAAGTGAATTTATAAAAATGATAATACTTTGTACAATTTCTCTTAATCGGTACCTTAACTGCACCAATATGACCTGTTTAAGTACTTGAAAAATAGAAAACATGCCTTAGAAATTATTTAGAAACCAAAAAAGTACAAAATCCCAAATTATTTCAAATTTCAACTCACTACTCAGGGATAGAAAAAACTACTTAGAAATCACTCAAAACTACTTTTTAAAGAAAACTACAGGAAAACTATCAGCTGGTGGGTTTAATGCTGGAAAAGTCAACCATTTTATTAAATAACAAATTTTAATTCAAAATTAGTGTTTTTAATCAAAACTACTCAAAATTTAATAAGAATGCCTTTCATTAAAAAAACTATCCAATGCAGGGATTACAGTAGATACTTAAAACTAAAATTGGTTAAGGAAATTATTTCACAAATGAAAATTAAGATTTTCCTCAAAGATACATATATATTTTTTTAAAAATATATATGTATCAAGTAACTAAATAAACAGCCACATTTGCTGGCAGATATGCAATGTGGAAATAGGATTTAAAAAAATTGAATATTTTCTGATGAGTCGACAAAAACTTGCCCAACTCCCCAAGAAAACTAAGTAAACCGGAAGTTACTTTTTTAAGAAAGGCACTCATAAATTTTTTCAGGTTAAAAGAACTATATCTGAGGGTAAAAAGGTTACTACTGGAGTGGAGAGACGCATCACTCCTACCGTGTCAGGTAGAAAACATTCGTAACTGATTACATGACAATGTGATTGGATCAAATTCAAGCTATTTATATTCACTAAGCATTCTCACATAGCGAATAGAATAAACAGTCTCTTTTCAAAAGAAACGACATAAATAAACTAAAGAATGTCACAACACTATGACTTTTATACCTTCCCTGTCTCCTGTGATGGGAGGAGAAACATTATAATAAGAATGTAACACCTTATTATTTCAGTAAATGTCCACCTATAGGCTCCAAAAGTTGTCTGCAGGTGCGCAATTTTCTAGTAACAGAGGTAGCACTCAAACGGCTACATAGTCCTGCCATAGGAAGAACTGATAACTTGAATCTTTGCCTTCCTATAGTTAGCAATTTACTTCCCTAGACTAACTGGAAACATTTGTATCAATACAATCACGATGTAATTGAAAAATACGGGCCTTCGGCCCGTAGCCGCTACGCGGACGAGGCGCGAAGCGCCTCGTCCGCTCCGCGGCGTCGGCCCACCGGGCGCTTCGCGGCCCGGGGGCCTCCCTGTGCCGCTTCGCGGCCACATTGTTGTTGTTTTGTATGATGTGTTGTTTCATTGTTGTTCTTGTTACATGGCATTTTGCCATGTACCTAGCGAATTTTCACAGCCTCTCCACACAGGCCCGCTTCGCGGGCCTGAGAGGCTTTCTCACAAATTTGATTTTACTAATTAAGATTTTATTAATACTTTATTATTAATAGTATGCTATAATATAAAACTAACAAGCATTATAAACAAAAATATATTCATGATTTATGTTTTTAAATAAAAATACCGTTTCCATCACTTAGGATCATAGATAAACAATATTAACATAGATGGCTCACTCAAAGATTTAAAAAAAATAGTTGATGGGATGCAGGAGGCTCAAGTAGTACAGTCTAGTGGTGACAGCGTGAAACTGTCACATATTTTTATTTCTGACATTTTATTTATTTATTTTTATCCAACCAAACAACGAGCTGTTGAGGGTAATCAAATAATATGTTGTTTCCTTTACTTATCCGTTTGCGCCAACCCGAGATGTTATACTCAGATAGCAAATTTAAATGTTAAGTCTAAAAAACTAAAAATGAATTATTGTTATTTTTTTAAGAAAACGATGGTGCTGCTTCGCGTGATGAGGCCCCCAAGTTTTATTAAACAAAAATACATCGCGAATACTACAGCATACCATAGATCTTTGTTTACTTTTATTTTATTTTACTAAACGATTGGCAACTGTTTGTTTTTAAAAAAATACTGCAGCACAATCTAGTAGAGAATAGAGCAAATATATTTTTACTACTAGCGCTATTCAAGACTCTAGTGATGAGGCCCCCAACTTAAATCATAAACACAAACTTGTCAATTGAGTGTTCCTACTACACTCGGGAGTGAACCATCTATCTTAGGATTGTCTGATTGAGCTGAAACCGGTCGCAATCGTTTTAGAATGACTTCGACCATATAAAGACTACTTCGAGGTTCTTCCGCTTTACGGGCCTGCTTTGCTCGGCGTGGTTTAGTGGAAGCCATTTTGTCCTGTCTCTCTGGGACAGCAGGCTTACCAGGATGGAGCAAGAGGTAGAGGTCCATCTTTTATACTATATCCCCACCCTCTAACACTACTAAACCTAACAGATATCGTACAAGTCTTTGACCTAGACGTATACATATATACAACATTATATATATATATATATATATGTATACTGTTTGCGCCATTTGTGATGGTTCGATTGAGCTGAAATTGGTCTTAATCGATTCAGCTAGCCGTCTACCTAAACACGAAATACCTTGTTTTAAAGCCATTTCAAGTTTCAAAAAAATTTTTTTTTCATGACGTCATAACTTTGGTTGATGACGTCATAATGTTTTTATAAACAATAGGCCTCGTAACCTCCTCAACATCTCGCGATTTGCAAAGTTTCGTTTCAATTTGACAACGCCTTCGAGAGTTATCGTTCGCCATACGAAAGGGTAGAAACTCTTACATACATATATATATACATATATATATATAATATATAAACTTTTTTCGGGCATATATTTTTGTTATCAGGAAGCCAATAGGAACCGATTCCACTCACTCCCACCCTCAACTTCCGTCATCCGAACAACCTCATAAGCGTCATTTTCATAATGAAAATTCGCTAAAATTATAACAAAGCAACTTATAAAGATCACAGTGAAGCCAGACATTTTATTTGAAGCTCAGTGAAGTCAGAACAAAACATTTTAATTTTTCCAATATAAAATTACTTAATGTATCATAGCAACAGGACAATATTTCCAATTAAACCTACAGACAATACAGCATGACCAATGAGTTATGCTGTATCTTACAAGCGTAAGAATATCAAATCAAATCAAGCCAAGAATAATGGTCAAGATGAAAGGTTAATTTTGCAAGTCTTAGTCAACTTACAAAAATATTGAATTGAACCAATCACTTGCCTCTGTCGCAAGACAGTCACAAGTTTTCAACACAAACACAAGGAGCATAGGAGTATCAACTTACGGCAAATCGATCGGTATCTTTGCTTAGTGACATAACGTTTTGGAACCCATACGGAGCATGACATCCAGGGCACGGCTCTATCAGGCTAAACAGAACAACAACAATATGTAACAACAAACAAAAACATGTCATCGTCAACATGGCAAGTATGATACATGACAACATGCAATAGTATGAACAGTCCAGTGCAACTTATATCTAACATAAAATATTGTTACAAATAACCTAAAGATTGCAATGACCAGAGGATCATTATAAAGGTAGTTAACTACATTGGAAAATCAAATAAATATCTTGTTTCTCTAGCTATTAAAATGAAAGAGGAAGAGCTGTAAAAACAAGAAATGTGACGACTGCTTTCAATATAAAATGACCACATTTCAGGACCTAAAGATCCCAAAAATAAACTAAGTCAATAACTGGCTTTTTTTAATTTTAATAAAATTTCCGAAATGTTTAGTAAAAAAAATCTTAAAATGATACTCAACACTTGTGAAGAGTGGAACCTCAGTGTTCGAGACATGGACACTTTTTTAGTTTTTGATTAATCCAAGTTTCGAAAGCAATCCTCAGTTGAGACTGGGCTAAATGACTCAGCAATTTATTGCAGGCTCAAAACTCATATATGTAATGTGGCTTGTAGCTTTGAGAGTCAAAATCTAATAAATGAGTATTTATTTAGCATATTTGCTCATATTTAAAGAAATTTTAAAATAGGATCAATAATCTTTTAAAGCATTCACTTCATGATGAAATTTCAGCAATGAAAAAAACAATTATATACACGTGATTATGAGTTTAAAGAATAATGTCAAAAGCTAAAAGGTTACAACAGAACTCTAATGTAATAAACTACCATTATAATTAGATTCAGGAGGCCTGGAGTCGAAAACTATTGGAATCAGTTGGAAAACATACCAAGGAGTTTAGTGGTGGGATTTATGTTGCAATTGTTACTAACATAAACAGATAATTTTTAATGTTTCTGGAATCAATTTATATTTTTCCACACCTACTAAGTATATATGAAAGATTCTAAGGTTTTAAATGCTAATTGAAAACCTCCTTACCAAGTAGGTTATACCCTAATGTTTTCTTTATTTTTGACAGTATGTTATGATACTGTTTCAACTACTGAGTTTAAACTTGGAACACAAATAAACCTTTTAGGATAAGTATGTTTCATTACATTAGTATTTCATATTTTAAAATAAGAAATAATTCATTTGTACTGAATTTGGTCTGAATTCAATCCCATTTCTAACATAGATTCCCCCGAATGTATAAGTTTCCAACTGTTGCTATTCCAATAGTTTTTTAAAAGTCCCTGATGGCTATCACCAGGTACCTAATATTACCATTTTAGGAATCCAACTCCACTCCTCGTGATAATACATTACATTTTAAACCTAATAAGAAAATAAAAATACATTAAAATATACAATAACATAAAGATATAATTGAATACCAATCAAAGATGCTTGGTCCTTGTAAATAAAAATGCAATAGCAAGCCAATATACAACAAGATTCCATGATACACTTAACAAGACATGATAAGAGAAGGGAGGGGGTCAAAGGAGCAAGGAGAATTAAATATCAAGGATGACTCAGAGCATCTAATACACAGTAATGGTAAATACTTAGCCGAGACCACCAGTAGATTGTTTTGTATGACAACTTACTGTGAACTCGGTAAGATGACAAAGCAATATCAATCAACAACAATATTGCATTTTTCAATACATCAGGTTGAAATTGCAGGGTGGGTAACCCAATGATTTGCAGAGACTCCGAAATAATTTACCATAATTGTATAAGTCTCCTTTGTCTAAAAAGGGGATCTAAGATGAACTTCTCTTATAATTGTATGCAGCATGTTTGAAGCCGTTTTAATCGTGGTGGGGCTTGAAGCAAACCTACCATTTGAGAAGCACATTTTTTTAAAATTATTTCTTGTAACTAATCAGTTCTTAAATTTTGTCTCTCTATTAGTTCCCACTGCATCTATGGTCAGCATTTATTCGACAGCACAGATGTCTGTGGGAGACATCACAATTGTGAGATTTTGAGGATCTGAAGTCTTACAATAAGACTAAGAAGTAAAACTTTTTATATTTATTTATCACATTAAAAGAACTCATGGTGAAAAAAGTTAAAAATCATATTTGTCAAATCATTAAAACCAGATTGAACTGAGCAGAATCAAAATTAGGAAAAAAAGAATTGTCATCGGATTTTATACATGCAGCTTAGTACCAGAGATGAATAAATTTCATTTCAGATTTAATCCTTTTTTTAGCAAAAGACCTTTAACAGCTTCTAAAATGTCAGAGAGGATTCTTCAACAGTAACAGGAAAAGGAATGAGAGAAGAGGGAAGGGGATAACCATAGAGGAACAACTTACAGAAAATTTGAGTGTATTATCATTTAATTGCATGTGATTACGAAATCCATACGGAGGCTTGCAAGAATCGCATGGCTCTTCCAATCTAGATACCAATACAGTTACATTACTATTACAATCAAACATAACTTTTAAATTCAAATAAAGATTACAATGCATTTTCAAAGATAAAAACATCAGGTACGAAGTACCTAGAAACTACTCCTCACCACAACAGATTCAACTTTCTAGCATAAACACACTGAAAGAGACACACACATACATACAAAAGACAAATATGTGAAAACCACTTGATTTCACCTAAAAGACCTCCACGTGAAATACCGTTTTTGGATTTTTTGCAAATACAAAACTTTTTATATTTGCCTATGGTGTAAATAAGGAAAAGTAAAAAAGGTCAGCTGACCTAGTACCTCGGAACATTTCCTCACTTAATCGCATTTGATACGATATTTCCAACATCTTTTAACTCACTTGGCTTGATATCTGCATAATAGCCTAATTTATATTTTCGTATGTCTTCAGACTCACGTTGATCATCCTCAAATGGTAGTAAACTCTGTTTTATTTCCAGTGATAACCCATCCATCTACTAACCATTTTTAAAAAAAAAAAACTCAGGTGGAAAATTCCAGGGCACTTAGACCTCTTAGGTGGGTCCATTGTGCCATATCTACTAACCATGATTGATGCCCCTTAACATAAGTGATTTTCACTTCAACAAAGTATTGAAGAAAAATTTTATATTTATTTATTACATATAGAGATACACTCAAATGGATGGATTACCCATTAAAATAATTGAACTAATGCTGATAAGTAGATTAAACTTGATATCTTTGTAGGTCTTACATAGACTACATGAGTGCCTAAGTTTAAATTGACCTAATTATTTATCCCCAATTTATAAATTTATAACAAGTATTTGCAGCAGAGTCAAAAAATTATTTTCCAGAAAGTTCTATTAGACCTTAAGAACTCACTGATTTGTTCAATTTAAAACTGACATTACAAAGCAACTTATTTATTTTTATTATATTATATATACTATATATATATATAATATATATATATATATATATATATATATATATATATATATATATAATATATATATATATATATATATATTACTCATGTGTTCTTTTTAGTTCTTCATGGGCCTTTAACACTATAACAACAGAATAAAATAAGATTACTATAACAACACTTACTTCTTGGGAACAACGGAAACATAAGGCATGACGACCTTATCGACAAAGGAACCGAAACCAAGTCTGAAGTTAGAGGTTATGTTCTGCATGGACTCAGCAAGGAGGCCTCCTAGGGCTGACAGCTTCTCCTTGTCATCCTCCATAGACTTGGATAAGTCCATCAAGTAGTAGAGATCTACAGGATAGTCTTGGGCTTGAGCATAGTCAACTGTGATCACATAGGCTTCATCTGCGGGTAAACAAACACAAATATATGTTCAACAAAGCACATATGCATATATGTATTGTGCACCAATACTAACAAAAAATTTGTAGTTATAATTCAACAAAGGATAAAGTTTCCTCACAAAAAATCAATTATGATGGTTTCAAGTGTTGAGAAATCATTAATACCTAAACCACATCAACAGCTAAAACAAAGATACAGACATAAAGATATATTGCTAGAGAGAGCATACCCCCAAGCATAGAGATATAATACTATAGACATACCCCCAAGCATAGAGATATATTAATAGAGAAAGTATACCCAACCTCAAAACATTGGGAATCATTTCAATAGATATTTTTATCATAGATAATTCATAATAATAATGTTGAAAATGATTTAAAATATGGATATTTTATTGTCGTTATTTGAACTTAATTTATTTAATACTTAAAAAATTGCCCTATCAATGAGTGTTGACTTTAAAAAGAGAAAATGAAATATGTTTTCTCGCAACCAGAGGTCATCAAATTGATAGCAATATAAAGTCCTTCATCAAAAATTACCTGAAGACCCACCCTCTTCTTTTACAGCCATTTTGAACTGTTTACTTGATTATATTAATAATCAAAGTTGTTCAGGTTACTTTTGATAGTCCCTCTCCATCAATAATATCTCCATGGCTCCTGAAACAAACTTGCACAGCAGGTTGATGTGTGATTTTTTTAATATCCCAATAGTTGTTATACTTACTAATCCTAAGTTTGAGGTTAACTTTCTGAGGTGAGATCTGAACTGCTTCGTGCTCATGATGCTGGTGGGAACTGGATCCACTTTCGGACCAACCCGCATGTGAACCAGATTCGGACCAACTTCCCGTCTCTCTACCACCCTTGCTGAGCTCTCGTGCTTCCTCTATCGAGTAAATGTTTTCAGGGCTGAATATGTCATCGGGGTGACAGTTAAAAGCTTGGTTTATATTAGGTTGATAGCATTGCCTCATATCTGGACCCTGGTAAACAATGAAATATAACAATATGACTTGTCATAGCTTGACATTAAAAACAACGAAAAGTGTAGACTCTATAATCATCGTATTTCAAGCTGAAAAAAATTATGCTTTAATTTTGAACTTGAATTTTAGAAAAGATTATTTAGAAAGAAATTTTACCAGAAGTCAGTGCATAGCTAGAAGACAAACAAGTTTTGTAAAATTCTTAAAATATAATAAACTGAGTAGGCTTGCCACGTTATTGTCCTGGATTTAGTTTTTCTAGTGATTAAAACACAATGCAGAGAGTATCCTGAACTAGGGGCCAGATCACCTTAGCAAGTGCATGCCAAGCCATTGCTCACTGACTAAACTTCACTCAATTATATTTTAAAAATATTTAGGCCTCTTTTTGTTGACCGCACCAATGTAGGTGATGTAACTGACGTTTTCCATTGTGAGAGGCATCTTCAGGGACATACAACATCTCTGAGTTCAGTTTTGTACAGCATTGATACATGTATGATGTCCTACATTACTTGAAGAGACTATAAGAAAACTTAAATCCTCTTAAAATATACTTGAGTAAAGTTAGTTTAATCAGTGAGCAATCCCTTAGCAAGAACTTGCTGAGGATATCTGACCCACTAGGTTCATGGCACTCTCTGTATTGTGCTTTACTGCCACAGGGAGTTGATTGAGGAACAAAATCAGCTCTCTTATATAAAAATACAAGGCCTGTACCATATGTATTCGGCTAATACACAGAAAGGTCAATAAAGTAACACATTTTACAAATGAGTAAAGTTATAAAGGGGGGTACATTTCAAATGCATCAAAATTAAAGCCACAAAAAAAGAAGAAATAATGGACCTAGTGTAATGGTATAAAGGTTCATTAGGTTGACATGGATGTAAATAAAGATTATCTAATGAAGGAGGGAGACACCCCGACAAATTAATAAGTTCAGTTGCTTCCGAGAGCTCGTTAAATACCACCGGCCGGCCTACATCATATATATAAAATACCAAATCGACGGTAAATTCGTAGCTACAAGAACAAAAACATTAAATATTGTCACGTACCGATTTTTATAAAAAAGGAAAGCAGTCTCCGAGTGTGGTATATAACCATATTAAAAAGGTAATTTTATCATTATTTTATAATAGACCTGTGTAAGGTTACACTAGATATGGTAAATAATGGACAAAAATTGTATCTACACCAGGTAAGTTGATTTTTTAGTTCAAATTCACCAATATATTTTTAGTAATTTAGTTACCACTTCCTGTTTTTTATTGGCAACTTGAGAAAATAAAATTAGAACATACCATAAAAATTAAATATTTTGGAAACAACATTATATCATGGAAAATTTAAGACCATCACTAATTTCCTGTAATTTTTACCAGGCTGTTGTTTGACAGAATCTATATAAAAGATATTAAAGACAGTAAAGGTAATTCCATGTTAAAAACTAGCTCAGTAATAAATGACTGAAGTTTCTTTGATATTAGTCTTAAATGTCTAACAGCCCAGTTCATGGTATGCTCTAATTTGACTTTCTAAAGTTCCTAATAAAAAACAAACAGTGGTAACTAAATTACCACACTTTGTTAATATTTACCAAAAATATTTTGGTGAATTTGAACACAAGGGTTACTTACTATACTTACTTTACTATCAAAAACTGGTAGAGGCCATTCTGAAAATCTAGATCCATTATTTTGGGGCATCTGAAATGTCCCACCCCAAGTTAACTGCAACCGTATTAGAATTTTATAAGATGTTTGATTCTTCAATTAATTGTGTTAAAAAAATGTGAAAAACTTTTTCATAGTTGTTCGTTAAAGCAAAGTATGATGAGGGGGAGTTCATAATATTAAGAACCACAATTATGGCACTAGATATATTGCTAACTTAATATTCCCTCTTATAGGCTCAACAAATCACATCAGTCCCCACATTTTATTGGAATAGGGTGCTTTAATAAATTACCCGCTTCAATAGTCGAACTTCTACCCAAAGCTTTCAAAAAAAGCATTAAAACATAATGTTAACGAGTTTTTAGCAGATGACTTAGTGTTCCTACCTGAAATGTTTTTTTTTTATTTTTAATCAAGTTTGTTATAAAAGTCAGTGTAATAATTTACAATCATTTTTTTTATTTCATAGTAAAATTTTGACAAATGAAAAACTTTGTAACAAAGTAATAATAATAATAAATCTTTATCTTTCATTAAATTTTATACAGATAAAACATTAGAAAATTGTGAATCTCTTAAATATAGTAATTTAATAAAACAAGTATTCTACATATTCTAAGAGCCAATCAAGCTATAGTAATCGTCAATGTATAAATTAAGCCTCTTTCTCATTTGTTTTGAGTTTTTTTTTTTTGTAAAAATACTCACTTAGTGAATAATAAGGGTAACCTCAAGTATGTAAATAAATAAATAAAAATGGGGGATAACAGCTGATACTTACAGGTCTGGAACACCATTGACACGTTGGGGTTTGTATACATTCACTACATGTTTGTTTACTACTACAAACATCTTGTATATGTTTATCTAAAGAACCTTCGCAATGACAATAACTTATTACTAATAGTAAAAATAATAATTCATTTAAACTGGGCCACCTCATTTTGTCAACAATCTGAAAAACAAATCAAAAATTTAGATTAATTTTATTTTATTTAAATAAAATAGTAACTTTAATTTTATAAAAATAATCCTATGATACATTATATTTTCTTAGTAATTATACCAATTTACATTTATACAAATGGTTAGACTGAGACTTATTTTATGACAGACATTATTATTATTAATAGTAATATTAATAATATTAATTTAAAATTTTCTATTAATATTAATTTAATAGAAAATTATTAATAATAGTAATATTACCACTTACAAAAATAGCATAAAATTTAATTTCAACCAAGAAAAGAGTGTTTTAGAGAAATTGCATCTGCCATAGTCCATATTAAAATTAACCACTCTAAACATATGGGGTGCCATTCGTTGGAGCTCCAACGATATGGAGCGCCAACAACTTAGAGCGCAAATGATGGCGCGCGAACAAATGGAGCTCCAACAACTTGGAGCGCCAACGACTGGTACCAAACATATGTACTAAAGTGATAAAGAAATTCATACTGTAGGGGTGGGGGCGTATGACAGTGATCTAACTCTCTTGTTTGAAATGGTCCTAAAACAGGGGCTACTTGCATGAACTACCGCTCCAAGCAGGAACCAGTTTTCACCTTGTGTCACCGTTATCAATATATGATATTTGTGTTATCAATATATGATATAGATTTACAGTTTTAGAACGAGACGTCTATTCATTTTTTTAAAGAATGTAAACAAGACAATTTTTAACTTATATATAAACATTTTAGTTGTTTAAAAGATTATTTGGTTAGAAAATAAGATAACAGGACAAATAAAAAAAATACAATGAACACACTAATTAATATCCATTTCTGCACGTCATGGTTATCATGATAACAGGTCTAGTTAAAATAACATAAAATAATTAATACAATTTTTAACATTGTTACAAACCCCTTTAAATAGTTTTAATCCTCGAAATAAATAAATAATTATTTTATAATTGAGGGACAAGGTGAACTGACCTCCTCCAGTGGAGAAACGGCGAACTAAAAAACAGACCCATCTAAAACAGTTTACTCCGAGTAAGTTGGTTCACTGTGTCTCGCGCCCCCATCCCTCTTGTATAAACTTCTACACCACTTTAATATGTGCCATTCATGCACTTCACATAAATGACACTCAAATGCATTTTTAAAAAAACCCTTAAAAATGAGTCATTACCTGCTTCTACTAAACTGACTAATACCAGACTAAAATAGAAACTTAACATCTGTCAAGTAAATAACTCCAAACTATTTTACAACTAGTAGCAAAGAAGACATATCAATACTATACAAAAATAAACTACACAGAACAATACAATAGCTATTCAAACAAAATTATCAGTTTGTAAATATGTAAATTGCTTTCTTTACAGAAAAAAGTTAATTTAAGGAATCACCCATCAATTTTAAAAATATCGATGGACATATAAATCCAAAAATAAGTGAACATTTGGTCTTGACATGAGTGGGATGAGCCTGTTCACCCACACATACATTTAAAAAGTTCATTCATAAAATTTTTTAATTTTTGAAACTACAACAAATACGATAGACTAGTAAAAACATGTTTGAATAAATGAAAAAAAAGTATAAAAGGGTAAAAAAGTACAAAGCTAAGATAAATTAAGGTCAAAATGTTGAAGTTAAATAAACGACGATGATAATCATTTAAAAATTTGAGAATTTATAATTAATACAATTTTTGTCATTAGTTTGCCGTTACTTATGATATTATTGTTTTTTAAGTATTTAACATACTTTATTCTGTTGTTCAAATAAAGTTCATGTTACACTTTATTTATAGTGATAAACAAAAACGAAAAGATCATCATCTGTTCCAGCTATTTATAAATTAACAACCTAAATGAATAAAAAAGACACTGATACTCACATAAAATTAATTATCAATTAATAAATAATAAACTAAAACAATTTAAAACACTTCTTAACTTAATTTTTTCATGACTTGGTTAAAAAAATAAACTTAAAGGAAAGAAAAACTCCACCTTTAACTTGAAAACTGGATGAGTAAAAAGTCCGAAAATGGTAAACAGATTAATTCAATGTGCGCATGCGTAGTATACAGGAAGTTGCTTTGTAAAAGCTTCAAAATTAAAAGGCAACATTTTGTATTTGCGTTAATGTTAAGAAAGGACGAAATTTATTTGGTTAATTGAGTTGAATCTGAACAACCTTAATAGAAATTCTTAAAATAATACGAAGATAACGTGATATTTTTTGATAAATGAAACAAAATAAAAAGACTTTACAATTCTAACTTCTAAAGCTTTGAACCAAAGACCTGTAAAAGCTAACATTTTTGTTCTATTTAGCTGCTGTTCCATGCAATTTAAACAAGCTGCTTTGCTTTACTAAAGTCAACAATTGATATAACAACAAATTGAAGGCGGGTATCTATAAAAAATAAAATTTATTAAATTTTGGTGACATTATTGCCCTTGGAACGAAAAAATTTTATTTTTAGGTTTTATTTTTATTTACTTCAATGTCCGTAGCTGATGGGTTCATTATTTCGTAGCAAAGTTTTAAAATTAATTAGAAATAATGTGATAAATCAACAAATACTGATCAGGTGAGTTAGAGTTTTGTAGATATCTTTATCATTATTTAAAATTTGGAGTTTATTGGCAATAAGATCTTATTTTGCGTCGAGTTTAAAGCTCGATTGCTTTTTAGAGTTATAGCTTATTGTATGATTTGTTGTTGTGGCCTAATTCATAAATATGTGGGTCAAGGTTAGGGTTATGCTGACATATCTTGCTGTGTCATTCTTGCTACTACTGCCTTTGAAAATAATGTATTTCAGAGAATAAAGAGCTTCTTGTCAAGTTTCTTTTTAGCTTTTGATAAATCTCATTAAACTGTATGGGGTGAATCATTCTATGGTCCCAATTAAATTTTACACCAGTAATTTGAACTGTGCCACTTTCTTGAACCTAACGGCACCAATATAGCTTTTGTTGCTGGCAACGTCGACTAATTAAAACATAAAACACTAATTTTTCTTATGGTGTTTTATGTAAAGTGATGCAGAAATTCATACAGTAGGGGTGGGGCGGGGTACACAGTGATCCAACTCCCTGGTTTGAGGTGGTCCTAAAAAAAGAGGGATTAGTTGCATCAACTACCGCACCGAGCGCTAGTTTTCACCTTGTACGGCTGGTATCACTATTGTTATCAGTTTGAAATTGAGACTTCTATTTATGTTTATAAAAAATGTAAACAAGACAATTTTTATCTTATTCATTAACTTTTTTTTTCTTTTTTAGTTGTTTATAAGATATTTTTTTTTAGAAAATAGGATAATGTGTGTTACGAAAGTTGTGTTATAATGATATTTGTAAAGTAACAATTTAAATACTTATTTTTGAAGTTCATGCATTGTGTTATTTATGTTTTACTTAATACATAAGCCCTTAATACTTAATAATTCATTGTATTGATTTATTTGTGTTTTATTTTTTGATGTTTGTTTATTTCTACAAATCATGGTTATGACGATATCAGGTCTAGTTAAAATTAACACAGCGTTTATATTTTTGTAACATTTTATGAAAATTATACCTTTAAAATAATTAATACAATTTTTCACATAGTTAAAGACCCTTTTAAATAATTTTAATCTTGGAAAGTTAATCTTGGAAAAGACCACTGTGTCTCGCGCCCCCACCCCTACTGTATGAATTTCTACATCACTTTAGTTTTATGTGTTTCTTATGGCTCACAGAACACAAGTTTTTTTGTGGTTTCTTTAGCGTATAGTATAAAAAGAGAAACCGTTATTTGGAAAGTAGACAAGGGTTCATGGTGACAGGGGAAGTTGGAACACTGTACAACATAAATCAATTTAGTTCAGTAAAATTATTTCTGGCTTTAGTTATCCATTAAGCATAACTGCTGCCTCTACACTACCTCCCTATAAGCTGCAAGGCTGTACGTACCTCTTGGTTTTGTTTTGTTCATTATTTTACGATATATTATTTTTAATGCAGTTGTTATTATAGTGTAACACACGGTTAAAATCATTTGATAGCGTGGGAAAATAGTGTTGAGAAACCAATTAGCCTGATGTAAATTTTGTGGGCTTGTTTAAGGATCTAGGACTAATCTCATTGGCTCCCTCCCATTATTTTTCCACACTGTCAACTGATTTTAACCGTGTTTTATACTATAGTTAAATATGTTTATTTACAGTAAGGTGAAATTGAGCATTTCACAGATAACTTATTAGTATTAGAATTATTGTCTGAGGAGCTAGTGACTTTTACCCTTGTGGTTAAATAATACATTTCTTTGATCAACGTTCTTTCTTTGATCTGAGTTTGTTCATCATAACCCAGTTCTATATCGAGATACATAATACAGTATTGTATTGATTGTTGCAGTTGTGATATTAGCAGAGGAGTATCAGGATTACATGATGGCAGGAGCTACAGCTCAGCCCAGCAGAGGAAGAAGGAGTATGCAGGTCGCAAACTTGTCGGGTACCTCAGTCTTTTCTTTCTAAATTAATAATAATAGTATATTTATCATCAGATATTACAGAGTTGAATACAATGTTTTATCTTGTCAAGTCAATAAATTTATCTCCATTTTTCTTCCAAATCTTGATTTGTTTATGCTTCAAAGTTCTTATTTTTTGGGGAATGAATTGTCTTAATCTGATGATAACTTATGTCATAATGCTTTCAGTCTAGTTTACAAATAATTGAAAAAAATAACACGAGCTTCTGAACATAAAGCCAGAGGCTCATTAGCCTCTGGCTCATTCAATCATATATTCAGAACAAGGTTTCAAAGTCATGATGGGGAAAAATAAAAACAGTTTAAACCAGCTCTCTCTCTCTCTCTTGAGAGAGAGAGAGAGATCTCTCTCAAAATTATTTGGAGTTTTAGTTGCATTTCGAACTTTTATCTATTGAAAATGACAAATTTCATTTTGTCTATTGATGGCAAAGCCAAAAAATTAACTTTAATTACTACTTGGGATCTTTGTCTATTAATAAATTCTATTATTACTGGTTGCTAAAGTTTTAAGTGATTTTTTTCTTTGTATCGCTATTTGTTATTACTTTTGCTTCACTTATATTTCTTCTTAATTTGATCTAGGTTCACCATGGAGCAAATGTACGATGTAGTCCAAGATGTGGAGAACTATAGAAAATTTGTACCTTTCTGTCGTAAATCAGATGTGATATCTCGCAAACCTGAATTACTTATTGGAGAGCTCGAGATCGGATTCAATCCTGTAGTAGAAAGCTATGTCTCGCACGTGACTCTGGACAAACCTCGCTTAGTCAAAGCTGATTGCAAAGACGGCAAACTGTTTAACCATCTAACAACTACATGGCAGTTCAGTCCCGGATTACGAGATCATCCGCAGTCCTGTGTCATCAACTTTTACGTTTCATTTGAATTTAAATCCTTGCTTCACTCTCAAATGGCCCATTTCTTTTTCAATGAGTTGGTCAAACAAATGGAATCAGCTTTCTTTACTGAGGCTAAAAACCGATACGGCCCTCCGTCTATTGAAATGGTAAAACTTAAACTAAAAACATAAAGAATCTAGTCTTACCTATTTATTTGTTATTTAATTTTAGCTTATTATTTTTTAAAGAATGTTTTAAAATATCTTTAAAGCGACATAAATATAGTTATTTATATTTAAATGCTCAACTTTGAATTAGTTTTACTTTGAAATTTCACCTGTCTCAAACTTCTAATAGCAAACTTTTGATGCTTGAATTCCATTGAGACGGAAACATCTGACAATTTTCATAACATCAAGTATAGAGAGGAAATGTGAGCATAGCTATAGTAACGTGACTTTCCTGGTGGCATTGGTTTTATACGCTGTTTTTCCACTAATTCTATTTAAACATCTGATAACTTTATGTCACCTCAAGTTGGCTTGTGTAGGTACATGCATGTGTACAGCTGATTCCATACATGTCAGCAGAAGTTTGTGGCAGAGCATAGTTTCTGATATTTTTTAAAATCTGCCAGATTCAGATAGGACAAATGATCTTTTGTCTGACTTACATATTTAAGGGAAGGTGGAGTAGAGGGAAAATTCACCCAAAAATAATCGCCTTCAACCAAATATAACTTGTAATATCCCAAAGAACTAAAAATAGCTTAAACTCAAATATTTTCACTTCTTAAGAAGAGCAAGTTCTTATAAACTGCTCTAGCCAAGTTTAATTTGTGAATATAATAGTTAATATTGATTAAAGTTGATTTTTTAGACACATATTGTTGAAACAGCAAAAGTCTTTGTATTCAGACAAAAAATAAAAACATGGGTGTATTGAGTCTTAATTTTTTAAAAGTTGGTAATAATAACTTCCCTCTTTCTTCCTCTTCTCAAAATAATGTATATGAATAATTCTTCTTCCCTCATATTTATTATCATAATATGTTTTTGTAATAATTTACTATGTCTATTTACGGGTGCATTCGCGACGCTCGAGCGCTCAGAGCGCTCGGATCAGTGTGTTCAGTGGTGGAGGGGGATGGTGGGGACAAATATTCCCCCACCATCTTACTGACCACACTTGGTCTCGCGAACGCGTTTTATTCAGGCTTGTGTGTACAGTTATTAGGTTATGTTACTGTTGTAATTTTTTCAAAAATTCAATCATTTAATTAAAACTAAAACGTATAAATTAAAGAGAAACAGCAGAAACACAACACAGTAACAGCACAGCACATGTGAATATAAAGGTGAGGTAAATTTTTGTATTTCCCGCTAAGAAGGTTTCAATTGAATAGGAGTGGGGAGAAGTGATCGAACTGAACCTGCCGAAAGCACGATTAGTAGGATCAGTCCCACCACTACTATCCTGGCTTCCCGCTTCTTTTGGCTCCTCCCCCTGGCTACGCCTCTGAGCATAATCATGGTAACTAGAATACACCTCTTGTTCAGAACGCTCTGAGCGCTCGAGTGTCGCGAATGCACCCTTACGCTTATGTGACGTGTACACAAGAGATGGAATGCTGGGTTCAACCCAAAACCATAGAGAATACTTGTATACAATCTGCACCCCAAACATTATTAAAATTGAAGGTTGTATCCCAATCTAAAAGGAATATTACTTGGGAGGCAGGGTTTAAGCCAGGGCTCAATCCTTTGTGTGTACGTAATAATAGTTGTTATTTAAATGAGATATAGAGATTTTATGCTTACCTTATAAAATAGCTTTGTTGCATAAGGAGATTTTATTTTTTGTTATTTAATTTTATTTAAATTAATGTTGTATAAGTGTGATATTAATTAAAACAAAAATAATGTTATGATAAGTGATGAATTTATTGAAGGTGAGGAGTGATTACATGAAGCTATGTAGTCTTAAGTATCAGGGCATTGATGATTAATCGCTAACTTTCTACTGTGTTTTATAAACAGCTGATGCTATTATATCAGCATAAGTTGGCACCCTGCTACTTTTTAACAGTTAATAAAACCCTTTTTAGAAATTATATTAAGTAATTATTACTTATATCACTGTGTTCAAAATAAATATGTCTGTTGTTTTAAATAAACAAACAAAATGTTCAGTAATTTTGAAGTTTAGTTTTTATTATTTCATCCTTTCACCTTAGGCTATAATAGTCTTTTTAATCAAAGTGCATATGTGCCTGTGTTGTGTAAATCACACAAATGGTCCACTTATCTGCAATTCTATGATAACAGACCACTGTAGTTCAGTACATTTTGGAAAGATTCATTTTTTATTATTAATGTTCACTGCTCTGTTTTGGCTTTATGATTTTAACTGTGTTGACTATTCCTATCTATTATTATCATTTAATATGTAGAGATACTTCTCAATTTTTATTTTGTAGTTTTTAGAGGTTATTAAAAAAGCTTGTTAAATATTGTAATGGGAGAAGAAACTGAATTAAAACTATCAACAGATTGCTTGGAGTGAGCTGATTACTTTCTCTTTTACAGATGTTTTTACCGACCCACGTTTAAATCAAACAAGTTCTTTTCTTCTAGAAAAGTATATCCAGAGGCTATTGAAGTAAAGAAGCATTAAAAGCTGCATAAATAGTAATCTATTTTACCTATCAAGGCTTTTTCTTAAATCATATTATTTTGTTTAGTGAAAATAAAAAAGACTTTTCTTTATATAATGTAATTTATTATTAGAGTAAAGATATGTTGTGGCTGAGAAGAAAATTACTGCTACGTGACTAGAAGACACTGTTACCTTGATGCTGAATTAGTTGAGAAAAGTCATTGAAACATGTTTATTGTATTAGCATTAATGATGAAACATAAATGCTTTAAAAATATATACGAAACAGTGCTCAGTGATAACATAAAATAATTTATAGGAAAAGTTATGCCAAAAAGCTGTTCAGAGATACTAAAACATTTTTGTAATTCCTTCCCCCTGAATAGGCAATAAATTGGCTGAGACAAAGTATTAGTGGTGTTGCGGTCTACATGACGCAAGTTTTGTTTTATTATTTTTATTTGAAAATTATTGAATTTTGACATTAATATTCAAGACGTCAAGGGAGAAATTTTCTTTTACCAGTTATCAGTTTCAATCAGTTTCAATCAGTTTAATCAGTTATCGTTTACGGTTAATAGTCGATTTGGTTTATGTTATGATTCAAATATATTCACGTTGAACTGCGTAAAGAATTATTAATTTATTATTTTGCGTTGGCAAAGTTTGGCCAGCGACAGTAAAAGAAAATCTTTTTTTTTGTTTTCGAAATTCGATACAAGGATTTATTAACTGATCGCGATTTCGAATTACGTTAAATTTCGTTCAGGTGTAATCGTGTCGGTCGGTTCTGATCTGAATTTATTGGTCTAGGTAAGATATATAAATCTTATGTCACTATCTGAGCCTAGAACTAGGAAAATGTCGGAGGCTGGATTAGAATACTTTAAAGGTCAAATAGTAAAAAGACTTAAGACTCTAAAGAAAATGATAACGGAAAAGATAGCAGAATATGACCATCTTATTGCTGTACCTGAGACATCACAGGAGCAACTCAAGTCTCTTCTCAAGGATATAAAAGGAAATAGGATCCTTATGAGTGAGAACTTGATGTTGTTAAAGGAGGAATGTCAAAAGGTCGGAAAGGAGAGTTCTGTTGTTAAGGAATATGATTTGATTCTTAGGGGGCTTGATGAAGAACTTGCCAAATACAAGCAAATGTCAGATGCTAGTAAAGGTTCAAGGAGCAATATGTCATCTCATTTAAGTTGTCATTCAAATATGTCAGAGAAGAGTTGCCTCCATAAAAGTAAAAGTCATAAATCTGAGTTTGACATTGAGAAAAAATCTGAACTAGGGCGTAAAGTTACAAGTAAGAAGACGTCAATAGCTACAAACCAGCTGGTGGCAGAAGTAGAGAAGGCTCGACAGGAAGCAGAGAGGTTAGAAGCGATGCTAAAGAGGAGATCAATAGCAGGATCATCGCGAGGGTCATCACTTTGTCGAGATTGGAAGGTAACTGAAGAACCAACTCAGGTAACAACTTCAACTAATAATAATTTAGCCTTCAATTCCCTCTCTGATAAACTTCACATTCTAAGTTTAGTGGAGCCATATAAGTTTGATGGGCAAAGTGACAAATTTCCCATCTTTCGAGAGGAAGTCAGAAGTCATTTAGAAGACGGACTTCTGCCTGATAGTTACAAAAAGACTTTTCTTAAGAAATTTCTTGAGGGTGAGGCCTTACAGGTGGTGGAGTGTAACTTGGCCTTATCTTATGCACATTTAATTGAGCTACTGGAAGAAAGGTTTGGCAGTCCAGTAGCTATTACTGATGCTTGGGTTAGAAAGTTAACTGAGGGGCCCAAATTAGGGAATTTCGATCATGGGAAGTACTCAAAATTTTCTGATCTATTAAACACAGCCTGCAAAGTTTTAGGAAAAGAATCTTTTAAAGAAATAAATTCTAAATTTTGTTTACGTAAAATAGTTGACAGGTTGCCATTTAAATACCAACAATCCTGGATTAAACGATCTTTAGATTTAAATGGTAAGGAAACAATTTTAGATTGGCGAGGTTTGTTGAAGGGTTAGCTAAGCTACATAGGCACCCAGTGTACAATGCAAATAGCGTAGATCAAAGTAGAGCTTGTGCTAGTAATAGAAATAGTCAGTATAAGGAAAATAAAACTAGTAGAACATCATTTCGTGGTTATAATAATAATAATTTCAGAAAATCGAATAATAATACAGTACCATGTACATCCTCAAAGGTTTTAGCCACAAATGCGAGAAAAGATAGTAATTGTAAATTTTGTAAGCAGGAACTACACGAATTTTCTAAATGTAAAGCTTTTCGAGCACTTCCTTCTGAAGAAAGGTTGAATTATGTTAAAGAGAAGGGACTTTGTTTCGGATGTTTAGAGGGCTCACATAAAACAAAGGGTTGTATGCAACGTTTAAAATGTGATACGTGTTATAGAAAACATCCGACTTGTCTGCACCGAGAAAATTTCAAAGATAGTTCGGGCACAGGTGATCAAGGTAAAAGTCTAGTGATGTCACGAGGAGATAATAGTGACAAACCTAAAGTTAAGGAAGTAACTCCTACCGAAACTAGCACCGTTCGTCAAGCTGTAAGTAATCGGTGTGATACCACTTCATTTGTTATTCCTGTACTAGTACACAATAAAATTAACCCTAAGCATAAAATAAAAACATATGCGTTACTTGATGATGACAGCGATTCATGTTTTGTTCAGGATAGAATTATAGAGACATTGGTACTGCCTACTGTATCTACACAACTAAAGGTAAGAACACTATCATATAACTCTATAATAGAATGTAGAAGAGTTAAAGACATTGTTATAGAGGGTGTTTCAGGAAGCATGATAGAACTTAAAGGTAAGGTTTTCAGCCAAGCAGAAATTCCATGCTCTTACGAAGACATTCCAACACCTGAGATAGCTAAGAGGTTTGATCATCTGAAGAATATAGCTAACGAAATATCACCTCTCCAAGAAAATTTAGAGATAGGACTTCTTATAGGAAACAACTGCCCAGATGCTCTTTGTCCTACACAGGTAATAAAAGGAAACGAAGGTGAACCTTATGGGGTATGTACAACACTAGGATGGGGTATAATAGGGCCTAAGGAAAAAATCGAAGTGAACACAACTTATTCTTTTAGAGTTACTGGTAATCAAAATATTTTATCAACTCAAGAGCTCATAAATCCTTGGCTAACTCTTGACTTTCCAGAGAAGGTGTTAAAGGATCGGAATACTGCCTTGTCAATAGAGGATAAACGTTTCATGAAAATCTTACAAGAAAACGTTAAGCACAAGGAAAATAATCATTATGAGTTACCACTTCCTTTCAAGACCGACGAGGTAAGTTTACCTAATAACAGACCCGTAGCACTTAAACGATTGTATTCCTTGAAGGGTAGGTTTGAAAAGAATGAAGATTATAAGAAAGACTATGTGAAGTTTGTTGAAGATATGTTTATAAAAGGACACGCTGAGCCAGTACCTAATCTAAGTCCACCTATAGGAAGAACGTGGTAATTCCACATCATGGGGTGTACCACCCACGAAAACCAGGAAAAATTAGAGTGGTATTTGATTGCTCAGCCGTGTATCAGGGTGTCTCACTTAATTCATTATTACTTTCAGGACCAGACCTCACTAGTTCTATTATTGGAGTACTGTTAAGGTTTAGAGAAGGGTACGTCGCAGTGTGTGGCGACATAGAGGGCATGTTCCATCAGGTAGTTGTAAAAGAGGAACATAGGGACTTTTTGCGTTTCCTCTGGTGGGAAGGAGGTGACGTCTCCTCACCAATCAAAGAATACAGGATGACAGTGCATCTTTTTGGAGCATCATCATCACCAGGATGCAGTAACTTCGCTCTGAAACAGGTTGGTAAAGATAATGAATCGAAGTATCCAGAAGCAGCAGAGTTTATAAGAAGAGACTTCTACGTCGATGATGGGTGTGCGTCGTTAGATTCAGTATCAGCAACTATAGAGTTACTCAATAACGTAAGAACAGTTTGCAGTCAGGGAGGTTTCCGATTCCATAAAATAATATCTAACAACAAAAAGGTAATTCAGAGTATGCCACCGGAAGAAAGATCGACAGGATTGAAAGAGTTTGACCCTATTAGGAATACATTACCTAGAGATGAACGTATTTTAGGTGTACCATGGGACGTAGAGCAGGATGTATTCAAAGTTCAGGTTTCAATTAAGAATAAACCCTTAACAAGAAGGAATATTTTAAGCGAAATATGCTCAGTACATGATCCTTTAGGACTCGTAGCTCCCTACGTTTTAAGGGGTAAAGCCATATTACAGGATATTTGTCGTGAATTAAGGCTACAAAATCTCGATAGTTGGGATGATGAAGTAAATGAGATGTATCAGGTAAGGTGGAAGGAGTGGAGTGCGAATCTTTTTAGGTTGAACGAAATTTGTATTCCACGGTGTTACAAACCACTAAATTTTGGAAATATCATCACAATTCAGGTCCATATTTTTTCGGATGCATCATCTATAGGGTATGGTGTAGTAGCTTATTTACGCTTTGTCAATGAAATAGGATTGTGTCACTGTTCCTTTATTATGGGAAAATCAAAGTCTGTCCCTTAAAACAAATATCGATTCCCAGGTTAGAGTTGACAGCTGCGGTAGTTGCTGCTCGTATAGGTACAGTAATTAAGGACGAGTTAACTTTCCCAGACATAAAGTTTTATCATTGGACAGACAGTAAGGTTGTTTTGGGGTATATTCAAAATCAGACTAAGAGATATCATATATTCGTGGCAAATAGGGTCCAGGAGATAAGGGAACTTACGGAAATCAATAGCTGGCAATACGTCTCAACTAAGGAAAATCCAGCGGATATAGCATCAAGAGGCCCATCGGCAGAAGTATTTTTACGAAGTCGTTGGTTAGTAGGTCCAGAGTTTTTGTGGAAGGAGGAAGATGATTGGAAGTTTAGGTGAAGTAGAATATGAAGTAAAGGATGACGATCCAGAGGTTAAGGTCTGTTTGATAGCGACGGTGTCAGAATATGCCAGCATGGCATCTCGCCTGGGGAGGTATGGCTCCTGGGAAAAAGCCAGAAGATCGGTTGCATGGGTGTTAAGATATTTTAAAGTTTTAAAGAGTAAGCAAGGAAACAGAAGTAACGGCAAAGCATTAAGACCTTTAAGAATCGAGCCTTTAAATGCATGCGAGTTGCAAGATGCCGAAAACACTATAGTAAAAGTAGTTCAAAAGGATACATTTTTTAATGAATTACAGTTCCTACAATCAACAGATAAGGTTCGAAAGTTAAAACGATCTAGTGGAATAGGATCTTTAAGTCTCATTTTGGACCCAACAGGTATAATTAGAGTTGGTGGTCGGTTAAAAGCGGGTACTTTACTTAATGAAGTTCAGAAACATCCAATTATTCTTTCGGGTAATCATCATGTAGCTAAATTATTAGTTAGATACTACCATAATTTAAATCATTTAGGTAGGTCAGGTACAATCAATAAACTTAGATCAGCAGGGTTTTGGATAACTAGGTGTTCAACAATAGTTAAAAGTGTTATTTCTCATTGTATACTATGTCAAAGAGCCAGAGGTAATTTTAAGGTTCAAAAGATGGCCGACTTACCCATTCAGCGTTTAGAGCCTTCAGCTCCATTTACCCACTCTGCTGTAGATTGTTTTGGTCCATACACTGTAAGGGAAGGGAGGAAAAACTTAAAGAGATATGGAGTACTTTTTACTTGTCTTGCTTGTAGAGGTATTTATTTAGATGTAGCGGAATCACTAAGAACAGATTCATTTATAAATGCCCTTCGTAGGTTTCTTGCTGCAAAAGGACCTATCGTTAGTTTAAGATCAGACCTAGGTACAAACTTTGTAGGGGCATCTAGAGAATTGCGAGACGCCGTAAGAGAAATGGATGAGCACCAAATTACGCATTATCTTTCTCAACAGTACTGTACATTCGAATGGAGATTTAACGTATCCCGTGCAAGTCGTTGAACGTCAAATTGGAACTGTGAGAAGGATAATGGAAGTGATTCTGATGCAACACCCTGAACTCTTAACGGAAGACGGGCTTAGGACATTTTTTAAGGAGTGTGAGAGAGTAGTGAACGATAGACCGCTGGGAGTTACAAATCTTTTAGATCCCCTCTCAGTCGAACCTCTAACCCCAAACCATGCCATAACCATGAACGCCAAACCGTTATTTCCACCGCCTGGGGTGTTCGACTCACAAGAGGTTTACGTTCGGAAGAGATGGAGGAGAATTCAATATTTGGCAAACGAATTTTGGTCAAGATGGAGAAAGGAGTATATAAGTAACCTTCAACACAGGAGAAAATGGAAATTTGTGGAAGAGAACCTTAAGGAAGGAGATGTAGTCCTGTGTAAAGATGATAACACTAGCAGAGGAGGATGGCCCGTAGCACGAGTACACGAGGTTCATCCTAGCCAGGACGGTTTAGTGAGAAAGGTCACAATAAGATTTGCTAATGGGAAATTTTTGGATAGACCTATACATAAATTGGTGTTGCTTGTTCGATTCCCCAACGAAGAGCCATAGAAAAAATTAGAAATGCTAGCATTTGGGGAGCCATGTTGCGGTCTACATGACGCAAGTTTTGTTTTATTATTTTTATTTGAAAATTATTGAATTTTGACATTAATATTCAAGACGTCAAGGGAGAAATTTTCTTTTACCAGTTATCAGTTTCAATCAGTTTAATCAGTTTCAATCAGTTTAATCAGTTATCGTTTACGGTTAATAGTCGATTTGGTTTATGTTATGATTCAAATATATTCACGTTGAACTGCGTAAAGAATTATTAATTTATTATTTTGCGTTGGCAAAGTTTGGCCAGCGACAAGTGGGCTTTATGTAATCTGATAATACAAAGAACTTTCAGAAAACTTAAAGACAGAATGTTATAACAGTTCTATTATGTCAAAAGAGGGGGAATAATACTTTTTTCGTCTGATAAGCTAAAATTAACTTCATTATTGGAGGAAAAATTGAAGCCTTGCTCAGGACTGTTATTGCAATATTTAGTCTGTATGTTGAATGTCTAAATAACTCTAGAGCCTCCGGTCTTGACTTCACTTAACTGTTAATTCTTTAAATTCAAAGCTTTCTTTAATTTTCAATAAAAGGAAGTAAAGAAAAATCAATTAACAAAACAAATTAATTTATTAATATTTAAAAGAAAAAATAGTTGTGGAAGATAAAATTTACATATTTTACACATAAATGAGTTGGCATATTTTATATTATAACTTTGATACTTGCAATACTTTGCTAACATCTTTGCTATTATTATTAATAATAGTAATAATAATACTAATAAAGTAGTGATAACAACCTATGCACAAATTTATTTTTATGTCAAAATAATATAATAGCAAACAAACAGCCAGAGTCATAATTTATTTTTAGACCATACTTAATAAATGTTTATCAGCTATTTTGGTAGTTGGCCTTAAACAATGCAGCAGATAAGGTTTTGTTTTGCATAAACTTTGGAACATTTTCAAAACAAAACGTCAATAGATCAAGTGTTACTGGTTCTGCAAGCCATCATGCGTATGTTTCAGCTGGTTTGAACGTACCGGCTGAATCCCATCATAGGTACTAACCCAGTACTTGTCAAAATCAGTATAGTGTCATCAGTTCTGTAAATCACCATAGATTTTAGTTGTTGATAACTTGGAACTTTACACTGATACAAGCAAATACATGAAATAGGACCGAGTGTCAGTTCTCTACACTCTCAGTGAGGGACCCTTACCTCACTACATAGTCTCAGTAAGGGGTCTACCCTAGCGTCTTAAAACTAGGCAAATATTTTCCAAGCATCCTTTAAAAATTCATAAGCATTCCAGATATTAAAACTTCAAAATAGACAAGCTGATTTGTAAAAACTTGGCTACTAATACAATTTTTAATTATTTGAATTTAAATCAACATATAATTAAAATTAATCTAATTTTTTATACAATCAAAATTGACAAGGTTTAAATCTCTCTCATTATTTAGAGATAATTAAGTAGACTTTAAAAATATTTTTCCACCAAATATATAAAATAAATAAATATTGGAATACATCAAAGGCAGAGAGGCTTCATAAATAAGATGATTTGCTTAATTTTTTTTTATCTATCATCTTAAGTTATCTTTTTGGTTTTTACCTGTTTCCTTATAGACAGGGAAGAGATTCTTTTGGTGTATTTTTCGAAGGAGAGAGGTACACCCTTGGAAGGCCAAGGGGTGACTCAGAATGAAACATTAGAAGCTTTCCCTACCCAAGGTTTAAACTAATCACATTCAATGGAAGTCAAGGATGACAATTTCATTTTAATTTTAAACAATATATATAAATAAATAAATAATACCTTCTAATAAGTAAAATCCTAAATATTAAAAAGAAAATAAATTAATAGTAATAATTAAATATTAAACAACTACCTAAACTAATTAATATTTTTTTAATAGATCACAATACTTAATATGAACACAAGGGATTCAACAATAGGTTTTAACTATCGAACATTTTGAATTGAAATCATCATGGATTTCAATCCAAACCCGGAAAAAATACTCCATGTAGACATTGGGGTTTCAACCTGAAGTTGAATCATTGTGTGCATAGTAATTCTTATAAAAGATGACTTTAGTGGGGCTTGCCACTTTAATAATAGAAATAATAGCAATAACCAGTGGTTATTAAGATGATTAACTATAAGAATAAAGTTCACAGCTCATTCATTAACTTAAACGTGACAGGATCCTATAAGCATAGTGAATTTTAATAGGAAAAATGAGCAAATGAGATTGGATACTCTGTTCAAATTATCAGAGCTTTTACCATATTTTACACTTTTCTTAGAAAAACTTGTACTTGAGGATGACTTTACTTGGAGCTGAAAGCTATGCACAACTGCATCCTTATAGCAAATAAATCATAGAGCTTATTGAGTAAAGGCTGACAATATATCAGAAAAACTCTTCAGATATACCAACATTGCATTCTTAAAAATATGGGAAAATCTGGCCCAAGACTTTCGAATATAGAGATCTAAGGCTCTCTGCCACCCCAGTGAGTTTAATTTTTCTATTATTATTTTTGGTATTACCCAAATAAGGTAATTTTGCTACCACTTTTGGTAACTATGTGTCATAGTTACCAATTACATAAATTTGAACTCGCATGAGTTAAATATTTGAAATTCTAGGACATGTCAATCATATTTAGCCAAATAATATTTTTAAGGGTTTTATGTTAGATCCTCTGAAATGTTCTGCCTGGTATACAAAGCTTAGCGACAGAACGGAGCTTTGTAAAGAACACAAATAAGATTAATGCCCAGGTCTAATGTTAAAAATATAAGGTTAATATACCTTTGTCTCCAATACATACTTAGACAAAGTCAATAGAAAAATTAACCTGCCTAGTGCACCTAATTTACACTAGTAGATTATAAAATTTTATTTGGACCCATTTTGTCAAAAGTAAGTGATTAGGCTATGTAATAATCAGTTTATCAAACTAAAACATATAAATATTTAATTGGTTTTAATGAAACAAGGCAATAAGATATTTCATATTAATATAATGTCTACAGGTTTATCCACAAAACAGCTCTGACGCAACAAAAATGGAACATTTTGTTTATGGTTTTGATTCTTCTAGAGATAGTTTATTTTTAACTTAGCGTTAATATCCACTGAATTAATGGTCAATTAAAAAGCATTAACATGGATATTTTTGTATTTATAAAAAATATATTATTTTAGAAGACTTATTAACAGAATTAATATTAAGAGCTGGCCTTATAAAAGGTGCAACAAATTCTATTTATATTAAAGATGACGGACCATTAGAATATTTCCTTTCACAGGGTCTAGAAAAAAAGACCGACTCTTAATATATGATATAAGATTTAAATTGAGCTGTGGAGTCTCCAAACATGACACAAAATCAAACTTCTCTCCTCTAAATTTTAAGAAAGAACTTTGATTTTCTATACCATATACTCTAGTTCCATCAAACCATTTTTGTAAATAACAGTATAAGCCAAAAATGTTTATATTTCAAACGTAAAGTTTCAACTACAGCACTAATTATTTTATAGTTCAAAATTTTTTTAAAGATTAATAAAATATTTAATTTATTTTAGAACTCTTTTGAGAACATAGTTTTAAAAATTTTTGAGACTTCTTTTAGCATAATTCCAAACAAATTCGATTTACACTTTTGAATTTGCCAGCTTGAAGACCTCTGGACTGGTATTTTTCAACAAGTTTATCATGCAAATGATTGCAAGAGTTATACCTGTAAGTTCTACAAGTATGCCTTCAAGCATACTAAGTTCTATGCTTAGTAAAATTTTAATTATTTTATCATAATTTCAACTACATAAGCCAAAAATTTGTTATTCAGTTAGATTGTAAGCATTTTAAAAAATTGTTACAATTTCAGTATAAAATTTTTTAATAAGTTTATATAAATGAGAGATTATTTTAAAAAATAAATCTACGTGCATAAAATATTTTTTATATTTATAATTAAAAAATGGTATTTTTATTTTAATAAAGTTGAAATATCACAAACTATTTAAGTCTGATTTAAGTGAATAAAATCAATTTCAATCAAAGTCATTTTCAATTTATTACAGGTATAAAATGGGTTTTTAAAGGAATTACAAATATGCATCTTAATATGTTAAAACTTGCAGCGACACTTTCAAAATAACAATAAAATATAAAGCTAGCTGTCACAAAACAAAGAAAAATGAACTTCCGCTGAAAGTTATTTTGTGAATTGTTTTAAGATATCAGCTTTGCTGTGTGTGTGTGTTTTATTTCTACTACTTAGGAAAACCAAAGAAATTATTTAGTAAAAACTATTGATATGTTTTTATTTCAGTTTATTCACAATAAAAGACTGACTCTTTCTTCCTCTCGCTGTTTAGCTTTTAGTCTGTCACTCGCTGTGCTCTCATCATTACAAATTTGGCAGTCTATCTCTGAACATCACATAGCGTCAAAATGAAATTTATGTGCTTCTTGCAGTTTTTCAAAATGATCCTGTCGGCGTTCTTTCCACCATAAAACAATGATAATGACTGAAATAAGAGCGCAAGTACCAAGCAGAGCCACAATCGTTTGCACAATAACCTTACTCGGAGTCACAAACAGTTGTGCCATCCATTTTTTTGGATTTCTAAGAGGGTTTGGAATCACTACTAATTGAGAATTGGGAATAATTTGTGTCCATGTTTTATTCTCTCCGTCCAATCCTACCTCTAAGGTATCAACAAAGTTCGGAGTTCTTCCTAATCCAAACAAAGTATAAGGTAACTGTAGAGAAAAATAAGCTGATTGAGATAATTGAGGCGCCACACCAGCTCGTTTATTACCATCCTGAGTTGTGGTTCTATACCAAATAATAGGTCCCGGAAAACTAGTGCCATAAATTTTCCTAAACCTTTTCAATGGAGTAGGAACAGTGCTGTGGTTGTTATTAGTCAAACCAGTCAAAACCATAATTTTAATAAAATTTGCATCATAATCTAGATTATTCTTGTAAGCCGAAACAAAGTAGGAACCAGGTTTCTTACTGTGAACAAACATAATATCTAATACACCGTTTTGTGAAAAATCAAAAAACACACCTATACTGGTTGAGTTGTTGTAAGGCGTTAAACTGTTCCAATTTATGTTAAATGTTCTGGAGAATCCACCACAACTGTCTCCTTTGCATTCTACATTTTCCATTAAATAGCTTTTCATAACACCACTGGGAAGTTTAAGCGTGGCTAACAAATCTGGATATCCATCCATGTTATAGTCCCCACTGTGGAGAGTGATTGTGTTGCTGAAATAATCAACTTCGCTTAAGTTAGGAGGTGGGAAACCCCAACTATCTTTACCGTTAACCAAATTGACTTTTATGTTAAACCATTTTCCCATAGAGTAGACTAAAATACCACTTTCTTTACAATAATCATCAAAACAAACGGGCAAAACAAAGTCAATTTTCCCGTCCAACTGGACATCCATAAATAACACCTGTCCTGTTATTTTGACATCTTTAGACGTTTCATTTTTACCAGGCACTGTGATAGTTTTTTCAAACTCAAATTTCTTACTCAAGCTATTAAAATGCCAAATTTCAAAAACATTATGTTCAGAAGTAATAAACAGATCTGCGTACGAATCACGATTTAAATCTATAAAAGCATTGGAATGCGGATATTTTAAATTGTTAAAACTCTTACTGTTTTCTATCATGTGCTCAATGCGGGGAGGCTCTGAGCGGGTTTTATTGAAAATCCAAAAAGTTCTATTGTTATTGACATCCTCTCCGAACAGATCTTGAACCATATCACTGTTGTAGTCAACTGCAAGGGGTTGTCCTTTGAGCCTTAAAATAACTTTATTGGCAGAAGTGCAATTAAGTGAAGTTAGATCACCCCATAAAATTCTGACAGAGTTTTCCCGTTCGCTCACATGCACTGTTACCAGCAGATCTAATAAAGCATCGCCATCGAAGTCGCCCGGAACAACACTCGTCACTTTGCCATCAAAACTACATTCCAACTTCTTATTCTTATCTCTCTTCAAAAGTGGCTCAGAATCACTACCCAGCAATATTTCAACTGTCTTCTTATCATTCTTTATAACAAATAAATCAGTGTATTCATCTGAATTGAAGTCACCAAACGCTGCGGGGACTAAGTCAGTGTTGTAGCCAAAAACGTTCTGGGTGAAATCGGAGGCTTCCGATGTGGTGATAAAACAGAAAATAATTGCTACCAACATCACAGAGGCATTAATTTTGTTTTTACAACTCCGACTCAGACCAGCCTACAAACAATACATAGATCATTTTACTACATTTAAGCAAAAAACATAAATTTTACATACTTGAGGACTTAATTTGATGAGTTTTAGTTAGGTTTTTTATTTCTATAAATTTTAGCTCTTAACTTCGTCAAGTTTGATAAGTGCTGTTAGTAAGTAAGCAGTTAAGTACAAATAAAGAGTAAAATTATAGGTGAAATATCACTTTAAGAACCAAGAGAGCAACTTCAGGAACTGAAGTTGAAATGGTCTCTCACTCTAAATTGTTTGTTGTTCGTAATGCTCTTCTAATTTAGATTTAAACACAGGTATACAGGTGAATAAAGTGCAAAATAACATTCTATATAAATAACAGCTATGTACTTCAGTAGGAAACAAAAATCCAGATCTATAGGTATTCGTGGAAAGTAGGTCGTGGTGAGATTGGGAAGTTAAATTTATCTATCACTCAAAAAACTTTAAGAAAGTAATTAGATGAAGTTTTGTTATGTCTGTGGGTAGTTCTATGGTCATAACTAGTGAACATGTGATAAAATTTTAGGAGTAAGTATTGAGTAAATTTAGGAGTAAGTTCATCTAATTATCTTGATTTCAAAATCCAAGGTTTTCCATATAAAGAATTTTTTTTGTTACAAAATCCTTTTTGGTTTCAAAAACCAAATATACTTTTAAATCATTTAAAATTATTTTTAATTTATGTTTGGTTTAAGAACTAGCTTCTGGTTGGCTTGTCTTCTAGTAGAATAAAAGCCTAGTTAAGTTAGTAGTGGTTTAAAAACAAGCTTCTTGTTGTACTCAATCAAAGTGTGTTTAAAGTCGAAGTGATGACATTATGAAGAATTCAATTTGCTTATGTTCTAAAATTTGTACATGCAACACGGCTGTAAAATGGTATTTATTGCTTTAGCAATTTATTATTGCCTTACTTCACTCATTAATAAATTTTTGCTTGAGTAAAATCATTCTTATGACTGAGTTGAATAAATGAACTACTCCCCCCCTTGCCAGATTATTCCTGTTCTTAGCAGAAATCCGACAACTCTAAGTGATAGAAGTAGTTTGGGTCTAGTTTTACAGGGAGAGACAAACAGGTTTGCTTGTTCATTGTTTGCTTAGGAGTGTTGATCCAGTAACAATTCAATAGTTTACCTTCCTACTTACAATATTATGGTATGTCTAGTTAGTTTTGATGCATAGAAAACGCGTTTTGGTGTCAAAATTAGCTACTAACTGAGGTAAAATTAATTTCTCTAGTTGAGGGGGCGTCATAGAGAGATTTTTAAAAATCTAGTTTCATCAAAACTGGCTGAAGGTTTTGAGGGGAGTGGGTTCATTAGTAAATCTATCCTTACTACATTTAACATATTCTTAACCATAGTAAAACACATGGTTACAATCAGTAGACAGTGTGGGAAAATAATATGAGAGAGCCAATGAGGTCCTGGATGTTAAACCACTCCTACAATTTCATATCAGGCCAACCTCATTGGTTTTCGTTTTCAACTATATAATCCCATGCAGTCAACTGATTATAACTGTGAATAATACTTAAATATTTTTGTTTGAGGAATGACTTATTTCTCTACTAGCCGTGATCTATATAGACTCAATAGAATTCCAATCTGTTTTCCATTTCATCCCTCCACAAATGACAAAACATTTAAGTGGTGATACTAAATAATAAATAAAACTCAGAATCCACTAGTATAAGGTCCTTTAGTACTAAATATGTATTCACTTTCAATATGGGTTGAAAAGTCGTCTATAATGGTCTAGTAATTTGGGACAGAGTATAGAATATGTTAAGGAAGGGAAATATATCATACAACTTACATGACTTTTGGGTCCAAAAAGAAACAATTGCTTTATTGCCATCTGGAAATATGATGACTCATCAACTAAGTCATTCTTATTCAAACAATTTTAAAAAGAAAATACGCACAAACTCTAAAATTTCACAAAATTACACAGGCAAATTAATTTCATCATTTCTACGTAAAAGACAAAGATAAATATTTTGATAACAAAATGGAAGGCCAATCAGTGTGGTGCATGTGTGATGGAATAAATGAAAGCAATTAAAATCATAGAGTAAAAAGTTTACGGGAAAATGCCCACGAAAAAAGTTTCCATATTGTTAATGGCGGACGATTGGAACAAATTTGAAGGAAGCTTACGGAAATATTTTATTAAGGGTTTTGTGATGTCATGGTGTAACGAAAGACTTTTTAGGGAATTCCCTTTAAAACTTCTTATCCCTTCTTTATCAAGTTCATGTTTTTATTATCATTATTCATATTTATACAGGAGTTGCTAGGCAACAAAAAAATATCTATATAATGGTCTTATATGACCACGAGCATGTTAAATTTCAAATTATCTGCATTATATAAATTTTGCCAATCATTATTGCGGGCTATTGAGGTCATAAAAAATATGTTCTGGAAAGCACAAGTAGACCTTAAGATTGATTTTTGTACCAAGATTCAATTTTCTAGCATAAACTCATTGAAAGATATGATGGTAACAGACAACTCTGTGAAAACACCTGATAACGCTCTCCTGTCGTCTTGTTTTCAGCAAAGTACTCCTGGCACTGGGATTTTATACGACCCATAGAGGAATGTATAGTACTATGACTCAGTGATATGACCTATCAAGTAGGTAAATTTGTCATATAATAATAGTAGTTTTAAAGTGGGAAAAATGTTATGGTAAGGAAGGTTAGTCTCAGAGTTGCAACTGGAGACCAGCACCTTATAGTGCTGCCTTCACCCCATCTCATATGACCCACTCGTATACTTTCCAACATTCCATATCTTTTACATTCGTAGGCTTCACGCTCCATCCTATATACTTATTTTGAGATTATCCCTACAATAAATTATTCAGTTTTTAATAAAAATCAATTTCATGTTTTTATTATTATTTTTGCATATTTATACATGAGTTCCTAGGCGACATAACAATATCTATGCCAGGTATCTAAGTACATCAGTAAATGAATTTTGGAAGTGTACTATAGGCAACCTACATGATGAAAATTCACTAAATACAAGACAAATTGCTATTTAATAAACCAATATACAAAGAAATTCTTCTAATTGGACCGAAGGCCTGCAAAAAATGGCTAAAATTCATAGTCAGGGTCCAAAGGCCCAGGGTTTTCATAGAATGAAAGACTTGTGGGCCAGCTATTACTTTAGCATCCCTAGCTATACAATTTAACAAGAGTGGAGTTTTTTAAACAACACAGCTTCCTAACTTAGAGATTAAATTCTTCATTCCTACTTGATGGCGTGAATTTCTATCAAGTATCAAAACGAAAATCCACAAGTTTCTCTAATCAAACAACTAATTCATTTCTAAATATTTTTAGAGACCGAAGAAAGAACTCTTTTTTTTCAAGAAGAATATAACGGTCAAAATAATAAAGGTAATAATAAAAACAAAATAATATTTTACACAAAAATAACTTATCTATTTAAATATAAACATGTTTAAAGTACATAAATAAGAGTGAATTAGAATTTAATAAAAAGAAATTATATTTACAAGTTAGTTACAAATTAAGGATTAACAGTGAATTGGATTATGCCAATCTATTTTATATTTCGATACTTTTCCAAAAACTCAACAATTTGGCTAGATTAATTCTAAATCAAAACAAGTGAGATGCTGGGTGGAAACATAAAAAGCTAACAGGTGAATGTCTGATATGTCAAGCAGTTTTCGACACACGAATTGTGGGAAATCTCTCGGCACTAATTGGTTCCCGCACATAATGCATGGCACTGCTACCAACTACAACAAAATTAATTGCCCTAGTTGAAGTCACGTACGAAGAAATTAAGTAACAATGAAATTAAGCACAACTAGTGATTTAACAAACTTCTTGATAAATGATTTCATATTATAGTATGACACATGGTTAACATCAGTTGACAGTGCAGGAAAATAATGCGAGGGAGCCAATGAGGTTATTCCTGGATTTTAAACTACAATCACAATTTCATATCAGGCCAACCTTATATTTTCTTACGCTGTCAACTGATTTTAATTCTGTGTCATACTATAAACATTAATGCAAATTTTTAAAGAAATATTAACTTTAAACTCGTTGTAAAAAGATGTTGGCATTACTACCAGTTTTTTTACTCAAATATGGTGCCAGACATTGAAAAATACTAGACATGCCATAAAAACACTCACCAACTGAAACTAGGTAAAAAAGAACAGCTAATAGACTTAGTACGTTCACATGATAGTAGTATAGTCGATTTAATAACCAAAAAATTGAAAGCTACACAAATCCAGCATTGAATTGACTTCTAAGCATTTAATTGACCAATAGAATACTATAGTATTACACATGGTTATAATCAGTTGACAGCATGGGAAACATTTTTGAGGAACCAATGAGCTTGCCCTGATATGAAATTGTGGGCATGGTTAACATGCAGGAATAAACTCATTTGCTCCCTTGCTTATCTTCCCATGTTGTTAACAGATTATAACCGCGTGTAATACTATAATATGTAGCATTTTATACAAATTGACTCATGTGTGTTTCAAACACTTTTCAAAACCTTTAGTATTCATTTTAACTATTGACTAACACAGTTATAATTTTTTCCATAGGACAAATTGACACATTTTGTCAATTTTTTCCTTCAGCACCACCCTTCTAAAAAATACTATTTAAAAAAATTATAAATATTTATAATTGTACTAGTGCTCAAACCTAATTTAAAACATATTCACATTATTTATACAATTTACATTCATTTAAATAAATCACCGAAGTCTTACGCTATACGCTATTTACTGACAGAAACAATTGGCAACCTTTGGGTCATCATCAGTGCCTCTCAATAATTATTACATGAATAGAGACTTAGGGTAGTTGATTACAATCATACACTTCACATAAGCTTCTTTTCTTGGTTAAATTGATTTATTTTTAAAACAGTTAACCATTTTAATTATACTAAACATTATTTGGCTAAGCTTTCTTTCTTTTTGTACGAGAAAGCAAAATATAAAGAGATATATACATGTTTTTAAAAAGCAATTACATCATAGCAGAGTTAGACAAATCAGTGTTTCCATGAGAGGCCATTGCTTTAATCAGTGTTATTATGAGAGACCATGGCTTCCTTAAAACTCTATAAAGATGAAGGCAGGATGGGAAAATGCTTACCTAAGTACATAGAAGTATTATACATGGAGATGGCAGAGTTTTGGTCAAGGACAGCTTCAGGCAGTCCCAAGAAGACTAGATGTCCATGATGATTTTTTTACAGACTTTATTTTACAACATTGTCATCTCACTGCACTCTATGTTTATTAATATGTCAAACACCTGTTCTTAAAAATGTAGAAGGTAACCTTTAAACTTTTATACATGTAAGAATAAGAGATGATTAAAATTAATTAACAAAAATCACTAGAAATAATTTAAATAAAGCACACACAAATCTCATGCTACGTCAGCTTAAAATTTCAGATAATGTATCAAAAAATTTTGGCCGGTCTTCTGATTTAATTTTAATAATAGACGAATCAAAGTAATTTAATAGAGGTTCACTGTCAATGTTTTTAGCAGCTTGGACAAAGGCAGTGCCGAAGAAATTACGAGGAATAGTTTCAGTGACGGGAGGTATTCCTAAGATAATTGAATTTGATGTATCTGGGTAAGAAGTCGCAGAAGCGAGAAGAGGTAAAAATGCCGATCTTTTTGTTTTTGATAAAGTGTGATGCGCTCTCAAAGAAATTCTAGCAAGTAAGTATAAAACATCTGGATTTGAAAATACAGTCCAGTCTAAACAACCTTGTTGTAGAACAAAGTATAAAAACGGTCCCGCAGAAGCAATCAACTTCATATCTATCAAACTTTGAACTTGTCTATAGATACAAACATACAGATTCTTACTTCTACTGATCCCTTCATCCAATAACTTATTATTGTTCCTCGATAAACTATCTAATGCTTGAGAAAACAATTCAGATTTAGTCTTATTTTGCGATGTATCTAATAAACCAAACAAAGCGTGAACATAATCAGATGCTTGGTAGCAATTCCTGAAACCAAAAGAGAGAGTAAAAGAAGGGTAAATTAACTCGTCTAGTTCGTATGTTGTGGCCACTTTCTCCATCATGTTATAGAAATCTTTTCGCAGAGTGATATCCATAGCTGTGTAGTTCTGCTTGCTTGCAGACAGAGGTAAACCTATTTCAGCCAATAACTGTTTTAACCGTCTCTCACCACGAACAGTCCACAGTTTCAATCTAATAGCTGTCGTTATAGAATGTTTTAAACTGGCTTCAACAGTCCAATGCCTGTATAAGACTAGTCTCAAATCTTTTTGACTCGTTATTTTAGTCACAGGCACTTTACCAGCAATATCATTGCTAACTGTAGTATCACTCATTAATCGACTCATATGTAATTGTAAAACGGATAGTTCATTCAAATATTTTTGATCGACACACAAACCATTTACTAATTGAGAAGTAGTGCCAACTATAGCATACCAGAGGGTGTCCAAACTATCTTTACCAAGATGCCAGATAAGTTGGAAAGCGATCATGCTGGAAGCTCTCCCATAGTAACTGAACTGAGTGTAATCAAACAACAACCTGTTTCTTTTCTCCTCCCACAGGCGTTTCTCTCGCCGTTTTAATATTTCTTCCTCAGCTAGTTTAAGTCGTTTATTAGGCTGTTCCTCTTCGTTTTGACTCTCTTCTTCTTCTTCACTATCGCTTTCTCTGAATATTTCATCAAAATCTGGAATATTTTCATCATCATCTTGCTTACCAAGAAGTCTAATCTGCTGGCTACTGAACACATTACACACGTCAGTGGGTTTGTGACTGTCGACAATGAAAACCACGACGTCATCCTCAGGCTGAAGTGTTTCTACTACGTCCAACGTCCCACCACAGTTAACCAACAAAACATACTTGATGTTTTCCTTATGTTCTTCGTAATTATTGACTAGATCTTGCGTACCTTGAACTGGTACAACAGTGTACAACGTGTTATCAGTCCTGAAAAGCGATTGTAAAATTTTACAAGTACAAATAGCATCCACATCTGTGTTGACTAGAATCAGGAGTCGCTTACCACTGACGACGCGATAGAACTCTTCCTGCAAGTCTTCCACGAACATTATCTCATCTTATCATTAAAAAATTTCAAAAAATCTATTTTAACTAAAAACAACATACACTTAAATTAAATACAACATCACTAAAACGGAGTTTTGAATATAAAAAACAACAGAAACCCACTCGCCTAAAAATTTATTTACCATAAACTATAAAAAAAATTGAAACTTAATAAGTTAAAAAATGTACACAATCCATAACTTAAGTTTGTAATTTGAATTATAATTTAAAAAGAATAAAATTAAAATTTAACGGAACACGAGATAAACAACAAAGAATGACAACAAAAAGCGGGAGCAGAAATCAGTGTTGCTCTAAAGTTATTTAAAAACCCAGTGTTGAAACAAAAGAAAAAAAAAACTTTTGACTTTTGTTGCTTTTACGTATATACGCTTTAAAAAGTAGATCAACAAAAAAGTTTATTGAAAAACAAGAAGAATTTTGTTTTTAATTTTCTTTAAAAAATTAAAACGTGTACTAACATTTAGGTAAAAATCTGGTTAAATCGCACTCCTTAAATACGTTAGTCTTGTTTACATTATGGATTCTACAACTTTAGGAATTGTCATAGCATTGATAATAGTACTGATTACAATAGGTAAGTGTTTTTAGTGTCTTGTCATCTGTGACAAGATGATCAAAGAAAGGATAAACTATCCTATCTTTGATAATAACTTCTTGGGTCTCTACCCAAAAAGTTAAAAAAGCTGTGAGAATTGTTAACGATTTGTTTTGTTTATTATGGTCTTTTCAAGTATTACCGAAGTTAACGTAGTGTGTTGTCATGATCTATTTATTTATATTTTTGGAAGATGTGTCAGTTCAAACCCCCACACAAATAATATGTGAAAAGCAAATGATGATTGATTTATTATAACTTTAACTCACTCTTAGAGGAGGTTACACAGAGCCCAAATAAGATGTTTCAGGGCCTTTCAATGTATTTAGTTAAGCTATGCCTTCTCTAGAGAATATCTCTCGATGGTTACAAGCCTCTCAAATTATTAAGACAGGGTATTCCCCCTCTAGTAACAGTTTAGTTTTAGTTTTGCCTCCATTTTGTTTTTTTTAAAAAAAAAACATTAGGATAAGTCATAGTAGAGCAATTTATAGCGGGCAATTTAAAAAGTCCTTTACAGAATAAATCACTTTCTCTGTTAACATTTGCTTTAAGAGTTGCTTAAACACTTTAATATATATCTATGAAGTAATATATGCATGTAGGCAACATTGTTGGTAAACCCATTTTGCTAACTCCTCTAAATAATATGGTGTTCTACCTTATGAGTCCTAGTGCAGGCCTTTTGTGTTTAATCCATAGAAGAAGCTGATAGCCAAAACCCTGTATCATGACTTGAATTGAATTTGTTTCAGTACTATTATTCCTGGTGAAGAGGTCGCAAAGTGTCCACCGAGATGTCCTGATAGCTGGAGTCAGTGGTTCGGGCAAAACTCTGCTCTTCTCGCTACTTATACATGATAAACCCGTCAACACGCAGACATCCATGCAGGAGAATGTTGGCACTTATTCCTGTGATAAGGTATTGTTGCAGTGACATTAATTTTATCAAATTTTCTTTAGAAAAGAGCTTATGAGGTTGGGGTCATGGAGGAGGCTCGGTGATGAATATATTTTTTATTTTTTGATGTAACACATTTTAAGAGTTCTTCATTGCCCATATGCACCAATACTTATTGCATGATTTAGAAATAATAATGGATTGAGACTTGTTAAAATATTCCTGTTATCGTATTGTGTTAATTTATTAATTTTTTAAGCTCACAAAGGAAAAAGACCCTCTCTACATCTTAACGTGCAAAAGGAGATGATTTAATGGTTTAAACATTATTTAAAAAAAAAAATAATTATTTTCTATCTCACTGATCCCCCAGTTGCCAGTTATAAAAAAAAAACAAATAAAAAGAGACAATCTCTTTATCCAGATAAATTTTTAAAGTTATGAGATAGTGATGGAGTCAAGAGTGGAGAGTGAAGAGGCTCCTATAGTTGGTAGTACCCACCCCTTTAACAATTTTTTTGTTTCATCCAATTATGGAGTTGAGGAGTGTAAAATATTCTTTATATGATATGGTGGATCCTTTTAGAGATTTACTTAAAACACAGAAAGGTCCTTAAAGATCTTTATAGCCTTCTAAAGGAAGTCTAATAATTTTTGACTTTCAAGTTGTAGCATTATGATTAAAACGTTTTAGTTCCTAATTTTCCGTGATGAATCCATACTAAGAGTATTGTATGGAATAAAGTAATCAAGTCAATGAGTGAGACACACGTTTGCTTCAGTAATGTAATGTTTAATGTATTGCAGGGTGATCTGAATGTGGTGGATATACCGGGATATGAGAGACTGCGAGACAGATTTCTATCTCAGTACAAAGGCAGTTCGAGAGCCCTCATATATGTCATTGATTCTGTCACTTTTCAAAAAGAGATTCGGGATGTCGCTGAGTAAGTTTCTTTGTATTCAGTAAATTACTAAAAGCGGGTTACCTAGTTAAAGTGTAATTTTTTCTTTTCCTAATTTTTTTATAAAATGAGGAAAAATAATTTTATTTAACGTTGGTATGTAGGAAAATTATTGAGTTTGCATTAAAAATTTGAAACCTGGATTTAAATTCAATTATTTCTTTCAGGTTTTTAAGACCTGAGTGGTTTTGTCAGTCTGTATGTTTGTATGTCTTTTATCATCATAGCTTCCAATCTATTCATGCTAGAGAGTTGAAACTTAGTACAAAAATTAATCTTTAGGTATAGTTGTGCTATCTGGAAAATACTTATTTTTATGATGCCATTAATTGGTAATAATGAAATCAAAAATTAGCTGGCATGTATGCATGTAGAGTAGAAGACCAATAAATGTACAAAGTTTCATCTCATTATCAGCATTAGTTTTATTTTTATCTACTTTTTAGCGAATTCTTTTGAAGAATATTTTTTCAAAAAATGGACTAAGAACTTCAAATTATTACTAGAGATGATTTGATAAAGAAATTCTTTTCCAAAAATATTTTGGAATTTTTTTAAACTTTAAAACTTCTTTGCCACTTTAAAACACCATGTTGGATTTTCCCCAATCAGTAATTCCTCTCATAAGATGTGATTTGTCCAGCCATGTAGCCATTTTTTTTTTACTTGAGAAGTAAACGTATTTCCAAATGAAAAATTGGCTTATGAGGTTTTACACTGAGGAGCAGCCAAAAGGCCGAAAGCCTCTTGATTTAAAGAGACAGAGGGAACTCACTAGTAAAGTATACATATTTTTTTATCTCTTAGAAGGCATACTTTGCACTCAACTTCTCGATAAACTATTAAATGAAAAGGACTTCTTAAAGCATTTCCAATTTCATTGTTGTTACCCTGAAGAACTGAATGATTTCTATTGTTTGAACTACATGTACATTGATTATCAATATTGTAAATAAATTTATGAGATGAAAATTATTTAAGGAAAGTAAGGGGAAAGCTTTATTGGACCAAAAATAATACTCACTTTAATGGTATTGTGTTTGTTTTTAGATTCCTGTATGTTATAATGACAGATCCTTCCATTGTTTCTAATTGTAAGAACATCTTGATATTCTGCAATAAACAAGACCAGACTATGGCTAAAGGAAAACAAGTCATTAAAAGTCAGCTTGAGAAAGAATTGTAAGTTCAGAACTATAAATATCATTTGAAGGAATTAACTTAATTTTTAAAAATCTCTCCATAAAGGTTATTGGCAAAGTACTTTTAACATGACTGCAGAGTATTAATTGTTAGTAAAGAAATTACAACTATATAAGTTGCTAGTTAGTTTGAATGCCGGATGATTTTGTAATTTTTAAAATGTATATGAATAATAGTATATTATATTACTAGGCTGTGAAATGATTTTTTTTACCAAAGCGGCTAGAGAAGCGAGTCAATAAAAGATCCATTCACAGCCATGTAGTGTTTGCTACTTTTTCTGAAGTAAAGAGTTATAATATAATAAATAATATTTCTAGTGAAACTATGGGTGAATTACAACCAAAATATGATCTTTAGTGCTTCAAATAGATGAACGCCCAGCTGTACAAAAAGTTTTTGTAGGGTGGCTGTAAAGTAGGCACTTAACAACCTCAAAAGTGTAGGTAAATGCATTTTTACCACCTGTGAAGGTTTCTTTGATTTTTGTTAATGTCCACAATTGTAAAAATCTATGAAATTGTCACTGGTGAAGTTTCTCAAATGTCCTCTGTGTGGGCACTAGTGGTTTACTACAAGTTTATAACCTTTCGTCCTGGTTCTTAATTTTTTCAAATATATAATCGAACGTTTTTGGTAAAGAAGTTTTGTTATTTTCGGAAATTGATTATTTATCATCAAGTGTTTAATAATCTAGGATAGTGATTCAGACTATAGTCTATAATCAGAGATAGTGAAAAATATGCCACCAGAATTGAAACTTTTAGCCAACGAGGTGATTGAAGGAAGTGTACCAGCAAATATTTCCTGAAAACATGTTATGTTGTACATTTTACTGTTTTTCTTCTAAATAGTTGTTTACTATTACTATGCCCGATATAAATAGCATATGCTACACGACTGAAAATGCCTTTTTTACCTCAGCTCCTTTTACTGCCTCTCTTCACTTGACAGTGAATATAGTCGTCACGGTAACTAAAAGACCTTCTTCACAGTCTTTTAACATAATATACTATTTTTCGTATGCTGTGTTAAAGTCTTTACACTGGATACAAATTTTGCATTTTATGTTTTGTGCAACAGGGAATAAAGTGAACCTAAACTCACTACCTCAGAAAAAGTTATATTTAATGCTACCATATTACCGAGATACTTGTAAATACCTCTATGCTATTAAGTAGTTTTGTGCTTAGTACTTTAGATGCTCTGCACAATTATTTTATTATATTTCATGAAGTATAGAGATAGTGTAGTAACTATGAGATATAATCAGTTCAGTTTATTGCATTGTTGAAGGTGTTGTTAAAGATTTCTGTTTTGATATTCAGATGTAAATGATTTCATTCAAATTTTCATATAATTAGGTTCAGACTCTACTTATAAGTAAACAATAGACTTTTTTTCTTTTAATATGCTCATACTTTAAAGGTGAAAAAATATTGAGGGTTGGACCTATCTCTGTATTTGTTGTACCAAAGTACTCAAAAAGCCCTGGGGTATAACAATTTAACTAATTCCCTTAGAGTAACTTAATTACACAGTTTACCTCATGCTGTTCATGACTAGTAATTTTTATTTCATTGTTTGTTTTACAGAAATTTGTTACGCAACACCAAATCATCGCAACTCACCAGCACCGATGGCAAAGAAAATTCAACTTACTTTCTCGGTTCTTCTGGAACAGATTTTGATTTCTCTCAGTATCCGTGTAAAGTTGAAATAGTTGAAGGATACGTTTATAACAAAGATTCTGATCCTGATTCCAATTTCGACTCTATTGAGGATTGGCTCTCCGCTAAAGTATTATAAATATCTCATTTAAAAAAATTGTGACTGATTTTGTACTAATTACTGTTTATACTAATTAATTATTGTGAATTTGATTGTGATCGAATGTTTTATCTGATAACATTAGAATGGAACTAAGATACAAGGTACTGACTGCTCTAGTTCTGCTTGTAGCATGTAATGAATGTAATGTTTGTCAATTGTCCCATAAGAATAGTATTTCATTTAAGCGAAATTATAATAAAAACAAGCTCATTCTGATCAATAGAACTCTTGATATTTATTTTTTAAGCTTTACTTTGGTGTAAAATATGTTTTAAGTTAATGGAATCAGATGAAGGTTGTGTTGCTGTGGTAACAGCATCAATGTCTATGATGAATCCAATGTTTTGCTTCCACTGCACCTCACTTGCACAGTGGGAGGCATCTTCAGGGATTTAGCCCCTCATGGATGTAAACGCAGTACTCTTTAAAATTGAAACAGTTTAAGTTTTATACAGAGTTGTAATTTCATCCTGAAGTTGGCCTGCATCCCTAAAGATGCCTCCCACTGTGAAAGTAAAATTGATTTATCAACTGCTTTGAAATAGTTATCTCTGGAAGAACTAAAAGGTTTATCTTGTTTCTTCACTGTTGAAATCTTTTGTCATGTATGTCATTGCAATAATGACAGCAGCCTATGCAGAGTTAAAGGCACTTCATGGACATTATATTGTTATTTTAAAAAGAAAAACAATAAGGTTCTGTTTTCAGCTACATTAATTAAAACCAATCTCCACTAAGCTAGCCTAGACCTGCGACCTGCACTAGCACTTGCATTTGTTCTGATGTAACTGAAAAAGTGCTAAATCTTAATTGTGTAAATAAAATTCAAGTACTTGATTTTTTTTTAATTCTTTGTTTCCTCATTAACATTTATTTATTGTGATTATTTTTAACAAATATATTGCTTAAAATCTGGTGCCTGTACCTTTTAAGAAAATGAAGCAAAAAATTGCCTTAAGAGATTGTCAGCTTGGTTGAATCTCCCGAAGCTGACAAGAATCTGTTTATCACAGGGACTTTTGTACTCATGCCGATGCGTCCAGCACCTAATGATTTTAGCAAATTTCCGTTGAAAATTGTGCTAATTATTTCGACCCCACTCTACTCTTCTTTAAAAATGTTGAATGAAGTTAGTTATTTATGTCAACACTAAATTTGGTGTGTTTTAAAAACTTTGTGATGATATGAAATGGAATTTTCGTGGAATAAACAGAGGTCTTAGCTACTATGTTATGCAGTAATTACTTGATTATGGACAGTGATTGAAATCTTCCTTTTTTTACCTCTACTTTGACACCGTTTTATAAAATATTTCATTTGATGCAATTCCAAGATTTGGGCGCTTTAGAAAAGAAAAGGCGATTGGTTCATGAAGGCTATATTTGACTCCCTTCTCAGAGCATATTCATGTCTGTGTATGCTGTCTTATAAAAGTTCATGAAACTAGCTGTAAACCAACTAGATCAGGGTTCCATAAACTATCCAACACAATATTAGGGAAACCACTAAGTTTTGTAATGCAAGTTGCCAGACATCCCACTTTTAGTAGGATAGTCCCAAATTTAACATCTCTATCCTGCTGAAATTAAAAACGTCCAGCTATTACATATTTTTTGATAATGTTTCTGTAATATGTGGTAGTCTCTTTGTCAGCATTTCATGAAAAAAGCTGAAATTTTAAAAGAAGTAATTTATATTTTCAAATGCCAAAAATACTTTTCAATTATTTAAAATTATTTTTAAATCTATGCGTATTGGTTTTTGAACAATCTCATCGTAGTAGTTTGGAGTCATTGACGCTCATGGCAGAAACATTTTCTTCAGGGTTGTCTTATAAAGTTTTGACATCATGAAGAATTCGATTTGGTGACAGTATAAAATTTGTATATATAACATGGCTGTAATGCGATGCTAATGCTTTACAAATTGTGCTTTTCTAATGCTTTAAAAATGTATTATTGCCTAACTTCACGCATCAATAAGTTTATTCATAGCAAAAATTATACTTTACACTCTAGTTTCATAATCTGCTATTATATCTAATGCCTATAATTTCAGTGAATAATATGACCCCTCTGCCTTGCCAGAATTGTCCTGCTCGATTACAGTAACAAAAATTGGCAACCCTAGTTATAATAAATACGCATTTAAAGGGTGCTTGACATTCCATACCACCGATAAGATAAAGCCATTTTTTAACTTTATTGATTATTACAATACAATACAATATATATCATTTGATACTACTGAGTTTTGCAAAACATGAATAGTTGACTCAATACAATTGTGCGAGAGACACTTAGGAAATCTGGGAACTGTTCCATCATTCGACATTCGTCATCATTGATGGCTCGACATAATGTCATGTTCCACTCTGTTTCGTTACGTTTAACTCATCAGGCCGACAGAGCCTGAACTCACTCTGACCTTCAATTAATTCCGAAGAATATAATGTGAAGTACTAACCTGGGACGAGCTGTGCTCTCTTACCGACATCATGCATGGCAAGCAAAACATATATCATTTGATACTACCGAGTTTTGCAAAACATGAATAGTTGACACACAATTATATTGTGTCAACGTAAATTTGTCGATCAATTTGAGACTAGGCATGCATGTAGTCATATATAAAACTAATTAGTTCAATATTTATTAAATAACTCGTATCGCTTTTTAAAAAAAATATAAAAATCCTATTGAGTTGACATTTGGTACAAGTATATCCCTTTATGTCTTGTAAATAAATACGTTTTCAAAGTTTTATTTCAATACGGCAAGCATATCAATGTTTTTTGTTAAATCATAAAAGTCACATCATAATAAAAGACACAAAGCATCATAACGCCAGATGGCTCACCCGCACCTGAACTCAACACCTGACTACTCAGGGTCACGACCTTGACTCAGTACAATTCCCTTTATAAACCCTTCCTACTTCCCTCCTTATCTTCAGAGGGCTCGTCGTGCTCATTGAGACTAGAAGTTAATCACTGATTTAACTTTATTAGTTGAAGAGCTCGAGTGTTGCCCGCCTGCTGATGATGGCGTTATGCCGAAACCGGTCCAGGATATTTTATATCCAACAGCAAGTATCGACGGTAGCTGATTCTTTCGATTGCTTCTTCAACTTGCGGTAAATATAACCTTTTTTAATTTTTAATAGCTAGTCATGCTAATATGTTAAACACCTTCTTCTTTCTATCTCTAAAGCTCATAACACTATTCAAACATTTGGTTTAACAGACAATGTTTACACATAGAGTCATACCTACTTATGCTAAAATAATAATTAAACAAAAACTCTGGCAGCAAACGTACACAAACAAAATGCCAAATACTTAGAATAAAAAATGAAATACACTCCTTACATAGTAAAAAAGACGCCATTAACAAAAAATTACTTTACATCATTTAAAAATTGCCAACACTATAACAACTGAAAACTTTCTCATATTTTATTACGAAAAACATGAAATCCGACATCAGATAAACAATGGAAACAAAATATAATAATCTTAGAAAAACTTGATTAAACTTATCAACAGAAGAAACATCCTCCCAAAAACAATAATAATACTTCATTTCACCCAACGTAACGTTAACTTAACAGACACACTTTACTACAACTGAACTGACATTACTAGACAAGAGGACTGAAANAATTAATATGAACCCCTCTGCTCTTGCCAGATGTCTTGCTACTGCTCGTTACTAGTACAAAAATTGGCAACCCTAGTTTAATAAACTACGCATTTCAAAGGGGTGCTTGAATTCCATACCACGATAAGATTAAAGCCATTTTCTTTACACTTTATTGCTTATTACAATACAATACAATATAATATCATCTGATACTACTGAGAATGTTTTGCAAACAATGAATAGTTGACTTACTACAATTGTGCCGAGAGACACTTAGGAAATCTGGGAACTGTTCCATCTTCGGACATTCGTCATCATTGATGGCTCGCATAATGTCATGTTCCACTCTGTTTCGTTACGTTTAACTCATCAGGCCGACAGGCCTGAACTCACTCTCTGGACCTTCAATTAATCCGAGATTATGTGAAGTACTAACTTGGGACGGAGCTGTGCTCTTTTAACCGACATTCATGCATGGCAAGCAACCAACATCATATCATGGTTGATTTACTACCGAGTTTGCCAAAACCATGATGGTTGACACACATTTATGTGTCAACGAAATTTGTCGATCATTTGAGATCTAGGCTATGCATGTAGTCATATATAAAACTAATGTCAGTTCAATATTATTAAATAGACTCGTTATTCGCCTTTTTAAAAAACTATCCTAAAAATCCCATATTTGAGTTGACATTTGTACAGTATATCCCTTTATTGGTCTTGTTAAATAATCGTTTCAAAGTTTTATTTCAATACGGAAGCATATCAATGTTTTTTGTTACAATCATAAAAGTCAACATCATAATAAAAGACACAACATCATAACGCCAGATGGCTCACCCGCACACTGACTCACCACACCTGACTACCTCAGGGTCACGACGCTCGACCAGACAATTCCCTTTAAACCCCCTTTCTACTTTTCCTTCCACTTTATCTTCAGAGGGCTCGCTTCGTTGCTCATTGAGACTAGAGTTAATCACTGATTTTAACTATTATCTAGTTTGAGAGCTCGGAGTGTTGCCCCGCCTGACTGAATTGAATCGGGCGCTTATGCGAACCGGTCCCAGGAGATATTTATCCAAGCAGTATCGACGGGTAGCTGATTCTTCGATGCTTCTTTCAACTTGCAGGGTAAATCATCCCCCTTTTTAATTTTTAACAAGCTAGTTCATGCTTATGTTAACACCTTCTTCTTTCTATTTTTTAAACTTACATAACACTATTGAATCGACATTTGGTTAACAGACAAGTCTAAATAGAGTCTACCTACTTTAATGTAAAATAATAATTAAACAAAAAACTCCTGGCAGCCAAACGTACACAAAACAAAATGCCAAATACTCTAGAATAAAAAATGAAATACACTACCTTACATAGTAAAAAAGACGGCCTAACAAAAATTACTTTACCAATCATTTAAAAATTGCCACCGAACCTTAGAAACTTTCTTCATATTTTACGAAACTCATGAAAATCGACATAGATAAACAAATGGAAACCAAAATATATAATCTTAGGAAAAAACTTGATAAACTTATCAACAAAAAAACATTACCTCCCCAAAAACAAATATAAATAAGACTTTCATTTCACCAACGTACCGTTAAGCTGTCACAGACACAAACTTTACTACAACTGAACTGAACATACTTAGACAAGACTGGACATAATTAAATTTAATAACCGAACAAAGCCGATAAACAATTAGTCATTGGCACCGAACTCTCCATAAACAAACTTCCCGATAGATAAACAAATCATGCTAGACATACCTTGCAAGTGACATTTTACACAAAATACAAGATACATGGGATTAAATGGTAGGCAAAACAACTCGACCATTAGAACACTTAAACAAATTAAATAACTAAGATAACATCTCACAATAACTAAAGCGATGAAAGGACCAAGTTCATAATTAAAAGACACTGATTCTTCCGTAGTTATGACATTTAGATTTATAAATTCAAACGGATACAATAACTAGAATAAAGATCCCACCAATAATATCAAACAGAACTCAACACTCAATAAAAAAGTACTTCTGGTGATGCACCTAAACGCTATATCGTTACATTACCCAGAATCCATCTGACAACAACACTTTAAAGCTCTATCCAAAAATTCATTAAAAAACCTAACATAACAATCGACCTTAAATAACTATAGACCTGCACCAGCATACAAACATCTAAAGAAACTTCGCCTCCTAACAAGAATTGCACATTAAAGACCATACACACGCTCAATACAGCCACGAACTCACCACATTAACAATAATCTAACACTATCACCTAACAGCAATTCAATTTCACTCGATATAACTAATCTTACACATCCATACCAGTCAAACGATAACACTGATAAATATAGAAGAACATGTTACTAACCATGATCCAAATTCGTTACACAAATGTATAAACTTGATTACGCGTTAATTAAAACAAACTTATTTCACTTTCAACAATTGATTATATGTTTGCGACAGAGGTTTGGGGATGGGCATATCCTAGACTTCTGCTGTAATGTCTGACAGTATTTTACAATCTCTTGAAGATTGTATTTATACCAAAGATTTACAGAGATGTTTAAGGTGATCTGTTACAACGTATATGTCGACGACGTATATTTTCATTCGTTTTATTTGAAGTAGATATACACCATTAACCTATTATAACCTTCATGAAACCAGTACATTCCAAAATTACATTTAATTAGAAAAAAAAAAAAAAAAAAAAACAAAAAAAAAAAAAAAGAAACAGACGGACAACTCTAACGTACATGGACTTTGACATAACGCGAAAGGCCATCACAACTCAGGACTTTTTGCATCAGACCAACAGCAATCCGACCAGCACATACACGCAACTTCAAACCCCAAGTGCAAACAAACTGCAGCGCTTACAGATCCTTGATACATTAGACTTCAAAATCCTTTGACACCTGACAACTACAAAAAAAGAACTTATAGATATACGACAAGCAGACAGGAAGGTACACTAGGCGACATCGACAAACTCATCACCACATACAAAACGGAAAAAAAAAAAAAAAAACGGCTTCTGCAACACCACAACTGATGAGGGACAGATACTAACAGCAATGGACAGCTTTAACGCACGTAGGGAAAGAACTAAGACTTGCAAACTTCTTAAGACAAACACAACTTACACACAGCCTTCAAAAACCAAACACATATATAGGTAACAAATAACACAATAACTCCAAACCCGAATAAACCTTCAAATTTATATCTAACCAAGCGGAGTTTACAAGATTAAATTGCAAAAGATTGCCCAAAATATATAGGAGGACATATCGTACACTAAACACTAGGTATAAAGAGCACGGTTACGTTTCATTCACATAAAAGATAATCAGATTCTAGGCTTTTGCCAACACCTTCGCACCAACCGGACACGAACCAGACACAATGTCAAACTCTATGAAACTACTACACAAACAATCAAAAGGACCTAAACTTGACGTACTTTGAAAGACTAGAAATATACAAAACACAGAATACTGACAAGAAATTATTAACGAACAACCTTACTTTCAATTCGGACTTACTTTTCGGTACTCAAACCAGCACTTGACAAAAAACGAAACGGGAAAACCATGACACCGGTACACATCATAATAAAGACACAAAGCATCATAACGCCAGAATGGCTCACCCGCACACCTGACTCACACACCTGACTACTCAGGGTCACGACTTGACTCAGTACACATTCCCTTTATAAACCCCTTCCTACTTCCTCCCTTATCTTCAGAGGGCTCGTCGTGCTCATTGAGACTAGAAGTTAATCACTGATTTAACTTTATTAGTTTGAGAGCTCGATGTTGCCCCGCCTGCTGATGATGGCGTTTATGCCGAAACCGGTCCAGGGATATTTATATCCAACAGCAAGTATCGCGGTAGCTGATTCTTCGATTGCTTCTTCAACTTGCGGTAAATATAACCTTTTTAATTTTTAACATAGCTAGTCATGCTAATATGTTAAACACCTTCTTCTTTCTATCTCTTAACTACATAACACTATTGCAAACATTTGGTTTAACAGACAAGTCTTACACATAGAGTCATACCTACTTATGCTAAAATAATAATTAAACAAAAAACTCTGGCAGGCAAAACGTACACAAACAAAAATGCCAATACTTAAATAAAAATGAAATACACTCCTTACATAGTAAAAAAGACGCCATTAACAAAAAATTACTTTTACAATCATTAAAAATTGCCAACACTATAACAACTGAAAACTTCTCATTTTACGAAAACATGAAATCGACATTTCATAAACAAATGAACAAAATATAATAATCTTATGGAAAAAACTTGATAAACTTTATCAACAATAAACATCTCCCAAAAACAATAATAATAAACTTTCATTTCACCAACGTACCGTTAACTTACAGAACCAAACTTTACTACAACTGAACTGACATACTAGAAAAGGACTGAAACATAACTTAAATTCTAATAACCGACACAAAGCATAGAACAATTAGTCATTGACACCGAACTCGCCATAAACAAACCCAGTAGATAAACAATCTGCTAGACATACTGCAGTAGACATTTTACAAAATACAGATAAATGGATAATGCGTAAGCAAAACCATCGACATAGAACACTTAACAAATTAAACTAAAACTAAAGTAAACAATCTCACAATAACTAAAGCGTAAGGCAACACCACAGTTATAATTAAAGAACACTGATTACTCACGTATGACATAAGAATTTATAATAAAAACGGATACAATAAACTAGATAAAATCCACCAATAAATATCAACCAGAACTCAAACACGCAATAAAAAAGTCACCTCTGGTGATAGCACCTAAAAACGTATATCGTTACATAAACCCAAATCCATCTGCACCAACACTTTAAAGCTCTTTCCAAAAATTCATAAAAAACCTAACATACATCAGACCTGTAAATAACTATAGACCTGCACCAGCATACAAAACATCTAAAGAACTCGCTTCCCTAACAAAAGAACTTGCACATTACAAGACAAACACACCGCTCAAAAACCACGAACTCACCAATTAACAAATAATCTAAACCTATCACTAACAGCAAATTAATTTCACTCGATATAACTAATCTCTACACATCCATACCAGTCAACGAAACACTGATAATATTAGAAGAAAACATGTTACTTAACCATGATCCAAAATTCGTTACACAAATTATAAACTTATTACGCGTTACATTAAAACAAAACTATTTCACTTTCAACAATGATATATATGTGCGACAGACTGGGGAATGGGTCATCCTATTCTGCTGTAATGTCTGAAGCTATCTTACAGATCTCTTGAAGATTATTATTACCAAAGATTACAGAGATGTTTAAGGTGATCTGTTACACGTTATGTCGACGATATATTTATCATCGTGATTCTGAAGTTCAGATAACACCAATAACCTTTTAACCATTTCATGAACACAGTACATCAAAATACATTTACATTAGAAAAAAAAAAAAAAAAAAAAAAAAAAAAAAAAAAAAAGAAACAGACGACAACTTAACTACATGGACTTGACAAAACGCGAAAGCATCACAAACTAGACTTTAGCTATACAGAAAACCAACAGCAAACCGACCACACAATACACGCAACTTCAAACCACCCAATGCAACACAAACTAGCAGCCTACAGATCCATGATACATAGATTCACAACATACCTATGAACCTGACACTACAAAAAAAGAACTTAATACGATATACAGACATAGCAGACAGGAACGGATACACTAGGGACGACATCGACAACTCATCAACACAATACAACGGAAAAACGGCTCTGCCAACACCACACTGACGAGACAGATACTAACAGACAATGGACAGCTTTAACCTACGCGTAGGAAAGAAACTACAGACTTGCAAACTTCTTAAACAAACACAAACTTAACAACAGCCTTAAAACAAACAATAATATAGGTAACAACTTAACACAAACTCCAATAACCCAAAATAACTCAAATTTATATAACCAAAGCGGAGTTTACAAGCATAACTTGCAAAGATTGCCAACAAAATTATATGAGGTAGAACATAGTCGTACACTAAACACTAGGTATAAAGAGCACTTACGCTCATTCATAAAAATAAATCAGATTCTAACTTTGCCAACACACTTCGCAACACGGACACGAACCAGACACAATGTCAAACTCTATGAAACTACTCACAAACAATCAAAAGGACCTAAACTTGACGTACTTGAAAGACTAGAAATATCAAACACAGAATTACTGACAAGGACATTATTAACGAACAACTTACTTTCAATTCGGACATTTACTTTTTCGGTAACTCAAACCAGCACTTGACAAAAAACGAAAACGGGAAAACCATGAACCGGTACACATCAAATAAAGACACAAAGCATCATAACGCCAGATGGCTCACCCGCACACCTGCTCACACACCTGACTACTCAGGGTCACGACCTTGACTCAGTACACATTCCCTTTATAAACCCTTCCTACTTCCTCCCTTATCTTCAGAGGGCTCGTCGTGCTCATTGAGACTAGAAGTTATCCTGATTTAACTTTATTAGTTGAGAGCTCGAGTGTTGCCCCGCCTGTGATGATGGCGTTATGCCGAAACCGGTCCAGGGATATTATATCCAACAGCAAGTATCGACGGTAGCTGATTCTTCGATTACAAGTATATCCCTTTATGTCTTGTAAATAAATACGTTTTCAAAGTTTTATTTCAATACGGCAAGCATATCAATGTTTTTTGTTAAATCATAAAAGTTAAGCAGCTTTGAGCGAGTTTAATGGCTGGGTGGGTGACTGCTTGGAATAAAACGATTGTATTTACTATCGGAGAACAAGCAAAGTGATTCCGAAGACATGTTGCAGTACATTTGGTCATTATTATATTCTGAGGACAAGCGAAGCAATTCTTAAGTCGTGAGGATGAGCTTTCAAGGCAAATCAAAAAATCCTTTTATTGTTTTCCTTACAAAGTAAATAACAAAATTAAATCATAATAACACAGTACAAAAGATATAAGAATAACGAATAAAATGATTATTTTTACAGATTTTAATAGGAATATTTTGGAAAATACATAAGTTATGGATAATTATAAAATAAATGTGCTATAGATATTTTACAATATATTTGGACCTTCTGTCCTAGACTTACTACTTTTATTTAACTAACATTATTGTATAATAAGAATAAAAACAATCCCTCGAGACAAATTTAAATGTGGTTATAAAAATTCTGAGCTCCCCCGTACCCGATTTTTTGTAATAAATATGTGATTAAGTTAGTAAGCTGTTTTTTTGAGCATTGCTTAATATAAGTGTTATTCTCTTGTTTTATTTTCCATAACTTTTAATACAAAAGTTTTTGATATTGCTGCGTACGCGAGGTACGCGCACCAGTGGTAGGAGTACTTCACTTTGAGGAACCCTGATCTGAGACATCTTTTTGGGACTCTGTGTAACCTCATGGAAACCTCCTCCAAGAGTAAGTTGATGTTACAATAAATCCATTGTTTTCTGCTTCCCGAACATTGCTTGTGTTTTGATTTGTATTTTTAACGCTCTGCTGTATAAGTTAATGTAATTTTGCACTGATTATTTCATTAATTTATAAGCGAATGTGGTCAGGTTACTTTTTTGATGTTTCAAAATTTGACCTAAAGGGCCACTCTAGTGATAGTATCTCTATGGGATTTAAGTTTTCTATTTAATTTTATTGGCAACACTGATAAAATTAGTTGAGTTTTACTTTTTATCGTGATTTTGTTCTTTATTATGTACGTGCTAATTTAATGATTTTGTATTAAATTCTGTGAAATAATTGTGATAATAATTTAGTTAAAGAAAAAGAGAAACTATAGTAAAGGTAAATCACATGTTTTCATTAAGATTTTGAAGAACATACAGACGGTGTAAGGCCTTAAATATACAATATCATTGTGCGAGAGTGCCATAAATATAACTTGAAATTATGATTGCTTTAGTTATAATCAAAATTTGTTGTTTAAAGTAGTTCAATTACTAATTAAAATTAATATATGAAGGGAGTAAACAAATATCACTGGCAAAAATGTACTAAGTATGTAATGCATACGAAAACAAAGTTTAATTTAAGGCCGCTCATTTAAGGTTATTTAAACAAACCTAGTATTTTCAGGTTCGAACTTGCACCTCTATCGGATGTGACAAAATGTATTCCTTACACAAATTATTCAACCTTTTATACTAGAATCTACAAAGAAATGCAATAAAAACAAAAAAATTGAATATCGTAAATAGTTTGTTAACATTTACAAGGGTAAAACAAGATGGCTATCTTCATAAGAAAATTGTTTTAAATTGCATTTGTTTCCTCACGTGATTTATATTAGTTTAGTAAGAGGAAGTATTAAATGAAGTGTAATATCATTTAATTTGTGAAATTTCACTTCTTCATTACTATTCACATTTCACATTCCTATATTTTGAATCACTTCTGTAGATGTGGTCATATTTCATTATGAATAGAGTAGACCTCTTCCTTTTCTTTGGTCATCTATGAGTAATTAAATTATATAATTTCAGTTCATTGGTGTTTGCTCCAGCTATCGGTACAACATATTTTATGATTGAAAAATAATTTTTGGTCGAGGGTAGTGGGTACCTCTTAATTTTTTACCATCTGAACATTTTTTGGGGAGTTCAGATTTTAATGCTGGAACTAGAGAAAGCTCTCTTCACAGCTTGCTATTCTGTTTGGTACTGGCTTCATGATGGCCCATGTATATTATGAATATTGATAAGCTCTATTTTAAAATGTTTGAAAAAAATGAGCTCATGACATGGTAATGGGGGGGGGGGGGTTAAGAGAGGGGAACTCGCTGATCAAGTATATATATATACAGTCGGACCTCCATATATCGAACTTCTATACAACGAAAGTCTCTATGTAACTCTATTTTTTTACGTTCTATTGAATTTTGTGTTTAAAAGTGTTTCTATTTAACGAAAAAAAATTCTATATAACGAACAAAATTTCCAGAAATAAAGATAAAGACAAGACCCGCAAACTTTCAAAGAATTGACCAAAACGGCACTTCGGTTTTTTTGTAATTTCCCAGAACAAAGTATACTCACTGATAATTATTTAATTTTAAACAATAAAAACAGAGGACTCACTTTTGAGGAACCAGCGTAGCCTTAGCCTGTAAAATTATAGAGAGAAACTGCAGAAAACCTCAATAACCTAATTGAGGTTTTTTGTAGTTTTAGACTCACGGGTCCTGGGTATAAAGGTTACATTATTTTTTACGTTAGGGGGTTTACCTGTTGAGACTTGGAACTTAGATTTTTCCGAGGCTAAAGGGAACAGTTTATTTGATTTACGAATATTCATGTATTTATTATATTTACCCCCTTTTAAAAAGAGTAGAATCTTAAAATTTTTCGGTCTTACTTTGGGCATCTTACATTTTAACTTCTTTGTTTGACATTGAGCGTTCTGTCTTGTATTTAGGACAGTCTAGTAAAATATGTTACTAGACATTTATATGCCTATAGTAACATATTAATGTCCCTGCCCCTACATTAATATGTTCTTTGGTTTCGCCTATTGTGGGACAGGCGTGGCATAGTGGGGAGTTGTTATTAACCCTAGCTTGTAGAGGGTACTTACAATATCCTGACAGCCTTGATTTCAGCAACCAGGGTTCAGCGGGAACGTTTTTTATAATTTCTTTAAATTTTTTCCTTTTTCTTGTTTTTTCAAGATCTTCTAGCCTTCTAGTTCAAACAATTTCCTTTTTGATATTGATATGAAATCCCTTGTAGGTATTTTATATTCTGATGGTGTTGTCGAATTTTTGGCCAGATGATCACCTTATTCGTTTACTTGGACTCCAGAGTGTTTTCCTTCCATAAATAGTTATTTTTAGAATATACCTATAGTTACTTATAGTTATAATAAATTAATTTTACTCGTTTGTCCTCTTCTAGCTGGAGTTATGTGTGCCACGCACTTATAGTGTTCCCAACTTAAAGATAAAAATGATTTCACTTGACGACCTTGTGATAATTCTTTACTATTATCTACTACAGTAGACCTTTTATAGTTAATACTAGACCTTGCCTACATCTTCACTGAAAAAAAACTAATTTGTCTCAAATAAATTAAATAAGCCGTTAGACTTGCTTTAAATAAAACCAATCTTATCAACGTTTAAATTTGAATAAAGTAAACTCATTGTTAATTATTTTATTTTAAACAATAAAATGAACAAGTTAAACGATAACTTTTATAGTATTTTTCACTTTTATTTTTGTAATAACATTGATGCGTATCTCTTAAGTTATTTATCGACGTATATAAATAATTTGTTAAAGGATTTAAAACGAATAAAAAGGTATAATGAGATAGAATTGATGAGAACAAAAACTGACAATGAAAGATTAGGACAGATAAAAACACGGTTCAGCTTCACGGTAGAATTTTGGGAAATAATTAAAAAGTTATTAAAAGGGATAAGATATGTCCTACTTAGGCCCTTTTTCCTTTTTGGAGGGTATAATTAGTTACGCCTTAGTCACCGGATAATCTTAAGTTATCGTGACGCGTGAAGACTTCATTTATTAGGTTTAGGGAAAATTATGATGGTTTATGATTAGGAATACTTAAATAGTAGAAATTAAAAGTGGAAGTACAAAGAGTTCCGCCGCCGGGATTAATTTATTTATTTAACGGGCATTATAACCCTATATAGCCGCCTCCGTGGCCGAGGTCGTTTAAGCGTCAGTATTTATACTGACCTTTGACACAGCGAAGGTGAGTTTTTGACACCAATTGCTTTTAAATTGGTAAGGCTCTCGGTTTATATATGATTATGCTTCAAAGAAATTATCACAAATTTTAGATTACACTTAAGAGCTTAACGGTAACCAATACCTCCTGAGATGGTTCCTGCGTGGGTTGATAAACCGCAAGGATCTAACATTTATTATCCTTATATTACTCTAATTTAAAATAAAGAGGGGATTAAAAGTAATAATTAAAACATTAAATGATAAAAAATAATTAATCTTTTGTAAACAATCTAAAAGGTTTTATAGGAATAAATTGTTTATAAAGTTTTACAACAGAATAATAATTAAGTATTGTAATGATAGAAAGAATTTAAATTAAAAATAAATAAAATAAAAAATTGAATTAAAATAAAAATCATATTATACAATTAAAAGGAAGTATAAAAATTAATAAATAATTGTAATCAAAATCTAATTTACAAATTTAAAATATTTTTGACAGGGAACTTTAGTACAATAACTTATATTATAGTAATATATGTATCGGATAAATTTAAAATAAAAATAAAATAAAACTAAAAAACGTTAAATTGATTAAATTTGTGTAAAATTAATTAATAATAAATAGTAATAATGCCCGTTTTAGGGCCTTTCGGCCCTTCAGGGTATTCGCACTGCGGGAACCATCTCGGGTGGGTCGCATCAACTATGCTCAAAGTAAAGCTAAAGTTGGCGAAATCTTTTTACATCAAATTCTATTCATTAAAACTAAGAGCATAGCCCGGGCTGTGAACCCTGGACCTCCGGTGCCGAAGTCCAGTACTATACGACCGCGGCTACGGAGGCAGATTAAAATTAATTAAAAAGTTATAATTAATAACACAAAGTAAATCCTATGTATAAGGCATAAAATAAATAAGAAATATAAAAAATAGTAAAGTCACAGATAATTTGAGTTATTATACATTAAGATAATCAAGTGATCCAATAAAATTAACGAAGGAGGAAAATTTAGAATCAAATAAATTAAGATCTGCCTTAAGCCATCGGCAGTTCTGATTATTATATTTATTAGTGTATTAAGAAAATAGGTAGTTAAAACAACAAATAAAGTTTGATATCTAGAGTGGAAATAGGAACACGTCATCGGATCATAGATAGAAGCTCTGCCTATGAGTTCACTAAGGAGTGTATGAGTTCGAAGAGATTGGAGAGAAGAAAGGTTTAGATATGAGGAAACCGAGGTGGATGAATAGGGGGAATTAAAAGTGTAAAGAGTTTATAGTTTTATTTTTTTTATTTTTAAAGCACATGTTTCACTTTGTAGTGCAGGCGCTCTGGTGGGCTAGGATATTAGCATATTAATGATTAAAATTACAATTAAAATTTATATGATTTTATCCTATTATGAGGTTTTCCAAGCTTTGTTTTATTTTTCCTCTAATGTTACTTAAGATATTGAAGAGAATTGTTTAACCTGTACTATTCTTATTAACATTTATATGATAATATTATAGTTCATTAGTTTACAAAAAAATGTGTTAAATTCTTTCTATTGAATATGAATGAACTAAATAATTAGGGCTACATACAGGAGAAGAATATTCCAATAAAGACACGACAAGAAAAAAATAACTTCATACATCACTTTCATTAAATTTTTTGATATTTCTATGGATAAAACTTAAAATTTTTATACCTCTATTACAATTCTATAATCTTTGAGACTTAAAAAATTTGGTCTAAAATTCAAAATTATTATTATACACTTTTTAATTTATATAATCTATCTAGTTAAAACATTGATGTAATTATAATACAGAATTATTGGATTTTTTATTTCATAACTTGACATTTTTTAATATTAAGTTTCATTAAATTAGTATCGCACCATTTACTTAACATATAAAACTGTACTTTTTCAAAATGCAAGAAACAATAATACTCAATGACAAACCCAAGTTTGGCATTATCTGAAAATAAATAAATAAATAAAATAAAATATCTAGATGATTTATATAAATTACAAAGAGGATTGGTCCCCAGGTAAGAACCTTGAGGAACCTTGAGGTACTCCAGATGAGGCATCAAACAAAAATGAAAAAGAGTTACTATGAACATGAACAATAGTAATACGCGTTGACACCTATGGACAAAATAAACAAGCTGTCTAGTCTGCATCTCCTTTTCCTAACGACATTAACCAATCCAAAATTAAAAAGGATGCCAATGGCAAAATAAACTTCTAGAAATTTCTTTGGAATCTAGAGATGTACTACAATGACAAATTTCAATTCTATTGGTCAATTTTAAATTTTTTAAGGATGTTTTCCTTTTTTGATGACTAAGTAAAATAGGTTAACTAGGTCCGAAGATCTTAATTTTCCGGACGGCAGGAATAGACCCACAAGTTGGGGTTTTGCTTATTTTCATTTTCATTCTAGAGTGCCTGTTATATACAGGCTAATGCCCCCTACCCAGGACCTGAAATATTAAACCCGCAATTCAAAATTATATTGCGTGTGAGCATAATGCTTTCAAGATAAATTTTAGCCACGTTCGAAACAAAATCCTGGTTAGACCACAGCAAATACACATATTATTGTTCGAATGAACTCTTAAATGTGCAAGGTTTTATAAAAATATTATCAAAGCCTAGCAACAAAACAAGAAATAAAAAATTTCGTTTTTTTAGGGATTAATAAAAATCAATAAATAAGGTTAAAGAAAGTATAAAAAATATCCGATGGCTCGGATGAATTTCACCGGATAGAATCCGTTAATAAGTTGATATTTGTTTTAGGAACAATGCACCTTGTATTGTGTATTATTTTTCTAATATTTCGGCCAGATATCCGGGAGACGAAAAACCTGACAAGCTATTGTTTAAGCGAGCAAGTCTTTAAAATCCCACATAATTAACCTATGTTTGTTTTCTTATTAATTCAATACATTAAATTATATTAATAAAAAAATATCTATTTCTTCAAAATCAGTTTAATGTTTTAATAAATTAAATACAAAATAAATATTATTTTAAGTAAATGAATTTAAATAAATTAAATTGTCTTATTTTTCAATTTACATATATAATTTCATGAATTTATTATTTTTGTCATTTATTGGCACGAATTTGATTGGCAGCACTGTTATTTTGAATGATTATTGTTTAATTAGTTTAATAAATAAAGAATAATATAGTTAGGAATTACAAATTAATTGCTAGCTGATTTTTAAAACAAATAGGTAGGCGAGGCAGCAATTGTTTGCTTTCCTGTCTTCTGCAATAGAAAGAGAAAGCATTTTAAAGACAAATGTTACCTCCACTTATCAAATTTTCACGTTTTTGCACCTATAGGTTTATCTTTACATAGCTATAGTTTTACTGTTTTATCTTCTATACTATATATACAAGAGGGGTCATAGTCAATATCAATACATTAAGAGGCCTGAAACATCTTTTTGGAACTCTCAGGGGGTCTGGTAACCTCATTGAAACCTCCTCCAAGGTGAGTTAAGGTTTTAATAAATCAATCGTTTTCGTCTTCCCGCACATTGTTTGTGTTTTGATTTGTATTTTAAACGTTCTAGTATATAAGTTATTGTGATTTTGTACTGATTATTCATTTTAAGCGAGGCGGTCAGGTTACTATTTCGATCTTTCAAATGTTACCTATAGGGTCCCTCTAGTAATATATCTCTATAACTATGCAAGATAAATTATTAATTAAGGTAACTGGGATAAGAAAAAATAAAACTAAACAAGTTTTCGTCTCTCCACTTATTATAATTACTTATAACAAAGCCGACTTTCAACCGTTAAAGGTCATCATCAGTACCAGTGATTATTAAAAAGTAGATCAGTATTCTACCAGTGAGTCTAATGGTATAAACTTGACACAAACAGTCAAGTTTGCTTTAATAGGGCAAATAGTTACAAGAGGGCTAGTAAATAGTTACAAGAGGGTTAGTAAATAGTTACAAGAGGTTTAGTAAATAGTTACAAGAGGGTCAGTAAATAGTTACAAGAGGGTTAGGTAAAATAGTTACAAGACAAGTTCAAGAGGTTAGTAAATAGTTACAAGAGGGTTAGGAGTTACAATAGTTACAAGAGCTCAGTAAAATATTACAGGGTTAGTAAAATAGGTTAGTAAATAGTTACAAGAGGGTAGTAAATAGTTACAAGAGGGTAGTAGTAAAGAGGGGTAGTAAATAGTTATAAGAGGGGTAGTAAATAGTTATAAGAGGGTTGGTAAATAGTTACTATAAGGTTAGTAAATAGTTACAAGAGGGTTAGTAAATAGTTACAAGAGGGTCGTAAATAGTACAGAGGGTCAGTAAATAGTCACAAGAGGTCAGTAAATAGTCACAAGAGGTTAGTAAATAGTTACAAGAGGGTTAGTAAATAGTTACAAGAGGGTTAGTAAATAGTTACAAGAGGGTCAGTAAATAGTCACAAGAGGGTCAGTAAATAGTTACAAGAGGGTTAGTAAATAGTTATAAGAGGGTTGGTAAATAGTTAAATCTTTGTTTATTGTTTGGACTGTATAAATAAGAAAATTAGCAATGTAACATATAGGATTAATTAGTCTCATAGATTATTATTCCCAGCATTTTTCATTCCATTCTTTATCTCACTTGGTTTAATTTTATACCAATCATTAATCAAGTAAACAGAACTTTATACGAAGAAAGTTATTCATCAAAATATTACAAATTCATTTAATATAAATTGTCTAGACCATTGTGGGCAAACTAGCGACCAACGATACACTTTCTCTAGTTCCGTAAACCATTTGTTATATTATGTTTGTCATTGTTTCGTTACAAAGGTTAAACGAGCCGCTAGCTGCTTGAATCCACGATGTTTCCCTGTATTGTTTGGTTATCTGAGTTTTGAGATTTTTCTCTCCTTCCCAGGGCTATCAATCATATTTTACATCTAGCTCTTGTGTTATCATTTTATTCTTTTTTTAGAAATTTTTATAAACTATAAATTATATTATTATATCTTTCACGTTTATCTATTTTACGACACGATAAATCGATTTTGTTACCTAAATCGCAGACAATGTGTATTTAAGTCGTACAAAATTTTGTTTAAGAATAGGGCTGTGTGTCTAAGTTTTATATGTTAGCTTTAGCCTACTGTACTATACTATGGTATCATATACTATGGTATGAGATAGGCTCTGTTATTTCTATTTGCTACTTATTCTTATTTATATTGAAGCAAGATAGTTTTTAACTTACCCTAAAAGTTTTCTTACGACTGCTTCAGTCCACCAAATAAATGAGGTAGAAAATCCCATCAATACATACACACAACACACACACACACCACACACACCACACATATATATATATATATATATAATATATATATATATATACTATAATATATATATATTATATTATAATATATTGATATATATATATATACGTCTCCACCAATTTAGAAATGAGGTTATGAAAAGAACTCAAAAACTCAGCTTTACTTGAATACTATACATTTATTTCTGGCCTAAGTTTTAAATGTATCTACAAATTCTTCATCAGGGCCTTTTAAAATACAATAAATCAGTCTGTTTAGAGAGAGTCAATTTAGAGTGTGCTTATAAAAATATATGCTGTAGGCACCTTTTAGCAATTCGACAGAGTATTGCTGCATTGGAGGAAATTGATAGGCCTTTTAAAGTTCGACGAACGTTATCTAATTAAGGATAGACTTCATGGTGCTGTCTTGTCCTGTCATTTCTTCTTGACTATTACAAAAGTGGCATGCAGACCTTGGCTCTTTGCCAATGCGGTGTAAGCATTTTTCAAGATAGTCTTATCTAGTATTTAGCCGGAAATGAAGCGTCGAACTTGATTATCAAGTTATCGACAACTTAACGATTAAGATCTACAACACAACAAAGTTGTCATATTCAATAAAATAATTTGTCTCCAGAGGTATTTTCATTGATACTTAGTTATCAAATCGTTTAATTCTTTCATTGTACTAATAGGTAATCATTAAGCAGGATGACTAATACATATTGAAGCTCTATTGATTAAGTTTCAAAAGGCAGGGAATGACACGAAGTATTGTTAGAGAGGAATCCCAGTGCGTATGATCAACTTTCTTCAGGAGTCCTTGGTTCCTCTGGTCCTGTTATGTGTTTGTCCTTCAACCTCACGCTCTTCTTTATTCTATTCTTCTTAACTTTTACTTTACTTATCTTCCTATTTCCTTTCTTTGTTTACGTTCTTAAAGATATTGTGTTTTAGGTTTTACTTTACTTGTTGCTTTTAAATCTGTCTGACAACATTGATGTATTAGCAAGAACACTTCGCAGAAACAACTACAAATTATTATTATTGTGGGCACAAAAAATAAAAGATTGTGGGAACCCTAAAAAGATGTTTCAGGCCTCTTAATGTATTTAGATAGGCTATGCCCCCTCTAGTATATATCTTGAATAATGATTCGGTAAAAATTTATAAACGTTTAAGAGACCAACTTGGAAGTCAGCCACGTCTCATGCACATCATCAGCTGATTCTTATCAAATAACATGTAAACCAATAGAACCGTAAATAGAATGATTTTTATCGGAAAGTCATCTAATTGGTTTGAAATTTAGCATAACTGTATCCTATAACTGTATCCCTTACTAGTGTTAAGCTATACTGACCATGAGGCAGAGTCAGGAGGTGGATGGATGGCATATTTGATGGTCTTATGTATAGGCTACATGCGTGCTTAATTTTAAATCGATGCAAAAATATTTCGTGTTATATGAATTTTCTAAATGTTTGATGAGTCACTACAGCCGGTTAAGTACGTCATAAAAAGAATTATTACCCGGAAAGCATAATTAAACCTAATGATTAATTGTTGTACCCAGTTTTGACCCTTCATCACAAATACACAAGAAGGTACCTTGATAACAGACACACACACATATGGACAGACAACTTCTTCTAAATAACTAACTTCTAACTTCTAAATCCACACAGCAAGTCTTAAAATCATCTGAAACAGATGATTCAGGGGAAATTCCGACTTCGAATATTTAATAAAAACACAATACTTTTCCTATGTACTGTATAATTGAGGAAATGTAATAATTATATCACAGAACTGGCTGAAGTTGTAGTTCATATAATATGGTCAGTTCCATAATATGGATCAAATTAGCTTAAGTGTATGTTTTTTATAAAATCTATACGTAAACTATCCATATGTAAACTATCGATATGTAAACTCACCTACTTCCGTACTTAGATATACCACCGCATTCATTACGTCATTTCCTTCTAAATATACATCTTGTAAAACTAAATATGGCGGATGGTATCGGGATGAGATCAGGTTAAAAACAAAAGCATTCTTCAAGTTCCAACTTTCTCTTCGTATTTCGTAATGATATGTGTGTTTACACGGACTTAACTAAGTAGGTATTCTGAGTCATAACTTAAGATTGTTTAAATTACATGAAGTAGGTCTTGAAGAATGATGTTCCTAATTTACTTCTTTGATCAAGTCTGTGTGGGATAGCTCACAACAATTTTATTTTGTCTTGTGTTACCTTAACCCACTAATACTTAGTTAGCTTTAATAAGATAATTTCTATTTGATGAGGGGATGGGTAATATGATTACATTAATTTCTATTTAAATCTTTTGTATTGCTGTAGTAAAAAATTAACTATAAAATTTTATTTTATAGTATTTTTGGGCTGCTCGTATTTTTTGTTGTATGTAAAGTTGACACTTTACATCCTTCAAAAAAATGAAAATAAAATATTTTCCTTTACAGACAATGACTGCGTCACTTTGTAAACAGCAAATTGACTTAGTGCGTCACACCCTTTTAATTGTGAAAACTAAAAAAACTAATTGTCGAAATATTAACTCATTTGCTCATTCGGACTAATAGTGTTTTATATCTGTTATTAAAAGAGCTATTTTCTAGGTTTTAAAAGTGGCCCTCCTCTTTATCTGAAATCATGAAAGAGGGTGGTTTCTAGCCATTCAGTTTCGAAATGGAATTCGCTATTAAAAATTGTTCGATATGACCCCTAAAATTTTTCAAAATTTAGAAGTTTTCTTTAAAAACAGGAGTAAAATTTAAATAAATAGGACTTTATTACCATACCTATATTTTATCTCTATCATAAACATAAACAGAAACATCTACATCTATAATTTCTGCAAGGGTTAACAAAAAAGGGCTTCTTCTGTAGTCATAAATGAAAGTATGACGTATAGAACGAAGGGCCCAGGCCAAACCAGGCCCTAAACCTAACTGAAGAGGATCTTACAGTGTTGCCCTGGGGAGCCCCATTATTATTAAACTTGGTCCCGCATTATCTCAGGAAAGCTCCTCTATTCCAATAGAATCTTTACGTAATGTTGGTAACAAAGCAGAAATCAATATCACCAGGTAGACCCAACAATGATCAATTTAACTTTTTAATCCTTAAATAATTTTTACATCCTGTATACTAAATAAGATCACTTCCTTTTTAATTATTTTTTATAACACTTTAAAATGACTTTTTTTTATAACTTTTACGGAGAAATAATAAAAATTCCAAACTTAACAAAAGTAATTACCCTTGGTTTTAACAATATCATACTTGGACAAAATAATAGATTAAAATTTATAATGGAAACAATATTTGTATTCTTTAATATTCCATTATTCTTTATTAAAAAAACTTTAAATACAAATTGATAGATCGACAATAATTAATTAAAATTTTAATATTGCTTAGAAAATTAACTAGAAAATTTTCTTATAAAATAACAATAAAAAGAAGTAACGGAAAGATTTTATTGCTTTAGCGAATTTTCGTTAAAAAATGACGGTTATTAATATGTAAGTATCTTAATGTAGAACTTATTTCACGTATTCAAAGTCGTTGGTAACACTGCACTTTTTTGATTCATAACAGAAGAAGCAAAAATTTTGGCGGAGTGGTCCGGATGTCGGGCGAATTTCAGGTCTGTGCTTGAGTAACTTGAGCAGTTACTCAATTATCAAGCACTACTCGTAACACATTTTTTTTTGTACTTTTCAAAGGGATTGGTTATACAAAACTATATGCCTCTAAAATTGGCTGGGCACACCATTTGCACTATTTTAATACTCAGGTTTCATGCTTAGTTTCTTTAAAGATTTTGGCGCATTTCCTTTGAAAACTACAGACAAAATCGGGTACGGGGTGCCTCGGAACTTTTCCTCATTACATCGGATTCGTTACGCTCATCGTCGGACTCGCTTCTCTTGTCCTCAGAAATACAGTTCCCCTAATTAATAATGCAACATGCCTTAGGACTTGCTTCGCTCGTCTTCAGATAGTAACTGAATCCTTATCAATCTCAGCGGTCACCCATACAGCACTGACCACGCTCAATTTTTATGATCCAAGAAAAATTATGCATATACTTGCCGTATAGCAATGAAACTTAGTGTAATTATTTACTAGATAATGGTATACACTTCTATCAAATTTCAACCCAATCGGACCATTTTCTATTTGTTTACAATTTTTTTAAAAAGGTACACAAGTCATTCAATGAAAATTAAACTATTGCTGATAATGAAATGAAACTTAGCTCATATGTTAGTCTTATACACATATAAGACAAATCTCAATCCAATCGCATTTTTTTAGCGTTTTACAATTTTTCGAAATTTTTGCTGAGTCATTATTGTGGATTTATGCCGTCATAAATTTTTTTTTTGAATAGCACAACTACAGCGATAGACTGATTTTTGTACAAAATGTCAACTTTCTAGCATTGACACACAGGGATGATAACCCACACACATACAGACAGACAGCTTTGTAGAAAACCTTAGAAGGCCTTAAAAACACCTTAAACGGACAGTACCGGTTTCATCCTGGTTTTAAAACGGAAATTCCGGTTTCATCCTGGTTTCGGATTTTTTTGCAAATACAATACTTTTCCTATATACCTACGGTATAAATGAGGGAAAAATAAAAATTAATTACAAGTAGTGCTTGATAATTGAGTAACTGCACAAGTTATAAAGCATAAACCGGATCTTGCAGCAAAAAATGGATTGTTAGGCAAGTTTGATTAAAAATTATTTATACGTTGGAATAAATAACGTATGATAGCGTGTTTACAAGAAAATGTCTAGAAATACACACACACACATTCATATAGTTATGACTATACAACCATAATGAAATTACATAAAATATAATTAAATTATAAAACATGTTAAGTAACAATTTACTTACTACACACACACACACACACACACACTCACTCACTCACACACACACACACCACACACACACACACACACACACACACACACACACACACACACACACACACACCACACACACACATATATATATATATATATATATATTATATATATATATATATATATATATATATATAACTGGCTTTTATAAAGCCAGTTAGGCCCAGTGGTAATTTATTCATTGGTAGGTAACATATTAATTGATATAGAAATAACTTAATTAAAAAATACAAGTTTCAGTAATCATATCATTTTATTTTCGTTTGCGTTCCCTTATCTAACATATCACTCTGTGTTTCCATTTATTTCTTAGTTTTATGTTTATATTTTCCCATTATACCCATAGTTAATTTTAAGAATCCCAATGTTTTATAAGATAAAAAATCGGGTGCGGGGTATCTCGGAACTACGCCCATCCTCGAAAATATAGAACTCACCAAATTTATACTGCAGCATGTCTCCGAACTTACTTCGCTTGTCCTCAGATAGTAAATGCATCAGTTTCATTCTCAGCAGTCACCCATACAGCCGCTCAATGCTACTTAACTTCTTTGATTGAACAAAACTGATGGATGTACTTGTATTAAAACGAGACTTAGTATACTTATTTATTACGTACAGGCATATTCTTGAACCAAGTTTCAACTTAATTAGATTGTTTTCTGATTTTTAATAATTAAGAAAAAAAAACAAAACGAAAGAATAAAATCATTCTAAAACATTTAAAAAAAACGTTAACAAGTCATTTGATAAAAATTGAACTAATGCTTATAATGGGATGGAACTTGGCATATATGTTAGTCTTATACATATAGTCTACATACGTGCCAAATCTCAATCTGATCGCCTCATTTTTCCGCGTTTTATGATTTTTCTAAATTCTTGCCGAGTCGTTATTGCGGGTTAGTGACATAATCAAAAATTATTTCCTTAATAGCACAACTACAGCCGTAGACTGATGTTTATACAAAGTATCACCTCTCTAGCACACAGTAGAAACAACGATGATAACAGACACACACACACACACAAAATAACTTTTGTGAAAATTACTCAGGGGGCCTGAGTAAAAAATTATACAATGCTAAGATTCTTAGGGACGATGATAGCTTTATGACGTCATAAAATATTATGAAGGTATATACCATACCTTGCTACGAGAGTATTGGAAAAAATATTTCCCACACTGTGATTCAAAATTTTGATGACAGTTTGGTAAAATTTAGAAACTTTTACTATATATAAATGGTAAAAGAAGGAAAATGCTAATGCATTCCTTCTTTCCTTTCGTTTTGCTTATTGACAATACTAAAGTAAAAAGAAGGAAAATTTAAGTTTTGTTGATATTTATTTTTTTTGTAGAATTAGATAAATTTGCCTAATTTGAAATTTTGCAAATTAATCTCTTTTTTAAAGCCTTCATGAACGATTTTTTTGAAAAAAAATTCAGAACAGATAGGTGCATTGTAATATTTTATCTTTTTGAAAAAATAGAGAATAGTTTATAAATATTCCCCCTTTTTTGCCCGTAATTTGATTTATAAAGTAACCTCTATTTTTTAATCAATTAATAAAAACAAATTGATTCATCGACATTTTATTAAAATTAATTGCTAAATAATTAATGAAAATTAGTCAGAATAAATTAAAAATAAATTGATAAAACAGCAATGTTAATCAATTAGCTTTAAACAATTTAACAGCGAGAATAAATTGAAGAACATGTTTATAATTTGAAGTTCAACTTACGCAACACAACGGCACCTGCTTAGAATAGTTTAAAATTTCATTCTATTTTCTCTTTTATTTAATAATAAAAGAAGCTTATAAATATGTTAATTATCTTTCCTAACTCTGGAGTGCGCTATAAAACACGGAATTAGGGTTCGTTTTCAGTGATTTTTCGAAATAATAATGTAGTATATTTATTTTCTTATACCTTAGTATAATAAGTCCGCACAATCCTCAGATGGGACCTACAGTATTTAAAATCGGTTGGTTTTTAGCGAATTTCCAAAAGGTGGTGGAGGGGAGGGAGGGGTTAGGTTGTGATAGACGGGTCAACGGGTAAAAGTAAATGCAACAGGTGTATTCAAATTTGTTGTAGTTATGAATGCATTGTACGTCACAATGATCACCTACTATAAATTAAGAAAAAGAAGAAAATACGGTACGGGAAAGAAAAGGTACCTCGGAACTTTTCCTCGTAACATCGGATTCGCTACGCTCATCCTCCCTGCTTCGGACTCGCTTCGCTCTTCCTCAGATTTTACAATTTGCCAAATTTAAACCCCAAGATGTTTTCGGACTCGCTTCGATCATCCTCAGATAGTAAATGCATCCGTTTCATTCTCAGCGGTCATCCATACAGCACTGACCACGCTCAATGCTACTTAAAATTTATGATACCAAATAAATCATATATATACTTGTCACATTAAAAGGAAACTTTGTGTACTTATTTATTAAGTAAAGGTATACACTTGTACTAAATTTTAAGACAATTGAATCATTTTCTAATTTTTTACATTTTTTTAAAAGCGTAAATAAGTCATTAAATAAATATTTAACTAATGCAGATGATTAGATGAGACTTGTCACTTAAGTTAGTCTTATACATACCTACATGCGTGCCAAATTTCAATTTTCCCGCGTTTTTTGATTTTTCAAAATATTTGCTGAGTCATTATTGTGGGTTAATAACGTCATAAAAAATATTTTCTATAGCACAACTACAGCGATTGGTTAATTTTTCTTCAAAGTTTCAATTCTCTAGCATAAATAGGTACATTAGGAGTTACGATGATAACAGACACACACACTCATTCAGACAGACAACTCGAGAACACCACTCAGGAGACCTTTGAAACATCTAAAACGGATAATTCCGGTTACATCCCTGTTTCGGATTTATTTTCAAACACAATACTTTTCCTATATACCTACGGCATAAATGAGGAAAAGTAAAAATGTGTGTTGATCTTATGATAGTTTATGCCTTAAGTTGTTCGTGTTCTTAGTTTTCATTAGTTTTGGTTTGAATTTTGAAGCGTTTTGGTGCAGAACATTTTGAAGAAAGAAGTGTTGACTTGGTCACATTGTCTAGGGTTTCTGTCTTGTACTATGTATATTAGTCTTTTAGCCACTATTGCTGTTATGAATAAGGTTGCAACCACTAAACAAGCCGAGACTTTATTACTTGAAGCAAAAACTTAGGGTTAACTCAGAGAAAACTGTTATCGCTTAAGTAAGTATTTCACACTAGTCCTTACAGGATGTTATAATAGTAATAAACCCCGCCATCTCTAGGCATAACTATGCGCAGCATAATTGTGTCTATGAAAAACTGGACCTATACCAATGTTCCTTTGTTTAAATTTAGTTTCTTTCATTTATGTTTTAAACTTAAAATCAAAATAATACATAATAATATAAAGCGGAAGGAAAAAAGTATACAACTTAGCGCGCGCGTCTTATTAATGAAAAGTAAAAGTGTTGCCAATCAAATAAAAAAGAAAAAAAGTGGACTAAACGTCTTTTATATACAGGTCAAAGAATCGTTTACTATATCCTTTATTTTATACTTTAATTTAAACATTTTTACTACTTATAATACAATCGTTTAAATAATAAATTATACAATTTATTCAGTATAAATCTTGATTTAGATTTATAAGTACGATAAAAATCTAAATAAAGATTTGTATTTATTGATAAAAACTTAAATATTGAATAAAGTATATAAATGGAAGGCATAGAAATGACTTTGTCTTAGATCCGGGAATGGAGTCAGTAACCCAGCGAGGAACTTGGTCAGGAAGATGATGTAACGAGGATCTAGAAGCAAGTTGCGCCGAGTTTTGTAACTCAGATAGCTTCGCATTATAAACTTGTTTTATTGACTTTTTATAATAAAGTGTTGTGTTTTAAGTGCCGTTTATGATTTTAACGAGACTTTAATTAAATTTGGTTGGTTCGTAGGAATAAAGTGATTTATTCAAAGTAAAGGAACTCTAGTCCTGATATAGTATAGATTTATTACTAGAGGGGGACATAGCCTATCTTTATACATTGAGAAGCTTGAAATATCTTTTTGGGGCCCTCAGGGGCTCTGTGTAACTTATTAAGGTTATAATAATCAACAATCGTCTACTTTCCATACATTGTTTGTGTTTTGAATTTCATAAGTTCTATTATATAAGTTACTGTAATTGTGTACTGTTTATTTGATTATATTAATAGCTGAAGGAAGGTGTTCGGGTTACTCTTTTGATGTTTCGAAATTCAACCAATAAGGGTCTTCTAGTAATCATATCTCTATGGAATTTAGGTTTTTTATTTAATTTTATTGGCAACACTGATAACATGATGTCTGATATTAAGAGAAGTCTATCAGGTTTCGTTAGAAAGGCCGGTTACATTTTTAAACATCGAAAAAATAATCTGAACGCCTTCGATTATAAATTAATAAAATAAAAAATCCGTAATGTTGCAATCATCGCAAGAAACCATACATTGACAAAATTATCCACAAAAAAATACTAACCAGTAGTCATGCTGCAGTAAATTCAGTCATCAACTTATAAAAACGTATGGGCATATTTAATTCACCTTAGTTCAACGTAAGAAGTTATTTAAAGTCATCTACAGTTATACAATTAACATCCTGATGCTTGATTTGCTCGTTGTAATTTGATAATGGACCAAGTGTAAACAATCATATCACCGTAGTTTTATACTGACAGCCCCAATGCTTGCTTTGCTCATCTTAGTTTCATTGGTTAGATTTAACCGATGCCTGGACGAAGCAACATATCTAACAGTTAATATAACCCTTACATAAACAATATATAAAAAGCCAGTGGCTCGCTTTGCTCGTCTTACTGTCATGCGGTCAGACCTGTCAAAAGTTACATGCTTAGAATTATACTATATATAGAAGGAGCACAGGGCCGCAAACACAATTTAATTCCACTGATAACACGAAAGCCGGTTGACTGGTGCAACTAAGTAATGCTGCCAACCTGACAACAAAACGTTATTTTAATATTTGTCATAAATATCTTTAATGAAGAAAGATCGTAAAGAACAAATATAATAACTTAAAACACCTGCTGAGTATTTAATAAAACTGGTCTTAGATGGCAAAAGGGTGGCGGAATACAAGAATCTACATTTAGTTGCCGAGGACTACTTATTATATATAATTTTAATAAATACGTTGAACTACAATTTAAAATGCTTTAAATATTGTAATGCACCGATTTATATTAGTATTTTATGAATAATCAATCATTAATTAATAATAGAATAATAATTCAGCAACCGGAAGTATTGCCAACTTTTTTTAGAAATTTTATATTGTTAGGGTGCAGCATTACTTAGTTGCACCAGTGAACCGACTTTCGTGTTATCAGTAGTGCTCCTTCTATATATAGTATTATTCTAAGGTTACATGATAAAGTTACTGGAGCTCGCTTCGCTTGCCTTAATTTCAAGCGGGTAGATATTCAAATAATCCCGTTATTAGTTATACGAGATCAGTTTAGCTCTAGACTGCAATGCGCTCACCTCAATGAAATTTAATCTTATACATTTATAAGATATTATTATAAATATTATTATTATATTAAACTTATACACATTTACAACCAATTAAAAGTTTATGAATTAGAGGCTTGTTTCGCTTGCCACCTGATTTCTATGTGGGTCTATTAAAAGTCACCACATAAAGAAATTTGGGCTTGATTTAAAATTAAATTAAATCCTTTATTTTATTTTAAAAAATATACAGTATAAAAAGATAAATCTAGGGAACGGGGTACCTCGGAACTTTTCCTCATCACATCGGATTCGCTACGCTTATCCTCCCTACTCTGGACTCGCTTCGTTCGTCCTCAGGATATACAATGCGCCAAATTTATACTGTAACACGTCTTCGGACTCGCGTGTTTACTATCTGAGAACGAGCAAAGTTCTCAGATAGTAAATACATCCGTTTCATTCTCAGAGGTCACCCAAAGAGCACTGACCACGCTTAATGATTCAATAAAAGTCATTGATTTACTTGTCGTATTAGAACGAAACTTGGTGTATTTATTTAATACGTAAAGGCACACACTTAAACCTAATTTCAACTAAATTAGATTATTTTCCGATTTTAATTTTTTTTAAAAAACGTACACTCCCGAGTCATTCCTTATAATCATATTGAACTCAATCATCCGAAAATTATTTTTTCGGAAAAAAATTTTTTTTTTTTTTTTTTTTTTTTTTTTTTTTTATATTGAACTCAAGTTATATTGAACTCTGATAATGAAATGCTAAACTTTGCTCATATGCCAGTTTTATACATACATGCGTGCTAAATCTCAAATTGATAGCAACATTTTTCAGCTTTTTATGACTTCTCGAAATTTTTGCTGAGTCATTATCGCGGGTTAATGACGTCATAAAAAATATTTTCCGAATAGCACAACTACAGCAGTGGACTGATTTTTGTACAGCGAAGTAATTCTCAGGTTTTATATTGTACAGATGTACTATATAAAACCTGAGAATCGCTTTGCTCTCCTTTCTTTCATGTGGACAGGCAAACAATCAAAACTATTGAAAGGCAACCATATGACATTTTGTACTGTTTATTTATCATATCAATAAACTAATGAGTTTAGGTTACTTTTTTGATAGTTTAAAATTCAGCCAATCTCAGGCATCTCTAGTAATAATAACTTAATGTCTCTTGTAATGAATGATACTTCTATGTTATCAGGACTGTAGTTTAGTTGTCGTCTGATGAAAATGTTATACATAGAATAATAATAACATTGTAAGGGTGACAATAATGAGAAACTAGGATAATAACAGAAATTAGGTACTGTACCTTAACAGAAATTAGATCACATAGTACCTAAAAGATAGACAATTTGTAAATTTCAGACAATCTAAAAGAAAATGCAAAATTATAGAAGGAAAAGTGAAAGTGTTAAGTAAACAATTTAGTTGTACAACATATTGACAAAAATTAAAATTAATTAGACCATACGTGTTGCCTCTTGAGGTGATAATTATTTGCTAAAGATTTCTAATATTGTTTTTAGAGTAAATATTGTTAATGTCAGATGTTTTTTTAAATAAATACAGGTAGTTCCAGGTGCAGTAGGTTTTCTGGTTGGACAAGCGAAATATCTTTAGAATTTATGGACCTAGCGGCTTAAAGATACTTGATTAGTAAAACAAACAAAAAATGATGGGGTTGTTTGGTTGAAACGCCTGAAATACTATATAGTTTATAAACATGTTGAATATGACAAAAATTTTAATTACATTTTTGTAAATTTATTTATTTGCATTAACGGGCTAGAGCCTTTTTACATTTCTCTTTGTTGTAATTGTAATATATTGGAATTAATGATATTATACTTCCCACGCCATGGAGTATCACCACTGGGTAATTCCGTCTGTCAAGACTGCCAAGTCACTTTAACCTGTGAAGATTGATGATGAGACCTGTGGCATGTGTACTATGCCAAATCATTTATTGTAGACAATAAACAATAAAGTTATTAAAAAATCGCGCGCACACACACTCACACACATATGCTGACAGACAACTTTGTAAAAAAACCATTGTGGAGATCTTCAAAACACCTGAAACAGATAATTCTCTATGACGATCATCAGTTTAGGGCACAGACGTATTATAGAGACACATTAGTATTAATAATTTCTCTATGACATTTAGCATATTTTAATAAAATCTATTACATAAGGAACATGATGTTGTTCATATTATGACCACTGTAATTCACATATTTTAGATATACTCGTCATAAAACAAAATTATTAAAACTTTTCTAGTACAGGCTGCCTCGGTACTTTTCCTCACCACTTTTTTACTCGCTTCGCTCGTGCAAATGAATCTTCTGATTGCTCGCTACATTGATCAATAGAGCAAATAGACCACTATTCGAACTTAATGCACTCGTGTACGAATGGTGATGAGACTCCATACATAAGAATTGATTCTATGTTTAGTGGTCTATAAGTATTACTTCTATGTTTTTTGGACAGAAAATAAATTCCATATTGATTGGTGTTATAAGAATTGATTCAATGTTTAGTGGTATATGTATTATTTCTATGTTTTGTGGACAGAAAAAAAATCTATATTAACAGAAAACTGAGCAGTGAAGTAAACACAGCTAACTAATAACAACACCAAAATCTCTCCACAAAACCTTTTTTAAAACCAGAGCTGGATTTCCACCTCACGATCATCATCAGAGCCAGGGAGTTGAAGAAGGAGAATCCTTGTCTGACTTTTAAGGCAGAGCTGACTGACTGCCTAAAAAGTCAGACTAGGATTCTCCTTTTTCAACTCTCCGGAACTGATGATGATCGTGAGGTGGAAAGTCAGCTGTGGTTTTAATATTGGTTTTGTTGAGAGATTTTGGTGTTGTTATTGGTTAAATTCCATATTGATTGGTAACATAAGAATTAATTCTATGTTTAGTGGTCAAGTATTACTTCTATGTTTTGTGGACAGAAAATAAATTACATATTGATTGGTGACATATAATCAATTGATTTATAATAATACAATATTTATTACAGTGGTTAAATTGGATTAAATTTGAGATTAGATTAGATTTTCTTATCCAAGTCAGACAAGAATTAATTAAGACTTTCTGGTTAAAGATCGTCCATCAAACTACTAGGCAATAGCATTTTATTTTATGGGAGATTATTTTAACAATTATAGTAAGTTAGGTAGTGAAATAAGACGGAACTAAAAAATTATACAACTATAGGTTGGTTAAGTGAGAATCAAAACCTATTTTCATATGACTCATACATCTTATGTAAGCTCGTTCATGCATTTATGTTATACTATTAAAGTCATATAGAACTAAGTACACTCCTACACTTCTATTACATAAAACAATGGAATATTTATAGGTTACATTTACATACAACTTTGATGTGTTATAATATCCAGGTAATAATATAACACAGTCTCAGAGAACTTTGAATTTTTGGGGAACCCCTTTAAAGTTTAATTTTAACTCTCTTAATGCCAAACATTTCATCTTGATATTTTTACTTTTCCTCATTTATACCGTATGTATGTAGGAAAAGTATTGTTTGCAAAAATCCAAAACCGGAATGACAACGAAATTATCCGTTTCAGGCATTTTGAGGCCTCCTAAGTTGTTTTTGCCAAGTTGTCTGAGTGAGTATGTGTGTCTGTTATCATCGTAGCTCCCTGTGTATTTATACTAGAGAGTTGAAACTTTGTACAAAAATCAGACTATTGTTTTAGTTGCGCTATTCGGAAAATATATTTTTAATAACTCAGCAAAAATTTCGAAAAATCATAAATACGGAAAAATGATGCGACCTAATTAAAATTTAGCTATGCGTATCCTTTGACGTAATAAATAAGTGTAAAAAGTTTTGTTTTAATACAACAAGTATATTCATGATTTTTGGTTGATCATAAAAGTTAAGCAGTGGTCTGTGTATTTACTGTCTGAATACCCAACTTTTTCATATAGTATTCAATTTATTTTTTTTCCTATATACTCATTTTTCTTGTGGTAGTTTAATTCTCAAAAGGAATAAACTACCAGTTTATTCCTTTTATATTTAATAAAGGAAATACCCAGTTTAATTTTATGTTTTTGTGATCTCTTGTAAAAACATAACCTATCCAATTAGCTCAATTTTTCTTTGGACATTCGCTAAAGATTTAATAAAGAATGATATAAGGTGAAATAATGACATAATATTTCCTAAGAAAGAGAGTAAGTTAAGTATTCAGTGACTGCCTCTGAAACCTACTGCGATCTGAAGACAATACAAGTTAAGACACAATACATACGCAACAGTTTATATTGACATACTTAAGTATCGATAATTAAGTAGCTACTTAGCTATTCATAGAATAGAGAATAAGTTTATCAAATGATGTACTTAATTACTGGTTATTCAAAGAGCTTATTCAAAGTCATTTTATAAGTTTACAAGGTTGTGATAAAATAGATTTTGCGTTTGTCTGTTACTAAAGCTGATAGTGGTCATGCCACTAGAAGCAGGGATGACCAGCACGACTAGCATAGACAGGAATCTAGTTGCAGGTCCGGCTTCTGATCGAAAGCTGTGGTTTACAGTTTTCTTTTTGAATAGTGTTTAGATATAAATAAACGATTAATTATTTATAATTGTATTCAGGATTTTCTTAATGATAAATTAAATCAACCCTTGATTTAAATTATTATCAAGAGAATCCTGTACTTGGAATTCTACAATTTCTAATCTATCACAGCGTTTTTCTACGTTTCATAATTTTTTTCATTAATGTAAGTTATTATTGCCGCTGACTGACGTCATAAAAAATTTCCGGGTAGCTCAAATAGACCTTAAGATTAATTTTTGTACCTAAGTGTCAACCCTCAAGACACACTCAAACGCGCGCAATTTAATTTTTTTTTTAGGAAAAGTAAAAATTAATTAATATGATAATATTATTAGTATTCGTCACCATTGCATATATTTTTTTATTCATTTAAAGACCCTGGATAGAACTTATTAAAGTCCTATATAGTGTCATTAAATAAATTAAAAATTATTAATTAATATCAATAAATTACGACAGTAGCACAAAAATTACTGTAGTCACAGTTCAACAGATCATTAATTTTACTCTACTTGGCTTTTCAGGAGGAGTAAAAGTGTCTTTTAGAGGAATATTCTTTTTGCATGAGATGCATTACAGAACACAGTGTAGTAGTCTTGAACAGTTCAGGCTTCCTAGTTTTAGAGTAAGACTTTACCATGAACGAACGATGCTCCTTAGACAAGGTTACTCTAGTTTACACTGGAGTGACGTGCCGAACAAACCTGCAATAACAGTACCTATAGAGTAGCACCTAATCTCATAAATAATAATTTGATTGATTGATACCTAGAGTTTCATTTCAAACTCTTCTGGAAAAGACAGCGTTGACAAAAAATTGAAGTCCTTGATGTTGCTTGATGATGTTTCTAACAAAGCAAACGTAACGTCCAAAAATTTCAACATGACCAACATCGGTGCCACTGGAAGACTTACAACTTCTTAATAATTTCGGGTTTATAGTTGGCTAGATGGGTCAACAACATCCTATTTTACCTTTGCAAAATAATTTTCCTGTTTCTATTTCCAGATTTTGCTTCTCTATCCTTATAACACTATTATTACTAGTTCATAATAGTGGCTTATCGTAGAATTAATTGAAAATGGTGGAAAAATAATTGAAAATTAATGAAAAATGGTGCTCTATTGCTTTTTTAAAGCTTGGAAGCGGATTGTTAAGATACCAGAGGGGGCAGTTGATGCACTTTCCCTTTCATCGTAAGGGAGTCAAGGGGGCATAGGTATAAAATGCAGTTGCAGCCCCCTTATCTTCTCAAAGATCTCCTGCTGACGATCTCCAGCCTACAATCTCCTAATCATCAACTCAGGTAATACTTCACTAATCAAAGGTTTTTTCATTTATTCTTCTACTTCTTCTTTCTATATTTCTAATTAAATGAAGAGTATTTTAAAATAACTGAGCTATAATATAATATTATTATTAGAAAAATAGGGAAAAATGCAAAAAAATGCAAAAATCCTCAGCATTTGATTGAAAAATCCAACATCAGTTGGGGATATGAGTTTGTTCTTATGAACCCTTTATACCTTTGTTTAATGCTGGGAAAAACTTCAGACTTATTTTAAGTAAACGATATTTAAGAAGTACTTCCTCAATAAAAGTGCTGAACTAACAGCTTAATCTATCAATGAAAGTTTTTGATTTTATAGTTGATGAGAACATACAACTTTTCATCAATTAGTTCTTATATGATTTATAAAAATAAATTGGATCTTCTGTGTTGCACACTATCATTGTTTTGACAGATTTTTTATGGTCAATAATCATCTTTAACAACCAACTATAACTATAAACACATAAAAGTAACCACAAGCAACCCCTTTTAAGTTTAGGGGAAAAATGAGCAGTTCGAGATTTTTAGATTAATTTATTTCATCAGAGCTTCCGCACAAGCGATGCTTGGCATCCTCAGTGAATAATAAGTAATATATGTAATGCTGTTGTTACATATGTAAACAACAACAGCAAGGGAAAATGGGGACATGAAATGACATTCATGAACCATAATGTTTTTATTCCCTCATTTGCTGTCTTCATTGTCAATTTTCCTAGTTAAGGTTTCTCATAGTTCATTAAACTTAATTGTTAAAGGTAAATGTTGGTTAATTTATAGTTAATTTAAAGTGGTTATGATTCGTAATTGCTTGTAACAATGACCAATGGTGATGGATAATGGTTTCTTAGAAATCTTGAGTCAAATCATGCCTAGAAACTGAAAATTTTAAATTAGAAGAGGAAAAATAAGTCCAAAGAAATTAAATTTTAATTCATCCCACGTTTGTAAAGCTTTTATAAATATATCAAGTTTTCATATTTTTATTTCAAGATCAAAATTTCATAAAAATAAAAATATGAGACTCATTTATATCGTAGAGTAACTTCTTTGAGTTTATAGTTAGGTGTCGAGAAGTATTCCTCATTTGCAAAACCTCTCAAAACAAAACAGATTTGTGTAAGCCGCTTGTTCTTTTACATCCGGAGGCCAAGGTTTGAAGTTTGGAAATGTTGAATGTTGGATTTTTATTCATACATGGTATGAAATAAAAATAAAATCTCAATAACTTGTAACACCGATATCCCCATACTTATTGAACGCTGAGTCATTATTTAAGACACTTTTTAATTTTAATTCAAGTAATTAAATTAATTTGAATTTTTCTTGCGTTTTTGAACACAAACGTATAACGTATGTCAAACAGTAGTCTCATACGTCTACGCGTTTGAATTTAATGTTGGTGAACCTGGAATGTTCTACCGATTATCATAGAGATTTTATTACTTGAGAGACCAATTGGTTAAATTTTGATGCACAGAAAAAGTAATATGAACATCTTCGACATTTAATATACGTACAAAATTACAGTAACTTATACATACGGGCTGTTTGATAAATTTTTAGAAAAGTACAATGAAAGAGTTTTAATTGCATTGATTCAATGGAACAAGCTTAAATCCTAGATTTGGTCATTGTGGCAGTGTGCTGATTTCAGCGAATTTCCTTTGGGAAATATTTACTAATTGGTAGGCGTCATTGCGGAAGTTGAATCTTGGAAAACGACACAAATCCCTTAGAGGGTCGAAAAAACGGTAGTCCATTTCCGGAAAACCTAAAAAAATAAAATACGGCCAGTAAACAACTACATGTTTCAAGTGGGGAGTCGATTACTATGCTTTTGGGCATGAGAGTTTGATGAAAATGGTTCTGAGTCGTTACGAGCACTCAAAGTACTTACAGCCTGGGTACCTGGGTTAGAATCCTGGTATGGAAGATAATTTTTATCGTTTTATTTACGTTATAGAAAGAATGAAAAATTACTTTTATTTACAAAGTAAAGTAAGTAAAAAATACTTACAAACTCATAAGCCTACTCCAGGGTCCGTGAGATTGCACCGTCAGGAGGAAGTTACTATGCTACTCCCTATTCATATTTACGTTATATGAGTTTATAACTAAAAAATAATTCGGGCACTGTGGTCCCCATGTCGGGCGAAACAATCCATTTCTTGCTTAAGGTTTCGGTTTATGCCATATAACCGATGCGCAATTACTCAATTTTCAAGCACTGGTCGTAACTCATTTTGCCTGTATTTTTCAAAGGAAATGCGCATAGTTACCTCTAATATTAGAAGTACGCACTATTATTTGCACTAGTTTAGAGCTTAGTTACTTATATTTGCAAAGGAAATGCTCTAAAACCTTTAAAGATAAATACTTACTGAATTTTAAACGAGTGCAAATAATAGTGCGCACTGCCAATTTTAGAGGCATTGTTTTGAATTATCAACTAGATAATTACGTGCAGTTCTTGATAATTGAGTAACTACGCATAGGTTATAAAGCATAAACCAAAACCTTCAACAAGAAATAGGTAGTTAAGCTCGGAACGCATTCCAAAGGAAATTCGCCTGGCATGCGGACTAACGTGCCAGATTTTTCTTTGCCAAATGGGGTCAATTTTCCTTAACTATTCGTTTTAGTCAGTCCAACTGTGGTGAGAAGTAGGCACCTGTAATGGTTTTACCATTTTCTTATTAGTCAATAATAAAAATTCCTTTAGCATCCCATAAAACAGTGATAAAAATTCAATGTTTCGAAACATTAAATCATTGCGTTTGGCCAGCAGTTAGCAACCTCGGCACCCATCTAGCAGACACTTTCTGAAAGTTCAAAATTACATGTATGATAAGATGAATGCAATTCAGATGAAGAATAGGTTTCTTTTAACTTTTTTTATGATATCATCATCTGTTACGTCACAGGGACTTACAGAACTAGGTTCATTACATGTGCTGGTGTGACCATGTTTAAATTTAGCAATCCAATCGTAAACGGTACCGTTTGAAGGAGCTAACTCCCCTTATGTATTCTTAAGATCTTCAGTCATTTCAGTCAGCTTTAAGCTTTTCAAAAACAAATGTTTGATTATCGCACGAAATTCGCTTTTTCTTTTTTTGGGAAAATTGAAAAGTTAATGCATAAAACAATGAGTCACACTTGTGGTAAGTATTAAACTAAACGACATAACGTTTTACTGTAGTAGGTTTTAAGAGTTGTTTAAAAAAGATATTGCAAACTTTGATCCATTCTATTTGTTTATCATTTTAATTCTAATAACTAATCAAACTACCCTTGTATTAAAATACAAAACAAAACACATAATATACGATGTACACAAAATACGTACAATGCAATGTACACAAAATACATACAATACAATGTACACAAAATACATAGAATAAAATGTACACAAAATACATGCAATACAATGTACACAAAATACATGCAATACTATGTACACAAAATACATGCAATACAATGTACACGAAATACATTCAATACAATGTACACAAAATACACACAATACAACGTACCCAAAATACATACAATACAACCTACACAAAATACATACAATAAAATGTATGTAAATTTCGACGTAACGAGATAAAGTAAACGTCAAACAGAGTGTAACATCATTTGATGTCGAACAATCTCAATGAACAAAAAATTGTCGAACAATGTCATTTGACATTCTTCGAAATTTTTTATTTAGGGTTAAGGATATTTTACAAGTACCTGACATCGCGCAGGGTTAAAACCACCGGCTTATCTTTCTTATCGAAGGACGGCACATATAAAGATTTCTATACCTTACATAAAACATGTTTCACATTGAACATGTTTCCAAAAAATTAAGCACCGAAATATATATGTTAGTTAAAGCATCATCTTGTTTATCAGTCATATCATTATTAACTATATACTACGCATATTTTTCAGTCATCTATCTTATGGAATAATTATTTGGGGTAATGCTCTTCTAGTTAAAAATATTTTTCTTCAGCAAAAGAAAGCAGTCAGAGTTATTTTTAAGTTACACCATCAAAAATCATGCATATTTTAACTTTATATGCACTGTTTTATATTGCACTTACTTATAAGCACGTTTTATGCACTTACTTATATTTATAATACACAAGAAGAATGCGACCAAATAAACATTCCACAAGTATCCAACTAGACAAAGCAATAAATTACTTATAAGGAAGAACAGACTAACTAAGACTGCCAAACATAACATTACATACTTTGGACTAAAACTATTCAATCACTTACCTGACTCGATAACTTACTTTAAATAAGAAACCGTTTTCTAACAAAATTAAAAACAAATCTGTTGGAAAATCCCTTGTACTTGTAATTAATGAATTCTTTTTAATTAAATTTGAATAAATTGGGACTATTGCTTTATTATTTTGTAATTTCTTAGCTCAAATAAATATTGAGATTTAATTTTAAATTCTTTACACATTTAAAAAAAAAATATTGTTTTTGTAACACTGTTTAAATCATATTTTTTGTAAAAATATTATTGTAAATTTTGATTATTTATTATTGACATGTTTACATTGTACTTTAAAATTGTACTTTATGCTAATAAAATTTATTTATTTAAAAGTCTTAGAGGTCACACAAAAACCAAAAGCAATATTTTAACATATATAGCCCCCTAATTCAATAATTTTGGGGAAACACTGAAATTCATACGTAAAAGAAATGGATAATTAATTTTAAAATTTTGGAGCACTCTTGAATAAGTTGATAAAAAATTGAATAAAATTCATATAAATTATAAACTGAAAAAATTTTACCTTAAGTCTCTCATGATCAATTTAGCAATAGTCGTTTAAATAATTTCAGCTGTCTTTAGTCTGGCGAACTTGACAGGAATCTGTCGCTTCAATTGTTGTTTTAAAACGGATTTACGAGGGAAAATAAAATAGCAACAACTTAATCCAACTTTAAACTAAGGACTTTACTTTTAACTCGAGTTATTGGATTTTCCCTCTCTTGGAATTTTATTTTATTTTTAATCTATTTTCTTAAATTCTTTCTACTTAGTTTTTCTTTATAAACTTAGACATTAATTTGTGTTTAAGTATGAAAGTACTTTACAAACAAGTTGGGAGACAAATGCTATTAGCAACAATGGCATTTTCTGTTTTATCAAAAAGGAAAATATTGATAAAACAGAAGTCATAATCCTAAAGCACGACACTGTATAGTAATTTCGATATTGAAATATCGTATCATGAAATCGGATCATTTGTTTGACTTGTAGTGAGGTCTCATGGCTATATAGGCCAATACATACACTCATACAATTCGCTGACACCTAAATTTTCACTTTTCTGGGCATTGTACGCTTGAAATTCGATATAACTTTAAACAAGAAACCTTCGGCCATTTCGCCGCTTCGCGTTCAAAAATCAACCTTGGCGGAACCCCTATTGAAAACCAGGTTGCTGTGACGTCATAATATTTGCTGAGTTGACGTCATATTTGCTGAGTCATCAACATTTTTACAAAATCGGTAAAATTAAAGGTTAACATTTTTCGCAGGAAAAAAGGTATTATATAGGGTATCGTTCTCGATGTTTTTTGGGGTGCTGAATTCAATATAACCGGTGCGGAGGCAATAAGTCTACTTAAAGGGTACTGAGGTTTAAATCTTATTGCCGGCGCTATTTTTTATCGTATAATTTACAGTATTACAGTTATTTACACTATTTACTTAAAAAATTAAAATAATTCTGACCCGAAGGTCCACCAGCCAAGCGAATTGCCTAAGAACCGCGCGCCTTCTTGCTTATATTTTCCAACATGTTTTGTAAATCGTTTATTCATATCTAAATACCTGTTATACATTTTCTACAAAACGTATAAAAGCCATTCGATAAAAAATGAACTAATAATGAGATGAAGCTTAGCAAATATGTTAGTCTTATATATGATTAGAGAGAGTAATTGGTTTTCACCTATTACAATGCTTCCACCTATTATTACACGAGTTCGGTGTCAATTGGAAAAATCTTCGAAGAAGTTTCCGTGAGTTTTTCAGTGAGTATGATTTGAGTTACTATAGCGATGCACGAAGTAAAAGTATTTCTAAGTAATGTATCAAAATTAGTAAGAAGATTTAACTTTGTACTTAATTACTTAAGCGGCTTAATTTCGAAATTCTAAACATAAATAACATTTGACCCTCGCTCTAGGAGTTTTAACTCCTACTGAGGGCCCTCGCCAAATTGTTAATTATACAACAATATGTTTTTAAAAAATCAAACATTGTAAAATATATTTTTGTAATATGTGTTTATTTTGGTGGAAATAAAAAAAATTATTATTAATTTTTATAGAGGGAGAGAGGAAATATAGCAATTTGATTAAGATAGTGGTAATATTGATAAAACTGATTAAAATTTGTTCAGGATGGTGACCAGAAGTATGACAAGAGTTTGCTTGGTTCTGATGTGCTGCACGGTTGTGTGGGCTTCCACCATACCAATAAAGCTCTCCTACGAGAGATACGGCCTCCTGCAGACCTACGATGATGGTTCTTCTTATATTTCATTCTTTAGAGATCCCGTTTATGATTCACCCCCTTATCAGGACTATCAGGTAAATAGAAGCAACAAGTAGTTACCAGTAAAGTTTAGTCTAACTAGATAATTACAGGTAACCCTTATTAGCGAATTCATTTATTAGCCTTTATCTTTATCAACACGTTACTTAATCAAATATTACTACAGAGAACCCATCGGTCGAATTTTAAAACAAGAGTTAAATTAAATTTCTTTGGTTGGTAAAAATGGTCATTAAGTGATTCATGCAAAGGACTAATTCTATAGTCCTGATGTTGAGAGGATTCGAGCATAGACATATTATTTTAGCAAATTTTCAAAGAAAAGGTGAGCCTTCGATTTTTTTTTGGTAGGGGGGCCTCACTGATATATTGTTGGAGATTGATACATAAATACATAATACATATTATATATATATATATAATATATATATATATATATATATATATATATATTCCTTCAGACGAGTGGTTCCCCTATTCCTTGCCCACTAACTCTAGTATAAGACTTTTTTTATTGGATGAATTCTATTTCCTTATGCTAACCTATAGACATGTTTGCAGGATACGCAAGTCTATGGTTTGAAGAAACGGTCAGGCTTATCTACTTCTGCGATGATAGACGCCTTGCAAGACAGAAGACAGTTTCAAGAAGATAAAAACTACCGCGACGAAATGTCTGCTAACAACAGGGCTATGTTAAATACTATAGGCTAAATGTTTCCTAACCCTTATCATAGCGGGCTACATGCCCGCGATTTCCCGTATTGTCCGGGCATTGTGCACAATACTTGACTCCTGTTAAGCAATTTGGTCTAAACAAACTTTTTTCTATTTGCAATACTTTCTCATATTACTTTCTTTAAGAATATATACCAAGAAATTAAATATACTACTAATGCGTTGCATGAAGTACTTTACTCAGCAGAATTCATAAGTTACATGGTTAGAAGGCTCGATTCGCTCGGTAGATTGCGTATATTTATAATTTTAAATAATTAAACAGTGGACTCGATCCACACAATTTATTACTTAAATAAGCTCGCTTTGCTCGCTAGATCGCATATATTGATAATTTTACACAGTAAGAAAGGCTCCATACATAGTAAATTAAGTATAAAATTTAAAAAAAGAGCTCGCTTGCGTACCTTATTAGCATAGATTATTTAAGAAATACTTTAATAAAGCTTGCTTCGCTCGCTAGATTGCGTAAAATAATTCTAAATAGAAAATTAAGGCTCTCTAGACTGCGTATATATTTATAATTTTAAATAATAAAATTAATTATATTAAGAATAAAACATAGTAATCGCTTCGCTCGCTGCGTGTACCAATTATGTATAAATATTTAAGGTTCACTTTCTTCGCTGGATTGCGTATACAAATAATTTTACACAGAAAAATAGGCTCATTTATACATAGTAAACTAAGTGTAAAAATTAAAAAAGAAGCTCGCATGTATAGCTTATTAGTATAGATTATTTAAGAAATATTTTAACAAAGCTTGCTTAGCTTGCTAGATTGCGTATATTAATAATTCTAAATAGAAAATTAAGTCTAGCTAGACTGCGTATATATTTATAATTGTAAATAATAAAATGATTATTTTTATTACCAATGAAACATAGTAATTGCTTCGCTCCCTGAATTGCTTGTACAATCAATTATCTATAGAAAATTAAGGTTCGCTTTCCTTGCTAGATTGCGTATATAAATATTTTTACTCAGTAAGAAAGGCTCTTTCATAGATAGTAAATTAAGTATAAAAATTTAAAAAGGAGCTCGCATGGATAGCTTATTAGCATACATTTTTTAAGAAATAATTTAATTAAGGTTCGCTTTCCTTGCTAGATTGCGTATACTTACTATATTTTATAACATAAATTCTTACGCAGTGGTCCACATGTAGGACGAATTTCCTTTGAAATGAGTGTATAACATTATTAGCTCAGTTAATTAAACGTAAAGCGTTATCTTCAAACGTCTTAGCGCATTTCCTTTAAAAAATACACACAAAATAATTTACGTGCTTGATAATTATGTAACTGCTTAGAGAACAGTTTTTGTTTCTCCACACATTATTATATTTATATAACAGAGCCGGCTTTCAACCGTTAACGGTCATCATCAGTGCCGGTGAAAATACACTGGTTGATTACTAGCCTCACTTTCATCGGCACTGATGATGACCGTTAACGGTTGAAAGCCGGTTCTGTTATATAAATATAATAATGTGTGGAGAGACAAAAACTGTTCTGTTTTTATTCATTATTACGGCTCTCCACGGCTCAATTCAACATATTACTGCTTAGGTTATAAAGCATAAACCGGCACATTAGCCAAGAAATGGGTTGTTAAGCATGGAAATACGTGCCCTTTGGAATTTCCAAAGGAAATTCACCCGGATGGCGGACCTCCGCGCCAGAATTATTTCGTACTTATGTAACGTAAATAAAACGATAAAAAATATCTTCAGGATTTAAACCTAGGTACTCTGGCTTTTGGTCCTTTGAGTGCTCGTACGACTTTGGATCATTTTCATTCAACTCACATGCCCAAAAACATTGTAAATGACTCCCAACTTGAAATATGTAGTTTACTGGCCGTATTTTAGATTTTCTGGAAGTTGATTACCGTTTTTTTTATCACTTTAAGTGGTTGTATCGGCTTTAGACTGGGTTTAGTCTATTCAGCCCCCCAAAAAACATAGAAAACGGCACTCTACTCGATGTTTCGCAAAACGGATTTGAGTCGTGGACCGAGGTTTGACTACAATCGTCTTAAGTTCGAATTCTTTTCCAAAGGAAATTTTTTGAGGGGGCTCGTGTCGCTCGCTTGATTGTTTATATTTACAATAGAACATAGTAATAAAGTAACATAGTAATTGCGTATATTAATATTTTTTATAAAAATTAAGGTTCGCTCCACTAGCTACATTGTGCATATTAATTTAGGAATAATAGACTCGCTAGATCGAGTATATTTATATAATGTTAAAAGTTAAAAATAAGCTCGCTTTGGCTAGACTGAATATAAATATTAATAATTATACTTATTAAGAAAGGCTTATTTGATCAGAGTTAATTATATATAGAATATACAGATCGATTATATTAATAATTTTTCACTGTAAAAAGTGGTTCACTTCGCTCGCAATATTGTGTTTATCAGAAATAATAAATAGTAAAAAGTACTCGCTTCGCTTGACAAGTATTTAAAGTACATTAAAATTGACCTTATATTAAAATCAATAAAAACTAATTATTAAATAAATTTATGGCCGCCATGTTGATTTTTTTAAAATCCGGTATAGAAAATGTTTTGCCCTTCTAATCTAAAGCTTTTCAATGATATATTACTCCATTTATTTCTTTTTAACATTTTTTTATGTTTACCATTTTTAAAATTTTGAGCATGTCTCAAATATTTTCTTTTTCTACTCCTTAAGAGCTTTTTTCATTACGTACTTGGTACCAAGTGTACTTAGGTGGTACCTAGGTACAATGGTATCGTACTATTCTTATTTTTACTCATTTACAATGTATAGTGGAAGTAAAAGCGTTCTAGACTGAATAGAAAACATGCCAGTTTTATTTTGAAGTTTTTTAAATCAATGCTAACAAGGAGTGAATAAAAATACAAGTTCTAAACGAATTACCCAACCTAGAGCGAATATTTTGCACAATGCCCGGGCAAAATGAGAAATATAATCTTATATAGTTTAGTAGTAGGACACTTGTTGTCTCTAGTTAAAGTATAATAAACTTATGAAACGTGTGAAATTTATGATACATATTTATGATAAAAGGGGACAAAATAAGACCAACTCAGGACCTTATTAAAAATACTTTTATCACCAATCTCACCAGATTCTTACTAGTATCACCGCTTTGTCTAGTCCAGTGCCACTCGAAAGAGAGATAGGTCACAAACCTCCCCGATATTACTCTTATTACATATATAATCTCAAATTATTAAATGTGTGTATTCATCATCATTATAATCATCATCAATAGTCATCTGCAAAGCAGGTTTAATTGTTTTTCCAAAGCTGTCCATTACTTGTCATTCTTGTAACCTCTACAATTTCCTTGTCCCGCATATGGGCTTTAAATCATCCATTATTTCAGTGTGAACTAAATAAATCAAATATTGAGTGTATAGAGGTGTTTTAATCTTTGGCACTCCTGTTAAATTGCACTTAGCAAAAACTTCAACTCTATTCGGTATGAAGGTCTGAACGCCAGGCGAATTTCCATTCCAATACTTCCTCTTTTGATCAGCATACATATTCTTGTTGCTGTTTTCAGTTTATGCTTCATAGTTTGAAAATAAACTCGAAATAAATGACTTGATTGTCATTTTTTCCAACGTTTAGTTCATACGTTGTACAATACTAATTTCGACCTTCCTACATAATTTCTGCGCTCATTTAAAGCTCTATTTAATACTAATACTTAGAATGTTTTACCATATTTCTTTTGATAAATCTAGAAAATTAGATAATAGTTTAAATCCCTACTATTAAAGCCCTATCATACACAGTATGATGCATGAACCGAAAACAAAAGCAAGAAGAGAAATGCTGAACAAGAAATCATCTTAAAGAAGACTTGAGACCTGTATATATAAATTTATACAGAGGATAGAGAAATGTATCAATTCTTCCTCTTCCGAATAAAGCCTTGTGAACCCTCTTTTTCGTAATCAGGGACCTGTGAAACGAATTTTCACCAAAGTAGGTTTGTTGGTCTCCACCTATGTAGCAGATAGGACGTAGACATTTGTTTTCTCCTTAAGAATGGGCATAGTTCTTACGTTCGGTTTCTCAAGCAACAAACTAACAGGTCCATTGGCTTTATCATAAGATTGCAATACGTACATCTGTTTTTCTTTAATTACTGCCGACGAAGATAAACGTTAATTTATATATACTTTTGCATTTTGCTCTCCTACTTCCTCTACTAGGAGACAAGAGCTTTATTAGGGAGGAGTGACTCCCTCTTTATCATCAAATGTTAACGTTTCAGGAAATACAGGCAAAAACAACATGGTCCTTGAATGTATGTCTTTGCTGTTATGTAAAAGAATAATCGTATTCTTTTGTTAAATAATTCCAAATTAGAGAAAAATTAAGTCCTATTGTAGGACGCACTGATTAGATTTAGGGTAAAATTTAGCATGGCATGTCTAAAATGTGAACTGTTCTTAATTTCCAAATATTTTCAAAAATTGTTGAAAACAAATTTACAAAAAATGTTTAACGTTTTTTACGAAACAACTATTCTAGTGCTAATCTGAAGTGGTCTGAATGATTTTTGATCTCTGAGATGTCAAAAATCATAAGTTAGGCCCTGACGCGATCCATACTTTCTCATGATTCTTTATCCTTGGTTTATTTTGGAGTCTTATATGAGACTAACAATTGTGCCAAGTGATATTGCATTATCAACATCAGCTTGATTTTTACCAAATGTCATATATATGTTTAAATATTGTTAGAAAAAGTTGAAATTGGTACAAAAATATCCTTTTATGTAATAAATAGGTATACTATGTTTTTGTGTCAATACGTCTAGAATGAATACGAAGTTTGTTGGATCAACAACTTGATAATTTTGAGCAACATCAAGCTTTGTCAGTACTTGGATGGTGAACGCTGGAAATATAATTGATGGTTTTACTATCTGAAGACGAGCGAAGCGACACCGAAACGTATTGCAATATAAATTAGGTAAGTAGCATATTCTGAGGACGATTGAAACAAACCTATTAGTAGTAAGGGCGAGAGTAGCGAGTCAGATATGGTTAGAGAACGGTACATTGGAACGTACCTTATTTTTTATTATTTCTTGGATCGTTGAATATTCAAATGATAGTGATTTTAAAACGCCATATTGGATATCATCCCTAAGTGTAATACGTTATTTTTTCTCCTAATACGGGAAGTTTGGAGAAGTTTGATAAAATAGTTGATCTGAAAAGACATGAGTGACCCTAGGTCGTGACCGGAGTATAATTGACTCGACTTATTCGCGGAAGAGCCATACGTTCGGAACAAGAGTAAAGTAACGTCGTTATGAATGGGGGTCTGGGGACGGTCGGATTCCGGATTTAAAGATATTTTGTAACACAACGCGGCGTTATGTTTGTCTAAACAATTATGAATACATAAGAATGTAGTGTGTCAAGGTAGGTGTTGTATAAAGGGCCTTACAACAGGGTGAAAAACTCGTCTTTATTTACCTCCTCCGTGCAGGGAGTTATAGGGTAGGGTTCACTTTCACTCTACTATATAAACTCCTTCCGTCCTCAAACCAACTTCATTCACTCGTATAACCAATAATGAGATCGTTCATAGTTCTGTGTTGCTTAGCAACGTTTAGCGGGGTTGTTTTAGCCGGTGAAACGTCTTCTTGCCAAAGCGATGACTTGATAACGTGTTTTGGATTGAAAGCAGCTGTAGCGTTAGACAGAGCCGCTAGACAGACCGGCACTCTGCAACTATTACCAGGAGTCCAACTCGTTGGAGAACCATCAAGGTTAGTCTGAATTTACAATTTTCAATTTTTATATTTTAATTTAAGTGTGATTTTTGATGAATTATTTCGTACTCTTCGAACCCCTCATTCTCTAATTCCACTGATTTTTTTTTTAAATTTCCATTTCCAAAAGCATAACAATCAATATAAATAAGTCTAAACTTTAAACATTATATATTATTAGTTTAATAAATAAAGATTAAAATTTATAACAATATTTTCTTTCTCCAAGTTTTTCTTTGAGAATTATAAAGCTAATACCAAAATATATAAAAAAATAATATAATAATAATAAATTTAATAATTATTAGGTGAAATAAATTTAAATCCTTACACCAATTATTTTTGAATGAATAAATTTAGAAAATTGATTAACGCTGTCAACTTTAAATATTTTAATCAAATTTTAACAAATTTTAGTGAATTTCCTGTAGGAATAAAATTTTAGCGAATAAATTTTCGCTATTTTATTCTAAAATAGATCCGTTGATTTTTAATTATAAAAGAAATACTAAGTAATAATTAGTTGGAGAATTAATTTTTAGGTCTTATTATGTCATATGAATATTAAGTTTAAAATAAATAATGTTGTTATTGCTATTTATGTTGACAACATAATGTTGTTGACTATTGTGACATTTTTAATCAATCATATAATAACTATTTCGCCAATGAAGAATTTGGGTATAAAAGAAATATAGAATTATTAAAACGTTAGGATCACTTAAAAAACACACAGGGTGGACAAAAACTTCCTCCACCTCTTAAATGTTGAGTCATTTGACATAAATTAATGAAACTGAGGGTAATTGTTTTATGTAAAATGAACTTTTTTCCCTTTTCCTTATTTATGCTGTAGGTATATAGGAAAAGTGTGTGTTTCGCAAAAAACTTCCAAAACTGGGATGTCACCAAAATTATCCGTTTCAGGTGTTTTTAAGGCCTCCTTAGTGGAGATATGCTAGATTTGAAACTTTGTACAAAAATCAGTCTATACTCTTGTGTCATTAAGAAAAAATTATGACGTTATTAACCCGCAATAATGAGTCAACAAAAAAATTTAAAAAAAATCATATAACGCGGAGAAATAATGTTATTGGATTGAGATTTGACACGTATGTAGCCATGTAAAAGACTAATATATGAGCTAAGTTTCATCTCATTAACAGCATTAGTTCAATTTATATATTTAATGACTTGTGATATGTCATAAAAAAACATACACCACATACACACATGACTTTTAAAACCACCATGTACATATGACTTTTTAAAAAAAATTGTACAAAATTTGGTGTTGAATGAACTTCGTGTGATTAGCATCGAATTTCGCGAAAATAATAGTAAAACTGTAAATTGGAAATATACTTTAATGGGCTTTTTGGGTTCTAGGGATGAATACAAGGCATTTTGTCGTCTGGATTTTTTTTTTATTTTGACCACTATTTTGACGGGAATAAGTCCCTACAGGGTGAAAATTAGAAATTTTTATAAGATTAATTACTGACATTAAAAGAATTTACCTAGAGTAAAGATGTCTCACTTTAGGCTTAAATATTTAAATATGTCTATTGGTTCAAATATGACAGAGGGGGAGGAGAATTTTGGCTCTCCCCGTCTAATTATTTATTTTTAAAATGTTATTATGACAGTATGCTATGTTCAGAATGATGTTCTGATATTACTATATTGTATTTATTTGAAATAATTTATAATACTCTCTATGTCTTCACTAAACCTTATTTGAAACTATATACTGTTCTCCCAAAATTGTCAGCTCCTAGATGATAAATTATAGAAAAATAATTATGAAACTTTGGTTTCGGATTTTTTGTTGAACACAATACTTTTCCACAATACTTTACCTACGATTGTAGGCGAGGAAACGTAATAATAATTTATATTTATTATTATAAACACAAATTCAATTATTCGTACACACACAAAAGTAGGCTTATTCCTAATTTACAGTTGTTTTTTTCTCTCGGAAACAATTACCTAAAATGACAATTTTGTGACTACATTTTTTAGAAACTATGATTAATTCTAAGATATTTAATCCTGGATTTTTAATTTCGGAACATTTTTAAAAATGTATTACTAAACATAAATAATACATTAAATAAGTGTCAATGTAGGTGGAGCGTAAATAATAATATAATATAATTATATATAATAATATATAATCAATACGCGAAGTCTCTCCACAATGATTATACATATAATCAAATTTAATCTTCAACCTAAACGGTCATCATCAGTGCCAAAATGTAACAACAAGTAGAAATCTAATAAAAATAATTTAAAACAAAATAACAAAAACGCACTAAAAAGTCAAAAATAAAAAAAAAAACTACCTTCATCCTCCATAATCCTGATTGTTTACCTCTAGCTCATTTTCCTTAGCAAGTCCTTTTTAGTTTTAGCAAATCGCTAAAACCAATTTGCTTAATCTATTTAATTTTTCATTGATTTCCTTTTAACTTATAACGAGATTGTTATTTTTTTTGTTTATTACAGTCGCGCTGGAAGGGCCCTAGTCAATGAAGCTCAATTAGAAGCAAGTTTACCAAAGGAAGCAAACGAGAGACAATCAAGACTGCTGGAGTATATTACTGAAACAGTGACAGATTTCTTAAAATCACACTCAATCAGTATCAAGGCACCCGAAGGAGACCCAGAATCATGGTCAAGAGCTATAGATGAAGGTAATTATACATTTTGCAAATAACCAAGAGTCTAGGCTTCTTTCTTATTTAAAAAAAAATGTTAGAGAAATGACAAACGGATATCAACCGATCTGGAATTTTCCTTGTCATCCCTTGAAAGATCTTGTTAAAAAACATGTAATTATGAAAAAATTTATTACTTACTACATCATAACTAAGATTGTCTATTTAATAGAAACTAAATTGTATAATTATAAACCCGTTTCAGGGTCTTGCAGTTCTTGTCAGGGGATTGACCTTCCGGTGACTATATTGTTTCTGAGTTGAAGTCACTAGAACTTGTCGCATAAATCTAATGCGGTAGGTTATGGAGACTGGTCACATTAGATTTACAAGACTAGTTCGCTAGTTTACACATTAATATCCAAGACTGGTCTCATAAATCGGATCTGGTTAAATAACCTCAGAGTATATTAATTTCAAAGCATTGTTGACTATTTAATGATTTGTAGTTCAGTCAGCAAATGTTTTAAGCCAACTGAACTCAATTTGATTTAGAAATACGTTATTCAATCCTTTTTTCAGCCTTCAAGATTTGGGAATTAAATCTTGTAAAAATTGGCTTGTAAAATCATGTCAAATCCACGTAATTTGATTGTGCCACGCAAAAATAGCGTATAAAATGCGTCTCAAATTGTTAATGTAATATCAGCTTCAATTGATAATAGCGAATCAATTAAAAAGGTTAATGTCTAAAAATACTTTAAAAATTACATCATTAGGCTGTTTTTCTTTCTGGAAGGACTTGAGAAATATTTTGAGGCAATTTCAGTGTACTCTTTTTATTGGACATTAAGTGAGTCTTGTTAAGTTAAATATTACGTATTATAAAATATACCATAAATAGGGCTATTTGAAGATAGAAATAGATAATAAAAGGTTACGATAATGAGGATGAATACTTAGAGAGAAAGTTGGGAAGGAATGAATCCGGTCCTATTAGGTTTAGGACCAGGGCTCGTGTGACCCAGAACCTCAAGGGCATCTCGTTGGTCCACTACTGTTGTATCTAGTTTGTATCTATTATTACTCTAATTGACCCTTATTATAGACTTTCCAAGGTTTGTTTAGTTGATTCGTGTGTTCTTTACCCAGTATTGTTATTTTGTTTACATAACGAATCAATTCTATTCGTTCTTATTTGTTTATAATGAGCAAGCAGGAAATATAATTGTTTGTTTTGGTTCATTTTTAAAGTTAATGCACTTAAATCAATTTTAATCTCATTCAACTAATCATTATTATGGTAAAAATAAAATAAATTTTATATAAAGCAAAAAATAAAATCCCCCCAAGGAAAGTAGTGAACTTAAATTTATTAGTATAACTAAATTGTCAGATAAAAAAATAAATTTAAAAAATTAAATTTTAATATTTAAATTAAAACCTGAAGTTTTGTTAACACAAGGAGTATCTAATGTGATAGAATTCCTAAACATCCAGGCAAGTAATGTTTTTCTGACGGATTTGCCATTGAGAGGCGCTTTCCATTTCATTGTTAAACCAAATATCTGATATTTTTTAATATAAAAAATATTACTTTAATATTATGAATGACTAAAAATATCTTTATTATATTCGATAAATTATCGAAACCCCTATAAATTACAAATTAAATTATTGGTAAAGGACTTATCAATCACTTATTAAAAATGTCCTAAAAGCCAATAATTAACTGATTAATCTTTTAGATTGTTGAAGAACTTGTAAATCAGCCTATATTATCACATAAAGTTGAATTATTGAATCCGCGAAGTAACACAGGCGAAATGACACATGTTAGTTTATTTATAGAAAGTATTCTCATTTAGTAGATTGATGCTTCTAAAATTAGATTTTTTTCTGGTTATTTTTTTTTTATTTTTACTTATTATTTTCTACACTTATTACTTTTTATTTTGTCCAGAAGCGTCACATTCTTTGTACTTATAATTAAACTTTCATTTCTTTGATACGAATTTTCTAGAGTACTATATTGCATAGTGCTATTGTAATCCTTGACACGTGTCACACCTTCCTTACATGACGTGTTATATCTAGAAAAATGAAATATAGCCCAACAAATAAGAAATATGTGAGGTAATTAAATAACAGAAAAAAACGCAACAAATATCAGGTTTTTTCTTTTTCCCTGTTTGACATTAAACTTAGCTCGTATTTTGAGATTTTTTTCGTAAAATCTTTTTTGAGCAACTTTTCAAAAGTATGCTTTTTTGCTTTTTGTTAGTTTTGCTTCAAAATCAACTTTTATCACATATTTTTCAATACTTTTTGTGCCCTCTTTTTTACTTTTACAAAGAATTGAGTTACACAGAAATACAAAATAACACTATTAAAAGTAAACTAAGTAATAAATACAACAAATTAATAATAAAATAATATGTTAAATAAATATTAAACATACATATTTTCTGCAAAACGTTTATAAAAATGTAATGAAAATACAAAATAGTTAAAAATATAAGTGAAATAAATAAAAGAAATAGCATTGAACACTAAATAAGAAAGTCACCTACCTAAATAAAATAACTCTTTTTCTACATTGCTTTATACATGATGTATTAACGACACTAAGTCGTGTGTATGTTTTCATACACGACACTTATACAATGTTTTTGTATTTAAATTTGTTCTTTTCCATGTTACCACACCTTTCATTCATTAATGAGAAAGTCAAATATTAAACAGTTAATATAGATGTCACTTTTTTTATTCAAATTTTTCTTTAGCGTTAATAAAATGCAAATATGATTTCAAAAGATGTTAGCTTTCTCTTACGATATTTTTAAAGATCATTAGCAGTAAGGCATTGTTCTAGAAATTTAAACTCGATGTTCTGAAAGATGTCATGAAGTTGTGTGCACGGGATTTTATTAAGTTTGGATCCACAATGCTTCCAATCAATGTATCGACCAACCTGAGTCATTTTCCTTCCGATTGGCAGAGCATAATAAATAAAACCAAAATTTAACCACCACCAATGGTAAACAAATGTTATAACCAGTGAATAAGCAATACAAATAGGTATATTATTCTCCCTTGATGGTAACTCTAATAAGGAATATAAGTGTTTGCAACCAAAATAACTTGATTTCGGTGGTTGAAGACAAAAGAACCATAATATTTATATTGGTCGATGCTAGCAGTTTATTTTAATTTTGGTATACTTACTAGAGTGGCTGTATCAGTTGAATTTTTGAAACGTTTAAAAAGTAACCTCAACACCTTCGACTGATAATATAATTTATCAGTGCAAAAGTACAGTAAATAAATTGTATGACGTTTTAACTACAAAACAAAACACAAATTGTGTGAAAAGCAGATGGCTATTTATTTATTATAACCATAACCCACTCTTAGAGGAGGTTATACAGACTTCTCGCCCCGAAATGGTATAGTGAGAAGAGCCCTCTATGTCCCCTCTAGTAATGTATCTCTATGCCTGGGGGGGGGGGGGTAAAAAACTTTATACGTGAATCCGTGGTTTATTTGGTTTTCTAAGTTATAACCATTGTAATGACTAGTGTATCGATGTTTTCATGACGAATTATTTAAAGTTAATCAAAATACTGCTTGCTCCAAATAAATAAACATGTACATAGCTCAGAAATGAATAAACATAAACATAGCTCGAAAATGAATCAACATAAACAAGCTCGGAAATAAATGAACATAAACATAGCTCGGATAGTCATCCTTTAGGTCCCGTTTTCCTCTCTATTTTATCATTTTCATATCCTCTTTCTAACATATTAAATATGAAACAAATGAAATGAAAGTAATTTGTAAATTCTCGTCACCGCATGAAAGTTATCTAAACAAGACAAACTAACGTAAAATTTTACTTTTCAAATACTCCTATTATCTGGTTTTCTTTCATTTTTCATTATTTGTTCTTTTAAAGCTACTTTACATTTAAGAACAATTCTATTGAAAACCATAGTAGGCTTTTGTTTGAAAAGAATGTAGCTAAAAATTTCAAAGAACTCACAAATATAAAGTTTTTGGAGTTTCGTGATTTTGCCACAATGACGCGAGATGAAAAGAGTGTTTGGTGGCCCGAATTTCACTTTTATTTAAACGCGTCTCTGCTTCAATAGAGATCACACCTATGTCTTTGTTTAGACTAATAAGTTGAAACTTTCATTACGCTGAGTATTGGGATAAAGCTTAACCTTTAAAACCTAATATTTATCATTTTAAGATGAGTACAATAGACATCACTGAATAACTTTAATTGGAGATTGAGTATGACCTATTACATTAGGTTATAAACATACGAATAATATTGTCAAATCACATTTATTATATAGGACCATTGTAAATTTATTAATAAGGAATAGTTTTGCAAATTCTCTAAAACCAAATATTAGGTTGACAAAAGTGGGTTTCCCTTATAAGATTAAAAGCTCAGTCTGGTTATACCAGAAATTTCCTGAATAACCCCTGAAAATATACTTTAAGGTTTTAACTTATTTTATTTATTCCTCATACATTTTATTTACTTTTTCCTTATTGGTTAGTTATTTGTATTATCATTTCATTGTCGGGTATCAATACAGGTAGTTCAGACATTAATAACACTAACCTCAGAGGTATTCTTTTTATTTCCCATTAATTACATGACTTTCCATTTTCTCACCTTTTTCCTGAGATTGTTTTTTCAAAAAAACTTTAATTGCACCCTTATAATTTTTGGGGTTTGACCGACCAAAACAATTTTTTAAACACAAAACCGCGTTTTAAAATAAAATAAATTATTTTAATAGTACAATATTAATTATCACTTTCTACATATTTGGTATCTATTATATATTGGGGTTTTTTTAGGACCGTCGTGAATATATTTATTATATAATCGCGGATACTATACCCCACTGTCGAAAGTATAATACCCCTGTTTACTATAACACTGCAATATTTTTGCAAACACTGGTATAACTTACTTACTCTTTACGTATTATCCTTTGGAAACATACTATTGTGTTAATATTATTTTATTTCAATTATTCTTGATATAATAAGAATAATTCTTTAATAATATTTAATTTTATCTACGATCAATACGTAATTGACAGTTCTGTCAACATGCAACGAAAATAAGTCTTTACATTGCTGTAAAAGAATTCATCTTACTTTCGGCACTAGTGCAGAAAAATGAAGAATTTTTCTCAATGCCTCTTTATCAGTGACTTTTTTTTAATTTTTATCAAGAATTATAAAATAGTTAAATAAGTCATGAAGACTTCTGTTTCATTAATATCATTTCTTTTAATACAATTTATTAAAAATAAATAATTAAAAAGCTTGCGCCATTGCTTTTTCCAGGGGGGATCCTGAGCTTTTAGGAACATCAATAGCTTTCGTCAATTTCAGGAACTGACAAAGCTCAGAATCTTATCGCAAAAGCTTTTTAATAATTTATTTTCAATAAATTTTATTAAAAGGGCTGAAGTCTTCATTATTATTTAATTATTTTAACTTTATTTTTAATTTTACTTTTATGTGTAAAATTCACTTTCTTCACTTTTTCTTGTAACATTTTTTCATCTGATTTACTCACTGCAATTGTTTTTCTTTATGTTTAAAACATTATTTTATGTTTTTGAGATTAACCGCTTATTGCCGTATTAAGATAAAATATATAAAAATTATAAATATCATAAAAACTTTGCATAAAATTGTGATTTAAAAGGAAAAAAGAAAACTGCTTTCACTGACTTTTACAAGGAACTTTAGGTAAACCACAAAAAAAACTATAAAATCGAGATGAATTTAGTTTTATTGTGTCTAAATATGATATTTTTGATGATTGTCGTAAAGCTATAGTCTAGGGATGTGAAAGTTATTTGACACCATTTATGTTGTTTTAACAAATTAGACGCATTGTCTTCGAGCGGATTTCCGTGTGGTATTGTTTGTACTGAAATCAAAAGATAAAGAATTTGACAAGTTTAGCTTTACAAAGGCCTGCAGCGTAGAGCTTTATCTGCACTGCTGTTATTTCGTCCTCAATTGTTTTTCCTTTTTATTTGTGATAATTTAAGATTTTTTTCGTCATAGACTGATCATTCTTTGCCGGAGCTGCTAATAAAATTATTATTCTCTGTCTGATTAGCTACTTAGGACAGGAAAAAGAAAGTAAAAAATAAATAACTGACAAAAATATTGTAATGGTTAACACGTTATGGTTACAGTTAGTTTAGTTTGAGGGCCTTAAGTCTTTGTAGAATATTAATTAATGATTAACTCTATTAATTAATAATTAACTATTAAATACTTGTAAAAACTTGATTCGACATAACTTATCTAGTTCGAGCACCCTGGTTCGTATCCAGGGACATAAAATTGCGTTTGTCAAAGACTCTCGATACAATTACTTTCATTCGAAATTAAAATTCCATCCTAATCGTCTAGTCCAAATCCTACATTCCAGAACCATTTCTTTCAATCCTCCATGACGCCTTCGAAGACAGTGGCTGCGTGACCCTCTGTTGTAACCTATAATAATTTTAATGTAAAGACGAAAAAATTTTCAGAAAATTTAATTAATTTCTATTCCACTACTTTAGTTCAAGCCAAATTTTTAAATTATTAGTCAAATATTAACATTTTCACAACCACGCCGAGGAGTATCACCACTGAGTGATTCCTTCTATCAAGACTGCCATGTCACTTTAACTAGTATGAGCACTATGTCAAATACATTTATTGTAGACAATAATCAATAAAGTTAAAAAAAGACATAACTTATCTCGTACAAGGAAAGGGAGGAATTTTCTAACGTTTCTTTTTTGTTGTAAATTTTTGCTTCTCTCGTTTAATTGTAATTGTGACTGTTAAGATGTTTTAGTACTTCCCTAACACGAAAATCAATACTACATTAGTATAACTTCCTGTTATACTAATGTATAAAGCTGTTTATACAGCTTTTCAAATATTCTAATGTTGATTGTTATGTTCTCCAGGCCGTGGTCGCATTAAGAAGAAGATGCTGCCCATCCTCCTGCTAGTGGGTGCTAAATTGGTCGCTCTCCTTCCCCTCGCTATCGGACTCGTAGGATTAATGGCCATCAAGGCTCTCTTCGTTGGAAAATTAGCTTTCATCATCGCTGCCATTATTGCTTTTCAGAAATTCTTCTCAGGCGGTTCAGGAGCTGCTCTCACCAGCTTTGTCAAGGTATAAATGTTTAATTGATTTATTTGAACTTTTACTGCCATGGGACTAAGGTGGTATGGTATGAAATGACTAAAAAACCGTGTAAACTTTGCACTTGTTGGCATGAGTATAACATCTCTTCTTTTCTAGTTAAGTAATAAAATACGTTTAATAAAATACAGTAATTTTTTCTCCTTGTCTCTCTCGCACTAGCTGTTAACATGACTATATGACATAAACAACCACTAAGCTAATATTTTCTAGGGATGGACATTGTAATTATTATCCACCACCCAGTCATCGATACTAAACTTGTGTCTTATGATACATAAATGTTATAATAATTAATTAATTTCCAGAAATATAAACTAACCAAGTCGGCTGAATAAAATAACCCAGCATGAGCAAAGAAAAAATCTAGCTCTACGTTTTATGTCATTCAGCAGCTATTTCTATAAAACGCTTTCTTGGTAACTCTTGTCCAATTTAAAAAAAAAGCCGACATACCACCAATTATTAATGTTTAACCATCTGCCTATGATATTATTTAAATTTCGAACAAACAATTTCCTTCACTATTAAATTGCTACAAGTATACCGTATACATATATACAATTCTTCTTTAAGATAGTTAAAAACAACACTTGGAAGTACTGCAAGGACTAGTCTACTTCAAGAATACTAGGCGTTGTGGAATCCTTAAATGACGATAAACTTATATATTGTATGCATGATTTTCTTCAGCGAACTGATGTGTTAGAACCAACTCCATCCCCTTCTTTAGGGTAAAACCCAGTAATTGATGAACAAAATCAAGTTTAGTTTCATCATTTTGGTGGAAAAAACTGAATATCGTTAAATAAAACTAGAAATAGACTGTAATACTTTTCTCTTTATTATCTCTTGTTATGTATTATACTTTTGCCTTTCTATAGTTTTCTGACCATATGCTCATTGTTACAGCAGGCACCCGAAGCATGGAACGGCGGTGGCAGCTCAGGCTGGTCTTCTGGATCAGGCTCATCAGGCGGTCCCTACTACAGATCATTTGACTCACACGATCTAGCTTACTCCGCTCAACAACCAAATCAATTATAGACTGACCTAGAGAAATTCCTTTCTCATGATAAAAATACTGTATAAAAATCTTCTTCTTCCCGGTTTCGAACCTGTGATCTTTCACTCTATCCAGCTTTAAAATTAACTCTAAGCGGTTATAGTCCCTTTTGGCTTTTACTTGAAAATAGTGCTTCATATTATCTATCTCAAAATTTTGCTTTGATAAATATTTCACCTAAAGTTTGCTTTTTTCGAATTTCTTTTATTTTCTTCTTTCTTTTTTTACTTTTGAGCACTCAAAACATCCTAATTTATAGAAACTCGCTTAGTATAACTAATTATTAATATAAAAGGAAATTCTATTAAAGAACGAGAGGTATTTTAAAGATAATAAACAAAAAAAGAGACAGTCCCGAATGTTGCCGTAAGTAAACATGCCTTATTCCAGCATTCTTTTAATTTGTGCTATGGATCATTAATTTCGATCATAGAATGTTTTTCTCAAGCTATTTCTTTTAATCGATTTTCATCCACAATAACTACGCTTTTAAGATAATATTGGAACAATAAAACAAAATTAAAATATTCAGGATACACATTTATTGTAATGGTTACGTCCAAAAATAGGCAGTTTTCCAATTAAAAATCATACATTTCACTTCTTTAGATATAATAGAAATGAATAATTGTACGTAAAAAAAAACTATAAATAGATAATTTAAAGTGTTCCAATTATCTTGTTGCCTTGTAACCATAAGTTTAAGTTCGATTCAAAAAGTTTGAAAACATTCTCTCTTGGGTTGTTCAGCATTCAAGCATTCGTGCTCTATTGGGAACATTTAAGACTGTCACTAGATTCTTCTTAGCTTTATCTATTGAATATGCCTCACTATTGATATACCAAAGCCTTTCACAAAGCATTTGTGATAACTTAAGTAATTTTACTTTTTTTGATTTACTTAAACTGTATTAGCTCCATACTGCGTCATACTTCCTTCGATAACTTAAAAACTCAACTTTTAATTTTCTTACTTCTTTTTCAAGAAAAACTAATTGTTTATCTTCTTTTTCTGATATCTATAAACAATGTTGTACAAAGTTTTAATGATTAATGTTTGTAATTTATAAAACAATTATTCTGAGGTAAACTCTAAGAGTTAAGATAATTTATATTTAATTTATTTTTCGATGGTCTTATGTTTACTTAATGTTGTTATTTAAGTAAATTTATAAGATGTAATTTATTATTAATGTTGTGTAATTTTAAATATTAAATATTTTTTTGTAAAAAATGTTTGCGATTTTTTAATATTATTCGTCCTTTCTTGGTTATAAATGTCTTAAAAACAACTGGTTATTAAAACTATCCTTTAAAACAATTTTTTTTTGGAAAAATGCGCTTGACCAAGAGTTTAGATGCATCAGGAAGAAAAACTTTCTGTTTATTTAGTCCAAATATTTAGGGGCAAAGGACAAGTTTCAGATGTTCTAATGTGATGTGAAGAGTTAGATGTTTGGTTGTTTCCAATTGCTCTTTTCCTCTATGGGTCAGATGGATCCGCTATAGTCCAAGGTGTAAGGAAGTCAAAAACAGCATTACAATAAGTGCATTTTTTTATTTTACATTCACGGAAAATACTAAGTTTGCAATACATTAACAATCCTTGTAGTAGCAGTACAACTATTTTTTAAGTATTAGTATATTTTAAGTATTTTAAGGTCTCATGGTATTTTTCACAATGATATTACTAAAAAGAAGTGGCCTTTAGCCTCTTGGCCACACCGCGGCCTTGGCAATTCGCTCCTTAGCCACTAAACGGCGTAAGCGCTTTCGTGTGACCACTTCGCGGTCACATGGTCGTTGTCATATTAATAATATGACAAACTTATATAAGTTTGTCATATTAATAATTTATAAAAGTGGCATACTATCAATTTTTTTCGTTATATGTCAATCAATAAAACAGGTACTGATTCGTATAGTAAATTTTTATCTTGATACATTAGATAAAATTTATATTACATACATATACTTGAAACATAGTAGTATATATGTATACAATTTCAGCCTGGTCAGACTACTGTTTGACGGTTTGTTGATTTTTGAAAGTTTCGCTGAGTCATTGTCGGTTAATGACGTCACACATATTTAAAAAACAATAATAAATAAATAAATAAATAAACGTTTATTACTATTCCAAACATAATTAAACTTACAAAAAGAAAACACCAATATATATATATCTCTTGGAAAGTAAATGGTTGTTGTTCAGCTTTTCAGCTGGTCTTCCATAACAAACCAATGGGTTTGTTTTGTTTCTTTTACACGGGGATTGTAATCACCGTGTTTAAAAGACAGCAAAAGAGCACAACGGACAACACATTTTTACAATTCTCTATTGTATACAGGGAATCAAAACTAAGACAGTGCTCTCTTAAAATGAACTAGAGAGTAATATAATATTTTATTTGTATGCTTATTACAATGTAACTATATCTAACCTACGCTGAGCCTTATTAGTCGCATAAGTGTACATAAACTATTGGGTTGTGAAAAGCTACAAATAGTAGTTGGATCAGAGCATGTATTTTCGAATAGATAGCTGTATTAAATTCTTAAAGTTGGCAGCATTGATTTGTGATAATAGCTATGATAAGGCCTTTATTTTCAATACAATGAAACATAGTGATATTATGACTAGAGAGGCCCTATCGGTTGAATTTTTGAAACATCAAAAAAGTAACCTGAACCCCCTTGATAATTAATATGATAAAATAAGCATTAAAAAATACAGTAACTTATATAATACAACGTTTATAATAGGAAACAAAGCTCAAAAAATGCGGGAAAAGCCGACAAAATTTGATTTGTTATAACCTTAACTCACTCTTAGAGGAGGTTTCCAAAAATATGTTTCAGGCCTTTCAATCTATTAAGATAGGCTATGCCTCCTTTAGCATATATCTCTATGCAATAACATAACTATAGGAGGGATTTGACAAAAAAGGTAATTTAATTAAATTTGTTCAATATTAAGGAACAATTTGTTTGCTTTTTATTTAAATTTTATGTTTTTATATTTGTTTCAAAAGAAATTGACTCTTAAATATCATTTTAAATAAATAAAAGTAAGTTTATGTGAAAAATCCCATTGTAAATGGTAGGGTGTTTAGAAAAGTATTTTTTTGACGGGAACTCGAAAAAAATATGTAACCTTCAGGTTACCTTTGGGCTGACTTTTTAAAATAGAAAATTACGCTGCAAGGTTAGTTTTTTTCTTACACAGCTTTTCGGCTGGTTTAGGTCTGTTAATTAAGAACTAATAAATTGTTATTTATTTATTTATTATTTAAAGGTTAGTTTATGAAAGGAGGGGGGGGGGGGTTAGAAATATTGCCATGTATAGAGGTATATAAATAGATGAATAATAAATAAACAGTTTAAAAATCAATGTAATTTACGATTCAAATGTGTGACAGTGAACAGATGTTAGTGTTAATTTATATTTACTTAGTGTTTGACAGTGTTAGAGGTATGATGATATTACAACTTGATGTCACTACATAGGACCGTGAAGTCATTAAAAATACATATAATTAGAATATATTACAAAATTTATCCTTTATATTTTTCTTCACTACAAACTGTTTTTTGACCGCCTATATGAATCTTTTTTTTTTCTCTCCCTTGCGGAAGCAAGATATACATATTTTCACTATACACTTACAGAGATCATGTTAAAGTGACATTATAACACCCAAGAAAATTCATTTATGATCTTTATATATTCTGCTAAAATATTTTTGCAGCTTAACTAATAGTAGTGTCGAAGCCAATGAAAGAAAAGACCTAAAATAAGAAACAACAAAAGAGCCTCCCCCAAAATTACTACTATTCATCAATAATAAATTTGAATAATTTTTTTGCATGTCAATCAATTCGTTTTGCTACTAATTTCATTAAAAGAATATGATTTAGCTCTACTAAGAAATCTCTCTTCTGATTGCAAGTGTAGCAATAACAGCTAAAAACTTTTCTCTTACAAATGACATGAATGCTTGTGAATCTTCTAAATTAATCGCTGAATATTGCTAAACTAATATATAAGTTGTAATATAAATAAATGATAAATAAATAATATTAATAATAAATAAATAATATCAATATAAATACAAAAAAGTGTCAACCCAATACACAGGGGACTTTTTTCGCGAGCGAAGTAGTGTAGTGTGTAGAGAAGAATGATTATTATTATCTATATGTAGTGGCCCCGTCAGCGCTGCTGCGAAGGGCCGAAAGATGATATTATATTTATTCTCTCAATGAAAATAATTTGAAGTTTCCTCCATAAAAATCTCTTTTAAAATCTTTCCTGTTTCCTTAAAACAAAATTGTTCTACAAAAAGAAAATGTGGGACAGTTTACATGGTTGTTCCGTGGTCTTTACTCTCCCGTAATATACCGGGTGGTATATTCAGTTGCCCTAAAATAAAACCCTTAAAAACTTTTAATATGGTCTCCACTATCTGTTAGTCAACTTGTTCAAATTTACTATTACCTTATTGGTGACTATTAACCTAATAAGGTAATTTAGTTACACCAATTTTGGTAACTTTAAAAAATTAATTAAGAAAAATAATATAACCTTTGAATCAATAACCTTTTCAAATTCTCAGTAATTTGATACTGCTATAACACGATATAGGGGTAATGTTTATGAAGCTATTGTTTGACACACATATTAGATAATTATTAAACACACTTGTTTCTTGCGCGATGTTGAGCGAAAATCAATTAACTATGTCTAACAATAATCTCCGGTTAAAAATATTAAAATATGGCGGTATGATTTTAATGCAGTTTCAAATGATGTTAATATTATGACATAGGGTATATAAACATTAAAGTTAACAAATGAGGTTATAAAATTACCATAATTATGTGATAGATTAATACATGAGAAAAGTCTTTTCCATTAACATATATTCATTGTGTTATTCGGAAAAATATTGTGGTAAAAATATATTTGCCTCATTGGACTATCAGGCAGCTAATAAAGTAATAATGCTTTGGTATTGGAATATCAATAAAAGTAAAATAAATTAGCAGCACAGAATCAAGTATACTTAATATGGGTCTCTGGATGGTTTGGACTCGATGGTAATGGAAAAGCAGATAAGCTAGCTCGGGACAAAGCAGAAAAACACTTTCTATGGCTCAGAACATGCTATTAGCTTAGCTAAAGGTTTATAAGCTCTATTCTCAATTACTTAAGTTTAGAGAAAACAAAAAATGTTGCTTAATCGTGATAATTGTACACAATCACAAGGTAAATAAAAAAGAATAAATAAAAGCGGACCTCATTGGTTGCTAAAAGATTGCTGAAAATATCGGTCCTTGAAGCTATCCACCAGCCTGGAGGTTGGCTTGGAGCCGTCCACCAACCAAGAGATTGGCTTGGAGCCGTCCACCAACCAAGAGATTGGCTTGGATCAAACCACCAACCTGGATATTGGCTTGGAGCGAAACCCCAACCTGTAGGTTGGCTCGGAGCTTTCTATCAGCCTGGAGTGCTGTTTGGATCTAACCACGAGCCTAAAAGTTCGCGCCAACTAAAAGCCTGGTGGATAGCTCCATACTCGTCTTCTATGCGTCTTCTAATCTCTGTTTTGTTTTCTCCATTTACCATATCCTTGTATTCGTATTCGCGTATTGTTTAAAGATAGTAAAAGTATCTTCAAGTTATTCATCATTTTAGGTATCTGGTATATCCAGTAAATTGTTGCTTATTTGTTGTAACTGATGATTACTTTTCGTAATAGAGAGTGATAGTAATGATATAGGTAATAGTAATAGTCACCTCTCCCTAATAGTAATTAGGGAGAGGTGTGATCACTTAGCAAGTTGGCCACATTGTTTGCGAACTTCTTTGGATATAAGATAGTTTTCAACCCTCTAAGTCCTAGTGCATGCATTTAGCGTCTAATCCACAGATGAACTATGGCTTACTATAGGTTTTTACAGCTTTAAATAGAAACAACACGTGTCCCACTGCCAGACTAAGCTTCCCTGCTCTCGAAACTAGAAGGCAAATATTTTGTAATGGAAGGGAATGGAGAAATATGGGCCGGAGGTCAGATTACCAGCGGGTTTATTAGTTTCCAAAATGGTGTTCCGAAGAAGAATTAATCTGCTAAGTCGATAAACGGTAACCCAATATAAAGGGGTTGGCAAACACGAATTTAAACGAGTCAAAATATATATTTAAAGTACATTGTATAATTTATTTAAATATATCTGTAATGTATTTAAGAACAAAAATTCAATAACCGTAGAAAAACCTTCCAACACTTCATTAGCCTAATATTCTATTTTTTTCTAATTCTTTCCCCTCTTCATTAACAAATTTTGAAAATTTGTATTTCCAAAATCGGATTTTTAAAGGGGTAATTTTAAAGAATAATACTTAAATAAGTTGCAATTGATTTGACACGCGGAAATAAAGACAAAATCCTAATTTGACAGACATATACATATATGGTAAAAAAAAATTATTAAACAGAGACAGTTTATGATAAAAAGTAGTCTGATACCATTCCACTAAGATTACTTTAAATCAAAAACAACAAGCAGTTTCTTTAGAACATTAAAGTAATTATTTCATTAAGTATATTAATTTAAATTCGATTGAATAATGAAATTAATTAAATAAAGAAGATATACGGAAGGTATGAGGTTTATTTGAAGAAGAGATCCTTATGTTATCTAACAGTGCCGTATCCTTGGTCAAATCGTTATCCTTAAGTTGCATCATTCTACTAATCTGTGTGGACAAATTGAACTTCTTGAATATATGTAAAGGATACAATTACTTTCAAAATTATGTATCATATGAAGTGGTACACATAGATAATTTCTTCATAATAAAGGAAAATAATGATGCTTTTCATATTAATATAAATTTTACAACATTGAAGTTATAGAGTAACATATATAAGTACAGGGAAGATGAGAATGAGTCTGGGTCAGCAGGATACATTTCTCTTCCTTAAACAGATTGTTACAGCATCTACCACCCCCCAAACGAGCGCTGGGGTAGGAGAAAGTCCTTTCCACCTGTAAACCATTTCTTCAGTCGACGATACAACTAACTTTACTAACATATCAACCAATAAAGGTATGTTTTGTTTTAATTTTAAATTCATTAGATGAATATTATGTGTAATATGTAAGAAATTGTAATGTAAAAATTAAAGTTTAAGTTAAAAACGCTGCGCTGTTTCCGTATCCATATATGCTCAACTTGTTTCGCTTCAATTCGATAAAATTTGCATGCAAAAGAGGCTATTTGTAAAAAAGTAAATATTTAATGAGGTAGGTGATAAGTATTGTACAAATCGGCTACTCATCAGTAGTTAAATCATAAATTACTTGACTCGGCTTCGCCTAAACTTCCAATTTATGGGCCCTCGCACTAGGGCGCTTAATTTTAAACTAGTCAAAATTACCTACCTCGTTTATATATTTATCTCATGCGAGTTCTTTTAGCGCTGATTCTATAATAATACACACAGTTATAATCAAGTGACGTGGCCTGATATTGGATCAGGGATAAATTGTGGGATTGGATTATCATTCAGGACTAACCTCATTGGCTCCCTGGTATTATTTCCCAACGCTGTCAATTGATCATAACTATGTTAATTACTATAATGATATGAGAGAGATAATTGTTGCAGGTCTATTAAAATGCCCGAGTGTCTGACTTACAAAGCTCTCGAGGGAGAAACTAAAACAAGACTAGAGAATCTGTTTGGTTTAGAAGATTGTTTGATAGAAGTCAATCCAGGGAATGTTCTTCTTCCTCCGGGCTACCAAAAGATCGGACAACGGATCAAAGATATGGTTGTAAGGCCTGATGACATATGGCTTGTCTCACTACCTAGAACTGGTGAGCAATAATTCTCTATATAATTATCAATAATGTCTTTTTAGGGCCAGTGGACCTTTCCTGGACTTTTTTGGATTAATTTATTCTTAAATTAATAAAATAAGGTTAGAAACTTAATAAAATAGTTTTCAGCGGCGATAAAGTAGGAAAGGAGGAGAGATGTAATTCTCACAGTATTCTGAAAATGGTTAAACTTAAAAAATAACAATATGAAATAAAACAAATAGGTAAAAGTAAAAATAAAAAGTAAACATTTAGCTCTGTTAACTTTGGAGAAAGTTCATATTTTACAACAATATACAGGGTAGTACATAAGTCTCCCTCCCCCATCTTAATTTTTAAACTGTATAAAGTAATTTTTTGAAACTTGGGAGATCTCTATTATGTATACTGAAGTTCATTTTTTGTATTAACCATTTGGGTCCCCCGATGGGGTGCCAATTTTCAAATTGAACCCTATAATTTTTCCTGCATATTTCGATTCTACGGCTAAAATAATAAATATTTGTTTCTTTGTTTTTTTTTCTATCACAAATAGATTGCCTGCTAAACATGTAAAAGAGGGCCAAAAATAGTATAAAATAAATATTGTTAAGGGTGGTTTGGGTTTTTTAGGTAAAATGAATGATGTTTCATACTTAGCCAATTTTCTTCATCACTGATAGTTTAAAAATTAAGTTAAAATACACAAAATTTAAATATATACGAAGTTTGATGTGTAATTTTATCATCAGCATTAATTCTGATTTAATTTTTTGACATATATGACTTATATACTTGCCTGAATCACTTACTTAAAAAATTATGCTAACTTATAGCTTATGTACACTTTAATTGGTATTTGACCATCTAAGAATTAATGCTACCTTCTGATAACAATAAGAAGTTTTGACCCGTTATCAAAACTGAGACGGGTAAGAGCTCAACCACCTTAAATGTGATTATCTTCTTAAACCCTTAAAATTGAAATGTTAAAGGCAGTGCTAATAGTGCATCTCATTTCCAGGGAGTACATGGGCACAAGAAATGGTGTGGTGTATTGACAACAACGTTGATTTGGAAGCAGCCAAACAGATGAGCTTCTTGAGAAATCCACTGGTTGAGTAAGTTTCACTTCTTAATAAAAGTAGAACGATGCTCCTTTTTAGACGTTTCCTTAGTGCCTTTAAAAGACTTTAAAAATTAAGATATCCCGTTTTACTTACACAGACCAGTGGTGAGTAGACCACACATTTGGGTTCTTTTCACCAACCACCTATCACTGTACCTCTACTATTTTATTATACTACCTCGTTAAACCTCCTGCTAATGGATTAACCTTACATATGGATTAATGTAAGAATGTCCTGCCACAAGACTCCATCTACTCTTCGTGTAGCATTCTAGTTCCAAATATTTGAAACCTGAGCCTTCCAATGACTTCACACGTCCAAAAAATAATGATAGGCTGTTTCTTCCTCATTGTTTTCACATATTGCACATATTGGACTCTAGGTCACCTTCATTAGGGCAAAATGCCGACTAAGCCTGCAGTGTTCAGTGATTACTACTACCATAAGTTTGAGACTAGACTTACTCAGGTCAAGAAGCCATCTAAATTTCCTTCTCTCCAATGTTAGAAATGTCATCTTTGATTGTCTATATCCGGAGTTGTTTTCCCAAATGATTTTAGTTTCCTTCCAAATCCGATTTTTAGAAGGGATTTAGCCTGCATTCTTGTCCAATCCATTGCAGGCTCTGGCCTGTTGATGCCCTTTTTTGGCTACTTCATCGGTCTTTTCGATTCTAGGTATGCCAGAGTGTCCAGAAACCCATATCTCATAGATCTTTAAGAGTTCAGATAGCTGTTCCTGAGCTTCCCAGGACTCTAATATCAAGGAAGAATTGATATTGGGTGAATTTAAAGCTTTTATAGTAGCTTGGCTAACAGAGCAGATTGTTATAAACTTATATTATGGTTTTTAAGTCTGGCTGTCTCGTCGCTTCCAAAATGGCAAAGCCGTTAGCTTGGAACACTGTAGTTAACGAAACTATTGAATAACTTTTGGTGAAGCCTGAGTTTTTGACGTATAAAAATCATCAAGTGAATGTCACAAGAGTCTGTGCATTAAATTTTACCCTTATCATTAAAGCTTTAGTTTAGGTTTGACTATCATTGCCTACATTATGACCTACATTGAAACCCCTTCCTTTCCACCATCCACAGTTCCTAACAATGAAGTAGAAGGAAATTGTAGTCGATCCAGAGCTTCTAATGCAACGGTAGGAGTGATCCTCATTGCCCCTGTAATGCTCTTGAGTACCAACCTCTGAAATTAATCAAGTTTGGCCTAACATTTCAAAATGTTATATCTTTTTGGCAGGTTGACAGCTCTGGTTAGTAATGATCCTGGTAGCTGGAAGGACGCGCTTGGTAATTCAGTGGAACTTGTCGAGTCACTACCTTCACCAAGACACATCAAAACGCATCTACCTTTAGAACTTCTTCCGACTCAGATTGACGTTGTTAAACCAAAGGTAATTTTAAGAAAACTTAAAATGCATTGGTCCTGGTCATTTTTGAAAACACTGCTTCATTTTTAAGAGACATTCCATTAAAATACCATCTATCCTTTATCTCTCTCTCTCTCTAAGCAATCATTCACTTAAACTTATAAATTTTTTTATCATTTCAAGCCCTTATGTCTTGAATAAGCGACGCATGCAAAAAATGACTATGACTGAAAAGTTTTTTTTTGCTAAGTGCAACAATTAAATTTTCCAACGCCGGAATAAAAACCAGATCGGCGGTTTCCTTACTCTACTCAATGTTCCTGCATATCTTTTGACCGAATGGTTCAATAATATGACGTAGAAAATTACCCCTTGGCTCACGAACTTATGAAGTTTTTATGTTTCGACATAAAAAAACAATAGGTATAGTGAAAGTGATCGAGACAGACCTAGGAAAGGTTAATACTCAAATAAATAAAACCTCTAGATAATTGAATTTTAATTGTAAACATTTCTAATGAACAGTTAAACAATCATTAACGAATTTATACCTCCTACACTAACCTACACTAACCTAGACCAAGACTCAGCCTCTTCTCCACATCAAAACAAATAAATTAAACATAGACATATTTTATAGCATGAAGGGGACATACCTACTTCAAACTTCTTTAAATTAAAGCTTACTACCCCTGGGCCTTAGTACTAACCAAGTAAACAAATTGTTTGATTTTCTTTCCCAGATGATCTACGTATCCAGAAACCCAAAAGACATGTGCGTCTCTTATTACCATTACTGTAAATTAATTCACGATCTCAAAGGATCTTTTAAAGATTTCTGTCATCTGCTTCTCCAAGGAAAAGGTTTGTTATGTTGGCACTATTTAATGAACTATTTACAATAAATAACTCGGTTTACAGTGCATACGATACCACTATCACTTCTTACTAAAAGCATGACTCCATTCTCATTAGCTTGTAACCTTAAATAAACCTGGGTTAAGGCAAAATTTTGGACCCTCGATAGTGATAGTACCTTATATCAAATAATATAAATGTTTATGCGTTATGGTTTCGAGATCAGGAAAACTTAAATCCGTATTCAAAGACATTTTCCTTACCTAACATTTTCCTTAAGGAGCCCTTAAGGATTCCTTAAAGGCTTCTACGCTTTACGATTCTATGCCTCTAATTATATTCTATGCAACTGAGATGTATGAGATTTAGAATTTATTCTTTACCACGTAGTCCATTTAAAGCAATAATTTAGATTTTTTTTCAATAATTTATTTTACCATAGAAGAAATAAATGACGATCAGTGGAATATATGTACTGTTTCAGCTCCAATAGGGCCAATTTGGAATCATATAATGGGCTTCTGGAGACGGAGAAATGACCCCAATGTTCTCTTTCTAAAATACGAAGATATGAAAAAGGTAAGTAAATAATTAGCAATTGCTGTTTCGTCAAATGTACAACAATAAATAAAATAAAAGTATTTTGTATAAATGTTAGAAATTGATTAAATGGAAGGTATTCCAAGGACACCATTTAAAGGATATCGGCTTCTGCAGCTACTACCTTATAAGGTCCAGACCTGATCTGAATTACCTAAGGACCAAAAGTTGAAGGGACATAGCTGTGTTCCGTCACGTAATCCTATTACTCCAAACCATATGACCGGTTACAGTCAAGGAAAATATTTTTATTTTGAATGGTTCAGTACCAAACAAATGCAAGTACTAGATCAAGTGCGCTATTTTAATTACTCGAGAGAAAGTTATAGTTTTAGAGTATTGATTAATATGATTACGCAACCCTTTAGTGGAATGGCTCCAACTTAGCTGAGGTTACAAAGTGTATAATGAGGTTGTGAATATCTAACTAAAAAGTTATATTTTACTATATTTGTCTAATATTTTATTAAATCTCATTTTAGGGGTCTGTTTTATACTCTAAGCATACATAATCTTATTGAAATCCGACGCCCAAAGGCCAGGAGAATTTCATTGATATATTATGTAACAATTTGTTTTGTAAACTTTTAATTAAATGAATCAATATTTTCACTCATTCATATTGATCCAAGCTTAAGTTTATTACAACTTCTTGTAAGACTAGTATACTTGTATAATTTCTCTAAATTATTTAATTCTTGATACCAGGATCAGAGAGGAGCGATTCTTAAAGTAGCAGCATTTCTTGGGAAATCCCTCTCCGAGGAGCAAATAGCTAAACTTATTGATCATTTGAGTTTTGAAAATATGAAAAAGAACCCCAGCTTGAATTTGGAAAGTCTGCTAAAGATGAAAAATGGTGAAAACTTTGAACAGAAAGGCGATCAGCAGTTTATTAGGAAGGGACAAGTTGGTGATTGGACTAACTACATGAGTCAGCAGTTGTCTGATAGGTATTTGTCTTTTTCAAGATTAACTAATAATCTTAGTTTAAAAATATCTAGTATTTAGTTTAGTTGTATTTTTACTTTTTTCTCCTAAAAGATCTCCGCTAAAGTATAAAGTTACTAGGTGTTTCTCAATAGTTTAGGTTTATAGACCTTTCTTTAAATATTAAGATATTAGATGTCGCTTAAATATTAAACAACATACTGACTATTGAGTTGAGATGGAAAATAATCTATTGTAAGAATACCTAGATATAGATAATAGAAATCTATTGAAAAATATAGATAAATAGTTAAAACAAAAACAACAACAGAAATAAAAATAATAAATTAATAATACGCTATTTGATAATACTAATGGATAAAAAATTATAAATGGATAATGCGCTATTTGCTTATAATAATGGATAATAAATCGATGATACGCTATTTGCTAATAATAATGGATAATAAATTATAAATGGATAATACGCTATTTGCTAATAACAATGCATAAATGTGCATAAAATGTGCATAAATTATAAATGGATAATACGCTATTTGCTAATGAACGAGATAAAATATAATAGATGTAGATACAACAAATAAGATATAAACTCAATGACTTTGCAACCTCCGAGAAGAGTAGAGTTCAACAAGGAGCTCACTTGTGCCTCTTATTCTCTTCTGCTGTCGGTAGTTGAGAAACCTTATATAGAGGGTTATTTTATAGCGGTTTTGCTACTTATCACTACTAGATTTATGATAGAAATTTATATTAATTATATACAATTAAAACTATTCTATAATTTTAGGTTCGACCAATGGATTGAAGAGAACTTACGAGGAACTGAACTCTCTTATCAAACTACTGTCAAACAGTTTTGAACAGAAGATATTGAACGATTTCCCAATACCAACCACTGTATAGTGTCATCACCACTGTTATGCCAACATGTAACAAAAATATGAACACAAAGAGTTATTAATTATTTGAGAACATCAGTGGAATACACTTATTAAGTTCTATTTCTTCATTAATTAATTGAGTGTTTATATACAAGTTTGCCACTATAATTAACAAAATATGATAAACCAAAGTTAAATTATATTCTTAGAGTTTAGGTATTTTTGGTGTTTAAAGCCTTACATTTTAGAGTAGATATTAGAAATAAAGTAACAGGTTAAATCGAAAGCTGTTATTTTCCTCGTGAATTAACATCCTCATTTTTCGGCTGATCTAAGTCTGATGAATATGTGAATACCTTTTGCAAATTTTGGCAATTTAATTTTTGGCCCTATATATTTTTTGCAATAATGAAGGGTGTCATGAAACATGACATAGAATCATGTCTCTCGAAATGAAGTCGAGGATCTCGTTTTTCTTGATGTTAAGTAAAACAATTACTATTATGTTACGAATTACATATTATGTGTTATACAATTAGGAATTTTATGTATTTAAATGTTAATTTTATTAAATTTATAATATTATAAGTATATTAAGAATTAATATTTTTTCTATTACATATAAAAAAACGAAATCAAATATAATTGTTTAGTTTTAGGAGTAAGAATAAAGTTAATAATTTTATTTTTTCTTGTATTTCTTTTCAACATTTGTCGGAAAGGAACCCAAAATGACTGAATGACAATTATGAAGACAGCCGTAGAATTGACAGACTAAGATTCCATTATTTAAAGTATTTATTAATAAATCAGTGTTCATTTAAAGATCATAAAAGGAAACTCTTGTGTTTATTAAATATTAGTAATTTACTAAACAACATTGCCTGTCTGACACCAAGCTTGTCGGACATATTAAATAAATGAAAACCTTAAAGAGAAAAGAAGTAGTTGACATTGAAATAGGTCTGTAATAATGGGTAATATTCTACATTGGGTAATTTCTTCGTCCAACTAAAGTATTACTTTCATTTAAATTATTTTGTAAAGTTTTGTTCTTAATACATTTTATAAGCTAAATTTAGTTTTTAATCCATAAAAATGACTCAGCAAAATAATAAAAAAAAAACTTCAAAATGTTGAGTGATCGCGCTGAATTAGTGCACATTTGTCCGAATTTAAATTTCATAAAGCATTAGTTCCGAATTCATCGATTGACACGTATAACTTATAGTACAAAAATTAGGTTTTTTACAATTATAATTTGAAATTTGCTTATATATTGGCAGTATGCCACTTTTATAAATTAGTAGTATGACAATAATACCAGAGGCTGTTAACAATCATGTTTCCGCCAAGTGGACAGAGGGAGGCGCGGGGTCGCGAAGCGGTCCCAGCAACGACGACGCGTAGCGGCAAAAAGGCAGATACCTCTCGTTGTAGAGAATAGATAGCTTTTCCCACTTTTTATTTCCCCCCCTCCAAACGACTTTTGCTCACATTTAACATTATGTGATTTAGTATTAAAAATTAATTTTCTATTCTATTCCACTACCTGATAAATATTTAATGCTTTTGTCTGGACGTCGACCCTGCGTTTAAGCAAACTATTATTAATGCCGAGAAATTATTCTGATAACTCTTACACAGGTGCCTTCCTAGTTCAACAGTTCTTTAGGTCTAAAGTTATCCTAATGCTTCCACGCCTGAAATATAAGTAATAGTGAATATTCTTAAAAAATATTTTGGGAAACATGCACCGAAACCTACATTAATGATGCCCTTTCGATTTTAATTAATATATTAATAACTTTGAAGCAATAAAATTGCGTTAGCATTAAATCAGTAAAAACTTTTTATACATTTTGTGAGATTTAAAGAAAAATTACTTTTCGGATATTTGAAAACGTCACAGAAGCGTTGAGTCTACGGTCTATCTGTGTATTTATGGTAGTTTATTCACTTCGAACTAATCAGTTCATTAATTCATAGAGATTTTCTAGAATTTCGAGGGGTTCATTTCAAATTACCGTTTCACTTCATTCCAAGAAAGTAAAACATTTAAAATAAATATGGTATAGGGTACCTAGGAACCTTTTGTCACAACTTGGAACTTGCTCCGCTTTTTTTAACAATGTTATATTTTCTTTTTTTGTCAATACGAAGGTTTTTGTTAGCAATAGACTTTCAATGTTATGATCATAGAGATATATTACTAGAGGGGCCCTATAAGTTGAATTTTGAAACATCGGAAAAGTAACCTGACCACATTGGATTATCAAAATAATCAAATACACAGAACAAAATACAGTAACTTATATAGAAGACCATTTTTAATACAAATCAAAACACAAACAATGTGCGGAAAGCCGAAATCTACGGATATATTAAACCCTTAACTCGCTCTTAGAGGAGGTTTCAATGAGGTTACACAGAGCCCCTGAGAGGCACAAAAAGATTTTCAGGTCTTTCAATGCATTAAGATGGGCTATGCCTCCTCTAGTATATATCTCTATGGTTAAGATAACAAAAATGCCAAACCAGTAGTTGTACATGTCCAGGTTTAAGTGTACTATCAGTTGAGTTGAAGATAAGTCATAATAAAAGATTATGACTTATGGATAAGTCATATTATGATTAAGTATTAAACAATTATTGCGATCATGACTTATAATGATTTTGATATTTCTTAAAGACGAGCATTGCAAGTTTGAAGTGAAAAATTGATTCGTTAGGTAACTTTTAAGGAACAATTAATTTCCTGTGAGTAATCCTTGCATGGTGGCAATGCAAGGCAAAAGTGGTGAGGAAGAGTGAAGCAGAGTTAGCATCAAGATAAAGTTTTCGTATTAGATTTCTGGATTTGTTATAAACAAACGCTTAATTTAACATTTATGCCTCGATTCTACCAACCAGTGTAGGCTATTCGACACTGGCCTAATTCAGTGTCGTATTATCAAAAGTAACATGAAAATTACAAACAAAGAATGAGCGAAACGTTGTTCTTATTATTCTAGAGTATGTTAAATATTCTGATTAATTCATCTAAAGATTCTTCTTAGCTTTAAATTTTCATGCTACGCAGTTGTTAAGGCAGCTGTAAATTTCAAATGTTAATACAGATATAACTCATCATTCAACGCGTCACCAAAGAAAGTCTTATAAGACAACGCACGTGGAAAGCGTGACGTGCGGAGATATGCATATTTGCGGTTATAACACAGCCCGTTGACCCTTCAACAGCATTATGTTAAAATTAATTCAAGTAATGTCTGTCTTTATTATTTTAGCATACTGTTTCTTAAGAGCATTGTCGCTAATTTTATAAGTGTGATTACCGTATTCCAGATTTGGACTTTCGCATGGAAAGGGTTTATAATTTAAGAGGGAGGAAAGGGTCACTTTATATTCAATCTGTACATAATACATTGCAGAGTAAACAATACTGGTTAATGTAAGGTAAATATAACTTATTTATACGTGTGTAATATCGTGTAAGCAGTTTTGATCATTTGTAGGATTACATACGCTACACACCTAGTGTCGTTTACCTGCCATATTTTAGGTTTCCGGTTATTTACCCCCTTTTTTTTATTTTTTGGTCACTTTAGGTGGTCCCATCTTTTTTGGACAGGTTTCTTTCGTTTCAGTGTCTCAACACCTATCGAAAACAACAACCCACTCAATTTTTCATGTTTATCGGACGTATTTTAGGTTTACTATAGTTTTTCGATTTTCTGGTGGTCACTTAGAGAAATCATATCGACATTAGATCAATTTCATTCAATTCAGCACCCCAAACAACATAAGGAATTACTTTTTCCCGGCAAAAATTTTAATCCTTATTTTCAACGAATTTTTAAACTTGCAGACTCAAAAAACCTGGTTATTAACCTCAAATCAACATGGTCTTTAATTAGGACTCTGACCCTTCTTATTAAGGCAGAATTTGTATCATATTGAATTTAAATATTTATCGTACGAGCGCGATCATCATCGTTGCTTGAAAGCGAAGATCATAAGCATTGTTCAAGTTGCATTGACACAGTTCGGTGTCAAAATGTAAGTTTCCAAAAACACATTTTTTCAGGAATAAAAATAAGTATAGCCTCATCCAAAGATATCTGCCAGGAACCATAAGGTAAATAACCTAGATAGTTTGACGTCAATGAAACAAAAAAAACTATAAGTCAACAGTTTGATGATGCGACAATCACTTGAATTGACGTCAATTGGTTCGCCTCTGACAATTTTTTAGAGTAAAACTTCATTTCAGTTAAATATCCGATAATAACAGTTTAATTAGTTACACGGCCGATTAAATATTCTGTGTTAAACAATCGATAAAAATGTTATTGTGGTAACATATGTAATAACAGTGTGGTATTTTGTTTAATCATGCAATAGTATCAGTTAACTTGACAAATTATTGTTTATTTCAGTTATACATTCCCTAATAACAGTGAAATTCAGTTAAACATAAAGATTTATTCATCAATGATAAAAACTTACAATGATAAAATTTAATCATCTGATGATAAAAACGGTGTTTAGTTAAACATTTGATAATAACAGTAATTTATTGGTCTTAAACCCAAAATAACTATTTATTTCAGTTAAAATTCCGGAAATATCATTATTTCAGTTCGTTATAGATTTGATGATTGCATACTTTTTCTTTTTTGCTAAAATTTGCTAATAAAATGGGTTGCACAGCGGGTAGTGTAACACAAGTCCGTTTCAAAGGTTCCTATGTATATTATATATATATATATATATATATATATATATATATATATATATATATATATATATAATATAAATATATATATTACATAATAATATATATATATATATATATATAATATATATATATATATATATATATATATATATATATATATATATTATATAATTACATTATCACCATAATGCCATAATGAGTTTTTATAATGAAATTGATAATAAAAATTATCAATTTTTATCAAATGTCTTGTATACGATATTTTTAAAAAAATTGTAAACATCAGGAGATTTTCCAATTGAGTTACAATTTGGTAAAAGTATGTCTTTTTATGTAATAAATAACTATACCAAGTTATGCAAGTATATCTACAGTTTTTGTAGGATCATAAAAGTTTAGCAGCATCGAGCGAGGTCAATGCCTGGATAGGTGACCGCTGGGAATAAAACTTATGCAATTACTATCTGAGGGCGAGCGGAACGTGCCTGCAGACGTGTTGCAGTATACATTTGGTGAATGTTATATTACGAGGACAAGCCAAGCGAGTTAAAAGTTGGGAGGATGAGCGTGAAAAATCCGATGTGGCGAGAAAAAGTTCCGAGGTACCCCTATACCCGTAATTTTGATTATTTTCTCGTAAAATTAACCTTTAACCTACTTAATGGTACTTGTAAGACTTAGAGTACAAAATTTTAAATTAAATTTAAGAAAAATCTTAGTTTTACATCAAATAAAACTTTTATGTAGAGTATCGTTTTTATGAAGAGTGACTTGGTGTATAGGAAAAGTATTGTATGCGTGGTAAAATTCTGAAACCGGGATTTTACCTGAATCATCCTCAGGTAATTTTAAAACTTCCAGAGTAGTTTTTACAAAGTTGTCAATCTGTATGTGTGTGTGTGTAGTTGTTTTGTTGCTTTTAGTTTATTAATGCTAGATAGTTGAAACTTGGTGTCAAAATCAATTTTTAGTTCTAGTTGTTTAAATTCTAATTTATTTTAATATATTACATGAAACCTCATAGAAGCTTTATTGCTAAAAAGTAACCATTGCAGTCTATAACAGCTAACCATGGTTTGAACCATTGCAGCCTCTGAGCCACTCAGTTTTAAAATGAATTTAATAAAATATCGATACCTCAGGCATTTGAAAATTAACAAGTTTTTACTATTCTCCCTATTTTAAAGATGATACAGTTTTTAGAAAAGTACTGTGTTTTATGAAATAAATGTATTATAAACTTATTGAAATTTATTAAGAAATCAATTTTCGTTATTTACCAAAGGATTAGCAGTTTTGCAATCGCTGATGAATGGAATCTTATTTAACGCTGATTTATAATTGTCATTAGGCAATGATATTTTTCCTGACAATTCCGTTTTATTAAAAAAATATTGCAGACAACAAGGTACCAACTTATTTTGTCGATTGATTATTTTACTGATTGAACTGGATTCAGATATTTTCTGATTACGTAGAGTTTTTTTATTATTCAATTACAGTGTTTTTATGAATTATTAATGGTATTCATATTTAGTTTTCTTGTAAATTAAAAGAGAATGTGAGCAAAGAGCAAAGGCCAAAACAGTTTAGATATGTCTAAGAGCAAAGAGCTGTGTATTTTGAATAAAATCTTACTGAAAATTGCCTACAATGAAGCATAGAGCTAAATATTAATAACACGTCACTTTTAATTAACACCGTTTTTACTTTTACTCGTTTATAGCGCAAATATCCGAATTTATAAAAAAATACGAAACCGGGACACCTGAACCTTTTGAGAGGGTTTCACAAAGTTTTCTGTCTGTGTGTGTGTGTGTGTGTGTGTGTGAGAGAGAGAGAGAGAGAGAGGAGAGTGTGTGTGTGTCTGATATCGTAGGTCCTCGTGAACAAAAATCATTCTATAGCTAATTTTTTGTATAACGTCATAAATCCGCAATAATGACAGCAAAAATTTGGAAAAATCATAAAACGTGGGAAAAATTCAGCCAAGTAAGAGACCTGCTATATCAGTCCAAGAACCAGACCTGAAAAATGTGACTCAATTTGTGCATTTTTTTGGTCATTTAACCAATATCATAAACTTTAGTTGTAGTAATTAAAACGAAAAAACACTCGTTTTATAGGGAATTTTATCAGCTTTAAAAAAAGTTCTCTTCATTTTTTGCACATGACCTACAGGGAACCACATATTGCAAGAAACTGAAATTTGTGTGATTTTCTAATATTTTAAAAAATGTGGTGAGCGTATTCATATGAAGGGCTCAACTCTGGATAGGCAGACTATACTTTCCTATCATAATTATATTTAGGTATATAATTAACATTAAACATTAATTATATTTAGGTATATTTTCAGAAAAATTTGTTTTGAAGTAGTACAAAATTAGTTACATTTCTAGGGCTGGCTCTCGGACTATGTCTAGTTTTATTTGACACCGGAATTGTCCGTTTCAGGTCTATTAAGACCTCCTGAGTACATTTCTTAAAGATGTTTGTCTGTATGTGTATGTGTTTGTTATCCAAGAAGCTGACCTAAAAAAAAACGTGACCCATTTTTTACTGTTTGAAATCAAATTATTTTGAAACTATATCTTGAGGCCCTTCTTATGATCGCGCACGCACAAAATTTTAGAAAATTGCCCAAATTTTATTTCTTAAAATAAGTGATTCCTTGCTAGTCGTGTGGCAAAACTTGAAAAATACATTTTTTAAAACTGACAACATTTATTGTAAACCGTGTGTTTATTCTCCAAAATTAGATCACTAAAACTTAAGTTAAAGTATTGCAAAATTGTATAAAAATGCAGCAAACGTCGATATTTTTAAAAAGAAATTCACCAAAATTAACAATTTTTTGGTGGTTTTACCAATGCCATAACTTTGGTTATAGTTATAAGTTTTGATAAATAAGCACATGATTTATTGGAAATTTTGTCATCTTAAAGAATGTTAAAAATTTTCTCTCATAGAGGGGTCTTAAGGGTTTCATATAAAAGTTTCTACTCTGGATAGGCAGACTTTGTTTTTTCTTCATTTAAGGTATATTTTCTAAATAATTTGATAAAAACACTACAAAATAAGACACGTTTTGGACTATAAGCAATATCTAGTATTAAACAGAGCTTTGTGGTATTTCAAAGCTTATTTAATACTTTATAAAATAATCCTATTTCATTTGTTATTATAAAGTTTTCTCTGTACCTAAAACGAACAAGGCAATTAACATTTTTTTCTTGACTTGCAAGGTTAAACACTGACCATCACAATTTTTTTTCATAAAGCCGTGAAGTGCAATAACCTGCTTACTTGAGCACATTTGTGATGCGGCCCATATTTGGCTGCGAGGAATATGCTTATGTCACTAAAATAAATACGCATTAAATATCAATTCTGTGCTTGTTGTGACGTTAATTGAAATTTGTAAAGGTTTTTCTTTCTTTTCTTCTAATAAGAAAGCATAGCGAATAAGAAAAGCGAGAAAATCCCGCTCTGATATTTGATGTCTCTGGGTTAGTAATCTCTACATTGTTTTCCAAAATAAAATTGCTTATCTTTTTTTGCTGCATCTTTTAGCTCAACATGAATCTTGCTTGCCTTATTCTGGAACTAGGAATATTGTTAATTACGGTTATAAAAACATTTTCATCCAAACCTCGTAATTTGTTTAGGTTGTTGTTAGATTTTCTAATAAAAATGTTAAAAAACTTTTTAATAGGTAATTCATATTCCTACGCTTATCATCTTAATTTAACACGATTTATTTTGATGACAGTTCTATTGATAAAGCGATGAAAACCGCTCAGAACGTCATATAAGATGCCTAAAATAGATGATTATAATGAAACTTAGGCTTCAAATTTTTAGGATGAACGCAATACTTTTTCTATAGATGAGGAAAAGTAAAAAAACTGGATCAAAAAATAATTTAAATAAGAAACAAATAATACTCTGTGCTGGCAAAATTGATAACGATTTTAGCAATATTTCTTTAGTTAGCGAAATTGAAAACAAAACAAGAGAGATGTCAACATATAGGAAGACAAGATGGTCCAGATTCATCCAGAAAGATGTCGCCTCGACTAGTCTTATGTAATATTGTTTTATTCTGAGTCAGTAAAAAATAGATTAATACAACAAATTATTTTTGGTGGACAATTCCTCTATATTCTTCTCTTTTCGCTTAGAACAAGTGAAAAAAAAACTGGTTAGAACAAGTGGAAAAAAACCTTTTAGAACAAGTGGAGAAAAACCATGTGTATGGTTTTTCTCTGCTATGAGTACTTTAATTTTTATCAGGATTCCTTCATGGTGTTTTAGGATGGATTACAATACTGATTTCCTAAAGTTGGAAGCTCGAGGCCAGTTACAATCCCCTAGTTTTCCAATTAAATTAATTTAAATTAGATTTGTCTACCAAGATTTGTGCATGGTGGAGGGAGAGCAATATGGTTTAGTGCCATATTTGTGTTGCCACCGTTTTATTAGAATAGAGGTCTAACAAGTTTTGAATATCAAAATAAAGTAACAATTTGTGTTTAATGATTAATAATTACTAATTTTTACTTTTCCTTATTTATACCTAAGGTATATAGGAAAAGTATTGTGTTTGCAAAAAAATCCGAAACCTGGATGTCACCTGAATTATTCGTTTCAGGTGTTCTAAAGGCCACCTAAATGGTTTCCACTAAGTTTCGATTTGTCACTAAGAGTCTGGATGTGAGTGTGTCTGTTATCATCATAGCTCCCAGTGTATTAATGCAAGAATATTTATGACGTCATTAACCCGCAATAATGACTCGAAAGCGAGTTGCAGAATAAATATTTACGTCTTGTGTATTATGAAGACAAGCGAAGCGAGTCCGAAGTTGGAAGGATAAGCGCAGTGAATCCGATGAGGAAAAGTTCTGCGAGGTACCCCTTGCTATTACCTAAAATTTGTAGAAAAGCTAAAAATTAAATTAAGCTTGTCAAATTTATCACTAATCTTAAATAAATAACTGAAATCCGGTACGATATCGTTATAATCTTATGATAAAAAACTACACAGGGATTTTAATTCGTCTGGTTGAGAATTCTAGAACAGAATTATCGAAAGTCAACTCCAACTTTTTGTGGGGTTGTTTGTATATAAGGGGAAGATAATGTTTTAAGTTTCTTTAAATGATATAATGGAATCACATCTTTTCATTAGGGTTTTGGAACTCGATCTGACGGATAAGGAATGAAAGTTAATTTACAAACTAGGGAAATATTTTTTTCACATGATCACCTGATCTTAAAACCAGAACACATCAAACCAAATATTAAAATCGTGCGATGCGAAGTAATGTGGGGTTCTAATAGGCAAATGGAACTTCAAATACTCCTCATCTCTCTAATTACACCCTTCTCAAGAAATTTCAATAAATCTTGTAGAAAAAGAAAATAAGTAATCTACAAAATTTATAAGTTATGCTCAATAAATATAAATTTTAAAAATAATTAATGTCAAATACATCTTCTAATAGTTTATTCTGATTCTAACGTTGTATTGTATTTTATAATGTATTCCTTTCCTTACATGTATCGTTTGACATACAAAGAAAGAAGCTAAAAAACGATAAATTCACGTAAATTAAATTTTTGTTGAAATACTTCATCAGCAACAGGTTTTTAATTAGATAAATGTCAATAATTTGAAGTATGTTAAGTATTTAATAGACAGGTGCTTCAAGACGAGATCAATTTGCTGTGAGAGGTATAATTAGAGTATGTTATTGATCTATCCAAGTTCATTCATCTAAACCTGTTCTTTCATTCATATGATTAAAGACTTAGTCGTAAATTGCGTAGGATGTCGCATTTATTGTTAAGATGATTTAGGTCTTCCAGTGGTGACCGCGTCAATGTAGATGAATCCGACATTTTGCTACCACTGTGGAAGTCATATTAAGGGATGTAGGACATTATAGATAAAAACACAATGATCTATACAAATTGGAACTAACTACTTCGGATTTGTGAGGATTTTGATTTATCTATATGATGTCCTACATCCCTGAAGATGCCTCCCACAGTACAGCGAAACTTCGGTTTATACACCTACATTTACGTGGTCACCAACGGAAGACTCAACTCTATTCTTCCGGTGTTGTGTTATGGATCATATTGGTTTGGTGGCTGGTGTTTTATGCATTAAAGTGGTTCTGTGGCTGGTTTTTTATGCATTAAATTGGGTTTGCTGCATCTTGTTTTATGCATAAAATTGGTTTCGTTGTATCAAAAAGAAAAATTTAGCTCCAGGTTACCAACTAAATAATTGTCTAAAGTAATCTAACTAAACCTTAAGTAAAAGTTCAGAGAAAATCGAATGTAAAAGTCTAAAAAAGACATTCTAGAGACCGACAAGTATAACAATGAATCTCGGGAAACAATTTAAACATTGCTACGTAAAAGATCGTCAGAACAGTTGGGTGTATAAAATACAATATTATATCATGTAATGATCCATGTCTTAAAGATATACTTCTTTGTAAAAAAAAATAATTGTAGGTACTCAGAAGGAAGGAAAAGAAGACATGTTTTTTTTTTAAAAAAAACATGATATAAAGTAAAAATAAAAGAGGAAGAAGTCTCTCCACAAAAATATATTTCTATCTTTAATAGGAGTCTATCTTTGATATCTGATCTGTAAGACTCATCTATCACCCTCTTCTTTATTCAACGGCTAGCACTGATGATGACCTCTTGTTACGTGGAAAGCGCTTTGCTAAAAAGAAATATATTTTTGTGGAGAGACTTCTTCCTCTTTTATTAAGATGAACTCCATTAACGCTCACCTTAGTTCTTTTATGATATGAAGTCGTTTTGTCATCGAACCTGACTATACCTCCATTTTCAAACGACACTAGCGCACTCATCTTTGGACATGTTATATTATTTTTCATTTAAACTTTTTTAGAAATTTCTTTATTTTTCAACAATATCTTTTAGATTTATGTATGTGTGTGTGTACGTATGTGTATGTAGATTTATGATGGTGTGTGAGTATGTGCACATTATAAGTAAAAAAAATCCAAAAAGATAAATTAAAACAATAGAACTATATTTATAAATAAAATAAGGACTAGGAAATAAATATATGATAAATAATTAATATGAAGACCAATTCATCCCCAGTTAAATATATTTTTTAGTAAATAATAATTTAGTAATATAAAGGAATAAATTAATTTTTAATAAAAAAAAATTATAATAAAACTTACCAAAGCAATTACTAAGTTGTACCTCCTAGGTGATTTAAAGCAGAATATTTAAATCATTATAATTATAATATTTAAATTTTTTACATGAGTTTGAATGATGTAACTTACGAAAAGAATTATGTATATTTTAAACATAAAAATGTGTATTTTATTTTTCCTTTGTTCAATGCTATAATAAATGTTCATGTTATTATGATTATTATTACCTTTTAGATAGCAAAGGAACGTGAAAAAAAATCAGCTATACCTATAGAAACTCTTAATCTATATTCGATATAAAACAATAATGACATCACTAAAAATCCTTGGTGTCGTCCAGTCTGATCAATGCAAACATGCACCTCATCCCCCCTCCTCTAGCAAAATCCTATAAGAGAGTTGAAGAAGCGGTAATGGAGACTTGTACTATAGACGAGCTGGTCTTATTTAAAAATTATTGCATCAGGAGAAATAATGAATTCTACTGAAACACATTCCTTTAAAAAAACCGTCGTTTGAGATAATTGATGTCTCTTCTTGGAAGGATTTTAATACTTAGGATTTTATTGTAACAACAAGGAACACCTTCCAAGAAGGGCATGTAAAAAGCAAGGACGGCCCTTCAATCGACTATGAGGTTACTCGGAATCCGGAAATTCCACAGCCGTACTTGAGGGAGATGATTCTCAGAAATTTGTCTAAAACTCTTACGGTGTAGACAAGAACTCATTATTGATTTCTTATGACTGGTCTTGTTGTGAAATGTACATTATAAGGTTCTTGACACTTGAGTCTTGCTATTTAGAATATATGGCCAATAAAATCTGCTCTCTGAAGTCATCTGATTTTTAAAACCATTCTGAGAAACTCACTTTTGCTCATTTTTTTACCCATTATCATAAATTATAATAATAAAGAGCCGTGTGACGGTACATGAGTAGTATATATATATATATATATATATTATATATATATATTATATATATATATATATATATATATATTATATATATATATATTATAATATATATATACATATAATATATATAAACGCACGCTTATACTTGAACATAGTTTACAGAGTCTTGTTTACACCTGATGCTCGGCTGACAAGACTCCAAGTAATCTGGCCTTCTGACGTCTTCAATAACAAACAATTAAAAATACTACGAAACTGATAAGGATTCAATGAATGGGAGTAACTCCCTTATCACTGACTGATAGCGGTGACGGACCACTGAGTAGAGTTCACTGTAATTATCTTTATCTTGTTTATTTTATAAATAATATCAAATCTTCGAGCCTGATATATGTGATGCTATTTTTCATTTTGAAGATGCGTAGGGCATAGTTGTATTTCATGGCGATTTTTTTTGAGATGCTTGCTTTCTTGGTCAGCAATCCAGTTGTTGTTCACATTTTCAGTTCATACTCTATAGTCTCAGGAGCTACATCTAAGACTATAATATAAAGCATAAACTGAAAATCCTAAAAAATAGGCTTCTACTTTCAAAACCAACTTAACAACTCAGTTTAAAACATATTAAATTATCTTGAAAATATTTTACCGCATTTTCTTGGAGGGAAAATTATGGAATGCCCTATGATATTTTTAAGATTAGCGTATTCAAAGTTTTAAGTGGAGCCGAGTTGATTTTGGAAGGAGAAGCCTAGTATCGTATAACATTATGGGATAATCATGCGGATGTTTATTGTAAGTTTTCTTTAATAAATCCAAGGAAATTGACAGAGAAGTGATAAAGTTATTAATCAGACTATGAAGCACAAACCAAAAACATGAGAAAAAACAGGATTGATTGAGCAAGAACAGGATAGCTGAGCAAGAACAGGATTGATTGCTGAGCAAGAACAGGATTGGTGAGCAAGAACAGGATTGATTGCTGAGCAAGAACAGGATTGCTGAGCAAGAACTGGATTACTGAGCAAGAACAATATTGCTGAGCTGAGGATTCTAAAAGATGTTTTCTGCGGACCTCCGCACCATTTACTTATTTAGGCTTACTTTCTTACCTTGTATTTAAGTACATTTGTTAATAGTAATTAATATATTATGATACTAAGCTGTGGAGTGAGTTTTTTAACCAACACAATAATATTCATGGTCGAGCAAAGCCGACAGTAAATAATCACGGTTCATGAAAAAACTGAAATTTCATGTAGAACATGCTATTTTTCAGGGGTAGGGGACAATGAAAAACAAATTAATAAAAACACATTTAAGTATATCTATAAAGTATTTTTCCAGTAGAAAAAGTAGCATTTAAATGACGATGTTAATGTTTATTAACATTAACAAACAAAATGTTAATTTAATAACCAACATATTTTTTAACATTGTTTACCGCGGTAGGTAGGATTCGTTTTGAGAGACTGGTGGACATTGCGTCCGTAAATTTTAGCTAAAAATGATAGTTTTAACGTGATTGTACGTTTGCGCTACATTAGCTAACATGTACAGTCGCGTAGATGTGCATTTCTATTAAAATCCCATGATCAAAAATGTTCAACTCTGCTAAAATTTAAGAATTTTTGTTTACGCGAATGGCTATTAAAGCAATTTTATTTATCATTAATTATTGTAGCTAAAACGCCCAATTTAGTAATTACAGAGTAGCACTCTTGTTAAATATGTCAATAAAGAAATAGCAGAAACGTCCATTCTTGATTTTTCTCATAATCAATAAAAACACATTTAAGTATATTTATATAGTATGTTAAATAGTAATAAATAGCATTTAAATGACGATGTTAAATAAACTTCGTTTATTTACGAAATAGCGTTCTAGCGCTAAATATCAAAAAGTCAGTCTTGCCCAGTCTTCGCGACTGGGCATCTTGCAACATATTTTTTTTGTAGTTTAGATGTACAGTCGCGGACACGACCTTTAGCGTAAACGACCGATCGTGTTGATACTTTCATGATGTAGCTAAATGTATTGTTGCGTTGCTGTACAGTAGCGTTAAACGCCTAGACTTCCTTAACGCCTGAGTTTTGATTTTGAAGCACTTCTGAAAACGAATTATTTAAGTTCTTAGTTTATCGCCTAATGATTAAAAAAGAATCACTTGAATTGAATCACTCAATTGAAGGTAAACTATTTTTTTAATACAATGTAAATATTACGAAAATACTTTTTTTAGTCCTCGTAATGAAAAATTTGATTTTAATTTTATCTCTATGGTTTTAGTGTTGTTTATAGTCTTTAAAGTTATTATTTTTTGTCGCACCTCCAAAAAAAATTGTTTGTTTGTATAAGTTTAAAAAAAAAATACTTTTAAATCAGATGTATCCCAATAATCCAATTTTTATAGTAACATAACATTCATATAACCTGCCATTGAAGGTAAGTTTACCTCAATCACTATTATTTAATAAAGCAAAACATTTTTAGGGTCAGTAAGATTCTTTAATGCCGTCATCTGTTTTATACAAGATTCTTGATAAGTTAAACATTGATAAAAAAAAAGCTTATTATACAGTAGACGAATATCTAAACGTTAATCTGTAAATATTGTAATTAGTAATTTTAAGTTAGTATTTGACGAAACTAGACAATGTTGAGTCATTGTAACAGTGGGTATTATTATTATTATTATTATTATTATTATTGGTTAGATTAAAGAATAAAGCTATTTTATTCGTCGGTTTAGGCTTAGTTATATATAATAATCTAATTGGTTGGATCTGTTTTGTTACGATCTAGTATTAAATTTGTGGCGTTACAATTTCTTTACGAATAAATAAACATGTTTTGATCTAAAAATAAAAGGTTACAGTCGCTAGTAAACAAAATGATTTTGCTTTATCGTCACAATTTAAATAAATTGCGTCTCACAAATTCCGACCACCATCCAGTAATTTTTGAGGTTATAATTTTTGTAACAGTGAAATAAATATTCAAACGTGCTATAATTTATTGTCAGTGAACTTTTCTTTAGTGAGAGAAAATTGTTAATTCGACAAACCTTTTGAAGAGTAAAAAAAGAAACTTAATAAACTTTTCAAACGTAGTTTTTTGAACCGCAATAATACTGAACCTATCCGATCAATTGATCGAATGAATTTTAATGGTCCTATCAGATACCGATTTGGTTATAATACAAGCTATAACTCAAGTTTTGGTTAGTGTTACGCCTAACCAAACGAGATTAAAAGGAATCTTAAGGCTTGTTTAATGTTCATCTAAGTTAATGATGGTTGGAGTACGTTGAAATTTCAGCAATAAATATACGTATAGGCTTTCATAAATTTCCCCCCCGTACTCTTCATTTTTGAACCGTATAAGATAAAGTTTTAAAACTTAGGGGATCTCTAATACGTATAGTGAAGTTTTTTTTTCTAAATTAATTATTTTGACGCATCGCCCCAATGGTGCCCTACGAAATCTAACATTAAATATTAAAGTAGACCCCATATTTTTTCTTACATATTCTGATTCTATGACCAAAATGATAACTATTTTGCTCTTTAATTTTTACTTTTCCTCATTTATATCGTAGCTATATAGGAAAAGTATTGTGTTTTCAAAAAAATTCGAAACCGTGTTGTCACCGCAATTATCCGTTTCAGGTGTTTTTGTGAGACATCCAGAGTAGTTTTCACAAAATTGTCTGTCTATGTGTGTGTGTCTGTTATCATCGTAGCTTCCAGCGTATTTATTTACTATTTATTACGACTTGTATATTTTGAGGACGAGCAAAGCGAGTTCAATGTAGGGATGATGAGAGTAGCGAATCTGGACGAGAGCCAGCATCCAGTATAAATTTGCTAAACTATAGTCTAAAACAAGAGTCTTGTAGTAGTTAATCTGAAACCCCTACGCTAAAATGTCCTTAGAAATATGATAATAGCCAGACTTTTTATTTCGTCATTATGTTTAAAAACGTTAACATTTGTAAAATTCTCCTTGAACGTCTGGAAATGTGAGATTTAGTATTCCAAAATTTAAATATCTGAGTGTATTTATACGCAGGGAGTTAAATTTGATTTCCATGTAAATCTATTTCTTATGTCTGCGTATCTAGATCATGTATAATTCCCTATTACCATATTACCCAATATTTTTACACAATTTATATTTTTATTCTTTTTAAAAGAAAGAAGTATCTTTGTGTCTAGCCAAGGAATAGAGTTAAAAAGACGGGTACGGGGTACCTCGGAATTTCTCCTTTTCGTTCGCCGTTCGTCCTCAAAATATAAAAAAATAAAAATAAAATGCCCGTTTTAGGGCCTTTCGGCCCATCAGGGTATTCACCCTGCGGGAACCACCTCAGATGGGTTGCATCTACTACACTCTAAGAATTAATTAAAGTTGGCGAAATCTTTTTAATACAAATACTATTCATAAAACCTTAGAGCATAGCCCAGGCTGCGAACCCCGGACCTTCGGTGCCGAAATCGAACGCCTTTACGATCACGGCCATGGAGGCAGACTCAAAATATACGAGTCGTTAAATTTATAGTGCAACAATTCTTTGGACTTGCTACGCTCGTCCTCAGATTGTTAACTCATTCCCAGCGGTCACCCATCTTGACACTGACCACGCTCGATGCTGCTTAACTTTTATAATCTAACAAAAATCATGCATACACTTGTCGTATGGAAACGAAACTTGGTGTACTTATTTATTACGTGAAGGTATAAACATGTATACCATTTCAATTAAATTTTATTATTTTTCGATTTTTACTATTTTTTAAAAATCGTAAACAAGGCATTTGATAAATATTGAACTAATGCTTATAACGAGATGAAACTTGGCAGTATAGTCTCATACATGGCTACATGCGTGCCAAAACTCAAATTGATCACACAATTTTTTCGTGTTTAATGATTTTTGAAATTTTCACTGAGTCATTATTGCGGGTTTATAACGTCATCGAAAATTATTTCCAGAAAAAATGTGCACCCACAGAATGATTTTTGTACAAAGTTTCAACCCTTTAGAATAAATACACTGGAGCTACGAGGTTACGCCGTTCCTCCAGCATAACATTTTACCCCATGATTTCGGCGATTTAAAAAAATGCGGACTCTAATAACCTAGTTAGTGACGTCCTATCATGGTTTAGAATAGGAATCAAGACCATCATGATTATGTATTAGGTTGATTGTCAATTTATGTATTAGATTCGATTTAATTGTTTGAAACCCGGTTCAGCTCAAATCGGATTATCCTAAATGGCTCAAATTTTGGTTTTTTTGTTCACTGTTTATTAATTAAACTTGATATAATTTGTACTTGAATTAGTGCAATGTGCCTGTGCCTAAAAGTCTTATATGTCATATAAGACTAACATATGTGATAAATTACACCACATTATTAGCATTAGTTTAATTTTTATTCGTTTTTCGACTTGTATTTATTTTATAAAAAATAAAAAAAAATTTAATTCAAGTATATCCTTTTAAGTAATAAATAAGTATATTTAGATTCGTAACTATAAGAGTATATCTACATCGATCGACAAGTATATCTACAGTTATTGCTGGATCATAAAATTTAACCAGCATCGAGCGTGGTCAGTGCCGGGATGGATGATCGCTGGTAATAAAATAATATTCAGAGAACTAGCGAAGCTAGACCAAAGACTTGCAAGACTGCAATATAAATTATGCATTTCCATATTCTGTTGACTCTGGAGTTGGCTTAAAATCCGTTTCAGAGGTCCTTATGACGAAAAATTAGGATATGCTAAATTTACCTAATATATTATAAACAAACGTTTCTTATTGTCAAGTATTGTATATATTTTTTTTTAAAAAATTAAATGCATGTTTCATGTTTCAATATAGTTACAATAATATTTATAGTTTACTATTTAGGTAATATGTTTTTACTTTTATTTGTGCAATTACCTTTAAATTTTAATGGATTGAAATTTTTAAAAATCCACTGCTATAGCTCATAATGGAAAACATGACATATTTCAGAAAATATGTCTCGGGAAAGAAATGTACTTATTGATTTTTAAAATGTATTTGTCTTTACTCTAGTTGTACTCTAGTCTATGAAGTTGGTGCTCTGCCAGAATCGTCCTGGCTAGTAGAGTATTCCTTTCTGGAGAGTAGCCTAATTACCATTAAGAGGCTATAAGAGGGTTGTAACTCCCCCTCTCCAAGGGAATAATATACTAGATTACTCCCTCCAATTACTATATAATAAAATACATCCCTCCTACAATTTAACTACAATCCTATTCGAACCTTAAACCAATCGTCTACAAACTTTTCACTCAAAATCGGCCAATCTAATCAAAGTATTAACTCGATTAAATCAAGTTAGATATTTCATTGGCTTTAATAGTGAATTATTTTTCTTTTTTAAGACTTTTTTAAGAAATTTCATCTCTAACAATAAATAATAAACTTTGTATTATTTAAATAAATTGTTTAAATATATTTTTATATTTTATTAGCATCATTTAAAGTAATTTTGTTTAAACTAAATCTGTTTATAAAATATAAATATAGTTATATAGTGCGTTATGATAATTTGTTTTAAAATAGCTATATTAATAAATTAATAATTAAGTTACAAAAATAATTAATTGAATTTGAAGTTCTGGTATAAACAAGAAATGAAAAAGTTGCAGTTGCAAGTTTCTCTGGGAGTTGTGAGTTTATCTTTACTAATCAGTGCTGTTTCGCCTCTGCCTTATTTCAAAGTAAGTTTTAATAATTATACTTATATTATTCGATACGACTGAGTTTTGTCAAACATGAATAATTGACACTATAATTGCGTGAGAGACACCTAGGAAATGTCACAGGAAAATTACTATGCTAAATCCTGGAACTGTTTCATCATTCAACATCTATTACTAATGGCTCGGCGTAATAGCATGTCCCACTCTGTTTCGTTATGTCTAACTGTTTTGTTAATCTATGGTATTTGATCATAGCCGTTCATTAATCTATGTCCTCATATTAAAATAAACGTCGACGATAAGTGTGTATGACAGCAAATGTTCTGATAATCAAAACGATCAGAACAATGTTTAGATAATGAAAAGATCTATTTTCATAATCCCCATATGTCATTTGGGTCTCTAACACTTGGGGTTGACTTTACTTCTGTAGATTATACTAGACGTTTACTACAGTTATACTTTTCTACATTTACAAAGCAATATTGTTTGTGTCAGTATAATCAGTACTACCACAAACATAGCTTTAGTATCAAATGATACAGCATGTTAAACAAAAAGACTGAGAAACTGTCTACAGAAATATTGTTTAAAAAAGCTGTCGAATTCTCCTTATGCATGTAGGGAGTAAAACGGAATTTTCCCCTGATCATATTACATTGTTCGATATAGGAAGGCAAAATGAACTAAAACTTTTATCTGTTGAGGCGTATCGAAGAGAATTTTACATTTTATTTACGATATAAAAACGAAGGATGTAATTATTGTAATGGAATTGATAATCCCTTAATAATTTTAAGAGCCGTCCACTAAAAATTATTACTAAACAAAATCATGATAACAAATTGGGTATGGTGGATTTTTTATTTTATAATTAAATCAGCAAAAATAATAATTATTAGCAAATTTTCATAATTTTGTCTGTCTGTATGTCTGCTTGTTTATACTAGAGAGTTGAAACTTGGTACAAAAATTAGACTTAATCTTTATTTTTGCTACTGGGAAGATAATATTTTCAGACTACTATTACCTAGTTGGATGGGTCATCAAAATTAAAAAAAAAATAAAATCGAAAATTTGACCGATTTGTAGGTACTTATAGATCTATAAGGTGGTCAGTAGATCCACAAAATGTCATTATTATATTGGTCGTCATTTTGAATGCTGACTGAGAAACTAGACTTAAATTTAAAAAATTTAAAAGCATATAAATTTTAATTTTCTCTTTGCCTTTTTTATAATAGACGTATCTTGGATAGTAAAATTAGTAGTATAAACTATTAATAGTAATATTTACTTACAATTTGGGCCTGTCCGTTTATTTAGGATGTTAAGGGCTTATCCTTATAATTTAAAGGTTAAAGGCTCATCCGTTTATTTAGAGGATTAAGGGCTTATCCCTTTAATTCGGGGTTAAGGGCTTATCCATTTATTTAGGGGATTTAGGGCTTATCCGTTTATTTTGGGAGTTAAGGGCTAATCCATTTATTTGGGGGATTAAAGGCTTATCCGTTTATTTTGGGAGATAAGGGCTTATCCATTTATTTGGGGGATTAAGGGCTTATCCGTTTAGTTAGTTAAGTTACCTCTAGTTTTAAGCAAAAAAATATGAACATCAAAAATGGTACTAAGTTTCTAATCTTAATCCTGCACAATTTAAGCCCTGTTTCAATTCTTTTGGTGCCTAAATAAGTCAACATTTTAAACGTACTTTTTGAATTTCGTCGTTGTTAGCCACCTATAGAATATCGAAACCGGTCTTAAATTAAAGGGAGTGAAATCAAAAAAGATGTCTCAGATGTTTGAAAGTATGCTTAAAACTATTTTTTGGACTCCCTTTGCTCGTCATCCAAGTGTTAGGATTTTGGACTTATTTGGTCCGCTCTTTTATTCACTAATTTCGCTAAGCTTAAAGTAGCAATACTTAGATCTCACTACGCTCAATGAGATGTCGGTGTGTATGTGTGTGTGAGTACACATATCTTATAAAGACGCTACAGCTCAAAAGACTAATCCAATTTCAATGAAACTTCAAGCTGAATTTGAATTAAATTTCAAATCACACACCAAGAGAGGAAAACTGATTAGATTTTTGGGTTATTTCTATACGACGTATAAAAAAACGATGTTTAAACTTTTAAAAAAATAATTAAAAATTGCGAAAACGTTTTTTACTGCACTTTTATTAAAACTGTTTCTAATGATATTTTGAAGTTTTCTTAATAGAAAGAGATTTAAACCGCACATCTGCGGCTGTATTTTAAAAACATCGTCTTTGGAATTTTCGAATTTTTAAAAGTCTGTTACTTTTAATACTCCTACTATTATCATATAGCACGACGCAAATAAAATTACTAGTGTGAATGCCATTGCAATTATATTTTTGTTTTTAAGGTATTGGCAAAATATTCATTGGTGCTGTAATTAAAGATTATATGAAAAAGTTTACATTTGTTAAAAGTATTTAATAACATAACAATGAAAATATAATATAATATAAAGCATAGTAAGTATATAAACTAATATAATATAACAATGAAGGTATAATATAATATAATATAAAGTATAGTAAGTATACAAAATAATGTATAATAAAACAATGAAAGTATAATATAATATAAAGTATAGTAAGTATATAAAGTAATTATAACATAACAATGAAGTAATATAATATAAAGTAGAGTGAGTATATAAAGTAATATATAACAAAGAAATATATCACTATTATTTTTTTAATATAATTGACTTTTAAATTGTTTTGACTACTAGTTTGTTATAATATAAAGTAGAGTGAGTATATGAAGTAATATAATAAAACAAAGAAATATATTCACTATTATTCTATTAAAGGATCGAAATTTATAAATAAAACCAGGCTGCTAAGTATGATGGCCGGTATTTTTAAGCCTTTGTGAACATGGAAACGTAGATTTCGTTCCTATTTATTATGATTAAATACCTACTATTAAGCCGAACTAGCCTTTACGGCAACCACAGCTTAGGCTGATTAATTTGTTACATTATATAAAATTGTAAAATTAGAATGTAATCTAACATGTAATTCTACATTAATAAATGGTTTATTATTATTATTATTATTTATATTATTATAAATACCTACTATCATTATTAGAAGGTACTTCTTGAGATATATACATAGATAGATACTTTAATGAATGTGCTATTTTCTTGTAAACACGCTAGCCTACACGGCAAAATTGTATGCTCTTATAATTTTAAGCTAAGAAGCAGGGAAGCCTTGTTTTACAAACTTTTTCATATAATTTTAAGTATCTCAGCAATAAATATGTATTTATTTATTTATTTTATTTATTTATTAAGACAATAACGGGCAAAATTACCCTTTTTACAAAAATAACAATTAAGAAAAAATTAAATTAAATAAAATTGCACACACAAATAAAATTTTTTTATACATTATAAAAATTTAAGTACAAAAAAGAAATTAAAATATTTATTATCTCTAATGAGCAGACTAAGTAAAAATTAGGTAGCTTTAGTGTTTGGCTACTAGTTTGTTATGTTTTACGCAATCTGACAACATGCCGAAAGTCAAGAACAGTAAAAAGTTATAGACCGTCAAAGTTTTTAAACATTGACGGTCTATAACTTTACAAAGTTTTTAAACTTTGACGGTCTATAACTTTTTACTGTTTTTGACTTACGGCATGTTGTCAGATTGCGTAAAACATAACAAACGAGCAGTCAAAACAATTTAAAAGTCAATATTTTCAAAATGCGACCAATATAAAAACAAATTTTTATGGACCATTTGAACACCAATTGATAAAAGATGCTCATTTCTGCCAAATTTCAACTAGAACGGTGAAAATTTCTGATATTTATTTTTTTTTTTTTTAAAAAAGGATACGACCCAGCATAATAGGTTATTGTAGTCTGAAATTATATCTTCCTATCACTACGTTAGCGCCAAGTTTCTTGGCATAAACATAGCGGTAGTTATGCGTGACCTAGACACACACAGACAGCAAAATTAAACCCACTCAGAATGTAATTAAAATGCCTGGCTTGAAAAGTATGATAAAGGTGTAACCTCAATTTCGGATTTTTAGGGTGAATACAAGGGTCCTTTTTTCTATATAGCTACGGTAGAAGGTTAAGAACGGAAAAATATTCTGAGGCGGAGGTCCCCAAGCCTGTTAAATTTCCTTTGGAATGCTTCTTTTAATAATCCATTTCTTGTTTGAGCTAACGGTTCCCTTTATATTCTAATCAGTTACGCTTTGCGAGTCCGACGATAGTTTCGTGACTTTTTGAAAAAAACTCTTTAAACATCAAAGGTAGCCTTAAGATCTGAGCTTTCCAAATATTGCTCAAAATGTGAGACAGAACTGATTTTGACAGGAATACCGCAGGTTTGTAGATCGTATAGAATAGACATCATAAAACATTGCGCATTTCCTTCGAAAGATCAAGGCAACAGATGAGGAAGTAAAAGCGTTACGGATCAGACTTCATAAAACATTATCCACATACTCGAGCGTTAAAGGGACGGTGAGCAGAGAAGTTTTAACCGCATTTAAAACTCGAATTTACCTTTTTATCTTAATATTTTAACCATAACACCAAAACGCTTATTAAAACTTAAAATTTAATAAAACTATGAAATACTCGTATTTTCGGTTGTACCGAATCCGGATTAAGTTTATTCGATACGACACTTAAAAAACAAAAAGGTTCTACCTATACTTAGACATTAGACTGATTTCTTTTAGTTTTGCTGACTCAACTAACTATACATTGGACTATAAACGGCTCAGTCGGCACCCTGATTAAACCAGACGACCAAAACGTCTTGTCAAGTCATCAATATTTACGAATTTATAATGATGCAACAGGTGCCAGAATAATTATATTGCGTGTTACATTTCTCGGAATCTGTGCGCAATTGTATCGCCTAAATTACATAGTTGAACTAGCAACGTATTTTTCAAATTTAAATCCAGATTATTAAAAACTAGGGACCTTTAGTTTTTCTCTCTGTCAGCCTCGAGAGCTAAAATAAATTCCTTCTACTAAAAAGTTAAAACTGTGCTGTGAAATTTTCTTCCCTCTTATGGTGTATAAATAACTATTTCACTAAGGTAAAGCGATAATGAAACACCCTCGACTCTGTACCCATGTGTCGAGCCCACCGAACCAATTTAATATTGCTCGCCTCTTCATTCAATTCTGATCTATAAAGATAAGCGAGTGTTATCATGAATTGAGCCGAGACGTGATACACTACGCAGCCGTAGTAAAATTAGACTCTTTCCGACTACGTCGTTACGTTGAGTCATCTTATCACTCATGTCACCACTAAGTGACACTTGTCACGTTAACTCTATAAATCATGTCCTTTATCGTGTTACACCACATCATGTCATGGCTTTGATTTACGTCCTTTTTCGAAAATCGTACGATTTGTGAAGGGTCAATGTCTTGTTTACGTCACAAATAAAATTTTCCATTTGTAAAGGGGTAGGGGAGCGATGGAGACATTTACTTAATAATAATTCCTTTGCCATGCCAAAATTATTAACTTAGCTTCAATATTGTTAAGTATAGTTCTATACACGCCTTTCATGCAGGGGTGGACTGGCCAGTGAGGGCGGGGGCGGCAGCTCTCCTTGGGGCCCCTTAGCCAAAAATAAATAAAATTAACAACAAATTAAAAAAACATTCTGAAGCATATAATATATAAGTATGTAATATATTTATAACACCTGAGTTAAATGGGTTCAATACTCTAATACTAGGACCTAATGAGCTCCTGGAGACAAATATTTTAAAGTAATTAAAAATATTCTTAATTTGTTATTGTTACCTGAATCTAAGGTCTTTAAAGTCCCTTTTAATTGTTTGGACTTTTAAAGGCCCCATATGAAAGACTGGGGCCAAAAAGAGCCCTAGCATACTTGATTAGTGCCTTAAAGAAGCATAAAAGGGCTCTAGATATTTATGTTTTTTATGTAATTAAAAATATACTCTAAATTTTAGGTCTTTATAGCCCTATTCGTTATACCTAAACATTCAAGGACCCTAAAGCTGCAGAAAAGAGACTTAGGCCTTATAGAGATCGATGTTTTTTAGATTGACATGTTTGTTTGACATATATATGTCAATCAATAAAACCGGAACTAATACTGATAATTAAATTAAACTTCATATTTTTGTGAACAATTTATAATAGTATGTGTGTAAAAGTGTCAGCCCAATCTAAACACTATATGAATATTTGTGATTTTTTAAATGTTTGTGTGGTAATTTTTGTAAGTTAATGACGTCACACATATTTCATAAATGATAGAGTTAGGGACATTAACAAGGTTGACTTTTGAGCCAAGTTTCATTTCGATCCGAGAAAGTGTTCGTAAGTTATCGTGTCCATAGAAACGTCTAGGACAAAAATCTCGTACATACATACATATACATCTGTGATATTTTATTTGTACTGTTAATATATAATCTAATTTGGTTGTTTGTTATTTACAGGACAAGCGAGAGGCACTAGATAACATGAACATGGACAAATCAGTCAAGTACTGTCACAAATCTATGCCCTGTGCCTGGGCCGTATACGTGCCATTTACCAGGACCATAGACCACTTTATATATAACACGTAGGTATTTGTGTTGTGCTACATTAATGTTGCAGACCCATACTGTAATTTTCCTTATTTCATAATTCCAAGACATATTTAGAGTTTTAATTCTTATATTGGAGCGGTCTCTCTAATTTCGGTAAATTAGAGCTTAAAAATAGTTTAATTTCCCGATATTTTGTTTTCATTATTAGAAACATGCAAACAAGTTTAGTGCGTATATTTATAACTGGCGTTATAAATATACTTAACGTGCTGTTAAGTCTGTTAAGCATATGTAATGCTCTATCATGTTGTCTAGAAGTAATATTTGAGTCATTATAATATGACCATGGTTCTAATGTATGCATACATTACGACCCCGAAGATGTTCAGCCAATGTTTGCCAAACGACAGCAAACACATCTTCCGCATCTCAAAAGTCTTATTATGTTCGTCTAACTGTTAGTACTTAGAGCCTAGAGAGCAGATAACATTTATTAGTCCTGAAACTATCTTAATCTATGATTTGTCTGTCTTTAGATGTCAATGTCGGAAAAACCAGGAGTGTTTGAACACGGAAGACGACCTCTCGGTCTCAGCCTACGTCTACATGTGTCGAATACCTACGCCTGCCGATAAAGAAAAAGATAATCAACAAAAATAAACATACATTTTAAGAATCGAATACTTAAAAGCAGTATAATTTATACAGCATACTAAGTAAGATATACTTACGAAGGTCAATAGAAGGACCATTTGTGACCTCAGTATTCATAATATTCAATGGTAAAAAAAAGTTATAAAGGGCCATTTTAGTTTTCAAAAATTACAACGTACGACTTTAAATTATCAATTCTCATAGAAAAAGAATTGATACTAATATTGTAGATATATTTTTAGTGTTAGGGAGCAAAGAGGGTTTAATGACACAAAGTTGTGTACACGCTAGATTACCTATTACCTCTCTAAATATCACTACTACTAATAATGTTAGAAATTTTATAGAATCGAAGATGTTTCAAATTCAGAGGATTTTAATCTTATTTACAACCGGGATACATTTTGTTTTCATTTTTTTAAATTTAAGTAACCAGAAAGTATTGAGCGACCTCTTACCTTCGATTGATACCTCTTACCTGAACTGCAATACTAGTTCAGACATGGTTTCGAATCCTGGTCTGTCACACTTAGAACTTGAACCAAAGGTTCAAGCCCTCTCAAATCTAACTACTTGTCAAAATTAATGAATTGCATAACATTGGACTCCAGAGAGACTGTCCAGAGAGTGCCACTAAGAAGTTCTAATAATGAAATCACGTCCCAACCCCCAGATGACGGGGAAATACTTTCTTATCACTATAAACTAATGATAAAAACCTCATGAAACCCTATGAATATTAATCTGAGGTCCAACGACCTGTTCCTGCTTTATAATTTTAAGGATAATTCATAAATAATTAGTTTTAATGTGTAATATTAAAATATTAGTCAATAAGTGTTCTCAAAAAGAATTAATGACATCAAATATTAAGGTGACAGCAAAGACTATTAATGTAGGTATACTAATATAAAGTATAAACAGTATATTCACTTATTATGGTATATTTAAGTTTACAAAGTAAATTTATATTAGTATGCTTACTCAAATAGTATGTGGTTCCAAAAAAATAAATGAGGAGAGATACTAATATTTTTAGTGTAATTAATCTCTGCCTCGGGGATCAGTCAGAAAAATAAATAAATTACAAATATTTTAACTATGCTGGAATGTTAGATCTTTTAAATTTTTGCTGATTTGACATTATTGGATATATTTGCTGAAAATGCATTGTTATTTGATTATTGTTAGGTTAGGTATTTTAATAGCTTTTCTTATCTGACGAAAAAATAATTTTTCTTTCATTTCCACAAACTTTATTAGCTCCATTTTAGTTATCGACTATTCATGATATTGTTTTTTATTTCTTTTTGGGAACAATTTTTAAGTACTTAAAATTAAATTATAGTTTATATTATTTATTTTGTAATAAGTATATTTTATCTATTAAGTAGTAATTAATAATATAAAACACATATTACTATTACTAATAATGTAAAAAAATAACTGAAGATTGGACATAGACTGGCATGAATTATGATATTTAGATGTAGCATACATATTACTTTTCCTTTTATACCAATAGTAGGAGGGGAAAATTAAAAATATACTATTAAAAAAAATGTAGTTTGTTATATATGGTGAAAACAAAATAAAACTCAAAAATTATGTTACATAATGTTGTATGCTGTTTAAATAAACTATAATGCCATTCTTATGGCTGAATGTTGTCAGTAATTATTAGGTACAGAAAACTCTGAATTCATTTGTATCAAGTTGTTAACAGAGTTTTAATTCTAGAAGTAAAAAACAAATTAATTATTATATCTAATATATATATATATTCTATTTGCAAATCAACAAATTATTAAAAGGCTCATCTCACAGGCACTAATGATGACCGTTCAGGCTATGTTTTATAATAATAAATCATATGTGGAAAGACAAACTCCATTTATTTGTACTTGTTTAGTTCACCTTCTGTAATACCAATTATTAAAGCTTTCAAATTCTATGGTTAGACAATTCAAATTTTTCTTTAAGTTCTAGAGATGTAAATGAAAAGTTTTTGTGAATGATTAATTATGACTCATAATTTTTCTTATAGCAAAGACAACTTTTTATTTCCTTTTTTTCATATAAAAAAATATTAAAAAAAGTTTAAATTATTTATGAATATTGACTCGGGAATCAAAATAAAAAGAAATTAAAATTTTTGTCACTGCAATCTGCTGTGATCTGTCCAGCAAAAATTACATTTTTGCAGCATTGCATTTGTTTATAGTTTAATCTAAGACCAGTTAAATCTACTCTTATGAAAATTAGCCAGTTTTTTTTCTAAGGAAATTCACTTCCTCAGAAACTAGCATAAGTCAAAAATTATAAAATAGAATTCTTTCCCAAGGAAAAATGTTTGATATTATTGTAGAAACATGTAGTGGCTTTGTAATATATTTGTAGCAGTATTATAAAAATTACAATAAAATTTATTTAAAAAATATATATTATTTGCACATACCTTTATCCTCAACTAGGTGCAGGTAAAGTATGAAAACTTAACTCTGTAAAAATTGTGAAACAAGCTAGTAAGAATATAAATAAGCTAGTGCAGAGATTTTATTATTTTTCCCCCTTTATACACATCTATGCAGGGGCAATGTATGTTTTTAACTTATAATTGTATAACTAATAGACTGTAACGTCTGTTCCTTCATTTTTGTATTCCCCAGATTGCTCTGCCACCATTTATTATAGAGACTTGAAATTTTGTACACATGCTTATCAAATTATTCTGACTCATAGCGTAACACATGACTAGCATATTTTCTTTTAATTTCACTGAGAATCCACCAACTGATTGGACTTTTCTTCAATTGTTCTGTCCAAGTCTAGGTTACACCAATTGGTGTGACCTAGACTTTTGTATTTTGATTTCAGAAACTCACCCTTTACTCGTTGAAACTCTACAGCCTTGGCGCTACAGCTGATTCATATAAAAATTGTACTAGTTTAGGAAATAAAATAAAATTTTTGCGTGATTAAAATAAGACAGTGTAATGTCACAAGGCCAATAGGTAAGCAAAATCAAGGGAAAATTAGATAAGATTGCAAGCTAGACGACCAAAGGTCAAATTTAAAAATAAATGCCAATTTCAATTTGTTGCTTATCTTGTGTTTTATCCTTAGTGGAAGCACACCCTTAATACATAGTTGGCTGTTCTTATGATTAATAAAAATCTTAAATTGTCTTATGTTAATTTTATCCATACAATCATAAATGATGTTAGGAAATATACCGGGTAATGTCCCACCTAGAAATAAGATAAAAATGGTCCTATGCTCTTGAAAACGGTCTCTAATCCCAGTAAACCAGCCCCTAGGAGATCAAATTCACACAGTATTTATTTGGTAACTTTTGCAAAAATATGGATTTTTTTTGCTACTTAGGGGTATCGGAGCATACTCCGATACGCATTATTTTGGGAACTACTTTAAAACCTAAGAAATTGATAATAGTTTTTTCGGTCTTTCATTATCACCATTATTATATAACTTAATTAAATCCAATAATTTTTATGCTACAGCACACAGTTATCATCAGTTAAAAATAGTGCTGAACCAATGAGGTTGATCCGATATGAAATTGTGGGTGTTGTTTATATCTACGGCTAACCTCATTGGCTCCCTCGCATTATTTTCCCACAACTGCATGTTATACTATAGCAAGACATATTTTAAGCCTCAATAACAAAATAAAAACAAGGTATTCAAAGAACCTGTTGGAATTGTTTTTTAAGCTGATGATGACTGAAACCTATCATTATCAAAGTTTTCATATTAAAAAAAATAAATTTCATACTAATTAATTTGTTCTCTTTGATATTTTAAGTAAAATATATTATTGTTCTGTCAATATATTGTTTGAATGATAAAAACCATTTTATCATCGGTTAACATTCAACCAATCACACAATCTGGATAACATCAAATCCCACAATTTAAAACAAATAATCTGAAATCATAAGTTTAAGATAAAAAAAAAGATGTATAATTCATAAGAAATAATTATTTATTAAAACAAAATAGTAAATTATACCTATTAAATACATTATTAAACCATCTTAACACTAGAAAGCAATGTACAACGTGAAAAGTCTAGAGAAAATACATTGTGGATCAATAGTTTAAAACTTGAAAAATCACACACTTACAGATGCTCAGTGTGAACTTATCATATCAGTAATGTTAGAATATTACTTATCATTGAGGGGAAATAATACATGAGTTTCCCACTTAGGTAAAAGCCTCCCATAACTTAATAAATGTTAAGGATATCACGTTATATCCTTTTTGGTTTTAAAAGATGTTTATATAACACAAAAAAATCAATATTATGGGGCCATAATAACATCTTTGCAAGACATTTAAGACTAAAAATTTAAGTCTTCTCCAAACTTATTCTTCACATCAGAGTGCCGTAGTAATACACTTTCTATTTTTTACATTGTCATTTTTTAATAATTTTTAGAGGTAATTCACTAAAGATCTAAATTAATATAATATAATGATACGTAACATAATGTGAATGTTACCTAAAAAAGCATTTACTTCAGTTACCTTTTTTTATAAAAATTAATTTTATAGATCAAATATTTAATTATACGGCACTCTATATTGTGAAATTTAATCTTGTGAAGGATCTCTATCTCTAGTATGACTTCTCTCAGCCTCTCTACTCCTCTCTCTATCTCTAGACCTTTCTCTACTTCTATCCCTAGACCTATCTCTACTTCTATCACGAGATCTATCTCGGTCAGATTTCTTAGATTTCTTCTTCTTATGACTCCTATGAGGGGAACGTGACCTAGATCTGTGTTTCCTGCGTCGGTCAGCAGAGCGTGAGCGAGACCTGTGTCTGCGGGATCGGTCCTTATGTCTGTCATAGTCTCGATCGCGGTCCCTTTCCCGTGGCTTATCCACAGGTTCTTGTTTGATCACTACTCCTTCTGGAAGACCTCCTTCAGGGTTGTCAGGAGGCATCCATCCCATATTAGGTGGTCTATCATATTGTTGTTGATAGTAAGGATCAGGCATATCGGGTTGATAGAATTCTGGCTGAGGTTGGTAATTACTGTAGCCTACAGGAGGAATAGACGGATCAAACGATGGAATAGGATTATTCATTTCATAACCAGATTTCCTTCCGTAATCCCTCTTATCAGCAGTTAAAACTTGAATTGCATTTTCTTCTTCAGCTAATTCCTCTCTTCTATTGGGCACACCTGAAGCACCAATAACTTCAATAACACCGGCATTCCTGGCGGGGACCTGAGGATTGACTTTGCGTACTATAGCTGGCACAGGACCGTGTTTCACTCCCTCGGCAGTGAACACAGTGGTGGGAGTGCGAGTCATACCAAGGCCGCCAAGCCCCACACCACTCTCTCGCACCCTCATAGCTTTTTGGCGTTCACAATAAGCTCTCCATGTTTCCTCGTTAAACCCATAGTTAAAGTAATCAGTGATATCTGAACCAGGCTTCCTCCAGGGCTTGTCCTCAAGAGCATCGATGCTGTACTCATGGACAGGAACACCATTGATGGAACCTAATGATTCAAAATCCTCAATAGAAAACTTGCCGGCAGCCAATCTCTGCTGTTTTTCTATACCCGTGCTAATGATAGTATTTCTCTTTATGTTCAAGTTACCATATTGAGGCGCCGCCTTGATGTCTCCTATGGTGACCTGCACGTTATCGTCCGAGTCGTCGCTATCATCGTCCTCGCCTTCTTCGAGTTCCTCCCCAGGGGGCCGCAGCGTGTCCCCGGGTACGTCTCCCTCGAACCCTTCCTCCTTCTCCTCACCACCTTCTTCTTCTCGATCCTCTATCTGATCTTGAGGTGCTTCCGCCTCCGGCAGCTCGGGTGGCGGCGGATTGACGCCGTTTGGCTGCTCCCCTTCATTAGAGTCCCCGTACAACCACTGATCTTCGTTTAACAGATCCTCTACCATAATTAAAACGAATTAAACCAAAACTATGACCAATATTTACAACATATTAACAATTAAATACAGTAAAAATACAAATCTCAAATATAAAACAGCAATCAACACAGAATTGACAAGACCACAAGCGGAGCACAACAATGCTTCTTGTTTTTCCTGATTAGTAACCTTCTTCTTCTTTATGACTGAGTAACTTTTGATCGAAAAGTTCCAAAAGCGAACTTACTTAGTAATTAACAATGAGATCTACAACTATGTATATAAATTAAGTGTAATAAAGGAGTATTAGATAAGATAAGATAAGATAAGATAAGATAATCCATTATTAGATTTCATTCGAAATATTAATTTTGTCAATAATTTTTCATTTTTTTTTTCTTATATTTTTTTCTTTTTGTAGTGATCAAAGAATTCATTTATAGAGTAGAATGCTTTACTTTGTAAAATTTCTTTAATTTCTTTTTTGAATTCTGCAAATTCTTTATTTGTGATGTTCTATGGCAGGGTGTTGTACAACGTTACTCCTAGCTTGTTTTGGCCTACATTTGCTTTGTTCGTTCTGGTTTTCGGTATCCTTAGCTTACCCTTATTCCTAGTGTAGTGGTCGTGTATGTCAGCATTCAATTAGATCATTGAATTTAGCTAACTTGTCCTAAATTTTATTTGATTAAAATAAACTAAACTGACGAAACTCTGAAGTTAGCCCTAGAGAGCCTATATAAAGACTTAAATAGGCACTTTAACCCTAACCGGAGGGAGGTTGTGACAATTCAAAACTGATCACTAGCGGCTTTGTAAAAAGGTAAAATAATATTGGATTGAAAATATTAAATATGTATCTTTCTAGCCGCCGTAACATAAGTTATTATATAGTTCTTTTTAAATGAAGAATAAAGTAAAATTTAATTATTCTTGTGAACTTGGCAAACAATAAAAAACTGAGTGTCAACAGTTGCGCTGTAGCAGGTGAGAAATCAGCTTTGTTTACGAGTTGGTTACCAGAGTGCAGGTTTTGTTTGTTTCCAAATATTTCAGCAAATTTATATTTTGTAATTGTGTTTATTTTTATTTCAAAATGGATAATATGGAAGAATCGGAAAATCTTGATATGGAGCCGATAGGATTAGGGTGCTCACTGGAAAAATTCACCGAACTGGACGAAGTTATCCAACTGATGAAAAACATAAGGAACTACGATGATAAGAACAAATACGAAAAGGAGTATGAGAGATTCAGGTACGTTATCAATCTGTACAAGGAACAGCCTCATCTCATACACCCTTATCTCTCTGACTTATTGACTATTATCATAGATCACGTTAAAAACGAACAACTGTCCACTAACGTGAAGCATGAGGCCTTTAAGTACATGTTTCTGGTCACTAACGTAGCTGGCTATAAGATCGTGGTACAGTACCTCCCTCACAGTGCTGCTGACCTCGAACCAGTCTTGCAAATGTTAGAGAAACAAGATAAGAAAGATACGTCGACTTGGGAGACACGCTACTGTCTTATCCTTTGGCTATCTATTATAGTGAAAATCCCTTTCCACCTATCTAGATTAGATTATGCTGAAGGGCCTGATCACAAGACTATAAGCGAACGTATAATTAGTATTTGTAAACAGTACTTAATTCTTAGAGACAGTTGTCGCAGTGCTACAGCAATACTATGTGCTCATTTCTTTACTCGTTCCGATATTAAAGATTTACATTTGAAATCATTCTTGGATTGGGGCTGTGAAACGATAAAAAATAAAAGTCCTGACGTAGATAATATAGGTATTTTAGGAGCAATTGCTTCCATATTGAAATTAGGCAAAAGAGAAGATGTTCTACCTTTTACTTATGACTTAATAAAAAAAATATTAAGTATAGACTGGAAGAAAGAACCGTTCAGACTGTCTAGGAAATTTACAATCAAAGTCATTCAAAGGACAGGTTTGACCTTCTTGAAACCAAGAGTTCTAAGTTGGAGATATGAGAGAGGGTGTCGGTCGATAACAGAGAATTTAGCTAAAATTACTGCAGTTGGTAATTTTAAAGATGATATAAATGCAGAGGTTAATGAGGATGAAGATGGTGGAATCGACGTTCCTGAAGAAATAGAAGAAATTATTGAAGAGTTGATTGAAGCTCTTAAGGATGCAGATTTAACAGTCAGGTGGTGTGGGGCTAAAGGTGTAGGGCGCATAGCGGGCAGATTGGACAAGCTTCTAGCAGATGAAGTTGTCGGGTCAGTTTTAGAATTATTATCTCCCAGTCAGAGTGAGAATGCTTGGCACGGGGGCTGTCTTGCCCTGGCAGAGCTGAGTAAGAGGGGCTTACTGCTTCCCTCCCGCTTACCTGAAGTTATGCCGTTACTTAAAAGAGCTTTAACTTACGATGAACCCCGTGGATTTTCATCAGTAGGAGCTATCGTAAGAGATGCCGCTTGTTATGTAGCATGGGCTTTTGCGAGAGCTTACGAAACATCAATATTTAAACCTTATGTGAATGATTTAGCTAATTCTCTTGTGATTATTGCTTGTTTTGATCGTGAAATTAATATAAGACGAGCTGCTTCTGCTGCTTTTCAAGAGCATATTGGTCGGCAGGGTAGTTTTCCTCACGGTATCGAAATATTAACGACTGCTGACTACTTCACAGTAGCTGTGAGACAGAATTCCTACTTAAATATCAGTGTTTTTATCGCTCAGTTTAAAGAATATTCAACTTGTCTAATAGATCACCTAATTGAAAGAAAAATAGAACACTGGGATGTTGCTGTCAGAGAATTATCATCAAAAGCTCTTCATAATCTGACAAAACAATCTCCTGAGTACATGTGGGAAATAGTTCTTCCAACTCTCATACAAAAAACATCTTCTATCGATGTTAATGCTCGACACGGTTCTGTGCTATCGATAGGTGAAATTGTTTATGCATTATCATTACTTGAAATAACTTTAGATAAAACTATAGAAGAATCTATTAGGGATTTAGTCAAAACTTTTAAAGAGCGCCATCAATTTCGAGGAATGAATGGTGAACTTATGAAAAGTGCCTGCTGCCATTTAGTTTACATGTGTTCCTTATCAAAGTTAAATTTTAGTGGTTTGCCTGTTATTGGCGTGTGGCAGGAACTACTCGATGAATGTTTGTGTCATGAAGTCTCAGCTCTGAGGAATAAAGCATCGCAAGCTCTATCTGCTATGGCTGAAACATATTATGAAAGCGATAAAGAAATTTCTATGGCTTTGATTAAAAGATATACTGATAAATTAGACGCAAAAGAAGAATTAGTTAGATTGGGTCATACATTAGCTTTAGGGTCATTACCATCAAGTATTTTAAAGGATTCAGCTGATATAATTGTTCAAGGGTTGATAAGTTGCTCTAAAATCACTCCAGAAACAGAGAAGTGGGTGGAAAGCAGAAAAGAAGCTATAAAAGCTTTGACATCCATTGCTGAGACCTTGGGCTTTGAGGAATCTGGTTGCAAGAGACACATTGAGAGTATTATAGAGTGTTTAATTAAAGGTTTACAAGATTATACTTTGGATGATCGAGGTGACACAGGGGCTTGGGTGCGAGAAGCTTCATTGTCAGCTTTGAAAATAATATTAACTGGAGGTGCAACAGACGTTACAGAAGATCAAGTTGTTCGAGTTCTCTGCTTAATTTCCGGACAAGCCGTCCAAAGGATTGACCGCACTCGTTTCCTCGCTACCAGAGTGTTTTCATCTTTACTCCATTCTCATCTTCCATTCATTCCAGAAAAAGATAAATTATTAGAGATATTTCCTGAAGAAAATATTCTGCCGGAAAGCTGGATGACTTCTTATGAAATGTTGGATAAGTTTGTTTTATTATTATCTCTACCTGTTTACAGTTATCATATACTAGAAGGCTTTATTATCTCTATTGGGGGCCTCACTGAAAGTTTAGTAAAAAACTCAAGTAAATCTTTCTTCTCTTGGTTATCATTCCAAGAAATAAATGAGCAAGAAAGAATATCTCATTTAATAATTGAAATTTTTGAGAAAAATATCTCCGATGAACGTATCATTCAACCAATGGCTAATTTTCTTGAATTGTTACTGTCAAATGGTTGTATTTTAAAATTATTAAAATCGGACTCTAAATTCCCTTCTGAAATATTGAGGTTAGTTAAAGCTAGTTATTCAAATTCAACAATGAAATTTAAATTGTTTGGTTCCATTAATATTTATTGTCAGTTAGTTCAAGTTGAAGGTTCTATATCAAAACAAGCTATTTCAAGGCTGATGGTATTACTTTGTCATAAGTTAGGCTGGGTCCGCCGAGCCACCGCATCAGCTCTGTACGAATCTTTACTTATTTACGGTGATATTATTTCTTCCGATGAGAAAATAGAAGAAGCTCAAAATTTACTCTCTGAAACGGACTGGGCCATCACATCTGTTCCGGAGTTGAGGCCTATTAGGAATCAGATTGCTTTAACTTTGGGAGTCCAGCCCCCTGTACTTGTTAACAAAGGTTAAATTTTATTATTTCTAACCATTATGTAATTTTACTAACTTGGTTTATTTCTAACCATATGTGAATCAATTCTAATATCTTTTGGCTAAATGACAATACCTTAAAAACTCAATTTTAGATTATTAAATTTGGCCTAAAGTAAAATTTAAAATTGTGTCTATTATTCGTGGAGATTTGATGAAATTGAAAGTATATGGTGTCCAAAATCAATTGTCATATGTCTCTGGATCTGAAATGCCCAGGTTATCAGTGTGTACGAAGAGATACCATCAACTACTGCTTGTTTTTATTAAAAAGACACATATCACTGAGAACTGCACTTAGTACTATAGCCTCAGGCACCTTGTGTACTTCTTTATTGACCTGATGCTATGAAGTCCTAAAATGAAAGTGGATTAATTTTATTATTTAAATATTTGGCTAAAGCTGATGTTATAAATTTAAATGATTAAGTGCCTTCAATAATTTTATTTACTGATCTTGGCCTTATTAATCGGGTAACGATCCTATTGGTCCACAGTCTTGAATTTTGTTTGATAACCGATAGAAGTGTTTCCCTAACAGGGGTTTTACGTCTTTGATAAGGCCTACTTGAAACTATGTAGTTATTAAAGGCAAGTTAATTTAAGCTGTTAATGCATAATGACTCATAATTGCGATGGAATTAAAATAGAAATGATATGATATTAATAATTGAAGTTTTGAATAAATTGACATGAGAGCTGCCTAGTGCTTAAGATAAGGTTCTGTTCAGTTAACAGTTTACCAGAAATCAGAAAAGGAAACATTTGTATTGGTTAGTTCATTCTGGTCCATTCAAGAGGTCAGGTTAGATTGAACCAAGAGAAATCCTTCTATCTCTGATATTTAACCATATATCAACTGATCAATACCAAATCTAATATCACAGATTAAATTTATAGTACGACACACGGCTAAAATTAATTGACAGCGTGGGAAAATAGTTTGAGGAACTAATAAGGTTGGCCTGATTTGAAATTGTGGGCGTGGTTTTATATCTAGGGCTAACCTCATTGGCTCCCTCGCATTGACTGACCAACAACCACGCTGTTGACTGATTTTAGCCATGTGCCTTACTATTGTAATAATTAATTACTACTTGACTTTGTTGTTTGAATGAATTGACTAACTAAGTCTTAGTTATATCAAATGCTCCAAAATAATGCTATTGGCTTCTGGACCAATTCTAAGATAGAGAACCACTAGTATCATCTCATTTAGTATTTTCTCATCTTTTTAAAAGTCTGGATTTACTATTTCGACTAAGTAAATCATAAAGAGGTGTAACATTGATCTGATCTTTGCCTTTATTAACAGACTGTTTTTTATAACTTGTTAAAATTTTGTTAATTTTTTGATAAAATATAATATAAGGTGGAAATTTGAATAAATAATTTGATGAGAATCATTGATAAAGAATTGAATGTGTATAATATCTTGAAATGACAACTCATGTACTAAATTAATCATCTACAAAATTTTCTTGATGGGCTGTTGAAGTTGTATTCAGAAACTACGGAAAGAAAAATAAACAATACTGGGCAGGAAATTATTGCCATTATTATAAAAGTTTTGATTTATTGACAATCTAAAAATAAAAATTGGGTAGAGGGCACCTCAGAACTTTTCATCATTTTATTGGATTCGCTATGTTCATCCTCAATACTTTAGAACTCGCTTCGCTTGTACTCAGAACAGTGGCGTAGCTAGGGGAGGCTGAGAGGGCTTCAGCCCCCCCGAAATTTTTACTTAACTTAAACCCGCAAAAAATTATGTATATATATATTATATATATATATATATATATATATATATATATATATATATATTTACATATACAATTTTTAACATTCAGCCCCTCCCGAAATTAAATCCTGGCTACGCCACTAAAGTTTGCCAAATTTATACTGCAATTCATAAGGTTCACCTTAGGAAAAGTAAAAAACGCTACATGGCTGTAAAGAGGGTTTATTGTTTATAATAATTGTTTATGTTTGCACTGGGGGAGTAAAAAATCTTTTTAGAGGTGAAAGCTGAGTGAACAAAAGCTTTTAACTCTTGAGTTTAAGCCAAGGAATATGTGAATTTAACTTCCCAGCCATGATGAGATGATAAGGGAAAGAAAATAATGAAATTTTACTCATACATGATTTTACCTTTAGAAATAAACTAATTAATCTTGTATTTATATTTTCATACATTTTTATTGTAATCTTCTTTCCAAAAATCATATTTTGATTCTCGATAAATTTGAGATTTTGCACGCATGTAGCCATGTATAAGACTGACATATGTGCTAAGTTTCATTTCATTATCCAAGTCTGAAGTAGGGAGGATGAGCGTCGTCAATACAATGTTATGAGAAAAAGTTCTGAGGTACTCAGTACACGATTTTTTGACTTCATTGAAATTTTTTGTCCAGTCCTTTTGGGATTAAATATTGCTTCTTTACTCCCAAAAAGCTTTTCATTAAAACTCACATTATATACTGCCTGGAGATTAAATGTATTATTGCCTCACTCCGTTCATCAATTTGCACATTGCAGCTGCAACAAGATGGAACTACATCATGTGTGCATAATCTTCTACAAAAGAGACTATGGTTCGGCTAATTATTTCTGTCAAACTACAGTGTGTTGCTATTTTCATCATGGATAAAAACTACATTTTTATTTTCTAATTTTAGTTGGTTCTATTTCTCCACTGTTTGATTGTCCACATATAGATTCAACTTTAACAAATTTAAATATATAGAACCTCTATATTTTGAAACATTTTGTATGTCTGTGAATAAAGAAAGCATTGAATTTAAACCACAACTGCTTACCATCCACTTTAAAATTTAGGGTAGTTACAAATTACAAACACTGAATTTTGTTGTTAATAAGGACCAAATTAAATGTTTAAAAAAAATCCAGGTTTAAATTAGTCTTATATCAGGCCACAAAGTAAAGTAAAAGTTAAACTCTATTTTCTATTTTAATTTTTTTTCCATGGCATAGCCTATAGCCACCATCTTACCTCGTAGTCCCAAATTTAGACACCAATAATTTTAAAAAACGTTTTTTGAGTTGAAAATAAGACTAATTTACCCCTAGATTTTTTTTAAAATCATTAAGTATTATTGTAATTTATTTTCCAAATTAATTGCTGTATTTAATTAATTAACTAGCTGTTATTTTGGGACGGACAAATAGTAAAATGCTTGGGTTTGTGGCAATGGTATATTTATTTGTGTTTATTTTTTATGTTCAGGCTTTCCATACATATTTCACAATAGTATGGTTTTAATTTTAAAGTTGAATCTACTGGGCAAAACAAAAAGAACCGACCTAGTAAGTTTCTTATATATGATAGATGTAAAAATTGCAGTTTGATAATTGGAGTATTAGCAGAAATAATTAGCTTTTTTTAAACTTTAGTTTACTCTGTCTTACACTGAGGTCCCTAGCTTCAAGACTACATAATAATTTTATTAATATAATACTAATGCAAGAAATGTAAGGCTGTAAAGAAAATGTTTTGTACTCTTTTTATATAATTTATTTGTTGCTTAATTGAAATATATAAAACATACTTACTACTTTTTTATTATTATTATTTTTTTTAGAAAAATTGCACCTTTACATAAGTACGTAATTTTATGTAATTAAGTACATAAGGCCTGATACTAATAATAGTATCAGGCCTATTGTGAATGAGGTTGTTAATTTGTAGTGTACTCTTCTTTCTTAACAGTTTGTATGCGTAGAGATATTATTAATAGGAGGATTAATTTAAGGCCAACTTACTGTCTGATTAATTATTTTTTTAAATAAACATTTTTTTATTCCTCACAAACAAATTGAGTACACATTACATAAAATTCACTTTATTCCCTAAGATAAATATATATTATTTATATTCTATAGTAAACTAATCTATTTAAATTTAAAATATTTGAATAGGTAAGCGCCACCAAAAAAGCTAAATGCTTGTACCCGAGGGTGGTCGTTTTATAACCTATTATAGGTTATAAACAAGTTTTGAAAATTAATATACAATTATTGACATAGAGATATATTACTAGAATTTTGAAACATCGAAAAAGTAACCTGACCACATTCGATTGTTATTTTCATCAAATAAACAGAACAAAAAACAGTAGTAGAATGTTTAAAATACAAATCACAACACAAACAATCTGCGGCAAGCCGAAAACAATTGATTAAATATAATCTTAACTTCCTCTTGGAGGAGGTTTCAATGAGGTTACACAGAGCCCCTGAGAGCCCCACTAAAAATGTTTCAGGCCTCTCAATGTATTAAGATAGGCTATGCCCCCTCTAGTATATATCTCTATGATTATTGATGACTCTATCAGGGCCTCAACCACATCTATGGCTGGCCCAGATCCGAGATATGACTCTATCAGGGCCTCAACAATATCTATGACTTGCCCAGTTCTCGAGATATGGTTCCAACAAGATCTTAACCGATTAAGATTTTTAAACTTCTTTAACAAGAAGTTAAAAAAGTTTCTTTTCTTTTCGACCTGGTGTGTCGTCAAAAAACGGAGCATAACAACGCCTCAAGTTTCCTTTGCTGGGCGCAGTAAAACATATCCCGGGTTGTCACAAGATAACTCCCGGAAAAATTATCAGAATTTAGTCACTATAGTATCAATTTATACTGAACTAAACATATGAGAGCAGTGTTCTCATCTCTGTCGAAAATAATTTTCGCCAAGGAGTATCACCACTGGGTGATTCCTCCTATCAAGACTGCCAAGTCACTTTACCAACATTAGCACTATGTCAAATACATTTATTGTAGACAATAATCAATAAAGTTAAAAAAAAAAAAAAAAAATAATCTTCTTATTTAAAGATCGTACTGTTGATTTTAGTGAAATAAAATAAATTTTAAAATGTAAAATATAATAAAAAGATGTCACCCCTTTTCCCCTCTTCTCAAATTTTCTGTCCCTGTTATCTATGATGAAATGTATTTATTAATATATTTCATTTGATGCTGATAAATGATAAAATATAAATACTGTTATAATGTTTATTCATTATGCTTGTTTGCGCCTACGACGGTGTGTCGATTCCCTTATCTATTCTCTGTAATGTCTAGGCCTCTTGGTTCTGGACGCAGCGTCCCCTCGGTACAAAGAGACTAATACTACAGTATTAGTCTTAGGTTAATACTATAGTATAAGTCTCTTTGCCTTTGTATGTAGCTTTCGTGGCTTTACATCATAATTAGATTGTAAGTTATAGTTAGTTAGTTAATGATGTCAATAAACAAGACTTAAGTGTAATTGCGTATTTATTAAGAACCAAACAACAACAAAGACAAATTACTTTTAATAAATACCATTTATTTTTGGATGAGACATATTTATTTACAATACTAACTTCTTTCTTTAGAGTTAGGCATATTCCACATCAAAGCTTTAGTAATTAGAAAACCATTCTCTGATAAGTCTATAACACGTACACTTAAAATACGTTGATTGCAGGAGGTAACTGAAGAACAATTTTATAATTAGCAATTGTGCAATCCTCGGGTTTAATTTGCCAAAGTCACCATCTTTGTATAAGTTGGATTTCTAATAAAGCACTTCTAATTCCGGTAAAATTTGTTCCTTGTTAATCCAGTAGATCATGATGCTAGTTCATAACCACAATATATCCTGTTTTTTACGCTAAGCTCATGACCAAGAGCAGTAGAGGTTATTTGTAGGTTATTCGCCAGGACATGCATCCCCACTCTATCACTACTAGATGAGTAGTCTCCCATGTGTTTTGATGTGGGTATTAATTTCCTTCTATTTATCGTTTCGTTGTGCTAGTTTAAGAAATTAAAATCAAATTTCGTTTTTTTCGCGACTCACTACAATTATAATATTAAGGTAATTTAATATTAAGTCATTCATTCCTTGTGTGGTTTGTCTGCTTTCAGTTTTTGGCTGGACGCATCCATACTCTTGAGCCAAAACTCGAGGTCACTGGCAGGCTGTGGTTTCTCTCCTGCATTTAAATTGCTCATTATTTGCTCCATAATGGGTTTAACTAGAGTTTGTTTGCTCAGAACAATAGCTCGGACGAAACCATCACTTGTGATAAATTTCTGCTCCAAGTAAAGACTTCGCTCATCCCAGTATATCATCTGAAAAAGGTATGTTAATTACTGCATTCAGTATTTATTTATTTGTTTTTACATAAACGGACCTAGGTCCTTTTATATACATATAAGTATGTATATAATAATACTTTTATATAAGTATGATAAACAATAGTGTGGCAGTAGTTTAAAAGATCAAGAGATCTTTTAAATGACTTTCTTAGATTATCAAGTAGAATATAATCATATAATCGAGCAGGCCTGTAGCCAGGTAGGGACCAGGAACGGCATCCCCCGGAAAATTATCAGTATATATTTTATATACGGCAAGATTTATGAAAAGTACAAACACAACATTTTATAAACAATTTTTATAAAATTGAAAATGTTATAAATGATTTGTGTTCTTAAACCAAAACTAAGGCTTTTTTATCGCGAATTCTTTCTAATGTCTATGCTTAAGCTTCGATTTTGAGTTAAAATGCCCAATTTTTACAATTAGGCCACTTTTTCCCGCCAAAATAGCGATCTTAGACGAAAATATGCTAGGGCAAAGGGTCTTGTATTTATCCCTGGAACCCTAAAGCCCAATAAAAGTATACCTTTTTTAATTTACTTTTTTTTTATTTTGTCGCAAAATTTGGTGTTGTATGGGACACCCGAAGTTAACTACACCATGAAAAGGAAGTTTCCTTTACTCAACCTAAGAACCCCATGTTTCATTAATTTATGTCAAACGGTTCAAAATTTAAGAATTTTGTGAATACCAACAACGTCGTTCTTTCAATTCTTTATCTTATTGAGCAGATTGCGCTTTCACTTAACTTTATCTCATAAAGAATGTTTCAATGAAGCTACCCAGAGCCCCAAACAGATGTTTAAAGCCTGTCAATGCATTGCGGTATGCACTCTCTATTAATATATCTCTATGACCGTAAGTTATACCTATCCTCTTTCATTTCAGTCGGAGTTCTGACTGAATAATCAAGCATCTTTTATTACAATCAATTTTATTTTATTTGATCGTTAGTAAAGTAAACTTTTACCAGAACTAAACTTGAGTTACCCAGTTGGTTTTACCTGAGTGACTATTTTGTAAAAGGTGAATATAGGAATGACTCTCCTGTATCTGATGTTAGTAGCAGCTTGGAGGGCATCTGTTTTATTTTTAACCATCTCACTGAAAATACCACTTCTATCGAAGTAATGAAATCTGGCGAAGTCTAAGTCTCTTACGAACCTTGCGTTGTTCATATGACGCATTACTAGATCCAGGTCTTGAGTGAAGCAGAAACCTGAAACATTTTAAATGAACATTTTATTACTCAATACTATCGCAGTTTGTACCAGAGTCAAATATACATTAAATATTCAGACAAATATTTAGTCACTAAAGATAACATGAGTTACAGGGTGTCGCGTCATGCTTAGCCATGTCTAAGACAAGGTTCGTATTTCCGTCGAGACAACTGTTTATCGATTTGCTTCTGAGAAATTTTCCACCAATTGTTTAAATACCATTAATGAGTTATGCTCACAAAGTAAATCAGCGAATCTTTTCATAGATGATAAGACTGATTGATAAGACTGAACTAATATTGAGTCCCCCATCCTCAGTATGTTAATGCTCAACAATCCTTCCTTAACTTTATCTTGCTCACTCTTGCCTTTTGATTGCCTCCCCTCGACAAACCTTTCTTTAACAATTATAGATTTTTTTTACGTTTGGCTCTCTTCGGCTGGTATTCCTAAGCATTTTTGCGCCACTTGTTGGTACTACAATTAGCCACAAGCATTTTGCTATTTTATTATAAACATTGTCGAAGTTTGATACCAGGAACCTAAAATATGGACAAACCAATTCCATCTTTTTTAACTAAGACCTCTATTTTTTATTTTAATTTACACTATGTTGATAATCATTGGACACACAAAGGACAATATCGGTTTAAAACTAATGGTTTTTCTAAATTTGGAATCATCTTCATAAGAAATATTTATACGCCTCAAATAGATATTAAATGTCGCCTCGCTTTACAGCATCAGGTGTACAAAGGCCTAAACAAATCCCCCGCGTGTTGACGTTTCACATTCACAAGTTCCAGTGTTAACAGTTATTTAGTGAAAGTATAACCTGGTATAACTTCAAAATTCTTTCTTAGGGAAGTAAAAGGATCAAAAGACTCGTCTTTTATTCTTTTACGTTTTGCACAGCCACAGTTTTAGTATTGTATTTAAAGATCCCAAATTTATTATTATGGATGATAAGAATACTATAGCAACAAACGCATAAGGGCTTATCTATATTAGAACTTAAATGAACTTTGGGCCCAATTTACTAAATTGGGGTTCAACAGAAAGAATGCAAAAGTAAAGAGATCTCACGATACACCAGAACTCACTACTGTTTAAAAGGAGGCGACTTCTTTCGTTGGATTATTGAGTTGCCTCATTATATTAATCAGGATAAATTAAAAATCAGTGTTTTCATATATTGTTCCTGATTATAGATTACCAATGAATAACAAACGAATAAGTGACACGGTGTCAACCCTCTCACAAGATCGATCATCCATACAAGTCAGTGTGACAAGGAAATAGCCGGTTGCTCCCATTGCTAGCAGTTTGGTCATTTAAGAGCAATGTGTCAAGCCCCTTGTTTAAATAAAAACAGAAATCACCACCATTCTATTTTATACTCTAACTCTATTTAGTATTCGAATAATTACTTGCAGGAAGTTACTGCCAAGTCGAAATTAATTAATTAATTTCTGCAAATGAAATTAATTAAATTAATAAATAACAATAAATTAATTAATAAACAGTATTATTAATCATATCTCAAAATATTTTATCTTTTTTACTCAATATCTTTGCAGATACGATAGTTTATATCTTTAAATACAGTTTAGTATCTCAGTCGTAAAAACTCATATTATGCTGCGGTATTCAAGTAGAAGTAGAAAACAGCTCTCATTTGAGATTATACCTTGAGAGCAAATGTACTTAAGTCGCAATGTAACTTCTCCCCTTCTTACTGATAATAAGATTTGATTTTTGTTTTGTTCAGTACTATTTGAATAGTATAGTTTTATCCCATTCAATTCAGCTGTTGTGCTTGAACTGTCTTTCTGAGAAGAATAAACTTAAGTGCACTATTTTTTCTCAAGTCTGTAAGAAGTGAGGATATATTTTTTACTACCACATTTTTTATTACATAGACTACAGATTCCCACTTTATTCGATGTTTGGGATCTGTGCTTATGTCTGGGATCGATAAGTGCTTAAACTTAAACCTATTTGTACATCAAATAATGGGTATCACATTTACGCAATTATTTAAGGGCTCAGGAAAAATTAGTAGGTAGTTTTCTATGTTTCCTAGACCACAAATATGATGAAGAAAAATAAAATCGATCTCATTGAAGAAAAGAAAGAAAATATGAACTTGCCGTGGATGGTAGTTGGTTCCGTTACTTTGGTTTTCTTTTGAAATAGTCTACCAAAGAGAACGGTAGTAATAATCCGCACGTAGTAAAACACATCGAACAACATGAACAGACCCAGCAGTCCTGACACCAAGGTCAGCAGGCACAGCATGCAGGCCATCTTTTGCTGATTTTTTCAACTTTATCTAACTTAATATTTACAATTTTCAATAGCCTTGTGACTCCTATCTAAAAAGATAAACACATTTTGTTAGAAACAGTTATAAAATCAAAAATCATAGAGTTAATAGACTAAATAAATCTATGATTTATATCTTTTAGATCTAATGATTACATGAGTCTAATCATTTTAAAGTTTATGCTTAGAATCATTTTTTTTTTCAAAAGAGAGTTGCTAAAGGCAGAAGAATCACTTTACGGCGAAGATCCCTCCGCTAATTTGGTTTATTTACAAAACGCTCTACAGGTTGATAGGCTGGGCGTCGTGACCGTCACTGCAATCACTCAGTCACTAATAATCGGTCTGACGCATATCTTTGTCGATTGGCTTCTCAAATCATCTAAAATTTTGTCATTTCCTATGAAAATTCGGTAAAATTGGACCTACTTATACAGAAGTTTCCGGGTTTAAACCAAAGTTAAGGAATTAAAATCGGTATTTGTTGAAGGAGTCGGAGTCGACATTTTTAACCGTCTCCCACTTGTGTAATCAATACTGCACTGCATTGTAGAAATTCACACAAAGCTCAGTGTAGGCTAATCTAAAAAATGTTTTAGCAAAGTTCCTTTGAAAGTCCTTGCAAATTGACGAGGAATTTGCATAGACTGTTCCAATTAATAAGGAAAAACCGTAAACCTAAGCAAGAACATAGATTGGTGCGCAAGAAAGCAAGCATTCCATAGAAAATTGGCGGGAAGGAGGCTGGCGGACCGCCGCGCCAGAATTATTTTGTAGTTTTAGAGTGAAAATGTATCGATATAAATTTTTCTCCAAAACTAAAATTCGAACCTGGACTCCTGGATTTGACAACTGTGAGTACTCGGATTGACTCCGGACTAGTTTCAATATACTCAGTGTCCCAAAAAAATGAAAACTACACCTTACGTATTTTCAAAATTTCAGTTACTAACCACAGTTTTTTCGTCTTCTGGGTCACAAAAAGGTCGTATCGATTCCGGACTGGTTGTATTCAATTCCGCACCCCAAAATTATTCTGACAACTGAATATTGCTTATTAAGCAAACTGGGTTAATGACGTCACAGCAACCTGAGTTTCAATAGGGTCCGTTTCCTTCCCAAGGGTGATTTTTGTACCAAGTTTTCATCAAAAGATAAATTTTGCAAAACGTATTTTTTTGTGATCAGGGACCTTTAAAACAGATTATGTTAATGGTCCGAAGTTCGACTCCCGCCGTGATGCCTATCCCTTTAACGGTTCTTTCACAAAGGAAATTTGCTAAATAGTAACATTAATCAGTCCTTATTACTTAACAGTACTGTCAATGATATACGTGTACATTAATAATGATTGTTCGCTGACATCAAGTCTAATATTGTACCAGGTAAAACGTATTTACTATAATAAAATAGTTATTTAACATCTTGGGAAAATTCTATTCGATGACAATAGAAAGATTATTGAATACTCTGTTATTATATGACTCTTTGACACTGTATTGAAACTCAGCTTGAACATTGAAAAGAGCGCTAATGTTTTATTGTCGTCATGTTAAAACATAAAAATTATGAAATTAGAATCTTAATTTAAATTAAATCTAGGAATTGTTCCTTAGAAAAGGGGTGATAAACCCTTTTCTATTTGATGTGCGAGAAATATCTCGCACATCAAATAAAGTACTCTTACAGTCTCTTATACTAGCATTAAAATTGGAAAAAATCGGGTACATCGGGAACTCGATACTCTTCTTCATAATATCACATTTGTTCTTCACCATATGTTTTGAAAATATACCCTATATGTCGAAGAAAAATCATAGTCTGCCAATCCAGAATAAAAGCATTTATATAATTGCACCCGCTCAAAATTTTATAACATCGCCCAAATATTAGGCAGTGGCGGTATTAGAGCCCGATCGTGGAAGGGGTAACCATTTAAAAAAATATGGGATTATGGGGGGAGGGTGAGATAGTACCAAGCCGTGCGTCTTATATTACTTAAACGATAATTAAAACCTTCATGATCCGCTTCTGTTCAACAAATGGTTATAATTTTAGATTAAATACAAAAAATATAAACATTAACCTTACGCTTCCGCAACAGGAAGGGGGAGAAAGATTTATCTACGAATTTAAAAAAAAATAAATAAAAAAGAGTCTAGCTTTGCTTGCTGATATCAATCAGTATGAATTTAAGAAAAAGAGTTATTTTTCGGATAAATCGATGTTTAATAATTCTTATTAAACATCGTACCAATTAGACATCTAATGATGCACTCGGTGACTTTCGTTCAATGGCTTTGAATGCATGTGTCGACTCCGGACCACTCTCATTCAACTTACAAGCCCAAAAAACATTGAAAACGACTCCCCTCCCAACTTGAAATATATGGTTTATCGGCCGTATTTTAGGTTTTCTGGTAATTGACCACTGTTTGCGACGTTTTGATTACTCAGCGTAGTCATGTCGACTTTGGACCGGTTTTATTTGATTCAGCGCCCAAAAATGTAGAAAAAACGAACCATAATCGAAATTTAATTTTATTGGACCGTAATTTGTGTTTTCGGTAATTTTTCATGGTTTGTTAAATTTTATGGTCAATTAAAATAGTTTTTGTGACGTAACGCAAACCTGATTTTCAAGAGGGTTCGTGTCCCCTTCAAAGATGATTTTTGAACCAAGTTTGATGAAAAATATTAATCAATTCGAAATATAGCGTGTTTACAAGGTTTGACTCCCGCTATGATGCCTATCCCATTAACGAATTTTTCCCAAAGGAATGTCGATAAAGGATCGCTTTGCTCGCTAAAGCATACAATTAGGTATGTTAAAAAAGGTTCACTTCGCTGAAAAATTAATATGGGGCTCCTTGCGTTAGTTATTAACGCATTAATAATTAATGGATTTATAACAAGATAATCGGTTCTCAAATAATAAAGGTTCTTCAAAGGTGTAAATAAACGTTGGGTCCAACAATAAATTACACGCGACCCGAAATGAAGCCAAGCGAGCCAAAAGCTTTCGCCGCTAGATTGCTTTTAGTGTATATGTCAATATATGAATAAAGGCACGCTTCGATAGCAAAATTGCTAATGTATAAAATTACATTAAAGAGGGCTCGCTAAATTACTATAAGTATATGCAAAAAGGGCTTGCCTTGGTCGCAAGGTTGCTAAAATATACAATTACCATCAATTAAAAGGGTTCACTTTGTTTGCTATAAATATATACGTGGTTCGCTTTAAATATATATGTCAATATATGGGGGTAATTACCCCCCTCCCCCCCCTTCCCCCCGTAATACCACAAATGACATTTCTTTAAATGGTGGAATGATGCAGTTGCAAATAAATTGAGTGTTTAATTATCACAATTGGATAACTACAAACAAAGATATAGCATTTGCAAAACTGTTCGCAAACTTTGGAAAATTTTAGGTGGTTTTGCAGATTTGACGAATTTAATGAATAAGCACTCAATTTATTGGCAATTTAATAAGAAGTGTTACAGTAATATAAAAATGTACAGTACATACCTTATAATAATTTTATCACCTGAAATTACTATATAATACTTGATTGCATTCTTCAGAATCTAATAATGATACTTTTGTGTCTTATCAGACAAAATGACAGATATTGAACTGTAAAAACTTATATGTGAACGGATATTGTATGGGTTTTAAATGAATGCCGGCTGTAATACGTTAGATTGTTTGAACTGAGCCTTAGATGAATAAGCGGTCATGGAGTTGGGACTAGTTGGTCTAAAGTACAGCGCGTCACGGGCTAGTGATGGTACCCCCTCTACGTACGGTACCTAACGGTTCAAGGTAATGTTGAATTTATCTTACCTATCAGATGGATTAAGATGACGTGATTATCTTATGCAGCGTGACGTAGCGTGGCTATTGAGGCTCGTGTCTTAAAAAGGAGGTAAACTTTAAAAAAATATTAAAATATATTTTTAATATTATATTTATATTATACTATCTTTTTTTTAAATATTAAAAAAAATTAAAACATTCCGAATTCAATGCGACGTATCATTAGCAATTTTTAGACGCTGAAATATTTATAAATTAAGGCTTTATAAAACTTTTTACATTAATTCCATCTGATTTGTATTATTTTATTCGCCATAGTAGAGACCGACTAAGAACTAAAAATTTATGGCGCGGAGGTTTGCAAGTTTAGCCCATTTTATTTTAATTGTGCACTTGCTTTTTCAATATTCTATATCTTACTTAGCTGTACATTTATGCATCGTACTTGAGATGTTGCACTACTCGTTACTCAATGTTTTCTGGGTTTAAAGGGGAAATGCTGAAATTCGCACTGCCACTAGTATTATTTGCACTTAAAGCTAAGTTTCTTCTAATTTAAAAAAAAAACAAACAAGAGGCCTTCTGCCTCTTGGCCGCTATATGGCGACGGCTCTGAACCGCTTCGCGGTCCTTGTGTTGTTGTTGAGAAAGCGTTCGAAAGTTATTGTGTGAAAATATTACAATTATATATATATATATATATATATATATATATATATATATATATATATTATATATATATATGACATTTGATCAGTGAGTCCTCCTCGGCCTAAATTTATTAAATCTAGACAATTTAAGAAAGAGTTAAGCAATTTCAATTAAGCTAAATATCTATTATTAGGGCTAATATATCAATTTAACTAAAGATATCTAAAAGTTAAACAAATAAAACCACAACACTCTAATACCTAATATCAGTAGGTGGATAAGACTGGATTGGACAGGTTAAAAAAAATCAAAGGATTTATTACTTTTATTATAATAAGTTTATAATTATTATGTTTCTATGCTAAATTTTATTATGATTTTATAAGTTATATTTGTGACGTACAAATGTTAGCTTACAAAATGCTTTTTTATATTTATTACCGTAGGTATAAGGAAATGATTATTCACCCTAAAAATACGAAACCGATGTTTTATCATAATTATCTGTTTCGGGTAACTTTCATGAGGTTCTGAGTAGTTTTCATCAGGCTGTGTGTGCGTATATGCAAGTCTGTCTGTGTCACGCATAACTCTCCCTGTGTTTATCTTAGAGATTTTAAACTTGGCACAAAAGAAAGCATATTTTAGGTCTAGTTTGACTACCCTGAAGATGATATTTTTCAGACTACGATAACCTAATTTGCTTTGTCATCAAAAATTTAAATAATTGTTAATAACGAAAATTTGACTGATCAAGTTGACATTTGACACATCAAATGGACATTTATAGATGGTCATTCAATACAAAAAAAAAAAAAAAAAAATTGTTGGTATTGATTGCTATTTAAAAATATTGACTGCTATTTAAGCCATATTTTATTTATTTTTGTCAACCTTTATGTTTGAGTGTATAACAATTATGCGCATCTTCAGTGTTTGGGGCAGAATAAGTGGATCCATCTATCCTACTTTTTTTTAGTTTTAGATTAATCGGTAATAGGTATTGTCAACTACATGAATTCTACAACAATAAATTTGCATCAATTAAAATTTAATTTATTAATATTATTTAATGAAACATTTCTACTGGAATTTGTTTCAACTGTTTCTTTATTTTTACTTTCGCTCGAGACGTTTGATAGATTAATTCTGTTCTTTACGTTATCAGTGAATTGCAGTAGAACACGTTTCTTAACGTCGAACATAAAGAATATCATGGCACCCTGCAATCCGTTGCAAATGATGAAAACAATGCGAAAAGCGTAGATGTGCGTCAGAGCCGCAACTATGCAGAATAGCCACGTCAATCCCATTATGATCAACAATTTAATATACAACCATATTTTTCGATATTCTTTCCTATTAGTAGCTTCGCAGTTGTATCTTTCTAACTCTTTACTAGTTTGCTTTTGAAACCAATAAACTGTTTTACCAAATAGGTATAAATTCAAAAGGAGGATAATAAAAACAGGTGTTAAGAAATAAATGGCCATTGATAACTTCGATCCAAAGTAGCAAAACTTTCCTTCGCCCATATAAGGTTTTATATTTTCAGGCAAAATATTTAAGAAATCAGCTATTAATGTAATTAAAATCAATACAGTTGAAAATCCCCAAGAGTGTAAATTATATTTTGTCATTATTGAAGACGAGCAACTTCTTAATTTAACTTTTGAAAAAGTTCTCCAAACGTCATAGGACATGACATTCATCCAGAAAAACGTCGCTGTGTAGAAATATTGTGTCGAATAACCGATAATTTTACATATTGCCAACCCAACTAATTCTTTACTGTTTATTGATAAGAATGATAAATGTGCAAAAATGATGGACCAGCTGAGAGATTTCAATATTTGAGATGGAATATTTTGTCGTTTCGATTCTATGTAGTAGATGAAATTATGGATTAACAATAATATTACTGATAGAATCAAGACAATAAACGTGAGGTAACTTTCTAGTACGCGTTCGAAATCGTTGTTGTTCCCTTCGAAACTCGAGTTGCGGAGAGAGCAGATCGTTTGGTCACATTGCAGCTCGACGCATGACTTGACAGTCGGATTCCAGACGGTGTTAGGCCAGCGACAGACGGTTATCTGGAGGTCCAGGCTGATCAGTTCGGTGAAAGGAACTACATTAATGACTTTCCCGTAGTGGAAATGGTAACAGTTTACATCCTCAGGCTTCTCATTGTGACACAGGGCACAGTGCTGATTTTTATAAATCTAGAAAAAGTAAAGAAATTATCAAGTAGCAGCGAAACATTAACATCTGAATTCCATAATTATTTGGAAAAAAAGGGGTGACTTAGTTCTACAAGTTATTTTAAAGGAATGTTCTCATTTCAACCTCTTTGGCTTAATTTTCTGTTTTTCGTACTCGTTGTTTAGGGCCGAAGATGACCCGAACGGGTTGAAGTATAGATTTCTTTAAAATAACTTGTTGAAGTAAAGTCAACCCTTCTTTCCGAATAAATAAAGAATTTATTATTTTTTTTAAAATCTAAAAATTAAATGAGCATATCAAAAGTTGATCATGACTACAAAAGCTATTTGCAAGTATTGTCGTTTTCAAAGATTTTTTTTTCAAAACACTGCTTCACTTTTATTCGTACTTAAAAATCAACAAAAATTTAACAGCCAAATGACATAATACTTATGAAGATGAGTGCATTGCATGTAAACTTTAGATGCCAATCAATGTTATTATGGACATTTTTGTAAGAAACAGTGCATTTTATTTATTTTTCCAGGGTTTCATAATGTTCTTCAACATTCTGTTCTGATAATTCGCAAAGTTGTAACTTCTGTTCTGAATTCAAGTTGAATTTGTAGGCTTTTAACAAAATATGATGCATACCTTCTTATTATAGATGTTTACAACTGGCATGGTATAAGAGGAACAGTATTCGATCAAACTCTGATTCTCAACGGGACAAGTGTTGATCAAAAATGGCCGACAATGCCTGCCTGGCTCTATTCCTTGGATGTCCAGATAGCAACCTAATTCGTGTTTGACAGCCGTGTTTCCAATAGATTTATTTACAGGCAGCCATTTTAAATCCTTGTACTCCATGTTTTGAACCTTTTTCACAAACAAAACTATGAAAAATTCATCCACATACAGTGGGAAATATGTGCAATAACGGACTTTTAAAAAAATATACATTTTTAGGGAAAATAGCTATAGACCCTGTTTGTCACACCTTTAATTAGTTATTTCAAATTTCCCCGATTGTTGGGAAAGTTGACATATTTTGTTTCAAGATTGGAACAAGAAAGAACGAAAGGTTGTCCAAACAACCTGTTTGAGGCTCAATGAACTTCATCACGATTTACCTATTTTGTTTAATCGATTCGTAAGATATGTCCACATTTGGCATAAATGTATCAAACCAGTAAAATAATAAAGAAAAGAAGAAAACATAATCACGCAGGCGACTGATAAAGTAGAAAATTATAATTAAGTATCAGGTCCCGTCCTCCTATTTTATCCTAGTTCCTTGGAGTTTATTATTGATGGCTTGACTTAGTTTCTTGAGTTTTACTAAGGCGTATTATATCCTTATTAGGGAGGACATAATTTGTAGATACTTAGGATATAATATGCTCATGTTCTTAAAGAATCACCTTTCTTTAAAGATCAATCAATTATGCCGACACATCACTTATTGATTCAGAAAATATTAAAATAGAATTTGTACCGAATACAAATGGAGTTACCAGAATTATACTCAGAATAAAGCTATAAAATATTGTAAATACCTCATTATTCAATGGATAAGTTAAAATTTCTAAGTTCATTAACTTTACCCGCCTATCTATTAATCTAAATTAATAAAAATGAAATGACACATTCGAACTTACGTCTTCGTCAGTTAATCTCTGATCAGTTGTTTTGTGACAAATTTTATTGGTCTTAGGAAAGACAATATCGGACGTATTTAAGCCATGACACAGAGCGCAATAGACATTTGCGTACGTGATTCCACTGGACGGATTGTAGACCGGGACGTCCCTCACTGGATCCGGGTCCCCGGCTTTTGAACACAGCTCTTTCAGGTCTCCATCACAATCTGTGATGCCCGAAACTCCCTGAAATCAATAGTAATATAAATATGAATGCAGTCATAAATATAGTTTAGGTATAGTGCTTTGATTTTTTACTTAACAATGTTTTTTGAGAATAGCTAACCGAACAATGTGCTAAACGTTTATAAATGTAATCATTAGAAAAGAACTTATGAGAGGAAAGCTCGAGCATAGCATCATACGTAAGCCTCTTGGTAATAATTTTAAATTATGTTAAAAAATTACAATAAACAATCAAGTAAATAATTAAATATAAGTACAAATATAAATTAAGTAAAAGAAATAATTAAAGTAAAGTCAGAAGCAGGTACAAAAAGTCCAACGTACACAAGAATGTTGGAAGAGTATCAATAGGCTATTCTTTAATAGAAAATTTAATGCCCAGTATAGCATTATAGGTAGTTGCTAATGTTTCTATCGAGACGGAGAGAAATAGCTCAGGTTCGCTAAAGTTTTACGAAAGTCAATTTTTAAACTACTATGTATTAAAAATAAAATATAATTTTTGCATATGTCTACTATACAAAAAACTTCTCATGTGTCTTATATTGTAGAAGATTGTAAAATTGTAGAAGACTTCTCTTTGAGATCCTTTGTAAAGCAGGATATAGGTAAATTCTTTGTTTCCAACTTTTTTTATGGTGAAATGTATTGGAATGCTGAGTAATAGCAACAATGACTGAACATGAACATGGATTGTCAAAATTGTATATCGTACTAATATGGACCTCCTGAATACTTGAGATCAGGAGGTCCAGACAAGGCATTGTTATTATGCCTATAAAAATGCTTCCAACTTAAATACATCGGAAATTTCTATACTTTTCTGATAACTCATGTATTCCGAATGATATAAAGGAAGTCTCTCCACAAATTTTATTGGCAAAGCGCTTTCAACCTAACTAGAGGCCATCATCAGAGCATAACATTACAAACAAGCGAATGTATCAAAAATGTGTATACAAATGACTTTCATGTATTCCGAGTGGAGGACATGAAAGTCCTTACATATCGCGGCCGTGAAAGAGAATAGAGAAATCTGAATAAGACTCAACTTACATTAAATTGGTCTATAGGTATGCATCCCCAGTACTTCCTATCCGATGCATTTTGAAATGATTCAGATACGTCTAGGTACGCACTATTCTTGCAGCAGTCACCTCGGCGCGTGCATTCCTCGTCACAGTAACAGTTAATTCTTTTCTCATATCTATAAAAAATAACTTACATGAAAATATATTTTAGCCGATTAAGCATTTTCTAAAATTGGATTTTAGATAAAATCCTCTTCTGGTGCGGATTTTGTATAAAATAATTGATACCAGGTAAAACTTTCAAGTCCGATACCATAATTACTAATCCCACCATATTGTTGCCCACGATCTTTCAATGATAATAATGCCTTGTGCTATCCTTGTTCAAAGCATGATCATAGATTTCCCGTAGACTTGCTGAGTTCCTAAAACTATAAGGTGTTATTTAAAATAATGCTCAAAACCAGTCTCTTCAGCTATACTGTGATGGAAGTCTAATATGGTCTAATATGGGCTACAAGAGTGCAAAATTTCACTAGGAGCTTCGATAATAGCAGACACACTCACTCTTACAGACAGACAACTTTGTAATAAGTATAAAAACTATAAATGAGAACAAGTAGACAAACTTTTAATGGCTTACGTTTTATTAGAGAGGGGCTTGGTAGCACCAGTTATTTGACATTTGTACTCTCTACCACACTGCTTCAATCCCTTCATATGGAGGACTCCTCTCGCCTCCACAGAAGCATCGTCACTAGCAGATTGGTAGTACTGATTCAGCGAATTCAGAGGTATTTTAAAACTGAGTAAACCAGGGTAGCTCTCGTCATCATTGCTATCATCTTCAAGCTCCGTTATGAACTTCGATACGGAACTTTGACGGCCGTTAACCGTGCTAAATATTGAAATATACAAAACCAGTTGAAGTCGGTTTGGAATAATCATAGCTCCATTTCAGCCATTCTTAGACTTTTTAAACCCTGCAACAAAAGAACATAACTATTGATATGTACCTAAAGATTTACTTTCCCTTCAAGGGACCTTTAACTTAGACAAATGTTTTTATTCACTTATTTGGTTTGTCAAAACTAAAAGGAGAATTAATTTTCCTTTAAAGTGTTATAAATAAAATAATATTTGTTCCAATGCGACCAAAAGAACTATCAAGAATGATACAAAAACAAGTACAAGGTACCTCGGTACTTTGACTAAATTTCGGTCTACACGAACCTTAAATTGATGTAAATTAGGGCTCGCTACGCTCAACTTCAGAATAAAATAGTGATCCAATGCATAGGTAATTATAGCTTCGGAATTGCTTCGCTTGACCTGACAATAATGAATAAAGTTTATACATCTTAATAAGCATAAATTAGGATTTCGTTTCATCACTTAGTACACTTAGGTTTGAAACGAAACATAGTGAACTTATTTATGACGGTAAGGTATACTCTTTTAACTCAATTAGATTTTTTTGCAATTTAAAAAAAAAACTTACACAAGTAGTTTGATAAAATTGAACTAATGCTGATAATGTTAGTATTATACTTGACTTCATGCGTGTCAAATATCAATCTGGTCACAAGATTTTTACGTGTTTTAATGTTTTTTTTTTAATTTTCCCTGAGTCTATATTGCGGGTTAATGACAACATGAAAAATATTTTCCGGATAGAACAACTACACCTATAGACCTACCTACAAAGGGTGGTTTATACTCCCTTTTTGTATAAAGTTTAGCATAAATAAACTGAGAGCTACGACGATAACAGGCACACACACATACATACAGACAGAAAACTTTGTGAAAACCACTCAGGAGGCCTTAAAACACCTGAAGCAAATAATTTTCGCATTTCAAAGCGATTTTTAAAAACCTTTTGATGACTAGGCCGCATAAGCCAATTATCTTTTAGACTTTTCTTCTAGATAGTAGGAAAGTGTTCCCTAAAAAACCAAAACTACTAAACTAAATAACCAAAATTTCGAAAAATCCTAAAACGTGAATTTTTATCGATGAATAATTTATTTTAACACGAATGTAGTCATGTATAATACCAACAAATGAGCTAAGTTTTACTTCATTATCAGTATTAGTTAAATTTCTTTATTAAATGGATTGTATTGAAAAGTTGTAAAAAATCAGAAAATAATCTAATTGAATTGAAATTAAGAAAAAATGTAGCTCTTTGTGAAATAAGTTTTATTTCAATACCGATAGTGTAGCTACGATGTTTCGAATCACAAGTGTTAAGCAGTATTGAGAGGGCTTTTTTCTGAGAGAAAGTTAAGCTAGTCTGAAGACGTTAAGCACTATAAATTTGGTGACTTTCAATCCTAAGAATGAGGGAAGCAAGGCCGAAGTAGTGAGGATGAGCGTAGCATAACCGACATGATTAGGAAAAGTTTCGAGGTACCCCGTACCCGATTTTTTTATCTAATACTTCATGCATTAGGTACTTATAATTTTATATTTTCTTGAGTTGAGGAAGCCCTGTTAGGCGTAGCAATCGATATGTATCGGTAGATAAAAAACGACGAATAGATGACTCTCTCAGCTCCATTGCCTCTAATAAACACGGTGAGGCCAAGGGGGTGGGGGATGAAGGTCAGGGTGTCATAGAGTCATCCAGCCTTCAAGTTTTAGCTAAGTATCAGTTTTATCAAGTTTTTTCCTTTTAAACTTTGTTTACATAGTTAGTTTGCTCAAAGTAAACATATGCTTTACATGTTAGCTCCTAGGACGTATTTCAAAACATCCTATGCATTAAATTTATCCCGAATAATTTAGTACTTAACAACATTGTTTAGCAAACACATTGGTCCCTTACCCTATGTCACTCTGCATTTCCTTATACCCAGGGTCAGACCGGCTGAATAAATTTTAGCCTCTAGATTATCATGATGATATTATTTTTCCAACTTTCTACCGTGGATACAAACTAAAAGTAAGTTATGTAACTAGGCTGTAAAATTTAAAAAAAGGTAATGAAGTTATACAAATTTTATGAGCAGTAGGGTTCAGGACTTTAATAAGGTCATTATTAGGTCATTTTAATATATATTTTCATTTAAATCCGATGAATTTTTCGAATGTTATCGTGTTTCAAGGAAACGTCTTGGAACAAAATGTAGTGCATACATATTAGGTATATAATCACCCCAAACTTAATACAAGTGGATTTATTAATCAAGAACATATGATATATATATAATATATATATATATATATATATATATATATATATATATATATATATATATATATATATATATATATATATATATATATATATATATATATATATATATATTATATATATATATATATATATATATATATAAACATTAAGAAAACATAAAAGTCGCTCTTGCGAATATTAATAATTAACGATAAAAACAGATGGATAAAGAATGACAGTAAAAACTTAGTATATTTGCAACGTCTCGTTGTATAACAACTTCGTCAGGCAAGAGAAGAAAGAAGACTCAAGAAGACTGGGGTCTTCTTTCTTCTCTTGCCTGACGAAGTTGTTAACGAGTGAAGTTTTATCTAATCATGAGCTTATGCATCAAATAAAATATAAACGTCTTTAAAAAAAATCATAAAAAATTGTAAAATTATCGTAATGGAATTTGGCGTGAGTATATCTTACTATGTTAGAAACTAATGTGCCAAGTTTTATACAGCTAGTATACGCACAGTAATGATTGAAATCAGCAATGAGATTGGTCAGTATGTTAATGGGTCACCGCTGGGGTAAGAGTAGTGAATCCAATGAAATGAGTTAACGTTTCAAGGTACCTTACTTCATTGGATTCGCTGAAAATTCAAGTACCTACCTACTATTGGAATTTTTATATAGTTTTTTATTAGTTTTTTTTTTATATGAAACATGACCCTAATATCATAAGCTCATTGTACCTTAGAAAATATACCATAATGTTAAAGTACTACATTCCGGAAAATATTTGAACAAACGATGCATTTTGGAAAGTCGTTACATCAAAACTGACCCCAACACCATGAATAAAAAACAGGATACTAACAATATAAATAGCATTTATTCAAATATTTTAAATTTAAAAAGACCCCCTAAAAATACAGTGCCACCGTCTACAAATCACCGTTATCTTAATAGTTTGTCCCTGCCTCCTTAATATTTTCGTTTACTGACATTTTCTAAATTAATTTAAATTTTATATTTCGTTTACAAAAAAAAAAATTTACATTACAATTTTAGTTTAATTAGATTCACCTGAAGATGTTGAGCTTCGCTCAATGAAACATTGTAAAGATTATTATATGTGAAGGTTATTAAATAAATTAATATTATTTATAAAGGAGTGCAATCTTCAAGAAATTTAAATTTTATATAATATTTAATTATTTATTACGTAAACTTTTACCAAGTTTTACCCAGAATAATGAGGTATAATCATGATTGACGTTGCATCCCCAGAACGGAGCAATCAATCACGATTGTCTCGTTATCCTTTTATTACAGGGTGCTTGAGAGTGACATAAGAGGGGGTGGGATGAAACTTAATACTGTAATTGATGTTCACACTAATTAGCTTAATTATGAGATAGATCAGCGTAATTAAGGGCTTAATTACAGATTACTTTGTAAATTAGCTGACATTTCACTCTCTATAAAGGAGGGTAATCACAGGAAAGATAATTTAAGTCAAGTAATCATTCAGTCAAAAGAATGTAAGAGAACTTCAAGCATAGAATAAATTTTCGTCAGAAGAACAACTTTATAAGCTTCGTTTTCATGATCAAAATTTGCTAAAATCGATTAAGGGGTACCCTGGGTATTTTCTTCATTACATCAGATTCACTATCTGATTACACAATACTTGTCTTTAGAATATAAGCATCTCCGAATTAATCGCTTCCCTTGTTATCACATAGTGAATAGACTCGTTTTATTTCAAGCGGTCACCCATTCAGTCATTGATCTCGCTCCATGCTGCTTAACTTTTATGGTCCAAAAAAATCGTAGAGATATACTTGCCGTATTGAAATGAAACTTAGTGCACTTATTTGTTACGTAAATGGATACCAGCTCAACTTCGCTGAATTATTTTTTTTAAAAAGTACACAAGATTAAGATTTTGTATCACACGTACAAAAACGAACGTTTGATAAAAATTAAACTAATACTGATAATGAGATGATGAAATTTGGAACACATGTTAGTTTTATAAATGTCTACATGCGGGCAAATCTCAAATAAATCAATACATTTTCGTGTTTTAGGAATTTTCTATATTTTTGCAGTCACTATTTCCGCTTAATGATGTCATATAAACATTATTTTACGGATAGCACAACTAAACCATTAGATTGATTTTTATCTATACGCTGGTAGCTACGAATAGAGCAGACACTCTCAAATACAGACAGACAAATTTAAGAAAGCCACCCCAGTAGGCCTCAAAAAATCTGAAACAGATAATTCAGGTGAAAGCCCGGTTTCAGAATATTATTACAGTCAAGATACTTCTCTTATATATCTGTGGTATAAATGATAAACAGTAAAAACAAGTTGAAATCAAAATACAAAAGAGTACAAAACAAACAAAAATTGGTAAAATAATTCAGGATGTAAGACTTACAAGCATCTATAAATTTAACAATTTTTAAAAATCGAGTATCTAGTAGCAACTTTTCAGCTCATGAAGCATAATAATTCTGGCACGTTGGTCCGTATGTCGGGCGAACTTCCTTTGGTATGCGAGTTTAAGAATGTATTTCTAGGTATAAGAAAGTGTCTATATTTTCCGAATTTCATTAGGGAATTCACAGAAAAGGGTGGCTTAGACATAGATTGTTGAGTAAAAAGTACTTATTATAAACAATGTTTGCCCGGTTTGCAGACTTCCGACCCATAATTATTTCAGCTTCCACACTATTTCCTCAAATCAATAGTGTTAAACATCTTTGTTTCTCTTCGTCACAGTCTATCATGAGCTTTTCCTGACTAAACTCCTCTACAGACTAATATTCAAAATATTCTTCGGATTAACATTTTTATGAAAATCAACCTATTGAAAACTAGGTTTTTGTAATATCATTAACCCAGTTTACTGAGTCAGCAAATTTTTCAAAAAATCAGCAAAATTCAAAGTTATTATTTTTCACCGAGAAAAAATCTTCAATTATGTTCTTAGGTCTGAAGTCGTTTCGACCCTCTAAGTGACTAAATAGTCGAAAATACCATAATAAATTACCGGAAACCAAAATTACGGTCAATGAAAATTAAATTTCGAGTAGGGTGTCGTTTTCTATGTATTTTTGGGCGCTGAATCGAATAAAACCGGTCCAAAGTTGACGTCACCACTCTAAGTGACCAAAAAATTGATAAAAAACAGTAGTCAATTACCTAATAACCTAAAATACGAGCAGTGAACCACATTTTTCAAGTGGGGAGTCGTTTTTTGGGTCAGTGAGTTGAATGAGAGTGATTCGGAATCGATACGTGCACTCAAAGCCAAGGTACCTTGGTTCGAATACTGGTATGGGCAATAGTTTTTATCAAATTTTTACATTATATAAGTTTATAACTACAAAGTGATTCTAGTGCGGTGGTCCGCATGTCGGGCAAATTTCATTTGGAATGCGTGTTTCCGGTTTATGCTTTATAACTTGTGCATTAACTCAATTATCAAACACTACTCGTAACTCATATGTTCTGTATTTTTCAAAGGGAATGCGCTAAAAACTTTAAAGACATGTACACAAACTGAGTTTAAATTAGAGCAAATACTGGTGTGGACTGCCAATTTTAGTGGCATAGTTATATACAACCAACTACTACGATATTTGTTGGGTTTAGAAGTCCTAGGGTGGGGAGGTAATATAAAAGAGGAGCTATTGCCCCATGCTTTGCCTTGGTTAATCTAATTTCCCAGACATACAGGACAAAAATGGTTCTCACGCAACTAAGGAGACCTAATCAGGGCCATAAAGTGAGAGGACCTCGAAGTGGTCTGTCTCTATGACAATTCACCAGATATATGACTATGCTATGTAACAACAAATAATTGAATTTGTATTGAAATGAAATAACTGAATTTCGATTCGAAATAATCTACAGAAACTATCATACAAACAAATGTTTAAGGATTTGAGCTATTAATCTATCAGGTAATAAATTCTGTACTGAGTTATAAATTTTTGTCGAGCGATTCTCGCAGCAGTTTTACTTACGACTTGGGTTATTTCGCATTAGTATCTGATATTTATAACGCAAAGATTTATTAGAGCGTAACTAAAAATACGTTAACATAAATATATACTTAAATACGAAAACATAAATATATACCTAAATAACGCGTGGATATAGACTCTTCAGATGAAATAAATGATCGGTGTCTAATTTTCGACTAAAATGTTTTCCTATAAAGTAGAATTAAGTTTCCCCACCTCGGGTCTTACATTAACTTGGTATGACGTCTACGCATGCTCGTCATATGACAAGGGTTAAGTACAAAAACATTTGATAACTTATCATCACATTGATAAAAATAACATGGATATATACCATGTTTATATTATATTTGTTTACTCTATTTGATTTCATATTAAACTTACCCTAAAACTCGAGTGGATGTAAGGTTTTAAATCCATTGTATATTTTGGGTACGGTTTTGGGGTACCTCAGAACTAGTATTCAACATATAGGATTCGCTACAATTATCCTCAGAAATCACCAAATTTATACCGCAACACGTCTTAGGACACTCTTCGCTCGTCCTGAGACAGTAAATTTTTCGTTATATATCTATCGGTCTCCCATTTAAGCTCTGACCTCGCTTACTGTTGCTTCTTGTGATTTAATAAAAACCTTAGATATACTAGCAGTAATAATTAAAACTTGATATGCTTATTTATTACATAAATAAGCACACAAAAACACATAAATAAATACACACAAAACACACAAATAAATAAACACAAATAAACTTAAATTCTCTTTTGTACGCTCACTTTAACCAATTTTAACTCAATTTGATTATTTTATTTTTTTAAAACATTTTTTTTTTAAAAAAGTGTATATGTCGTTTGATAAAAATTGAACCAATTCTTTTTATAAAATTAAATTTAACGTATTTCACGTTAAATGGAGTTAAATGGTTAGGTGGAGTCCTATAAACTTTCTAGTGCTACAAAGAACAAACTATCATTTAACGTATTTGTTGGTATTGTATATGACTACATGGGTGCGAAATTTCATATACATCAAAACATTTTTTCGCGTTTGAACCATTGAACTTTTTGCTAAGTCATTACTGGATGGCTTTACTAGGCCTCAAGAGTGATTTTTGTACCATGTTTAACTTATTAGAATAAACTCACTAGAAGCTAAGATGGTAACAGACACACATACAACATACAGAGAGACAAATTTTTAAAAACCATTCAGGAGGTTTAATAATTTAATACGAAAATTGTAGGTGATATCCCGATTTCGAATTTTTATGGGCGTAGCGAATCTGATTAATTGTAATCAAACATATACTATATACGTGTATATATCCGAAACAAATCCCTTCATATCCTTCAAATCTCTAACATAATAGAAAAGAACATAAATAAATGACATAATAAATGAACATAATAACATAACATAAATAGAAGTCTCTGATACCCTGGAAAAATACATTGGATAACAATAACGTCTCGCTAATAGAACGCCTGCAATCTAGTAGGTTCGCTAAAACTCTTTGCAATATAACATTGCGGGTTTAACATACTAAATTTTCTCTTTCCAAAGAGTTGTCTTCTTGAGCCAGCGATGCCGTTTGAAAACATTTTGTTAATATATTTCTAATACAAAATATAAATTGAAATGTATTTAAAAATTCATAAATTGCTTAAATAAATAAAAACTATTTAATATTTCTTTTTATTATGTACCTACTGCTACATAATTAAACAGGTGTTTATTTTCTAAACATTTACTGTTTTCGCATAACATGTTTTTCTTTTTTCTTCTTTTTCTCATTTCGATTTTCATTTTTGTTTAATTTTTTAAATTGCTTTCAATGTATTTTTTATTTTTCTAGCGTAATCTTCTTTTCCTTTTTTTACAATTTTCTTTTTATCTTTTGATGATAAATGAACTACCTGAAGGTGTCTAAATTTTGATGACGTTATAGGTAATGGCTGAACTTCGGTATACGGTGCCCCTTGTTATCAACGTCCTATTTCGATATATATCGAACTCTCCTTGTAACCATGTGTCGATATATATTGGCGCGTTCTTTACCGTGGCCCCCCAAACTACACCCTCGTCTTCAGATGTTTATGTTTCTCCGTATCTACCATCCCCCACCTTAGCAGTAGAATAATGAAATAATGATTATTTAACCAATACTAAAGATTGTTTATATTTTTAAAAAACATTTAAAAAAATAATAAAATATGCTCATAAACGTAAAAGAAAAGGCATATATCGATTATTACTACGTCATATCTCTAATCTAAAAATATATCGATATATAGTATTGATAACAGGGTGCACCGTATACCGAAGATTTACCAAAAACAAACTAGTTACAAACTAGACAAACAAACTAGAGTTACAAATTTTAACTAAATTTATAACTGAATTTGAATTTATATTTAAGAAAAGGCTATGATGCTAAAATAACTTAAAAAAGTACTCTGAAAGAGAAATAAATCAGAAATATATTAATAATCAAAGTAACTTTGTAATGTTGCAATTAACTATACATTTTTAAATCATCTTGAAGAAAACTTTTCATTTAACTTTCATTTAAAACACAAAATAAATCAATTAATTTGAAATTCAAACTAATAAAATGTATAGAATATAGTTGCATATTAGGACTTCTCTTGACATTTTTTTATATTTTGTTAATGTTTGTTTATTTCAAGATAATCTCCCTCTAGATATAAATACTTGCTTAAAATATTATTAATTCCATTTTAGGTTCCCCTGGAATTTCTGTATTATGCTAATCCTGCAGTACACTCATGTATTGTAGAATGCTAGTCAGAATTAATTAGGCATTGTGAACTACGTAACTTATAGATCATAGATATTTACGTAATTTACGTTTAGAGTAAGCTGTGGGTGTTTCAAGCTGATAAACTGTGATGCATGAACTATTTATTTCAAGATAATTTCCCTCATAGATACCATTACTAACCTACTTTGAATATTATTAACTCCATTTTAGGTTCCCCTGGAATATCTGTATTATGCTATTCCTGCAACACACTTATGTTTTGCAGAATGCTAGTCAGGATTTATTAGGCATTGTGAACTCGGTAACATATAGATTTCTACCTTTAGATAGATCTCTACATAATCTGCGTTTAGTGTAAGCTGTGGCTGTTTCAAGCTGATAAACTGTGATCCAGAAGTCTGTAGTGATTTAGTAATTAGATAGACTTCAGTCTTTGGGTAGTCTGTTAGACGCCTGCACTCTACTCACCAACACTGTTGATGGCATTATTGCCGAAAGCCGGCTCTGCTTTTATTTAATAAATTCTTTTGTGGAGAGACGTGGTGGTTTTTAGCGAATTTTCATTATGAAAATGACGCTTATGAGGTTGTTCGGATGACGGAAGTTGAGGGTGGGAGTGAGCGGAATCGGTTCCTATTGACTTCCTGATAACAAAAATATATGTCCGAAAAAAGTATATATATATATGTAATATTATATATATATATATATATATATATATATATATAATAATATATATATATATATATATATATATATATATATATATATATATATAATATATGTATGTATGTAAGAGTTTCTACCCTTTCGTATGGCGAACGATAACTCTCGAAGGCGTTCTCAAATTGAAACGAAACTTTGCAAATCGCGAGATGTCGAGGAGGTTACGAGGCCTATTGTTTATAAAAACATTATGACGTCATCAACCAAAGTTATGACGTCATGAAAAAAAAATTTTTTGAAACTTGAAATGGCTATAAAACAAGGTATTTCGTGTTTAGGTAGACGGCTAGCTGAATCGATTAAGACCGATTTCAGCTCAATCGAACCATAACAAATGGCGCAAACGGTATACATATATATATATAATCTTATATATGTATACGTCTAGGTCAAAGACTCGTACGATATCTGTTGGGTTCAGTAGTGTTAGAGGTGGTGATATAGTATAAAAGAGGGCCTCTACCTCTAGCTCCATCCTGGTAAGCCTACTGTCCCAGAGAGACAGGACAAAAATGGCTTCCACTAAACCACGCCGAGCTAAGCAGGCCCGTAAAGCGGAAGAACCTCGAAGTAGTCTTTATATGGTCGAAGTCATTCTAAAACGATTGCGACCGGTTTCAGCTCAGTCAGGCAATCTTAAGTGACGGAAACGGCATTTTTATTTAAAAACTAAAATCATGAATAATTTTTGTTTATAATTGTCGCGGCCGCCGCTAGGTTTATTTTATCTATATTTGTTTGTTTTTTTGTAATGTTTTTGTTTTGGACAACACTGTCAGGAAAGAATTATGTTTGACGTATTTTATTCTAGTTTTTCGATTCGTTTCAAGATTTATTAGTTTAGACAGTAAAATATTCTTTTACGGGTTCTAACCAGGGTTCAAATGGGTTTTTACGGGTTCTTGTTCGATTATTGTTCGCGAAAACGGGACGTTTTATGTTACAGTTGATACCTTCTTCGTATCGATACTTATATCAATAAAACTCTGTGAAAGTTAAAGCTGTCTGACTTTAAATTTGTGTAGCTAGAATGAATTTCGTGACGATTGTTGCGCGATTGCCGGCACAATAATCTTCTTAATTTTAATATTATAGCATACTATTAATAATAGAGTATGAATAAAATCAATTAGCAAAATCAAATTTGTGAGAAAGCCTCTCAGGCCCGCGAAGCGGGCCTGTGTGGAAAGGCTGTGAAAATTCGCTAGATACATGGCAAAATGCCATGTAACAAGAACAACACATAATACAAACCAACAACAATGTGCCGCGAAGCGGCCACAGGGAGGCCCCGGCCGCGAAGCGGCCCGTGGGCCGACGCCGTGGAGCGACGAGGCGCGAAGCGCCGAGGCCGCGTAGCGGCTACGGGCCGAAGGCCCGTATTTGTATATTGAGTATTACTCCACTGCGCTTTAAGATGTCGTAATGGTAAACATAATTAGTAGATTAATTATTTGCTTACCAACATAGTCAGAGGACAGACAATAGAAGCATTGTCTGCAGCGTTTTTAAAGTGTAGAAATTTTTTTTAGCCAAGAATCATCACAAATTGTGGCGCAGAGACTCGCAAGCCGAGGGTATTTCGTTTGAAAAGTTTGTTTTCTTCCTCAGCACCTTAGCTCTTGCTCAGTGCTATTCATTGACTACTTTGCTTCATAGTGAGAAAGCATTACTAAACTATTAATAAAGCAATGCAAGTGGTGCGAATTTTTAATGATGAGTCTAATGCTTTATATTATTATCATTACTTCTTGTTGTAACTTTAAATTGATTGACAAATCGATATAGTTCTGAACAAAATATTAAACACCTGTCACGGTAATTCTTTTCTGATTTCACATCTGCTCAATTTAAACCCTATTTTGAATTAGTATATGCTTAAATGGGACGCTTGAAATCAAAATTCTAAAATTCAGGCCTAATTTAATACCTGCAAATTTAAAACAGAGCTTAAAAAATAATAATAATATTAAATTTCTTAATATTTATCTTTAATATAACTTGGTGATGAAAGCTCTCAGTAGCTCTAGAACAGAGCTAAAGCAAGAACTTATCTTTCCGCATTTCTCTAGTCAGATTTAAAGTAAAAAATAAAATGTTGCAATAATTATTATTAGAAAAGAAGTGCCCTCTTAGGTGTTTGATATTTGGCTTAGAATAGAAGACATTTTAATTTTATTTCACCCTCAGTCCAAGCGGGTCAGCATCAAGAAACCAATATTTGATTGCAACGGCCGGGGAAGTACAGTGCATTGTGCTTCGATCCCTTATCAACAATGGCATGGTGCTGCCTCAGGTTGCATTATTTTTCTTTATTGATTTAATTAATGAGGTGGGTTGGCAAAATAAAGGAAAATAATTCATGGAACACAATGAGTAATTTATTTTCTGAATTGGTATATTCTTATACCAGTAACAATTATATAAAACATTTTATAAATGAACACATAGTACATTACATGTACGTTATTAGAACTTGCCCACTAAATCTTATAATACCTACAGGTCACACCAATACCTACAATTAACACTTAAGTTTGCTTTGTATATTCTAACGAAACAGTATACTGTGTACTTAGTAAAATAGTATACTTAGTATAATACAATATTCTGTTTTACTTATGATATGAGTTTGTTCAGAGACGGGAGAGGGGGTCCAGCAGGAGAGGGGGTCTATGGAATAATTTAAGAGGGCCCGCAAGCTAATTATCGAACTATTATTGTAAAATCTGTTTACAACCTATAAACAGAGAGTTAATAAACTTTTAACATTACAGTCCATTTACTCTCTTTAAAAATTATTTAAGTGATTGAAAATCAGTTTGATTTAAATCCATAAGTAAGATATTGTTAATCAAGTTTTTATAGGTAAACAGAAATATTTATCGTACACTTTTTCAGTCGAAAGAAGAAGTGGAAAAAAGAGGTTGGCTGTATTAATCTTGTTATTCAGTTTGCTGTATTTACAAAAATAGAGCATTCATCTTCGTCTTGGGTAAAGATAAGATAGATATCTTCCCAAGATGAAGATGAAACAGACATTTCTAAAAGATAGTTTGAAACTGTTTTATACAGATATCCGCTAGAGCAGATATACGCGAACATCAGATCCCCATGGACCTGATTACTAATGCTATGCATTAGTCATCTTACTTATTCAATTTATCAATCATAGACCGCTGAAGATAATTAGGGTCAATAAAGTGTTCGCTTGGTGGTAAAATCGTCAAGATAAGCTTATAATTAAGCGTAATTTTCTGATAAACTCACTAAATATACTAATTTCTCAATTTTTCTTCTCATACAAGTTCCAAGGTTCTTCTCATGCTGCTATTCAAAACAAGCAAGGAGTTAAAAGATGGATATAGTGGGTCCCTCAAAAACCATTCATCTAAAATGGGGGTCCATGGGGATCTGATGTTCGCGAATATCTGCTCTAACGGATACCTGGATAAAACAGTTTCAAACTATCTTTTTGAAATCACTGTCAAATTAATAGTTGTTATTTGTGAACCGCAGTTAATGTAATAATCTTATTATATGAAAATATAAAATTCTGTAATATTCAGCTTAACAAATAAAATTCAATGATGGATATTAGGTGATTTTTAGGGCTAAAATCAAATAGCCCAATTTGTACGGTTTATTATTATGTGAAGGTTATTATTTAGCCTATTTAGGAGTTTTCTCCAATTTAACCCTTTATGCCCCTACAAAACCACTATTTAGAGTAGAGACGAGGAATGATTAGGCGCAGGAGGCAGTTCATTTTCAGTTGACCTCAACCCATGGTATAATCGGCCCAACTCTAAATAAGAAGGATCTTGAATGAAGTGGTGGAGTACTGATGATCTATTAAGATCCAAGACTGCAGAGTTTACTAGAGTTTACTTTACCCTTACTATAATTTTGCCGTTGATTTGAAATAAAACCTGCATACTTACCTATGAAATTGCTATGATTTTGGTTTCGATTAGTTAATAGCCGGCCATTTACCTTACTCTATTCAAAGAGGAAGATTAGTGAACCAATACAATACATTCTCTGGTTCTAGGCAGCAGATCGATTCCTATGTTAGCGATAAAACGAGTATCTGTCATTACTCGAGGTGTTAAATAATTTAAACTTCATATCGGCCGACCAACACTAATGCTGAGCATTTTAAAGATTATAGAAAATATACACAGTATATTCCAGAATACAAACTTTCTAGCGATATAAAAATATATAAAATTTTTAAAAAAGATCTTAAACTTTTTAGAGTTTACGTGGAGCTTGGCGACTTCTTGAAGCGTCACATACTGCTAAAACAGGAGCCTAAACAAACACCATAAAAGTTATACATATTCAAACGGGGAGGGGGGGGGGGCTTGACACGATCGGATCATCATCCATGGAGGCAGGCACTCTGACAAATCAAGCGTCAGGTGCGTTGCTTATATTTTTAATATTAGCTTGGATGTTATTGTACAGTTAACTTTTATATAAATAAATAATCGGGCACAGGATACCTCGGGACTTTTCCTAATCGTCATATCAAATTCGCTGCGATCGTCATCAGAATATTGAAATAACCTTTATTGAAGTAGGTATTCGGGCTCGCTCAGCTCGCCCTAGGTAGTAAAGCATCCCTTTTATTCCCATCGGTAATCCAGCCAAGTACAGTTCATGCTGATCAACATTAGTGATCTTACAAAATCCAAAGATATCAAAGCAGTTATGTTATTTATTATATAAAATCTCAAAACGATCCTATGAAAATATACAGTAAACACACTGTAGTTCGAGAAAATAGTTTTCTGTAAAGTAGAATTTTAAATAAGCACTAATGGATTTACCTTTAACATCTCCACTTTTATCTTCTCAAAGTCTTTTAACGTCATATTAAGAAATCAAGTATGAATATTGCAAGATTTTCAAAAATAAAAGTAACCTTCTAAAGTATATATCAAAGATCTTATTTTGTATATAAAATACTAAAATACCTCATAAGTTACATTATAAATATGAATAGCGCCATGTTTGGAGAAGTCCACGTGTCAAACCAAGGCGAAGTTAATTATCAACGGGTTAAAGATGAGAGTCTAATGGAGGTAGGTAAAGACAGGCTATAGATGAATAGAATGAAGACTATAGTATTGTCTTACAATCTCTTATAATTTGAAACTTTTTCACCTTTAACTGACAACACAGGCCTTCTATTGCCAAGTAAAAAGTCTATAACAAACAACACAATTTTACTTCAAAAGATGCAGTAATTACTATGGTAAATACGTTGTGTATATGTTGTATTTGTTATAGTATTTGAGTTTAATATTTACATATTAAAGTCTAATATGACCATTAAGGAGACGTAAATTACCAGTTCGAGGGGTACATAAAATGGAAAAGAGATTTACATTGATAGGTCCGTAAAGCTCATCTAGGATTTTTTTCTTCTGCTTGGTCATCATTTGAAATTGTAAGAAAGGAACTAAGCCACCAATTAAATTGTTTACAGATTGGCTTAATGTGATGAAACCTGGGGCATATTTTAGATGTAAATCGATCTTTATATTAGTACTGTAAAGCAATTAAGTCTCACCAATAGAAAGATAATGCACAATTTAAAAAAAAAAATATTAAAAGAAGAACATGCTTTTGGCGTAGCGATATAATAATAAGTATGGTTTTCATATGAACAATCTTTTGGGACCCAGAGCAGTTTAAAGATTCAAAATAAATATTTTGAAAAATTGGTTCAAAATGGCCAAAACGTATGATTTATTCATTAAAAATTCCCAAAGGCCAATTGAATTAAAATTTCAGGTTCTTTATTTTTTTTTTTGTATATGAATGTTTAATTTCAATTTTTCTTTTTTAGAGAGGTATATCTGTACCTTACTTACCTTCAAGTGATTGAATATAGATTCGTTGTACGGACACACAAATACAATTTGACTTGTAGATAAGTCATCATTAAACCAGCTCTTCCTCCGGGGCGGGGGCAGCTGTGGATCGAATAAACTGCAAAACACAACAAGGCTATAGAATAGCATACTAAAATTATTCAAAGAAGCAACTAAATTAATTAAAATTCAAAACAGAATAAGAAATATTAAATTTACTGAAACAGTCGTAGCGTAGGAATTGACCCTGGGCCTGAAGCTGCTAAACGACGAGTTTTGCCACCTTCGCTTGATTTGAGCCACCACCTGAAAAAAAGGAAAATAAAATGAAGGGTTCCCTTAGCAAATGCCAAGGGAATCTAGAAGGCAGTGCAAATCCTGGAGGACAAATGTTGACCGAGGATAATAAATTTCTGTCAAACTTACTATTTACTATACAAAACTCACGACACACTCTCTTAAAAATATCAATTTTAATTGTTGAGAAATATTAAATATTTATTCATCCATCTGTTATTATTTGATATATTTAAAATTTATGTAATGCAATATTGAGATTATTTTAAATGGCCTCAGATATATGAGGTAAATCGTGTGTACACAGGAAATTAAAAACTAACTAGGCACTTTATACTTAGGTAACCTCTTAGTTTTTTTACAAGGATTTAACCAATTGTATGTTGAGGAATTATTTAATTGTTTTGGCAACTGTTTCCTCTCTGCCTTGCAACTAATGTCAAAATAAAAATTACGAATTGTAAAAAACAATGCTTGTTGCTTTCAGTCGCCAAAAGATAACCTTACTAACGATCCCGTTTTTCAAAATGAAATTTAATTATAAACAGTTTTTTCTTAAAATACACGCACTGATACCAATGTACATTCTTTTTACCAACAGAAGTTGAGCGTATTTGATGTTTTGCGTAGTCAAGCAATTTATATAGAAATGTTTTATAACATGAGACTAAAGAACACAGAAAAGAACAACGTGCCCTCGGGCCATACAATTTCCTAACGACTTTTACATCTTGAACAGAATACGTAGGAGAGAAATAATATACAGTAATATCGAATTCTTTTTATCATATATTCCTTTTATAGCTGGTTTGATGACTTTTGAGTGAGTAAATGTTTAAAAAATATTCATTATACGCTATCATACCAAGTGTATAGTCTCGTCGTAGAAAGATAAAATAAAAAAGGCACTTCTTTTTATTTTATCTGACTGCTAGGACCTAGTGGCTTTTTATATGACAATTTTTTCGAACTTCAAAATGTGAAGTTATGCCATTGGCTCTTCAGAGGCAAGTCTACTTATTTATTCTGTTTGTTGTTCGTTTTATAAACTTATGCTGACCAACGAGGGTTGCTTATTAAATTAATTTACCAACTAAAGTTACCGTAATATTGTGTTAAGGTATAGTTTCCGGTAGGAATGCCAGTTAGAGTTGTCTACAAATAATGCCACATTAACAATTATAAAAAGAATTGTTAATTGAAACTCTGCAATGCAGAGTCCATAACAATAGGGTATATGAAGAGGACTCTGAGGACTGATGTAGGTGCAGCACTGTATTAAGCACCTTTGAGAGAGCTGATAAAGTTTCTCAAATGATGTGTACTTGATTTGTTGTCTCCAACCCTTTGCTGCGACTACTTGAATTAATATTAAAGAATATCTAACAAAATGTCTTACCTCTCCATTACAGAAGCAAAATAAAGTTGCCACGCAAAGACCCTGCAACATTCGGTATTAAAATCTTATTCATAAGATAAGTAACAACTCATGGTTGTTTCCACCTGGGGGACCGACTTCAAGACCTGTTCTCATTGAGTCCACTCGCACAGATTTCCAATATGTCATTCATCCCTCCCACTCAGACTTCTAATATGTCATTTATCAACTGGGTCCACTCCCTCAGACTTCTAATATATCATTCATTTACCGAATCGAGTCACTTAGACTTTTAATAAACCATTCAACCACTGGGTATACTCTGTTGGGATTGAGAAAGCCCAACTTGTTTATTTTTTATTTATCTATTTATTTTTCTAATTTGTTAAATTTTGATGGACAAGTGTTTGTTTAATAAAATTAGACATTCTGTTTTTAGAGTTCAAAGGTGTTATATTCCCTTAATATGCTGAGGTACAGATATTCTGACCTACCTTAATAATGTACACCTCAGCAGCCCTGAGGCTATATAAGCTACTTAAACTTTAAAACATTGTTCATTTCATTTTTAATTTTAACATTGTTATTATGGTGAATCTATGTTAGTTGTGTTAATAAAATAAATTCAGTTTTTAAAAAGTTATTTTGTGTTTGGCTGAACTTAACTGGCGCAGTCGGTAGGACAGGTTGTCAATTTTGAACGCATATCAAAGTTGTTCGTTTTAACGATTAAACAGCCTGACGAACTTGGCAGCAAACAACGAAGACTTTTCAAAATGAACGGATATTTAACACAGCTACAACTGTAAGTTAATATAAAACCTATACCTTATTTTTAAAGCAAATACTTCAAGCAAAAAGAAATTTTGATGATAATGAAAACTTTGCTGATACTTTTGAAGAAAATTTTATGCAATTTAATACAAGGATCATTTTCAACGAAAATATTATTTTAGTAATTAAGTAAATAATTTAAATAAAAATAATAATATTTAGTATAAATAAATAAATTCTTAAATAATAATAAATAAATAAATAAAAAGGGATAAGCATTAAAAAATTTATTTAAATAAAATAAACTTTACATATTTAAAAATTGTTTTTAATCAATTTAAGTTATCAAGAAATAAATAATGGCTCAAATAAATTATCAACTATTAAAATTATATTTAGATACTATTCCACCCTATGATGGTGATGCTCATTCTCTTCCAATATTTATAGGAAATTGTGAGGGTTTGCTAACACAATTGCAGATGCTGAAGACCATGCAAATCCTATAAATGTATTTCTAATGAGAGCAATTTATGGTAAACTAACAGGTAGAGCTCAGAAATTATTAGGCTCGAGAAATGACATATTAAACTGGACCGCTATAAAAAACTTACTTAATCAGTGCTTTGGTGACCAACGTGACATTGACTGTTTAGTACAAGACTTAATCACTCTAATACCAGAGAGAAATGAAAGCCCGTATAGTTTTGGTGTTAAATGTCAAGACTATAAAAAATTAATATTAGTAAAATTAAATTCTGACGATACATTGTCTAATGATGAGAAATTAATTAGAATAAGAAATTACGATGAACTAGCACTCAAAACCTATATTAGAGGTTTACCGAGCCATATTCAAACAAATGTTAGGTTACGTAGACCTGAAAATTTAGAGGTCGCTATGGGTTTTGTAATCGAAGAAGAAAATTTTCTTCATTCGACTAGGCAATTTAATAATATACAAAATCATAATTTTCATCCCCAACGTAGGATTACTCCAAATAGAGGAGGTCATAGAAATTTAATAATAGAAATATGAACTCAAGAGGTTATGTAAATCAGTATAATAACAATAATAATAATAATTTCAATAATCAATCAAATAATAATAATTATAACCCTAGAAATTATAATGCTAATAATCAAAATTTTGGTAACAATAATAATAATTACCCAAGATATAATAATTATAATCAACGAAACAACCATAGTAATTATCGTGGAAATTTTAATCAAAATAATTATAATAACAATAATAGATACAACAATCAAAATTTTGCTTCAACGTCGAGGAACCAAAATCCTGTCGTTCCTATGGAAGTTGATCAATCTGGAGTATCTAGAAACTATGCTCAGAATGTAAATCTGAGTAATGATCGAAACATAAATCAGAATAATAATGATGGGAATCAAGATCAGTTTTTTCAAACAGAAGCCTCTCATGCAGAGCAAGGCTAACACCTGGTATGCCTAGATATAACCATAATAGAAAAATTAGTTGTAATAATAACAATAATAAAATAATTAAGTTAAGCTCAAATAAAAATCACATAGAGTTAGAAAAATTAGTAATAAATTGTGGCGTTACTGGTACCTTACATAATCATATCACATTGGAATAATTGTAAATTTATGATTGATACAGGTAGTTCCAAAAGTCTTATAAATCCTAAAATTGCACATAAATATTTTCCGAATGATATATTCCAACAACAATTTACTATAGAATCTATTCATGGAATAACTAAACACAGTGGAGTTGCAATCATTTCAATTGAAAAAATATTTAATGAAAATATTAAACATAAATTTTATATTCACGAAATCAGTTCTGAATTCGATGGATTAATTGGTATAGATTTATTAGAAAAGATTGACGCCCAAATAAATATAAAGTCTAGATTAATAATAACACCTAACATTAAGATACCTTTAATATATAAAACTGATACAACAAATGTTAGTAGTCACCCTGGTTATCGAAACCCTACTAACAACAATAATAAATATATTAATAAAAATAATAATAATAATAATAGCATTAATCAAAATAAAGTAAGGAAAGCAAACAAATTAAATACAAAAACAAATTACCCCGAGGTCTCAAGTTGTTGTTAAAATACCTGTAAATATTAAAGAAGGTCTTGCTTTAATAAAGGATACTAATATTGATAATGGAATATATATACCTAAATGTTTAGTTAATGTAAAAAATTTTGAAGTAATAACTGTGATGGTTAACAGTACAGACATCGAAATGGATGTTACTTCTTTAAAACCGTTAATTGTAGAAAAAATCGATGAAAATGAAAATGATATAACTAATAATATAAAATCAAATAGGCACTTCGTCAATGAATATGATGAAGCAAACCATGATGATTATAACTCTTTATTGAATGAAAACTTAAAGAAAATAAATTTAAATCATTGTAATGAAGAAGAGAAAAAGTTAATAAAAAATTTATGTTATGAATATAAAGATATTTTTCACTGTGAGGGCATTCCTTTGACGTTTACAAATAAAATAAAACATAAAATTAAACTAACAAACGATAACCCAATTTATACAAAACAATATAGGTATCCACAAATACTCAAAGAAGAAGTGAGAAAACAAGTAAATCAAATGATTAAAGATGGAATCGTACAACATAGTACGTCTCCTTACAATTCTCCTATTTGGATTGTTCCTAAAAAGAAAGACGCTAGTGGCAAGGTTAAGTGGAGGCTGGTGAATGATTTCCGAGCTATTAACGAAATTTCGGTATCGGACAAAACACCCCTCCCACGTATAGATGAAATTTTAGATAAGCTAGGTCGAGCTACTTATATGTCGGTAATCGATCTCGCAAGTGGTTTCCACCAAATCGAAATAGAACCTGAAGATGTACCTAAAACAGCTTTTTCCACTGAGGATATGCATTTAGAATATAAGAGAATGCCATTTGGGTTAAAAAACGGCCCCGCCACATTTCAACGCGTTATGAACAATGTATTATCTGGTCTTGTTTATAATATATGCATTGTTTACTTAGACGATATTTTAATTTTTTCTGCCTCACTGAAGAACATATAATTAATCTCAGAAAGGTATTTGATAGATTAAGAGAAAGTAACCTAAAAGTTCAATTAGATAAGAGTGAATTTTTAAAACCAGAGGTTCAATATTTAGGTCATGTAGTAAGTGCAGACGGAGTTAGACCAAATCCAGAAAAAATTAGGGTAATAAAAGAGTGGCCATTGCCAAAAACGAGAACAGAAATAAAAAGTTTCCTAGGTATTTTAGGTTATTACAGAAGATTCATTAAAGATTTTGCCAAAATTACTAAACCTATGACAGCTTGTTTGAAGAAAAACGCGAAAATTAGATTCGAAGACAAAGAGTACATTGAATGTTTTGAAATATGTAAAAATATATTAATTAATGACCCTGTTTTACAATACCCGGATTTTAAAGAGTTTATTATAACTGCTGACGCTAGCAACTATGCTATCGGCGCGGTTTTATCTCAAGGAGTACCTCCTAATGATAAACCAATAGCATACGCTTCACGTACTTTAAATTCTTCAGAAATAAATTATAGCACAATAGAAAAAGAGTGTCTAGCTATTGTATACGCGTGCAAAACGTTTAGACATTATGTATATGGTCGTAAATTCACAATTTATAGTGACCACCGACCATTAGCTTGGTTATTTAATATAAAAGAACCAAATTCTAAATTAATGAGATGGAAAATAAAATTAGAAGATTATGACTATAAAATATTATATAAAAAGGGAAGCTTAAATACTAATGCTGACAGCTTGTCTAGAATAAAAATCAACGCAATAAGTGATGAAAGACAACGACGATAACGAATCTTTAGCTAACAATGTAGGTGACTCAAAGTTTTCCGCAACTAAATACTTACAAGAATTATGCGAGGAAGCACCCGATCCCTTAGACTTTGATATTGAAAAAATTATAAGTAATCCAAAAACACCGGAAGAAAACTTAGACGAAATTGTTCATCTTCCCTATGATGAAGAAATTGAAGAAAATGCATCCACACAACATACTAATAAAAATGACAAATTAAATGACGGAATACCAATACTGGACGAAATATTAAATAACAAATATCTTCAAATTATTGTAAAGCCTAATATTCATAATAAATTAACATTTTCTAATGAAACATACGAGATAAACAAATTTATCATATTAAAATACCGCTAGATAACAATGAAGAAATTATTGTAAATTTCCTAAAAACATACACCGTTCCCACATTTAACTTATCACTTATATTTTTATAACGACGCTTTATATGAAGACTTTTGTAAGGCTTACATTAACAACTTTTCTACCAGTAAGTTAAAACTGATTAAATGTACAAAATTATTAAACACAGTAAAAAATAAAGACGACCAAATTGAATTGACTTTACATTATCACAGAGGTAAAACAAATCATAGAGGTATTACGGAAACATTATCTGCTTTACAACGTACATATTATTGGAAAGCTATGAAAAAGACTGTTACTGATTTAATTAACGTTTGTGAAACTTGCCAAAGAACCAAATATTCCAGGCATAGACCATATGTACCACTAATGTTAACCGAGACAGCTTCTAGGCCTTTTGAAATACTGCATATGGATACTTTTACATTTGACGGAAACAATTACTTGACCTTAGTTGATGCTTTCACTAAATTAGGCCAAGCTATTGAAATAGCAGGGAAAACCTCTGTACATGTTTGCAATGCTTTACTAAAATATTTTACATACTATGGTGCCCAGTAAGAGTCATTACAGACCCTGGAACAGAACTTAAAATGAGGTAATAAAAGATATGCTTAAACTTCATAAAGTGCATGTACATTTCACTACTGCAGGTCATCATGAATCTAACTCTATTGTCGAGAGATTTCACTCTACATTAATAGAACATCTAAGAATATTACAGGAAACATTTCCTAAAGAAAAACAAAATTTAATGAGCTACGCTTTGATAGGTTATAACAGCTCTATACACAGTGCTACTGACTTTACACCATTCGAACTGACATTTGGGCATACGAATCTTAGAAGCCCTAACGAAATTTTTATTCCAAAAGAATTTTTCGAAAATTATATCGAAAATCATAAAGAAAAATTAGAAGCATTGTATAAGAAAATAGGAAATAAGATAAACAATGATAAAGAAAAAGTAGTTGATAAACATAATACATTAGGTGATAAGAATACAAATTTTCGTGTAGGCCAAGTAGTTTATAAAGATAATCCTAAGAAAAGGAATAAGAAGAATAATAGATTTTTAGGGCCTTATGAAATAGTTGGTATGTTAGATCATAATAAAGTTAAGATTAGAAATAAAGAAACTAAGAAAATATTAATATCCCACATTAAGGAATTAAGAAAACCACCTGTTAATGTTACAGATTCAGCATAGTTATTGTTACATGTTCTGGGAAATCTACCAAGACAAACCTAAACAAAAATCCCGGACTTCTACCAATTAAGCTGGGCACAGCGAAACTAGAAATAGACAAATGGAATTTTATACAGACTTTTAACCTTGACTTTGTGATACAGGAATTTATCAACTTACAGATGTTTTATAACAAGATGAAAGATTCAGCAAATAATACTTACTACGTAGAGAAAGATAACGGATTTAAACTAACTGACTTACTACATAATAAAATTACAACACAGATAAAACAATTAAATCCCACTATAAATTTAAGTTTAAAAAATAATACTAATCGAATTAAAAGAGGACTTATTGACGGATTAGGATCTATAATAAAAACTATTACTGGAAATTTAGATCAAACAGATGCTTTAAAATATGACCAAATTATATCAGAATTATCGAATAATCAAAATAACATAAAGTCTATCCTACATTATCAAATGACTTTATTCAAAACACTACGACGGAGTTCGAAAGAAGTATTAAAACACTAGATAAAAATCAAAAAATAATTGAAGCTATACTTCAACAAGTTATCGACGACGAATCGAACAAATCACTATTTAACCAATTTACCTTTCAGGTCATAATACAACAAATTATGAATCATTTCCAAATAATATACGATGCATTAGAAGAGATTGAGGTAGCCATCTCATTTGCGAAATCAAATACATTTCACAACTCTATAATAGATCCTAAAGATTTATTAACAGCTTTATTGCAAGCTCAAGATAAATTAACGTATAGTAAATTTCCTCTAGAGCTCACATTAGAAAATATTTTATTTCTTGAAAACTTAATTAATATTAAAAGTTATAAGAAAGGAAATAACATTGTATTTATCTTAGAAATCCCTTTAGTCGAAAATAAAAACTATGATTATTTTAAATTAATTTCTATTCCTGTGTATGATAATAACTAACAATTTTACTGCTATAATACCAACAAATAATTATGTTTTATTAAATGATGCACATTTTGCTTTTGCTAGTAAAAATTGTAAAATTATATTTAAGAAAGATTATATTTGTAAAGAATTACTAACCCTAGATATAAGCTACAGTAATAATTATTGTGAAACTAACTTAATATTAAGAACAAATAAATTTGATTCATGTCATTCTACAAATATTAAAATACATGATACTTATGTTAACAAACTAGATGTAAACAAATGGATTATAGCTTCAAAGAAAATACACGTAACAGAAAATTGTAATAATGAAAAAGATATATATTATTTAGAAGGTACATATATGATAGAACTAAAAGATATGTGCAATTTAAAATTTGATAATCATGTATTACAAACCTATTCAAATGTACAGGTAAAATTAAAAGATATTGATATACCTGATATCAGTCTTCCTTATCATATTAAGCCTCAAGTCAAATTAACTAGAAATAGTTTGGAACCAGTAAATTTAAAATTTGATAATTTTGCAAATGAGTTGTCATATCATAAAGAGATGCTTACTCATTTGTCATCTCCCTTGAATTTTAAGCGAATTGATATTTATAGCAATTTACTTATAACCATATCTTTGATAATTGCAATAATCTATGGTTTGTACCTTTGCTATTCAAAAAGGAATCCAAACCCAGTTGGTTCTAATGATAGATCAAATTTGGGAACTTCCTCCCCAAATTTGAATCTTAAGGGGGGAGGTGTTATATTGCCTTAATATGCTGAGGTACAGATATTCTGACCTACCTTAATAATGTACACCTCAGCAGCCCTGAGGCTATATAAGCTAGTTAAACTTTAAAACATTGTTCATTTCATTTTTAATTTTAACATTGTTATTATGGTGAATCTATGTTAGTTGTGTTAATAAAATAAATTCAGTTTTTAAAAAGTTATTTTGTGTTTGGCTGAACTTAACTAAGGAATCCGTAAATTATTTATAGTTTATCGTTTATAACTATAGTTATAGTTTTTAGTTAGCTTTTATAGTTTTACTTGTTTTCGTAACAGTTTACGTGGCGACCGTGAGAAAAAGCGCGACGCGACGCGAACGGGATTTATCGCGAATTTTTGAAAAAAAAAATAGATTTATTTGATCTGACGTGATTTATATTGTTCAATGAACAAAAGTAAGATAAGCCGTGGTGTAGCTAGAGGAGCGTTCACCAGACAAGTAACTTCCCTTAAGGAGTTGCTCTGTGAGGAGGATCTTGATCTAGAGAAAATTCAAAATAAATTTGAATTACTTTCGGAGAGGTTTGAGAAATTAAAGATATTGGATGAATCAGTCTACGCTATTTTGCTGGAAGAAGGGGAGACTGAAGAACTTTTATTACAAGAGATAACAGCTTGTGATGAATATGCCGATACGTTTATTGAGGTAAAGAATTCAGTTAAGAAATTATTTAGAGTGAAATCTTTAAAATCTTCTGACAGCTTAGTCAGCATTAAAAGTACTGTTGTTTCAAAACAATCAAATGACAATGACATGACAGAAAATAAAAATAGAAATTTTAAATTGCCGAAAATAAAAATTGATGAGTATAATGGGGATAACAAAAATTGGCTTAAATTTTGGGGGCAATTTGAAAAAGTAGATCAAGATAAGAGAATCACAGAGGACGACAAATTTCAATATTTGCTACAAGCTACAGAACCAGGTTCAAAGGCAAGAGCGATAGTTGAAAGCTTTCCGCATTCTGGGCGTAATTATAAAAATGCTTTGCAATCGTTAAAAGCCAGATGTGGAAGAGAGGATTTGTTAATCGAAGTTTATACTCGAGAGTTATTGAAACTAGTTATGCTTTCCTCGGGAGAAAAAACTTCGACATTTTTAATATCACAATATGATAAACTAGAATCTTTATTGAGAGCCTTAGAGACGTTCGGAGTAACGTCGGATAAATGCTCCCATATGCTTTTACCGATGGTTGAGTCTTGTTTACCAGAAGAGTTGCTTAGACTTTGGCAGAGAAGTAATAACTCAAAATCTGATGATCATAGCGATAAGCTTCAAAATCTTTTAAATTTTGTTCGGGCTGAAGTCGAAGCTGAAGAAAAAATTGTTTTAGCTAAGGAAGGTTTTGGTCAAGGTACCATTAGTTATCCTTCTACTAGCTACAATACTCGTTGTTCTACAGCAGCAAGTTTAGTATCTAGTAAAGTTGAGAAGAGAGTAATTAATGAGGAATGCGTTTTTTGTTCCAAGGCTCATAGAAGCATAGATTGTTTCAATGCTCGAAAAATGACGATCGAGGAAAAAAGAAAAATTTTGAAGGAAAAGAAGCGATGCTTTATATGTTTTTCGGCTTCACACTTTAATGCGAAACAATGTAGAGTTGCCGTCCGTTGTTTCTTATGTAATAAGCGACATCAAATTTTAATGTGTCCTGATACAGCAACTAGGTCTCAGGTGGTTGATACTACTGTGCATTCTCCTAAGGGGAATGGAAGTCACTCAATGGCTAATGTTACTAAGCCAGAGGTATTTTTACAAACTTTATTAGTTAGAGTATCAGGGGCTAATAACAAGTCTTTAGTAGTTAGAGCTATACTTGATACCGGCTCTCAAAGGTAAAACCTCACTGAGAGCGTAGCTAAGCTGATAGATTGTGAATTCATGGGGACGGATACAATTAATCATAACTTATTCGGCGGTAGTTCGTCAGGGGAGAGAGTTCATAATTGTTACAAACTATTTGTGTCTAATTTAGAGAATAGTTTTACGTGTGATTTTGAGGTGATGGATCAGTCTGTGATATGTGGTGAAATTAATCCAGTTAGGCCAGGTCCATGGTTGAAAGAATTACAACAGTCTGGTATTAAGTTAAGTGACGTTGATCAGTCTGCAGGCCTGTCGGTCTATTAATAGGTTCTGATATTGCAGGTAGATTACTTACAGGTTCGGTAAAAGATTTCAAAAATGGTCTCGTTGCTGTAGAAACTAAACTTGGCTGGACTTTAATGGGTAAGGTGCCTAAAGTTTACAGTCAGAGAGAAACGTTAGCGTCAGGTTTAGTTAGTTTACTTACTTGTGAGGAAAAAATACGTAATTTGGTGGGGAATTTAGATGTTTTAGGTATGTCAGATCCTGTAGTGAGAATTTCCAAACTAGAGCAGGAAATACAAAATTATAGCACTGACCAGCGCATCCAGTGGATTTTCAATCCACCAACATCTCCTTGGTGGGGTGGATGGTTGGAGCGGCTTGTCAGGGTTGTGAAAGATCTATTAAGAAAGATGCTTAGTCAGGTTAGGTTAGATTTTGTAGAGATGTGTACTGTGTTGTGTGAGTGCGAAGCTATCATAAATCTCAGACCGTTAACTTATGTTTCGGAATTAGATTTAAAACCTTTAACGCCAAATTTATTAATGTTTGGGGAAAATAGATCTTATGGAACGGTTGATAGAGATGAAATTGACGCAAACAAATTAAATTCGAGGCTAAATTATAAACAAAAATTAATTTTAGATTTAAGAAATCGATTTCATAGGCAAATAGGGAATAAGCCTACATATAGTATTAAGGTTGGAGACGTTGTCTTAATTGGCCAAGATAACGTTAAAAAAGTTGATTGGCCTATGGGTAGAGTTATTGAGTTACTTCCCGGTCCCGATGGAGAAGTTAGGGTTGTATCCATTCAGCTGGGACTTAGCCATGGAAGGAGAAAAATAATTCGCCCAGTTCAGCGAGTTTATCCGCTTGAGGTTGATGCCAAGGAAGGTGAAGAGTTGCAACAGCTTCTATCGGACAAAACAAAAGCTGAGGGAACTCAAAGACAGCACACTCGCTCTGGCAGGATAGTGAAGCCGCCAGAGAGATTCAAATGAACGTGAGTTGAGTTACATCAACTCAGGTGGGAGTGTGTTGGGATTGAGAAAGCCCAACTTGTTTATTTTTTATTTATCTATTTATTTTTCTAATTTGTTAAATTTTGATGGACAAGTGTTTGTTTAATAAAATTAGACATTCTGTTTTTAGAGTTCAAAGGAATCCGTAAATTATTTATAGTTTAAAACTATAGTTATAGTTTTTATAGTTAGCTTTTATAGTTTTACTTGTTTTCGTAACATACTCATTGAGATACCCAATACATCATCCATAAACTGGATTCCCTTACTTAGACTTCCAGTATGTCATCCATCATATGGGTCCATTCACTTAGATTTACCGTCTGGGTCTACTCACTCACTCATCTGGATCCTACTACTCACTACTTCCAGTTGTGTGTCCACGCACTCACAATGCTAATGTATCATCTATCCACTGGATCCAGTCGCCACTCACTAAGACATCCAGTGTGTCGCTAAGTCCACTCACTCATAATTCCAATTCTGACTATTATAAGGTCCACAAATTGTGATCGTCGTTAACTACCGAAACTAACTTCTTGAATATTCTCTCGTTTCTGTAGCTGTGCGGACCCGTGCTAGCTAGATCACGAAAGGTTAGCAGTATGGGGCATGGGTCGTATTTGAATGGGCAACTGCCTAAGGATATACTTGTAAAGTTAGATAGGTGCCCTTAATTCCAAAAAAACCTCAAGTTTTATTTATTAATTTATGTCAAATGGTTCAAAATTTAAGAGGAGGGACTTTTAGTCCATCCTGTATATTATTAATATACTGCTAAACTTTAATTTAACCTGGATATTTCCTCTATCAATATTTCTGATTAAAAAAGAGTGCCCCCAGGAGAGTTGTCTATAGAGGTGAAAATAATCAAAAAAATTGTTTTCTAAAGGGTTCTATATTTTGATTACTTCAAAGAATTTGAATCATAGAATTACTATTCTATGATAAAACATTTCCAACTTTATTAATTGAAAAATTTAACATTAACGAAATTAATGAACAAATTTTAATTATCATTTACTATCCCATATGAATCGAAGTCATAAAAAAGATGAAATTAGGATGTCTGACACTGTGTATTTACAAGATTAAAACAAGTATTAAATTTACTGTTTGTCTGAATTAAAAACAAATCTATTCATATTTCAATATTAATTAAAACTTTTGTACGGAAACAATTGTAAATAAAACAATATTAACACAAATTAATTAAAATCCTAATATAGAAAAAATTAAAATCTTTATTGCTTCACTCTTTATGTTATTTTAAAAATATCATTTAGAGTGCAGTGGATGGTATATTTTTTTCTTATTTTAAACTTTTATTGGAAAATAATTTATGTCAAAAATGATTTTTTTTGTTATTTTCGTCTACAAACAACTTAATCAAGGGACACCCTCCATATGCTACCTGAGTTATCAAAAGAAGGTACATAGAAAAATTTGAGACACGACCAATTCTAGTACCCTAATGATTTTTATCAGTATGGACACGGATGTGTGGACTTAGTAGATCAAAGCCAAAACATAGATCTCAGTACTTTTTTGTCATTAAAACATGGATTCTACCATACCTGAAATGAAGAAGTTAATGCAGAAGTAAGTTCGTAGTAAGTCTCCCAAGGATGTTTGTCTGGAGGTCTAAAAGGTGTTAGTAAGTAGTTAAGACCAAGTAAAGGTAGGAGGAGTAATGTTGCCCTCAGAGCTTGGAGGGTGGCGGTGGAAGGCCTGGAAGAAGGGCCGGCTCTCAGCTTGCTCACCACAACCCGTACGATGTTGATGAGGAATATCAGGTTGAGCATCATAGAGCTTGCTACCAGTACCACCAACACCCACGAATATTGACTCTCGTCTATCCAGCATCTACACATGTAATACTTCAAGTATTTTTATAGAGAAATACGGGGTGCGTAGGAAAGGAATTCGATTTGTACTTAATATAGGTATGTTCACATGAAATATTTGCTCAATGGGTAAAAGTAACCAGTGTACCTAATAGAAAGGTTTTTTTAATTTTTTAAATATAACTTTAGTTAATGTTTATACTATTATTTATTTATTATTATAAATAAAAATAAATATTCATATTAATTATTTTTAATAATACATATTTAAATTCATTAATTAGTAACATAGGTTACATATAGACAAAGTAATGTGTTCGCAACAAGCATCTAAAACTAAAATATTTCCTGAGTTATCCATTCAAGGTGCTTTTAGATATTTTGAATGATTTTTATGATATCGTCTATCTGTATGTGTGTTATTCTGTTGTCATCGAAGCTTCCAGCGTTCTTGTGCTATAAATTTGAAACTTACAAAAATCAATCTGTATGTCTGATAGTGCTAACCGAAAAAATACTTTTTATGACGCCATTATCCGTTCTTAAGAGCTCAGCAATAATTCCAAAACTGGCTGAAACCCAGAAAGATGGTCCAAAAAATATCATTTTCGGGCTGGACAGCTAAATTGAGGTCTGATTTTTTTGGCATTATAAGTCAACTATCTAGATGACACCTCGGTTTCGAATAATTAGTTTGATGACACATGCAAAAAAAAAAAAAAACATTAAACATAACTATAACAAAACATACAGCAGTAGGATAGGTAGTAGGATGTAATCACCTAGGAGAAAATGCTGAGAATAATGCTACGACATGCTTTACTCTGTTCGTTTCCGGAGGTGACTGAATGCAGTCCAAAGTATTTTAAAACTAGTGCTTTAAGTAACTTTATTTTCAGGCAAAGTACGAACCAAGTTAGAAGTAGTGAGCCTTAGCAAAATAGAGAAAATCCACATATTTAGAGAAATACAGTAGCCGAGTTTTACATTTTCTTATTCCTAGGCATCCTTATTATAAAGTTTTACCCTATATCATACTTTTATCAATAAAAGTCCATAAAGTTATAACAGATATTAAACTTTGAGGACTTCGTGAGAGGTTCCAGGAAAAACAATATCAGACGGTGTAGAAGGAAACCAATAAAAAACTTATTTTAAGATAACTTGATTTTCTTTTTGTTTTGGGTCTAAAATTACAATAAAACAATTTTCTCATACAAAATAAAATTAACTTGGAGGGATGCGATGCTTCAAACTACAATTAAGGGTATAATTTTTCGCATTTTTCGAACAGGAAAGAATGTTAGATTTTTGTTTAGTTTTGTTCCAAGTTGGAATTTAGGGTGAAACTTGGAATTGTATTGCTGTATTTAAAGGTAATTATATATCAATACTTCATTACTGAGACTTTAACGTAAGAAAATTAAATTTTTTTTATGTATTTCCCGAATATAGCTAGATCTAGCATTGTCTGTGTTTTATATAAGCGATGCAGCACAAATAAAATAGTCTCTCAAAGAGCCCAGCCTTATTGAGGCAAACCTCACAGTGTAAATTCTAGTTAGTGGTTCCCAATCTTTTTTTATTTAACCATCAAAACCCTTAGCTATTTTTATCTTCAGACAGAATGTTATGTGAAGTTTAATGACTGGTTTTAAGAAAGTAAAGAAGCACATTTCACTCCCAAGGGCGAAAATTAATTTTCCCTGGGAAGAAAAAGTAACTTTTTCTACTTTGGCAGTATAAAGTAACTTTTTTTCCCTTGGCACATGATTGAAACACTCATGTGCTGCGGGTTTAGTTTTCATCCCTTGACACCATTCAGAAGTAGGAATCCAGCAAACCACAGGAGTGGGGATTTACTAAATTAAATGTTAATTTATTGACAAAAATTATGTAACAATTTAATCATTTAGACCTTCAGCGTGCGAAGCGTTTTTTCAAACAGCAAAGTTCAGGCAAGCATAGAGCGAAGTTTTTTTACACATATTAAATAGCAAGCCTCTATTATTATAAAAAACTGTTAACTTCAACAATACATTAAGTGAGCATGCTCCTTTGAACGTATGTTATAATTATAACATACGTTCAAAGGAGCATGCTTCAGCAATCTTGAGAGCAATGTGAGCCTCTTTTTTGACATTCACGCATATATTTATAGCAATTTAGAGTACAAAGCGAGGCTTCATTACTTTTTTAGAATCAAGCTATCCTTATTTAATTGTTAAATTACTTTTCTATCCAATCTAGGCAGCGCAGTGAGCCTGTTAGTTATAAACTGTATTTTATGTATTCTTTTGACGTGAGTTCCTGATGCAACGAATTTCTAAACCATTAATTGTTTAATAATTTGCAGTGCGGGTCAATCTAACTTTTCAGATTTTCAGGGAGGGACAAGTAACCCGTTTGACCTCCCCCCTGCGGACGCCCATAATGCCGCCAGGAAAGTAAAAATAAATGTAGTTCCGAGATTCGACCTACTGCTGGAACAGATATTTAAAAAACAGCGCTATACAACTTGCCATTCCACAATAAATCGATAAAATAGATTTATGCTTATAAGTGGCAACAAGGCATACATAAACCTACTTAGACCATCTATACAGACAATCAATGTCTGCATACTTAAATTTACTAAGTTCTAACAACTGCTTTAGAAGTCAAAAGCAAACTTAAGTTAAAGTTCAGAGCTTAACCAACAAGTAGTTTGTGTGCTTCCACAACATCACCAATTCGTCAATGAAGCAAACAACTGTTTGAAAGTAAAATATTTTTATCTTCCCGAGCTTAAAGCAAGTTAGGTCTTCATAAAAACGTCTTAACTAATAAAAACTTTCATAAAATATAGAATGTTTTAAAAGCAAATTTAATTTATAAATATTTGAATTATATTTTCCCTGGAACAAAAAGGTACGTCATTTTCAACATAAAACTCTTCAAAAAAATTATATTATTTTTAAATAAATACTTCTTTATTTAACAATATTTTAAACTTTATCTTCTATATAAAATAATTATTTAAGCATTGTTCTTAAAATAATGAATTTAATAAATAATTATGTCTTGAGGTCTTAAAACGCATGGACTTTGTAAAGGGCACACAGCTAGTAATTAGTTGGGTAAGTATTAAGATCTACAGATCCGGACCATTTTAATAAAAAATAAAGAGAAAGGGGTGAAACTTATCACTAGTATCACACTTAACAAGGTACTGTCTTGGCAGCACATTTTTACCAAATTTTTGTAAGGAAATTCCGCAAATGAGGTTGTTTAGATGACGAAAGTCAAAGGGGATACATATATATAGCATGAACTTCGTATGTCCGCGTATAGTTCACAATTACCAAGTTTTGATTAATCACAAACACCAATACGTAATAAAAATTGTTATGTTCCTGCCACTAGTTTATGGTGATCTTTTGGGATATATTACATGCATTCCCAATCATAATTTAATCAGGAGACCTTGCGCTCCAGCAGTTTGGATTTAGATCAAGCCTTTCTGCATACCGATCGGTTTGCAGCTGTAAAACTGTATACTAAAACCAGCTGTTTTAGTCATTGCAAGTGCCATTCCCATTGATCTGTTAGTTATAAAGCGCAAGAGAGTATACGAAAGAAAAATAGAAGCCAATCATAATACGGTAAGAAAATAAAAAAGAGCTAGAACCATCGGGCGGTGTCAACTTTCGTGGGATGAAGAGACAATAGGCCGCTGGAAATGGCGCCTAATTAAAGATATCAAGTCATGGGTAGATCGAACATGGAGAAGTAGGCTCCTACATAACACAGCTCCTCAGTGGGCACGGTCCAACTTACACAAAATCAGGAAACATGAGTTTTCTGATTATCTCTATTGACCTGGTCGTACTGTCAACGTACAACATACATTTTTGGATTGTACTAAATAGACCAATGAGACGCTAAATCTAACCGTGATATATGGGCCAATCACTCCCGACACAATAGTGACTGTCAAGCTGAAAAACGAGGACTCGTGGGAAATGGTCAATGATCTTTTTGAGACCATCCTGCGTGCTAAAAAAAGTTGATTTGGATAACGCAATATAGAAGGACATTACCACAAATATAATTATTATTTATTTATTTCTTCTTTTTTTTTAAATTTTTATTTTAATTATTACTTTTTTATTTTTTTCAGGTTTTGGCGATAGATCTAGGCGTTGCAAGTTTTCTCACAACATTGGGACCCACTATAAAGATTTGACAAGGAGAAATCTCCCTCCCATCTTACCCCCCGAAAGATGGGAGGGAGCCGGAAGGCTCCCTTCCATGAGGCTCCCTTCCCTTCCCTTGAACCTCCCCTTCCAGGCGAGGTTCAAGGGGTTTTGCAGAGTAAGTTTTAGTTGGTATGAGGCAGACCCTGAGTCCAACTCTGTTGACAGACCGCTGTCTTCGTGCGTAAATGCATTTTTCTCTCCTGTTTGGTAACATTTTTCCCGCAAGAAAAATTTTACCAAAAAAAAACTATTAGTTTCAAAACTATCATACATTTTGATAAAACAAAACGGAGCAAGTTTACGTTATGATACAACACAAAGGAGCGCATTTAAAATTTGATATAACAAAAGAAAGCGAGTTTAAATTTTGATATAACAAAGGCGAGCAAGTTTACATTTTGATTTAACTTAAAAGGAATTGGAGCTTTCAAAACTTTGCTATTTCACCCGGATATTAGTGAGAACGTTTGCGTGCCGACTTGAATTGATTCCTTGTATAAACAAACAAGATTATTTAAGCTTAAGCTGATAGCATAACTGATTTTATCATTCTGATTTATGATAACTTCTGTGACAATTGTTTACATCTTAATTTTCTTTTAGCGAATTTTTATAAGAAAATAAAGCTTATGAGTTTTTGTAGAAATTTGAAGCATCTTATTGCGTATACATTTTATAAAGTTTTATATAAAAAATTACTTTATATCTATTTTGATGGGTATGACTCAAATATCAACGTCAACAAGTATTACTTAACAATAGGGCGAAAGTATGAGCGAGTGAGGTGTGTGTAGCTTATTACAATTATATCAAGCGTAATAAAGTAACAAAATACCTTCGGTCTCTTGGCCGCTCCATTTGATGAGATAAAACATGGCACATATTTTAGTCACTCATAGTTAGTTTTAGGACGTATGTTAGTCTTATACATGGCTACATGCGTGCTTAGTCAATTTGATGGCATCACTTTTTCGCATTTTATGCTTTTTCGAAATTTTGCTGAGTAATTATTGCGGGTTAATGACGTCATAAAAAAAGTATTCTCCGGATAGCACAACTACAGCGGTATACTGATTTTTGTACAAACTCTCAAGCATAAATACACGAGTAACTACGATGATAACAGACACACACAAACACACACACATTGTAAACATTGTAAAATTAGAGAAAAATATATTACTCATTGTTTATTTGAATCGAAGTTTCGAAAGTATCCATCACTAGGATAACTAATACACTAAGTACATCCATCACCAAGTACGCAAACTGTACTTACTGATTGGTATCGCCGGATATAAGTCTAAGACCTGTGTAGAGAGTAATAAAACCAAGAGGAAGCGTCCACGACACTGCTGTTAACGTTCTCACCAGCCTCTGTTCACTCGTAAACGCCAACACAAGGAGGGTATGGAGGTAAAACCCTTCTGCCAGCATCCAAGAGTAGCTCGATAGCAAGAAGTAATGGAGAATGACATGCAGGCACTGGCACCAGATCTAGAATGCAAGAAAAACTAGTTAGCATATAATAAGAAACAATGCTAATTTCGTTGCAATTTTCATTGGGAGTAGGAGTATCGATAGGTGTTGATTGACTAAAAAATTGGTACCAATCTCTCTTTTAGCCGTTCGAGCTTAATAATCTCTACTAGAATGTATACCAAGCTACTTGTTTCAGCTCCTTAAATGATACATCACTCTCCACTGTGCTCAAAGATATGATTAAAGTTAAAAGTTAAATATATATGTTATCATGCAGTATAAGAGGAATCCTATAGCAAAGTCTATGAGGTTGTGTAGGGTAGAAGAAGTATCTTGTCAAGAATTTAATATATATATTATATATATATATATATATATATATATATATATATATATATAATATATATATTCATATTTATATATAGTATATATATTTATTTACCAAATAAACTTACCCCGTTTTCAATAATAGCTTCCGGATACGGAACGACGAGACGGTACCAAGCTAACCACATGAGATTGTTGAAGGCAAAACTAGTGAATAAATTCATGTGAAGTGTATTTCTTGGGCATCTTAACGACCTGAAACATGTTAATAAACATGACTAGATGTCGAGTTATCAACAATGTCGAATGAAGCAACAGTTCCTAAATGTTCCACATTTCTTAAATCAATCTTTCCTCGATACTGGAACTTTATTAAAGTTCATTATTATAATAATGAACACGTTTGCCTGGTCATTAGTTCACTGCAATGCTTTTTTGGCTCTAAAATACTCGGTTTAAAAATATTCTGTACTTAATTTATCTATGTGTATTTACCTATATGTACAGGGCTTATGGTATATAACAATAACGAGACTAATATATCATAAAGTGTTCTTTGTTATCCATTCCATCACTTACAGTAAATTACAGTCCGATCGATTATTAATTTTGTGCTAACCAGCTTATAGGTTGTGTGGTGAATCTTGGTTCGGCCAATTCACCCCAACAAAATGGTTGATGGTTAATGGTTAGACACTTGAACTAAAAAGGAATATAGATTGTTTAATATCCTTATTACTTTATAGTACAGAAGAAAGTTACTATAAAGTAAAAAAAATAATTAGAATAATAAATAAAACAGTCATGACGTTGAAATGCCGCAATATCACTTATGATACTGTTTTCAGAAATAAAGCGTTTTCTAAATAAAAGGGATTCATAACCAGTACAAGTGACGTAACACTATAGAAAAAAGCCGTCAAATTCAACATTAAATTAACCTGACCTTTAAGTAATAATTTAAAACTAAATTAATAACATAATTTAAAAGTTACGCATAATTTCTATACGGGTTATTAATATATTTTTCTAAAACTGGAAAAAACATGGGGCTTGTCAATAAAGACCATTCATAGAGTCGGCCGCAAAGTTGGCCACACTTTGAAAATTTTGTAATATCATAGTCAAATGACATGCAACAAGTGCTGCCGGTAATGCAAAACAACAACAAATAATAAGGGACTTCCGAGGAAGGAGTTGACCAAGAAGCAGCTACACCGCGGATCATCGAGGTGCCGATGGCCCTTCTTCTTTATTGTTATATCGGGCGGAGAAGTGAAACAACACAAAAAAGAAAAACACTAGAGCATGTTTAAACATAGATCCAATAAACTAAAGCAAAGCTATTAACTGCTGCTCAAACTGACTATATTATGGAACGAAGTATTCGTGGTTTAAAACCGCATTCAATTTAAATGTGGTTGGAGGAAAACCTGAATCAACTTTTCAATTAGCTTTTGGTTTAATATGGGTAATAGCGTTTACCCAATTAAGAGATTTAAACCTTTTCAAGCTCAAGTTTGTAGGCTTTAGAGTAAATATAAGATAATAAATTTCATTAGATAACTAGATTGATTTGGTCTTAAGCTGATGATCAGACCAAATTTTTTTAATTTATTAAAATATAATATAATAACTTAGTATAAAATTATTGTAAATATTGCAAACATAATAATTATAATTATCATAAATTATAACAAACATTATGTAAACATGGCTGTAATATTATAATGTTATTTATGTTAATTTTCCGGTAAAACGTCATATTTTTAACAGATATAAACCAACTTTTCCGTATAAGTATATAACAAAGAAAGACATATTTTCGCAAATAACTTACGAATTAAATTTAAGTTGCTTTAGAATATTGACTAGTTGTTCGTTATGTTTGCTCTCTGACGATATGTCTTACATCGGAAAATAGTAGGAAGATTGAAATTCTAAGGCTTAAATACTAGACCATCAAAGTATTAAAATTTAAAAGATAATATATTCCAAAGGGCACAATATCAAAATAAATTCTTGGGAACGTTTTACTACTTATAAGTGAATTTTAGTCAAATTTAATTCCATTAATTCTTAGCAAACTTTTTGCAAAGTTGATGACTGTAAAATATATTTTTATGGTCTAAAAATACAACCTACCGGGCAGCACTACTAGACCTCATGCCTGATTTTGTGTCAAGTTTCAACAATTTAGAGTAAACACAACAGACACACACAAAAAAAGAGGATGAAAACCACTCAGAAAGTCTTAAAAGTGTCTTACACGGATGATTATGATGAAATTCCGGATGCGGATTTTTAGGGTCAATACACTAGTAATTAGTAAAACCACTAAATGCGCAAAAGTGTTGCTGTGATAAGCCAAAATAAGAAAAAAATGACGTTTTTCCGGTAAAACGTCATATTTTTAACAGATATAAACCAACTTTTCCGGATGATTTGTAGCTATTCTAATTTTTACGTGGTATTGATGCACCCCACATAACAAGATTTACTAAAAGCCATTGACAATAAAAGTGATGTCTGACGTAACATCACTATTGAAATATATCTCCTTCTGCAAGACAAAGGTTAGCCGAAATGAAGTTCGGCTTGAGTCGTTTTGCTTTTAACAGTCTGCTAGGCAAGAACCTCAAGCATTTGATTTGAACTCAAGTTGGTGAACATAAATCGAGTTACTCCCACTCGAATAGATTTGCAAAGTGAGGCGGAAACCTACTTGACACGACACCAGCTAATTTCAATTAAATTTAACAATCTTGGAAACTTAGTCTGTTATATTCAATATTACATCCTGTTATGTACTTTTCGATCTGAATTTTCTTCTAAGGTAGTGAAGTATCAAATATGTATTCTGAAATTATATATTTAAAGTGTTATCATAACCACAGCCGGCATTGTCTCTGCTTAATTTTAGCCTCAACAAAAAATTAACATCAAGAAATTAATAAATTACGTTTAAAACCAAACCTATAAAAGATGGTCTCTTATAAAAACTTTTCCTTACCCCATTGAATTCGCTACGCTCATTCTCACTACTTCATCCTCAGAATATAAAAATCACCAAATTTATACTGCAACACGTCTTTAGACTTGATTCGCTCATCCTCAGACCACTGACCGCTCATCAATCCAGACACTGACCTCACTCGATGCTTCTTAACATTAAAGATCCAACGAAAACCCTAGATATGCTTGCCGTGGTGAAACAAAGTTTAGTATTCTTATTAATTTCATAAAGGGATACACTTTTACCACGTTTCAACTCATTGGCTTTCTGTTTTTAAACAAGGTATACAAATAATTCGATAAAAACTCAACTAATGCTGATAATAACCTGAAACATGACTACATGCTGGCTAAATTTTAAATCAATTGAAACATTTTTTTGCGTTTGATGCGTATTGTAGTGGAGCCTAGCAGTTAGGGGTTCCTAAGAAGTCGAATTAAAAAATATTATCCCAAGTTAGAGTTTTACTACATTATTTTAATGCAAATAAGGGCCTTCTTTGTGAGCTTAGTATAGTCTTTCTTAACATCATCAACTCTTGCAGTGCCCCCTGTCAGAGTAATGCTTCATTAGTTACTTACAAATGGAGCTCCATTAGAACATATTATAGTGTTCCTTGAGATTATGGAGTCGCTGTGTCCCCAGTCAAAGTTATTCTATATTTTTGCCTCTAATTAGAGCCGCATTGGTGCCTTTTATAGTGAATAATAACATCATTATATGAGGCCACAGTCAGAGTTGTTAAGTGTTTTTTACTTACAAATGGCACCTTTTTTTGGTATAATGTACCTAAAAAATAATTTTATAATCTATATTTTAACCCAACATTGGAGCATATACCATTACTAGTATAGTCAGGGTCTCCTAGTCAGAGTTGTGTTATTAATCTTTTTACACATCAATACGGCCTTATTAATGGTGTACGGTGTCGTATCTTATGGTTGTGAACACTAGGTTGAAACTGGTGTGGAAACGATCGGAGAACTCGGAATGCTTAAATTTGGAAATCCAGGTTTAATGTTTGGGTTCCCACGATGAAATTGTATCGTTTTGTTTTTAAAATTAATTAGGCCCTATATTATTAACTCTACACCGTGTGGAATAATTCAGGTTCGTGTTTTCTTTCTCAATAATCTATTTTCTGTTTAAGTCTAGGATTTATGAATTACAATCCTGAATCTATTATTTTAGATTCGCTTGGAATTTTAAATCATCATATACGGTTTATTTTTTATTTTATTTATCTTTTTTATACTTTATTTTAGTTTTATTCATTAACTCTTTTGACAATATTATGCAACAATTCTTAATTTGTTTTTTGACTTAAGTATAATGGTGATTTATACGCTATTCTTGTAAATTTCTTATTTTATTATTTAGTTTAATTATTGTCTTGTATATGATTGATCAGTATGCTGTGTATGTAGCAACTTATCGTAAATAAGCAGCCTTATATTGCATTGTTTTATAAATATATTTTGTTTCTCTGAGCAGTAACATGACTATACACTTGTACCTTGATTACAAGTTACAAGTGTAATTTGTAAATTAGTTTGATTTTTTAAAGGTAATGCGCATATACGTATTTCATAGGCAATAAGAAACAGTAGTCATCATTCCATGGTCGGATCAGTCTCTTACCTGGAAAAGATCTAATTTAATATGTGAAATTTAGTATATTTATATTATTATGTTCTATGAAAATCCTGTTTAGTATTTCTTTTAAAATACCTTTTAAATAGGCAACTAAAAACTTATGTTTGATTGCAGAATACAGGTTATCCTTTCTGTCATAATTTGCCATACTAAACTTATTGAAATAATTGTTTACTTACTTAAAGTATGAAAGTATAAATATTGAGAGAAGTAAAGCTAGGAGTGATATGAAGTATCCAACCTGGTAGATATTGTTTACTTGGGTCCGCAGCTAAAAAATGAAAAAAATAATATTAAGCATTTCGTGTTGCAAATAGCTTACAATGTTGAACATATTGAACGGGAATGACGGCTAAGTGTCAAGAAGCAAATTCTTGGTTCAAGAATTTGGTCAATTAAGAAACTTGATTTGGATTTTAACCGATTTTGAACGCGTCAAAGTAATCAAACCAAATCAAAGTAATACCACCTTAAGCTTTAGATAAACAATATATATATATATATATATATATATATATAGTGAAGTTATTTTTACAGTAAATATTTTTTATTATTGGGCTAGAAAGATAAGGCTCCCATTTAACTCTAATTTACCCAATAGAATGGCAATTCACCAAATCGAATAGCAATTTATCCAATGGAATGGCAATTTACTTTTTCTTAGGAGCAAAAAAATAGTTTGAATGGCTTGTAGCCAGTAAGAAGAAACGGGGGACGGATCTTTTATTTTAAGTACTATACTTGAAAGGTATCGGAAGTTCGATAATATTTAGTTAAAGTACTGTCCAAGTAAAGGCATGTCCTCGATTTAAGTCCTTTTATACTATTTAATTTCTGTACCAAGTCTCATAAAAATTGGATTGATGAGGCGTTTAAGCGTGTTCATCAGAAATGTGCACAGCCATAAACTTTCGGATAAAGGCTTTATTCAAATAAACTTTTAACTTAATTTATAAACAAATCGAAACTTAAACTGTTAAGCAACTAATGTGTGAACGACAAATATGGCAGCAATATGTTATAAAACCTTAATACTATCAGAACTACTACTTTCAAAATAACTTACAAAATCAAGCCTATTTCTACCATTGTTACCCAAAAACTTTGCCGTGTCTCCTGTGGGAAAACCGCAGGAAAACTTATTGTTTGAGTTTAATATGAAACAGAGAGCGCTGATAACATGATAACAAACTTTTCCCTCATATTTATCATTTTTGAAAATATGACATTAAATTAAATGAAAAAGTTCTTATAGTGAATTTCTAAATTAAATGTGAGCTATATTTAAATCAGAGACATACAATGCTTATGATGTTAGAAAAGCAATTGTAAACTGTTGAGGTAAACTGTTTAACTCAAGCGAGAAACTGCTACCAGATTTCATGCTTTCTTCATTGCATGTAGGTTCAACTAAGTACAAGTCATTCAATTCACATATACTGCTCAATTCAATGAGCTACCTCAATTCAACACAATGAACCCAGTTCATGAGAAGTAGCCTTTTTACGTATAATTTGAATAAGAACCATTATCTAGTGATCATTAACAGGTGATGCTTTCACACTTTAATTCATCAACTGTTTTGTTGTAGGTGTATCCACTAGTAGTAAGAGAGGACAGTAGTCAAGCCTGGTGAGTAGACCACATCTTTGGGTCCTTTTCACCAACTAACGTACATCCTTTATACATCCTCACTATATCCTTCTACTCTGATAAATTATGAGTGCTGTAGTTTTTGTCAATCCACTTAAAAGACATTCCTGAATCAGAATGAATCATGATTCGGCTATTAAATCAATTGGAAATTGATTAAAAAGTTGTATTGAAAATGCCGTAAAATGTCTAATAGGTATTGACTAGGTTGCCCCTAATGTGCGGAGATTAGAGAGGTATTAAGTACACTAAAGACTGTTTCTGAAACTTAGGCCCTTACTTGGTCAACACTAAGCTTTGTACTTGTGAAGTAGACCAAGTGAATTTTACTTTAGTAATTCTTACTAGGAATTTTTATTTGTGTTGACCAATTGACATCTTAGATTGTCATTAGCTCAACACCACGATTTTAACAAATAATGAACGGAGACACTTTGGCTGTCACTTGCTCAACACTAGTTTTTGAGCTTGTGTTGACCGAGTGACACCAAAGTGCACATTGCTGATAAATTCAACCCTGACTTGGCAGGAATTAGGAGGATAGTTAAAATACTACAAGTACACCACTCACACTAAGATCCTCCATGTTGACACATGTCGTGTAGTTAGACCATACTTGCCCTGACTCGGGATGCCTAAACCAGCTTCCGTCGACCGTGCAGACCTTATGACCCTGCCCTGTAATAAAAGCAAAGACTCATGTGAGCTTAAGTGTTAACACCATGATGCTTGAGCTCTTTCAGTGGAAAGCAATAATGAAAAATGTTGCTTAAAACTATCTTAGAGCTTAATTTCCCATGTTAATAACGAAGCAGAGTTAAGGAAAGTACAGATTGTAACTTGAACATGCGCCGTGCTATAGCTTCCCTCTTCATAGAGAGTATAAAGAAGAAGGTTCAGAACTTGAACTTATTTATTTAATACTTAAACATACTTTAAATGAAAGAAAGCATAAAAACTAATAAAAATTTTAATGGGCCGGCTCTGACAGACAAAGTTTGTAAGCCCCCTTCATTTCTACATTTTTGATTATCTTTCTTTATGATAATAAAAAAACGCAAAAAAACTTTTTTTATTTCAAAAGTTATTAAAGTTTTTGTTTACAAAGAAGGGGATTTACGGAGTAATTTTCACTTGATCCTTCACAAAAAAATAATGGGGTATGAAGTACCTCAAAAATTTTCTTCACCTCCTTACTTTGTGCACGATTATATCCAAATAAAATATTATCTAGAATTACTCAAAGTGAAAGCTGACTAATGCACTAAGTTTCAATTTGAGAGTAAAACTAACAGATTAATATTTTTAAATCAAACTTGATATAACAATAAACCTTGGGAAGGACAAGAAACCTGTTGAAAACTATGTTGTTGTAACGTCATTAACCCGAATTGTTGAGTCACTTAACCTTTTAAAACGGCGGTAAACCAACAGATTAAAATATTTAGGTCTGTAATAATGTTTTTTAGTTCGCTGAATTTAATGAAACCATCCTTAGTCGATAAAACACTGTGTTGACCAAAATGTCGATGTAATACGAAAAACTTGGTGTCGTTACTTTTAAAAAAATTCCTTTGAAAAAAAAAATCAATTACGGAGTACCTCGGGACTTTTCCTCATCACATCGGATTTGATGGTTCACAACTTTTTTAGAAAACGTACACATGTCATTATCAAAATTTGCACATATGTTGGTCCTATACGTAGTTACATGCATACCACATCTCAAATTGATAGCAACTTTTTTTCGTAGTTCATGATTTTTCGAAATTCTTGCTCGTCATAAAAATATTAAATTATACGCATCAGAAACGCGAAACATTAGATTCATTATCTATATTAACGCGGTCACCACCGGAAGACTTATTTCTTTATGACTATATCCTTGGAAGCTGACGCACTCTATTGACACATACCACGTATGTACGTATGTGTCTACTTCTAATGTACTTGACTTCAAGTCTACCATAATCAAACTTTATTTTTACGATCTCATCCATTCATGTCCATATCAAATATGACTAAAATTTCTTATAGGGCGTCATTTTAAGCATACTGTTTTACTTTTTCAACTCTATTAATAGTTAAGGTATGGTATAAGACGATTGTAAGCTCTAAAATATCCATCCAATGCCTTATTTACTATATCTTCTTAACATAAGCCTATTCCAACTAGGTTTTTTTTATACCCGTGTAATAAATAAATAAATATATATTTTTTTGAGGTAGTACGTAATTGAGCACTTTATTAGACCGTTTTTAGGATGAGAAGCCAATCATTATTGTTACAGGAGGTTATTTAGTACTTTTCACCTCCGAGGACAATAATGAATGTAAAAAAACGCCTAGGACGTAAAAGTAATTCATATGTTGCCGCCATTACTGTAATGTAGCGTGTTCAAAAAACAATCTGTGTTAAACCTTCATGAGTTTTCTTTAAAATCGTTAATTTTGTTTCTGTTTTTGTTCGTAGGCTAATTTTTTTTTCGTTTTTAAAAGGTGTTCTATTTGACAATTTTTGTGTGTTTATTTGTAAAGCTTTTACATTTTTGAGTAAAAGTGTAAAGCTATGAATGCATTTAATGACGACGATAATATGGAGTTAATTGGACGTTTGTTTTTTCCAATTAAGTATATAGCGCAGTTTATTTAATGAGTGCTACCTCAAAAAAAAATAGAGTATGCCATCCGGCTGAGAATGTCTTTATGTCTTGGCAATTTTTCCCGACTCGCTTCGCTCGTCGGTAAATCTGATTGCCGTGACATAAAGACACACTTCTCAGCCTTATGGCATAAATAACTATTTTTTTATTTCTTTTGACCCTAACGTTTACAGTGATGAGCTACTAAAACTGAGTGCTACTCACAGCTACTAACACGATGGTCTTTCTTTCGGAATAAAAATGTCTTCATGAAAACTAGAATCGTATCGTACTCTGGATTAACCAATAAACATATTTTCCAATTGAACATTTTAATATTTAACTGGATAATATTAATGAACGTTACCATTTTATTCTTGATATCAAGAAAGGATGAAATGGCGACTCTAATACAAAGTTTTCCTGATTTATGAAGGTCATTTGTAAAAAACTATTTATTCTCATACGAGCAATGGGGGCAGATTCGAGGAGTAGGAAAAGGAAAGATAGAGGAAAGGGAGAGATGGTGGAAAGAGGAAGATAGATGAAAGGGAGAGATGGAGGATAGGAAAAGATAGAGGAAAGAGAGAGATGGAGTAAAGGGGAATATAGAGGAAAGAGAGAGATGGAGGAAAGGGGAATATAGAGGAAAGGGAGAGATGGAAGAAAGGGGAATATAGAGGAAATGGAGAGATGGAGGAAAGAAAAAGATAGAGGAAAGGGAGAGATGGAGGAAAAGAATAGATAGAGGAAAGAGAGAGATGGAGGAAAGGGGAATATAGAAGAAAGGGAGAGATGGAAGAAAGGGGAATATAGAGAAAATGGAGAGATGGAGGAAAGAGAAAGATAGAGGAAAGGGAGAGATGGAGGAAAGGGAGAGATGGAGGAAAGGGAGAGATGGAAGAAAGGGGAATATAGTGGAAATGGAGAGATGGAGGAAAGAGAAAGATAGAGGAAAGGGAAAGATAGAGGAAAGGGAGAGATGGAGGAAAAGAAAAGATAGAGGAAAGAGAGAGATGGAGAAAGAGAGAGATGGAGGAAAGAGAGAGATGGAGGAAAGGGGAATATAGAGGAAAGGGAGAGATGGAGGAAAGGGAAGGATAGAGGGAAGGGAGAGATGGAGGGTAGAGACAACATTTACTTACAATGATTTAAAAATATGGAGTAAAATCTAGAGGATATATGTTAAGCTATTGCAATATTTTCTTTGCAGTTGAGATAGAATAGAGACTTTAATAGCTTGCTATTATGCCTCATAAATTGTAAAAAACTGCTGTTTTTTTACAGAGCTATGTTTCATAATATAGTCTGACACGAGATACATCATGAAACATACGCAATATTTATGTTATCTTTTATGTTTTATATAGCAAATTGCTAAGATACGTTCTGCTTCATTTTAAAATATAATTGTTTAATCAAAATGCCTGTGAATAACAGAATAGTTCACTGCTCGTGTGGTTTAAACAGGTCTAAACACGGACTACTTACAAGTTGAGAGGACACGATCTCCATGGCTACAGTGTCGGAGGGTATTGGAGGGCAAACTCGATTCAATATCAAAAGATAATTTTGATATTACAAAACTTTCTGTGTAATTGTTAATTAAAGAGCAATTATTATGAGTTAAGAGTATATAATGAAGAAATAACATATTCAAAAATATGTATGAAAAATCGTTTTACCCTAATTATAAAAAATCGCTTAAATAGAAGCGATTAGGATAGTATACCGCTTTATTGAATACCTTGCAAGTTTGCTACCGATTGGCAAATCAGGCAATTTTTTTCAAACAATTTTATGATATCAATAAAAAATATCCATGTCTGTTTCCTACTTAGTCTTTCAACAACACTACTATTATTTTAAAATTAATCGTATTAAAATATGTATTTGTAGTTAAACATTTGAAATTATTATTCCTTTTTTTATAATCTTGATTCGCAATGAAGATTTATTGATAATAGATCTATAATATCATTTCTAGGATATAAAAAATTGAACAAAGGACATAGGAAAATTTCCAATAATCATAATAAATATAACTATAACATAATAAAACCGAACTAAACAGAGAGAGTATGTTTATTTAATAAGTGAGTAAGTAAGTTTATAAGAATAAGTATGTTTAAAAACATCCAAAAAGTAATCCAACTCTTAAGTGTCAGTTAAGTGTCACTCTTAAGATCAACCCGCTAGTAAATGAAAATAGAACGCCAAGTTCTAGGCGAACATAATTGTATTACGTGTGACCTATAAAAAAGTTGAAAACTGCACATATAAGGAACAATTTAGATTAAAAGCGAGGTTGTTTTCCGACACCCTTTATGCTTTTAGTGGAGTGGAATGCTCCATAAAACTTTGGAGCACTAACAAAATATAATTATGTACATGATACTACACCTTTGTATATACAATGAGTCTGATTAGTCAAACAGGGGGTCTCATAAACTTGTCTGCATAAGTCCTATCTTCTAGTTACCATAACTTATATTTAACATAGACTTAACTTGTGTATTTGAACAGACACAGATACAGCATACATAATACATTTTACGAAATTGTTTTATTGCTTACATAACACTAATATTAGCTTACTAATAAATTTTTTAGGCGAAAGAAGCTGCCTGATTGTTAAAAATCTTCTAAAGAAAACACAAGCTTATGTTTACTTATTTTATTTTTACCCATGGGAATATACGCTCACGCATAACAATGGTGAGATAGAACGCTGAAGGACAAGGGACTTAAGGAATTTACTACATTTATGCTAGGTAAGCTTTTTATACCTCAACATTAAAAAAAAATCAAGTATAAACTCAGCTCGGTATACAGAGGTAACAAAAAATAAATATTTAACAAGTAAGAAAACTTTTAAAACGAGGGAAACTTTAATAATTTTAACCAAATATACAGGAGAAAAGAACTAAGCAGTGTGTGGGGGAAAAGTATGGGTTTTCCGATAAAAAGAATTTTCCTTCGCTTGACGTTGTTTGATAAATAGTAACTAAGATAGGAAAGTCATAAATCAGAAACTAAAGTTTCTCCAAGAAAACCCTAAGTTGACCAGTAAGTTGTCGATATGACAGGTTTGCCAAGTTTTTTAAGACCTGTAAGTCAGAGGTTGATATACTTTTATAAAATATTTCTTTTGGGGTTTATAAAGTTACTGACGTCATCAGTTTTTCTTAAAGACCATGCGCTATAAATTAGGTGAAAATGTCTTTGCACTTTATGTATACAGTATATAAAATATATAGAGGCCCAGCAGAATAACTTAGAGCTACAGACTATGATAGCTTGAGTCGATCCGATACTCGTCTTAGTAGTTAAGGAAGGTGTGTTAGACTTGACCCTTTGTCTGCCTCGATACTATCCTTCAATCTCTTGCTTCTCCTATTTCTTGAATTCACATAACGCGGCAAATATTAAAATAAACTTGGCATCTATGTAGTCTTATACTGGGTGGTTCATTTCAAACACATTATCCTGATTACTTAGTTCCGTACGAAGCTAGAGCGATAAAATTGGTATCTACCCCTACTTAGTCGACCACTGGGAGTTTATATACCTAATTATTTTTTGGTAACCGTCTGGCATTTATATATTTTGGTAATCTGATTACCAAAAAGTGTTTTTCCACGGTAACATTAAAACGTTAAATTGGAGAATACTAATAAAAGATCAACTACTTTGTTGTTTGATCCATTACATGGATCAAACAACAAATTTCATCTTTTCCACAAGAATATCTGTATTTAAATAGCAGAACCGGCTTTCGGCTTTCGCCATCAACTGTGCCTCCATGACAAAATGAAAAAACAATGTTAAAGTCCTAATAAAAAGTTAAAAGATTAAAAAATAAATCTTTATTTTTTAATCTTTTGACTATTTATTATGATTAAAAATGTCTTTTTATTTTGATTTTAACATTGTTTTTCATTTTGCTATGTTAGGCACAGTTGATGGCGAAAGCTGAAAGCCGGTTCTGCTATTTAAATATAGATATTCTAGTGGAAAAGACGGAAGTTGTTGTTTGATGTTATAAGTAATCCACAGCATGGATTGTTTCGAAACTGGATCATAAAGTTCAGTTTAAAAAGGCTTGGACATACGCTGACAATGTGCTATGGTAACAATTTAATGCGCATTTTCCAATATATTATTATTCAGTATTTAAAAGTAAGCAAACTTACTGGAAGGGTCGAATCCTGTTATAAAGTAAGGACAGGACACGTAGGCTGTCTGTCCAGCAGGTGTGGCCGGCCAGCAGGCCCATCCGTCCCATACTCCTTCGCAGTATGGCCCATCTGAAACAGATTATAGTCACAACTTATTAAAGCCGATCCTTATAATAACAGATATAACACTGTACAACTTATTAAAGCCGATCCTTATGAAAACAGATATAACACTGTACAACTTATCAAAGCCGATCCTTATGAAAACAGATATAACACTGTACAACTTATTAAAGCCGATCCTTATGAAAACAGATATAACACTTTGTATAAGTAGTACTAGTAGGAACTACTACTATTTTAGATTTTTTTTAGGAACTACTACTACTACTAGTAATAGTAGCATATTCATATTATGTATAACAGAATAAAAAAATAAATTGAAAACAATAGTTAGTAATAATTAATAAGAAATGTAGGGTTGAAACAGAAATTTTATTTAAAATTTTTAAATTTAAAAATTCACGAAATTTTATGAAAATTACTTGAAAAAATTGTTTTATTTTAATTTTGGGTAATTTATTTTGAGTCTAAATTAATTTGTTATTTAAATATTGCATATTTTATTTCGGTTAAATAGTTTCTTAATTTTCATTTAGTTTACTTTTTATTTATTTTAAACAAGAATAACATAACAGACACAAGTGTCCAGGATAATTTTAACATAAAAATTGATTTACAAATACAAAATAAACAGTAAATGTCGCAATAAAATAATTGAATTATAAGAACTTTCAAGATGTTAATAATTTATAAGGTGATTAAATTTGATGTTATCAAACCAAACGCATTCGGAGGTTATAACCTGACTTATTTTGTGAAAATTTTAAATATTAATTTTTTTAAAATTTTGATGACTCAGCAAAATAGGCTATCGTAGTCTGAAAAATTATCTTCTAGGCACAACTACACCTGCTTTTTGTGTCAAGTTTCAACTCTCTAGCATTTAAGAAGTTTTAATACAGCACGAGTTATGTGTGACACAAACACACAAAACACTCACACAGATAGACAGACAGCAAGATAAAAACTAGTAAATGAAAATAAGTATTCTAATTTGCTTACATTTTTATTATTTTTATTACTTTTTACTATTTAGCATGCAAATTCTTTGTACTATTCCTTATCCTTTGTAACTATTGGTTTCTTTTTATTCTGTTATATTAACATGAATTCATAAAGATAGTAACCAGTTAGAAAACGTAGCCACGGAGATCATATTTTCACTTTACACATGGGTTAGTCTTCAAAAGTTTAGAGAAATTAAAATCAAAACTAATTCATCTATCACGAGTTTCCACAAGTATGGTAATATGAAAATCTCGAGGCAAGTTTTTCGAGAAACTCCACTAATGAAGTTGAGTAATCCCTATTTGTTTTGGAAATGTCCATCAGGGTCTAACCGCTGGCATCAAATCCCCCATAGAACGTGACTAAGCATCCCAGTCAATATAAACAAACAACTCCGAGTTTTACTTAAAAAACTTTCTGCTTCATTTACTTAGCTAGGGGATTTCCAGGCAACATCGTTAGTACCCTGCTCCATTTTGAGTTTCAGGGCTTAAAATATAGTACGAGATTAACATAGCCAGGGTCAGGGTCAAATATAGAAATAATGTTATAAGGTCACTATAACTAGATTTGTAGCAACATAACATACATTGTATCACATATTCACGTCTACCACTTAATTAAACCTAACTGTACATAATAATTTTATTTTTTTTCTGTAAATATAATTCGGACAAGAAAAAACAAATTTTTGTTTTTATTTTTTAAACTTTATTTGCCAAAATTTAACAAAAATACAAATTTTAACTAAACAAAATACAAAATTTAACAAATTAGAATAAAAAACAAAAAGTGTATTAATTAAGAGTAAATATACATTGATACTACCGAGTTTTGCAAAACATGAATAATTGTGCGATAGACACAGTCACCAAGGAAATGTAACATAGCAAAATAACAAGCAATGCCACATCTGGGAACTGTTCCATCAGTCGACATTAGTCATCATTAATGGCTCGACATAATGTCATGTCCCACTCTGTTTCGTTCATCAGAACGCCGACAAAGCCTGAACTCACTCTGACCTTCAATTAATTCCGAAAAATATAGAGTAAAGTATTTAATTAAGTGTAAATAATTAAGACAAATATTTAACATTATAAGCAGACTATTAGAAATTTTACTGTGGTAACCCACAAGGCTTAGCCAGATTGCGGGGTATTTATTAAAAATACTATATTAGAAAATAGTATTATACTAATTTATTTGGTAAATAAATTAACAATTTTTGGGTGTTTTTGAAAGAGCCATGTTTCTCTGAAAATATACTTTAAGTTAAGGAATGAAGGAAATGCATAGTGTGCCTATCCAGAGTGGCGCCCTACAAATGATTGCGCTCGCTCAAAATATGATAAAATTACAGAAATTCCAGTTTTTTGCAATCAGTGGTTCCCTGTGAGTCGAGTGCAAAACATGAAGAGGACATTATTTAAAGCTGATAATATGTCCTCTAAAACGAGTATTTTTTCTTCAAAATCGGATAACTACAACAAAAGTTATGAAATTTGTTAAATTTCCAAAAAAGTCAATATATTCTAAAAGAAATGCGTTGAAATTTTTCATAAATTACCCATTTTTTTGGTGTTTTTGAAAGACCCATAACACTGAACGTAGTCATATAAATTTTATGATCAAACACTCGTTTAATAGAATATTAATCAGCTTTAAAACATCTTCTAAATTTGTACGATTTTCTAAAAATTTCGAGTACGTGCAATAATATAAAGCTTCATTTTGGATAGGCAGACTATGATTTTTCACAATAATGTACCTTAATTGCAAAAATTTAGATTGAAGTAGTACAAAATGAGTCACGTTTTTTTTTAGGTCCGTCTTCTGGACTAAAACCCAATCATATAATTTTAGAATCGTTTTATGAATTTTCGATTTTGTTCTGAGTACCCATTGTTGGTAATTTTTTTTAAATACTCAGGTGGAAAATTCCAGGGTACTTAGAACTCTTAGGTGGATCCATTGTGTTATTATTGTTGGTTAACGAAGCAGTCAAATAATATTTTCTGGATAACAAAAATAAAATTAAAAATGATTTTAGCATAAACGCAGTGGGAGTTACGATGATAGATGATAACTAACATACACATACTGACAAACAACTTTATGAAATCCACTCAGGAGGTTTAAAACCCTCAAGGGGGAATTCAGATGAAATGCCGGTATTGAGTTTTTAGTGCCTATACCCCATACAATACATTCCCTGTGTATTTATTAATATGGTATTGTAGAGAAAAGTAAAAATATTGGAAATTATAATAATCCCCGGACTAATATTTCCTATAGAGATTGTGTTTCACAGGACTCGACAGTATAATGATGCTTGATAGAATTCCTGGAAGGTTCTTATTGTTGTTAGAGAATTAGTACGGCCTTATTTGTTTAACCTTAACCTAGCTGGGAAAGCATATAAAGCAATAGATAATTTTCAAACACTGAACTTTTTGTCGAAATGCGCCACATTTTCCTTTCCTACTTTACGATCCTTTCGAATTTTTTCTCCTGAAAAAATCGTTAACAAGATGAGTGGCCTGTATTTTGGGCAGTAAAAATATACTCGCTGAAAATGAGTATAATGTATACATCGAAAAAAGTAACAGATTAAACTGCTTTTCCTTTTAATTTTCTCTTCCATTTCTAATAAAAATTGCAAGAACAAACTGCATCGAGCTTTATAGATATTACTTTACTGTCTGCTTCAATCGAATCTGAGACGGTGATGTGAAATAAAAGTCTCTGATGCAATGGAAATTTATGGCAAAATTGTTTAATCATTTTAAAATTATGTTAAAAATTTTCTTGAAGAAAATTATTAATCAAGATTTGTTGGTTACCCACAAGATTCAAGCATTTCTCTCAATAAACAAATTTAAATAATAAGAAAGCAAATTCTTAGACAATAATGTGTTTCCAAAAAAACTCCGAAACCTGAATTATCCGTTTCATTTGTTTTTAAAAGGACCTATTTGGTTTTCCAAAGTTGTCTGCCTTCATGTGTGTATGTTATCTCCGAGTGTATTTTTCCAAGAGGATTGAATCTTTCTACAAAACTCAATCTTCAGGTCTAGTTGTGTTATCTGGAAAATGTTTTTTAATGACGTCCTTAGTCCGTGATAATTACTTAGTAAAATTTCGAAAGTTCGCAAAACGCGAAAAATATTGTCGATCTGTCGATTGACCAACGTAAATATGAGCTAAATTTAATCTAATTACCATATTGCATTAGTTTAATTTTTATCAAATGGCTTAAATACTTTTTAAAAAATTGTAAAAAATCGAAGAATAATCTAACAAATAATCTCTTTCTGTATAAATAATACAGCAAGTATATCTACGGTTTTTGCTGAATCATTAAAGTTAAGCAGCATCGAGCGATGACAGTGTCTAGATGGGTGATGGCTGGGAAGAAAACAAATTTATTACAAATTTAGTCTGAGGACGAGCGAAGCGAATTCGATGACGCTGTTATACACTGGGCAATTTGTATATTCTGTAGACGAGCGAAACGAGTCCGAAGTTGTGAGGATGAACGTAGCGAGTCCTTTTTGTGAGAAAAAGTTCTGAGGCACCCGACACCCGATTTTTTAAATATATTTCTTAGGAAAGAAAACTATTCTTACTAAAGAGAAATTTACTTCCTTTTATCGGAAGAATATAAAAAAAATATTTACTTTACGCTAGGGTTCCGAGTTATCCAAGTTGATTATTCAAAGTTTAACTTGATGAAGTTATTACTTACTTTATGCAACCTAGTTCAAGACAGTTTAGTTAGAAAGTCGTATTTTGTAATCAATTTGTAAGAAACTTTGCATTCAAGTATCTAACATAAAAACTATTAGTACAAGATAACGAGGTCTACTTCGCTTGAACTGCATTCATCCAGACGTATCCTCTATTAATCTCTTTTTATTTTTCCTCCATTTTCTTCACTATTTATGAATTTTCGGTTGTTTTAACTGGATGGGATAAGGCAGTCCATTGACAGGATAAGGAGACAGTCTATTAGACAGTCCACCTTAAATGATTATATTTGATAAATAACCTTGTCAAATTAATGTACAAAAATTACTCGGGCAAGTTAATGAATAAATTTAAAATAATTATGGCGCGGTGGTCCGCATGTCGGGCGAATTTCCTTTGGATGCGTGTTTCCGTGCTTTTTACATTATATAAGTTTACAACTACTAAATAAATAATTCCGGCGTGGTGGTCCGCTGTCGGGCGAATTTCATTTAGATGCGTGTTTCCGTGCTAAACAACCCATTTCTTGCTTATTCAAGAAACATGCCCATTGCGTGGTTCCGGTTCATGCATCAGAACCAAACCAGTTACTCAATTGTCAAGCACTGCTCATAACTCATTTTGTCTGTATTTTCCAAAGGAAATGCGCATAATTATCCAGTTGGTTGTACAAAACTATGCCTCTAAAATTAGATGTACGCACTATTATTTGCACTAGTTTAAAGCTTAGTCAGTTATCTTTAAAGGTTTTAGCGCATTTCCTTTGGAAAATACAGACAAAATGAGTTACGAGCAGTGCTTGACAATTGAGTAACTGCTTGGGTTCTAAAGCATAAACCGGTCTTGCGAAACGTATTTTTTTGTCATTAGGGACCTCTGAAACGGATTTGTGTCGTGGTCCGAGGTTCGAATTCCGCCATGATGCCTATCCCATTAGGCGAATTTCTAAAGGAAATTCGCTAAAAGAAGTAAGAATATACAAAAACAATAGGCATTCTACCTGTTGGACGTTTCGTCTCATGTTATAAGTCTTTAATTTGGCCACGAATTACAAACGAATTTTTAAATGTATTATTTACTTACTGTTTATGTCAAACGATAATGATAATAAAAAGTTTTATCATCGTATATTTACATGAATAGTAGTATTTGTGTCTTGAATTTCAGCCTAACAAAGAGCCAGTGTATTGTGGAGTTTTTCTGAGTTATTTTGTAGGGTTAGTGACGTCATACACATTTCATAATCAATAGGGAGGAACGGAGTGACACTTTACTACGATCTCATTCATAAGCTTTCACAGAGGACCTAAAGTCTCCTAGGTAAACTAATATGTTTTGGTAATAAAGAAATAATATTATTTTAGCACTCATGCAAAGTATCATTCATTTTGCATTTTTTATTTTCCATAAGCTAAAACGAACACAAAATAATCCGTCAAGTTGCTATTCATGAAAACATTGTCTTGTTATTTTTAGAGAGATAGGTTTTGTCCAAGTGAAATTGAAATGCGAACTCTCTACTAAGCCATGTTATTGTTTAATATCCTCTTCAAAACAGTTGACAGTTTCAGTTTCAGTTTAGGTCTGTACTTCGTGTCTGTTATACTTAGCAAAAACACGAGCTTTGAGACCCTTTCAAAGTTTACACTAGTAATGATAGGACAAGTATACCATGCGTAAGTGACACAAATTATGGTTTAAAAGTTTATTTAGGTAGTTTTGTTTTAAAGTTTTGTCATCCTGTGGTAAACTGTCTGAAGATTAAATTAAATAATGTTAGAAAATAGGTAAATATATATTTTTAACAAATGTTATAAACCTATTATAAATGTATGTTATAAATAGGTCGTGTGCATGAATAGTAACTATAATTGGTATAAATAAAAATAAATTAAATTGGTATAGTATGAAATGATATATGTTTTGCTTGCCATGCATGATAAGAGAGCAGCGCTCGTAAATACTTCAAGGTAAATAATTTAAGGTTAGAGTGAGTTCATGTTTTGTCGGCGCCGTGATGAGTTAGACGTAACAAAGCAGAGAACACAGAGTGGGACATGAGAACAGAGTGGGACATGACATTATGTCAAGTCATCTATAATGACGTTTGTCGAATGATGGATAAGTTCCCAGCTGTAGCATTTCATTGTGCTTGTTATATTTCCTAGGTGTCTCTCGCAGAATTATATTTTGTTAACTATTCATGTTTGGCAATACTCGGTAGTATCAATGAAATAGTTGTAATATCTATTTACCCTCTAAGCACCCAGCTCATGAAAACAATTCTTACTCTGGTAGAACAATTTTCAACGAAATGAAAAATCTTTTCAAGAAAAGCCTAATACAAATACAGTGGAGTGAAAAATCCACAAATCCCTTTTTTCGAATAATGTAAAAAAAAGCTGGGTTTTACGGTTTCCGGAACAGCACAAAAGATTTAAAACAGAACTCTTCCTTTCCGTGAATTTTTAAACTTTTCTCCTTTTCAGTCCCAGGTGGCATTTTACCCGGCACCTATGTTTGTTCATTTGGCCGTTTACTCTTTAATTCTTTACATTTCCTTCTCTTTTGTTTGTTATTCACTTTGTTGTAATTTTTTGTTTACATTTTACCTTAAGAGAAACGTAAAACATTTCAAATCAAAATTATTTTCACCGACAAATTAAGCTAGTGTTAGTCCTCTTCTGATAACATGAGTAATGAGCCTCATTTAAAAAAAATTGCTTGTAATTATATTATTTGCTCTTTGTGGTTTGTGGTTTACTCCAAAAAGGGAAACAGTGTGTTTGCAATTAAACCGAATTACTTTAAATGTAACACAAACAAAGTATATGATATTTTATCTTAACATAAAATAAGCAATTTAAAGAAAACTTAATAATATGAAGAAGCTTTTCATATCTGGATCCCGGATAAAATTTATCCGGATAAAATTTACCTGAATAAAATGTACCCCGGATAAAGTCTACAATAAAACTAAAATTAGTGCGATTTCATAAAATTTGGAGTATCCGCTATCATATAAAGAGCTACTCTGGATAGACAGCCTATGTTTTTTCTTCATAATTCAAGGTATATTTAGAGAAAACTTTAGTTTGAAGAAGTACAAAATGTGTCACATTTTTTTTCAGGTCCGGCTCTTGGACTATAAAGATTGTAGATTAATTACTTGATTGAAGTAGGCTAATTAATGCTATAAATTAAAAGCTTTGTTTTGTTTTATATTATTTAACCAAATTGAAATGTAGAGCTCATAGCCGTAGCAAAACCGCTTTAAATCTTGCAAGGAGCTGCAGCAGGTAAGAACGGCTTTAAACCGTGCCTACTCTCCTGGTGTAGATTGAAGTTTTGTGGTACAATGTATGCGGTTTTATTTCGCCGACCCTCTTACACTCTCAATATATCATTTGAGACAACCAAGTTTTTTAAAACACGTAAAATTATTTGAGTCAATATAATTATGCGAGAGACATTTTGGAGCGGGAAACGCTGTGCCACGTCTAAAACTTCGTATCTATTCCTCTTCTTCAAACAATCTTGATGACGCTGCACTTCTAGATAATACGTATTCTTAAATGTAGTTACAAATTATCTTGATTACAGAGTATGGGAAGTCAAATTTAATCTCATTAGTAAAGCAAGTTATTAAGGTTTCATGAAGAAAAGTTTTCCAACTTGGGGAAACAAGTTTTTCATTAAATACTACTTAGGATGTTAATGCTTAAAGATAGGGTCATGGGAGTCGTTAGCTTGGGCTTGGATAGGGCCCAAATTATGCTTGTACTCTTATCATTTACAAAGTTTTTACCTTTATTGCCATTCTAAACTGCGTTACTATATAACATTTCAAAACATTTCAACTCTTTTACATCAAATATTTACGATTTAGCACCCAAATTTATTAAAATTAAAAAATATCAAAATATTTGTGAGAATACACACACACACACACACACTTTTAGTTCTAGGCTTTGAATGAATTTTGGTAAGTGATTGAAACATTTGATACACCGATAGTTTGTTCTATTTTAAGTTTGGTGAAGCCTGCAATATTTAATTTCTAAATTGTGATTATAACGGGTATTAGTTGTGGATAGTTACGGATAGTTAGGGGATTAGTTACGGATATTGAAAATAGTAGAAAAGCTTGACTAGATAGTTTCTTCGCTAAGACGGTGCAATGCTCTTTCCAAGTTAATTTAGGATCAGGACTCCTAAGCATTTGTTGAAAGGGGAATTTTTGAATTCCTTGATATCACTACGCAAAAATATTACTGTAGAAACTGTTTTGTATGTATATAGGGCGAGTTCATTTGCAAATATCTTGGCTTTTAACTTCTCTAGCATCAATCCGAGGGCTGGCTTTATTAAAGCGGGATTTTTGACCTTTATACTGGCATTTGCGTTGGGTTCTTGCGTATTTCTTATTATGACTTTTAATATTGAAGAAGTCTAAATGTAGTCTGAAACTTTTTAAAATATTTTCAAGCCATAGGCAAGGCTCCTCTCAAAGGCTTTCAATTCAGCGGTATACACCCTGCGTGTGGAGACAGCGTCCACGCATTAGCCTTAAGAAGGGAATGCATACCGGCAGCCTGTTCCTTCTTCTTTCCTGTTACACCATCTGTGTAGAAGACCCTTCAACCTGGATACCAGGCGAGAGTCCTCAACAGTCTTTGCTCGTACTCAGCAGGGAGGCATCCCTATATTAGGCCTCTTCTACGGTGGAGTGTCGGAGATAGCCCACCCTAGCACTTTATCTTCTTCAGCTCCAATATTCAATCGTATCTCGCGAGCCCTGACAGGCAGGGTTCTGGTTCTTGTAGTGAACCATTCGTACTCTGGGCGAATAGCTCCTTCGCCAAAAAATTTTTCTGAGGAAAATAATTTTTTGGTGAAGGAGGCCACTGGGCCTCTTCTTAAGGGAAGTGACCTGTTTTTGCTTTGACTGCCTTTAAGTAGGACGAAGTTATCTGCTATCGGCGGTGTTGCATTGATAAAACGCCAGTTTCTACGTATAGAGAGCTGACGTTTGTTGTTAGGTAGGTGCCGAAAGCTAAACGTAGTCTTAGATTGACTACGACTAAGACTCTGTCTAGAGGCAGCAGCCACGACACTTTAGCAGACCCTAGACGTAACTGCCATAGTCCATCTTAAAGCGGACCAAAATCAAATGATACGAACTAAGGTTGTACGGTCCGCTCCCTAGCAAAGATGGGCAAGGACTAGTATCAAGTTGACATTTCTCTTGCAATTCTTCACGAGTTCTGATATGCAATGCTTAATATGGCGTTTTACCGAAAAAAATTAAATTAACAAAACATATTTAGAATAATGAAATAATTATTGTATTTATTCAATACAATAATTATTTCAATAGAAAAATTTGCTATTATCAATTTCAATTTTTGAAATAAATATAAAAAACTAGGCAAATAAGAATTATATCTATAGAATAAGAATTATATATAATTATATATCAACCATGTGATTTTCTAACTATATTAATACTTTTTCAAGCTTTAGTTGACCTTAAGTAAAATATACTCTTTCCTCGACATCTAACTTTTCATTTTAATTAAAATTATGTTTCATTTTGTATTTTAGTTTCTTTATATTTCTATTGCTTCTATTCAAATTTTACTTAATTTAAAGAAATGTAAAAATATTTAGTCTGTTCTCATTAGAGATGCTCGTAATAAAAGCATTATAAGCCCTTCATGAATTTTTAATGTTTCTTAATTAATACGACTTTTTGACATAATTCCAGAACTTGTTTAAAAAATACTTAAATAAGTCATGAGGGGGAGAATCAGTCCAAAAAGAATTCATTATATACATAAATATAAACATTTTAATATATTTATTATTCTAGTCAACATACTCATCAGCTTGCATCTCACTCAATACAAAAATACATATAGTGGTACTTTTTATACGTCATTATATTCTTCAGTTTTTGTATTCCTTAGTGTATGTGTAGACTGTCTAATAAAGGAAAGTACAGTAAAAAGTCTGAGACTATCAACATACAGACAAATAATCAATATAAGAGATTCTGCTAAAGAAAAACAAAGACAATAATACAGTTATATAAGTTTTTTTGTTTTAAACTCTGTAGCTTTAAGTTTGTATATTTATATATATGTTTATAAATCATCTATATTCAAAATACATTACACTTATTTCTTCTTTCTACTTATTTAAATTTATTAAAATGAATTCCTTTAGGACAGAAGTTCTACTCATTACTCATTCTTTATGGCATGTTTGTATATTGTTTATTTTCAAATAAGTGTAACGTTAATGGGGTCAATTATTTAAAATATGATGGATGATGCTGAATTTATTTCCACTATGGTGATAAATTTTCTTTTTGGTTTTACTTTGGGATTGTTGGGTACATACTTTTAAAAGCGTCACCAATTACTACTATTCAGGAGTTTTGAAACGGATCCCTGACATTCCCAGGTCTAATTCTTAAGATTACTACTTTAAAAGTGATCATTTTCAATGGAAATGTGATAATGAGATAAAACATCCTGAATTCTATTGAATCCATTTTGAAAATTAGAAAATTTTATCTTGGTTTCCCATTAGATTAACACGTTTTAAATTATTATTTTCACAGTTTATTTAAACTAAAAGGTTCCCATAGATAAAAGGTCGAAGGAAAGCTATAAAGAGGTAGACAAATAAAATTGGAAAAATATAAAGGCAGGATTGAAAACAAACGCCAGCGTGAGGAAACACTTGACAAATGAAAAGCTCAAGTCCTGGCCGGGGATTACTTTACGACTTTGTTCTACTTACTTTTCCTTTATTATTTTTCATAGCGTTTTAAAGCCCCTGTAAAAACAGAACGACTCAAGTGGTAACTGATAAACCTTTACCTTTTTTATAACTTGTAAATTTTATTTTCATTTACAGGAGAAGTTTTGCAGGAAGTTAAACACATTAAAAAACAAACATTAGAAAACAAGCTGTCAAACATGGAACGAGGCTTGACTTCTTACAGGCATAAAAATGTAAGTACATATAACATTGCTGTTTAAATTAGCGTGTTTGAAAGATAAGTGCACATCTATTTGTATAAATGTCTGGACAACTGTGCTAGCCACAGGCCACAGATGTGGTGGGTCACTTCGTATTGTATCTAACAAATATTTTTTTTTTAAGTTTTAAAAGACGTCAATTGAAATGAATCCTTTTGATAAGTCGTGTTTGATTGACCCCAACATCTTGTCTGTTTTTTCTATCGTAGGGATTTATTTTTGTGCCAAATTTCATTATGATTAGATTAGTGTTTACAAGATATGTGCACGTCTATACATTCATACACATAGACACCACGTTTTTCTCATTTTCGGTCTTGCAGGTGAAAAGGTGACATTTGATGATATAAGTGGGACTTACGTTTTTGTTAATGCAATTCCACCTCTCCTTAATATATTTAAGAAAGCAACTGATGGTTTAGTGTTCTTAATTCCATAATTAGGATACTTAAAATATGAATTCATTTGGGCAAAGTGATTTTTTAAAACAATCGAAATATTTCGGTCTATCATGTCATCATCAGGCACATATAAAATAAATCACAAACTTACAAAATTTAAACTGGAACTAAGTTTAACAAAATAACAAAAATAAGTACTTAATTTGCTTTAACTAATCACATCTCATTACGATGCTAGGTTATGTTGGTCATGTTGGTAGGGAAGCCAAATTAAATAATAATAAAACATCTATGCTATTTTTTTTATAACATTATAACACATAGATGACATTTAAACACTAGATGGAATCAACATAAAATCATTGTCCTCAAAAAATTATCGTACATACTTAAGATATACATATATTTATAAAACAAATTATCATTATAAAAATATTACTACTACTCAAAAAATTATGGTTACATAATAAAAATCATTAAATAAAGTGTAGAAAATTCTATTTCCTCGTCAATATTGTCTCAGCTTTTTATCACGGAATGCCTCAGCTTAGGCGAGTAAATTATTGTTTGTATGTAAACTTATATTTTCTTGTCATATCGGAGTCGCCACGGTATTTCATACAATTTCAGACTCGCTTTGCTCCTCCTCAAAACATAAAATCACCATACTTATACTGCAGTACGTCTACGGAGTAGCTTTGCTCATCCTCGGTCAAAAGGATGAAACAAAACATTTGTTTTTACATTAAATTTGTCATGTTACTAGTTTATATAAGTGGCGTGCTGTCATGATATTTGCGAATTTTCATATGTCTTAGTCAAAAAACGAGATTTATTTACATTATGTTATATATGAATCAATAACACCGGAGCTAATTCTGTTTATATAATACAACTTGTTGCTTGTTTAGTATGCGTTGTAGTATTTGTGAAAAATATTTTAACCCCCACACGGTTTCAGATGTTTTTGCAAACACAATACTTTTCCTATATACCTACGGTATAAATGAGGAAAAGTTAAACCTCATGTTTCAGCATTCAGAAACACCAGGGATAGAGTCACAAGTGCCTCTACTTTAGAACAAAACATAATTTTTAGAGACTTTGAAAGTTCCCTCTATAGTATTATTTATAAAGTAGAAAGGTTTTCACATTTGCTAGGAACTAATAGTAACAAAGCAATTAAATCCTATAGATGAAGTTTTCTCACTCTGAGGCCAACCTTTATTTAATTTTCTTTGTCTTGAATTTATTTACTGTAATTTAATTTCAGACCGCTTTTGACTAAATAAATAAATTAGACATCTTTTGACGAGACTATAGTTTTTAGCGAAGTTTTATCGTGTAGTTACTAAATTAGAACTTGTGGGGCTTTACCCTAAATTGAATATCGTCCTACAAGAAAAATATACAAATACAGGCTTGCTTAAAAAGAAAACTTTGTATAACTCAAAAGATTTTGTCAACTATGTGGAAAATTAATTTTGAGATGTAAATAAAGTTTACAAAGTACATGCAACGTTTCACAAAAATTTGAATTTTGAAGATTAAATTGAGCTGTGGAGTCTCACAATAGGAATTGAAAGAAAACAGTGTCTCCACAATAACTTGTTATATTAAACAAAGCCGACTTTCGGTCTTACAGACCATCATCAGTGTTTCATTGTTCTTGATCAACCCTGCTCGACATGTAAACATCATAGTAGATTAATGTGTTAGATTAAAATCGAGCAGGTTTGAGCAGGTCTGTAAGACCAAAAGTTTGTTTAATATAACAAGTTATTTTGGAGGGATTGTTTTCTTTCAATTCCAACTGAATTTTGAACTTCCAAATAAAAAATAAGCTAATGAGCGGTTACAGAGACACTATAAATGTGTGAACCTTTCATGTTTTGACATGGAAACAAACAGTTTAAATAATGTCTTTTTCTATGATCTGGATGATTTAACCCCTGTGTATATGTATATGCATATACGTATACATGTATATGTACAGGGCAGTACAACACCGAAACATAATACATATGTACAGTGGATTGGCCATTGATTTTGAGGGCGGTAGCCCTCGTTGGGCCCCTCAGCCATAAATAATCTTAAAAAAAACAAGAAAATTAAAAGAAATTATGTAGCCCTCCCCAGAGGAGGGCTACATTTAATTTTTTCTGTCAGGAGGGGGGGGGATACCCTCGGGCCCGTCTTAAAAGAAAGCCTGGGAAGTATTGTAACTGACGAACCTTAAAATTTGAAATCTATAAATACTTTATATATTAATATTGTGTAATAATAATAATAATCTTTATTTCCATCAAATTGGTACAAATTTAATTACAATTTTTAGTTTTTGATGAGAGCCACCAGTAGCAAGCTAGAGCGGAGACTCTGTTTCCTCTGTTTATAAATTATTCAATGTTGAACTTATAATTTTTTCTTCTTGAATGAAAGAAAAAATAAATAAATAAAAATAATGATAATAATGGAATTAAATAATTTAATCTGACGCAGGAAATATAATAGTGGTCAATTTTAATCTCTGTAGTTCTTTGTACAGCATTAGCCTGAAAACCTTTATCTATTTTTAAGATCCGTATAATTCTGTTGTTTAATCTAAATTCTGAAGCGTATTTTCATAAAAATGTTCAAGCTTATGGTGGAAAAATGTATTAGTTTTTAGCATTATCTTTGTATTTATTGTTTTGTATAATGATATTTACTCAATATTTAAGATATCTTATAGAATATACTTATATACTTAAATATTTGACTTATAGATTAAAGTAAAAGATACACTTTTTCTGTTCTTTTCTTCATTTAAACCATTGGTTTATAGGAAAAGTATTGTGTTAGTAGGGCCAAAAGGAACGTCCGAGATCCACCTACACTACCACCTCTCCCGCCACCCCCACCACATGGATTATTTCTAGTCTTTTACACACCCCCTTTCCTTTTGTCATGCTAGCGTATTTTTGCTTTGCATTGAGTAATAACAGTAATATTAATTATGCTCGAAAAACTATACACGCATGACGAGGGAGAGGGATTTGTAAAAGATTAGAAATAATCCACGTGAAGGTGGAAGTGGAGGCGGTGGTGGTTTGAGGTGGCGTTGGAGGTGGTGGCGTAGGCGGTTCTCGGACGCTCCCTTTGCCCTTATTTGTGTTTTCCACTAAAATTCCGAAACTAGAATTTCAACTAAAGTATCATGGGTTTTACCAAGTTATCTGTCCGTATCATGGGTTTTTCCAAGTTATCTGTCCGTATGTGTGTTCTTTATAAAGACTTTCATAAGTGAGCGTATGGGAATCTTTTTCAGGATCTGCGCAGTACTCCGTTTTACTACTTAACTACAAGAACCCTGCCGTATTATAATACTATTTAAAACCACCTCTTGGAGCAAAAGTTTATTCGTATATGTAGAAAAACGTTCTTAAAATTACTTTATTTTCAATTCACCTCAATTTAACTAATTTTGGTTAACAAAGAGGAAGTTTTTAAACAAGTTTTAAAAAGGGTTTTGTAACAAATACGTGTTACAAATTTCTGCTAGAAGGAAGATACGTTGGAAAAACTAAAACTGAATGACAATAAATGAAACCAAAGAAAATAGCACATCTCTAAGAAAACGTGTGGGAATAAAAGAAAAAAAACAAAGGAAAACCATTTCCTCGGGTTGACTTGTTGAAAACCCATTTTACTAAGAATTTCCCTCAGAAAAACTACTTAAAGCTCTTCTTGATTAGGAAATTTCTAGAATTCTTTCATAGTTTCCTGTCTCTCAGAAGCATGTCATTATTATATCTTGGTTAATGTTCATTAATATTTAATTTACTTTTTAACTTGTTTTATTTTATATTGCGTCTACAATCACCCCTAGAATCCTAAAAGTGCTGTAAAACTATGCTTTTCCATAAAGTTTTTCTTTTTGTTTTCTTTTAAATAAATTGAGATTTTTTGATGAAATTACTCGAAGTGCATCACACCAATGAGATTCTCCTCACAATATCAATCTACTCCAGCAATTACTGTCTTATGTTATAAGTATAACGAACTTAAAACTACTGTAATATTAACTTATACTACAAAAGAAAAAATGTTTATATCTTTGACCACTCAATCACAACAAATAAACAAATTCAAATAATTTTTATTTTTTTGAAAATACAAAAACATGTATAAAATATATAAAACAATATAACAAACAACAATAAAATGAAACATAATTAAAAAATCAAAAAATAAGGTCTCAACTCAACTACCTGTTGATCTTTCATTGAGCCATAATTAATTATAATTAAGTTAAGATTAAACTGGGAAGAAGGAGTAATATGAAAATAAAATATGTATCATAATCATAATATTTTTCAGAATAATGAAATAATAAGAAAACGTATATATTAACCTGAGATCGGGTTGTAGAAATTTGCTTCTTGGTCCTCGTGACCACTCAGTCAATGGAAATATTCAAGATACACCGTATCTGAAGTCAATTAATTTAGTTATTAAATAAGCGAAACATTTTAATTAATTGCGGGGAGAAGATTTTTAAATAAAAAAGGGAAGCCGAGAAGAGGGGACAGTGAAAAGAGGAGACAGCAGAAAGTATGGGCTTGTAGAGATGTTATTCTTTCAATCACAATTAATTACAAAAAATCCAGAAATATTACCATTGCTATTAAAGTTAATAAATCAACTATCGATTGATTGCTGATTAAATACCTTTTACGATGTTATGAATGCTTCCGGGCGTAGTTTAGTTAAACTGTTTCATTTATTTCTAGAATTTAATACAGAATACTTTGGTGTCTGTAAACCAAAATAATTGTTATTCCGTCATCACGTAGCTTTTTTTAGAAGCGAAAAATAACCCGATACGAAAAACGTATCTGGAAAGATCCAGAGATATATTTCTTTATTACTCGATATTTATTAATAGCGTGAAGTTGCGGCTTGGAAACGAGAGTCAAGTAATTAATGTTAGTTAAAAAATACAGATGTATTGGAATATCTCATTTACATTTTGCACAGGTAAAAAACCCACAGTTGCTGTAACCTGTATAAAACAAAATATAAATTAAAAAAATACTAAAATCAATGGATTACTAAGAGCTTCTTTAGTAAAGGAAAATAAAGAAAAAAGGATACATTACCCATTACTTTCAATGACCCAACGGGCCATTGCGGATATGCATAGATCCCACTCATTGAAATATGTGTATCATTCGAGAAGATACAAAATTTCGTCCATTGATGAATTAATTCCGGGGTTGGCTTACAAAAAATATTTTTCTATATCTCCGTTCTCTTTCAGGCTTATCATCCTTCTCGAGCTGTTTCACAAATATTTTCAAGATATTCCTAGTGTAACTATATATTTTGATGACATATGTATAGTAACTGATGGCAAAGAAGAAAATGGAAGAATTATTCAGCTTGTTGTAGGCAATTTACATAAAATGTAATGTCGACAAATTTCAGTAATGTTTAGATCAAATTAAATATGTAGGAGTAGTATTTTCTGATAAAGGTTTTATGCCTGACCCAGATAAATTAAAGTTATTTATAAGTTAAAACAACATAATAATAAAACTGAAATAAGAAGTATTCCGGGAATAATCAACTACTTACGAGGCTTTATACCCAATTTATCTGATTTAATAAGTCTATGAAAGAGAACTTTCAAAGGAGAATATTCATTGGGAATGGGTCCAAAGACAATAAAGATGGCTTGAATACAACAGACTCTATTCAGTGAGCAAGCCCTGGCTACATTCGACCCTAATCATCTAATTGTAATCCAGTGTAACAGGTCTAAGGATGCAATAGGCTGTCGTTTACTTTGAAATAGTAAGCCACTATTCGTATTACTATATCTGTATCACTTAATGATACAGAAATAGAGTACACACTAATAGAAAAAGAACTGTTGGCTGTTCTCACAAAATTCTACACTTTTGTGAAGAATTTTTCTGAAGATATATTCTGATCATTTACTGTTAATTTCTATAATGAAGAGGCCGTTGTACAAAATTACAAGCAATCGAATTAAACGCCTCTGACTTAAACTAAGTCAGACTTAGTTTAACGCCTCTGACTTTATCAGTTTGAATTAAAGTACCTCCTAGGTATCAAAATTTATATTGCTGATACATGTCTCGTTACTGAGTAACTACCAAAGAGTTAGAAGATACGTCTATGCGAGGCGATATACATTGTATAGGGAAATCTACAGAAACTTTTTCTGATCAAGACATTGAGCCGTATCCCTTTTAACGTATTTTTGATGTTGATAGCCCATAAACGGGATAGTAAAAATAAATTATTGTGGCGACGTTTCCGCCAAGCTGGCCATAATCATGCCTAGAAAGAAATATATTTTATTAACAAAAATACAACCAAAATAATATATAAAGAATATACAAAGAATATTTTCTCAGAAACTTTTTCTAAGGAAAGACAACTTGACTTCCAAAAAACAACTGCCAGTAATACGATCCTATGTTCCATCATTTATTATTATAAAATGGGTGGCGAGGTCAATTAAACAAGTTTGTTGATATCCAACATTATTTTAAACTTCGAAATGATTTAGAAGTCTCTGATGGTTTAGTTTGCTACAACAATAGGCTTCTAGTGCCACAGAATGAAATTTATTATATTTTATCAAGACAATCAAACACATTTGGGACTTAAAAAAATAACAGAAACAGCTAAAAGTTTCTTTATAGACCTGTAATATTGACCGTAATAATTATGTAAATAATTTAGTTAAGTCGTGCTCTTAATGCGCCAAGTATCAGAAGTCTAACGTTCGAGATCCGCTAAATAGCCACAACCTACCGGATATTCATTTCTATAAAATAGCCAAATGGTGCGGTTCAAGTTATTTAATGATTTTGATAGCTAATTAATCATTTTTTAAATATTTAAAAGCAAAAACAGTTGTGGTGTAATACCTAAGTTTAAGGAAAAGTTTGGAATCCCACATGCACTTGTTGCGGATAACATGTCATGTCAAAACTCATGAATACAATATAAAGCTCACTCATTCCCAACTCTTCATTACCCGCAAAGTAATGGACTGGCGGAATAGGCTGTGGGCATAGGTAAGAAAATGTTGAACAAAGCAAATGATTCGAAAACAGACTTCAACATTGACTTATTAAACTATAGAAACTCCATAGTGGCCGGGCTGAACTATTCGCCTGCTCAGCTACTTATGAGCCGTCATCATAGATATAATTTATCTGTGTATCCGTCTAGTTAAAGCCGGCCTGAGATCTCCCAGCAGTACATCACTCCATGATAAAAAATCAAAATCGCCAGGAAAATGTTATGACCAGAAAGGTGTACGTGAAAGGCAATACTTACTAAAACTCCAGTATTGGTACAAAATTATAGAACTGGACCGTGGGAACCACGAAAAATAAGAGCGAAAATGCCAGAGCCCTTAAGCGGATTAAAATAAAACTCGATTTCTGATGGTGAACCAAACTTCCTGATAATATTCTGATTTTCCCTCTATCGCAAGAAAAATGGGACTTTAAAAAGCCACATCCTCTACACAAGCATCAAGGATTTATCACACAGGTTTTTGAGGGAAAATCATTTACTCTCTATGTTATATTAATTTACTTTGAATAGTATCATAGGAGAGGGGTAGTCAACTCGGAAAAAGGAAATTATTAAAGAGAGATAAAATTTAATAACTTTGAATATTTATTCAACTAACCAACCTAAATCTACCTTTATACAACAAACGTATGTATTTATGTATTATACATATAAATCCTAATCAAACAAAATAGAAAGTCGAATAATTTTATAGCGCTATTTCTCCGCTTTCTTTATTAAAATTTATCGATAATTTTTATAGTTTCGGTTTTAAGGAAGACGGCTTGTTTACTTTGAGATATAGCCGCTCTTTATTATCCGGCATAAATAAGTTTATTGCCTATTAAAGAAATAATTTGTTTCATACAGGAGATAGAAAATAAAAGAGAGAAAGAGAAAGTGAAAAAAAGTTAATATAAAGGCAATAACTAAGAGATGGCCAAGAGGAGGGGCCTATCTTCTTGCGTTTAGAAAAAAAAATCAGGTCTTTTTTGTAATTATAACGCCATTAGGGGGTTTTTTATATAAATAAGATTTTTTTGTATCAAACCTATACGATGTCAAGTAATCGTGAAGATCCTTAACTCTAGTTATACCTGGTGTGGCAACCCTGTCATCATATCCTAAGAGAATCCAGACGGACGTGTAAAACAGCCACTATCTATCACAAAGGTAATGCATCCCCTCACACATCACATCATGCTAAAACTGAATCTGTCCTTTACTCGCTGCGACTCGTCGACACTTACAGAATTCAGATGGACGCTGATATATCTACTATAATGTTTATCAGAAGAACTGCCTTAAATATTCTTCAAAGAATCCAATTGGCATTACTCGAAGAATCTAATTGTAATATACGACCAATCGTCACCTAAATTTGATAATAATAATACATAAATGTATTGCTACAGAAAACTAACTAGTGTATCTAAAATTACCATTAAGAACGAATACATAAACAAAACGGATTGAATGTGAATATATGACTTCTTAATAATGACGAATTCTTACTCTGACTACAGTAGGTTATCCTGTAATGACCAATTCAATTTTGCAGAAAATAGTTTACTGACTAGTTACGTCATAGAGCAAGGTAAATGGTTATATAGTTTTAACCTAAAATAAATAATCATAAGTTTTACTGTCTTGTTCTGTCAGCGCTTTTTAATTGAAAGTTTCGATGTCAGTCTAGTATCCTAGGAATGTAGTAGTTAAGTATAAAGTAAAGTAGTTTGTCCACGTATGTTAGTCGTGTCACGGATCTTATAATTTCTTCGTTGTTCCTAATAATGACTATATTGACCCAATATAATTTGTGCGAGAGATACCTAGAAAATGTAACAAACTAAATGCAATGCTACATCTGGGAACTGTTCTGTCATTCGACATTCGTCATCATCGATGGCTCGACATATTGTCATGTCCCATTCTGATTCAGTACGTCTAACTCGTCAGGGCGCAGTCAGAGCCTGAACTCACTCAGACCTTCAATTACAATTTCGAGGAATATAATGTGAAGTATTTACCAGATACGAGAGTTCTCTGTTGGGACAGTTCCCAGATGTAGCGATGAATTGCATCTAGGAATTGTTACAATTCCTAGGTGTCTCTCACACAATTATTCTGTGTCAACTATTCATAAACAACTATATTATTGGGCGCTAAGAGGAAAGAGTTTTCTCAGCGTCTAGTAGCAGAACAAAGACCACAGTGACAGAGTTCTCGGCTTCTTAAATATTGTTGAGGACTAAAAAGATGACGAGGAAATTGAAGTCGCAGTTGTTTCGTTTTTAAAATTGATAATATGTTCAGGGATTTAGAACACGGTGAACACTCTAGATCGTCGTAAACTTAAATTTTCTTTGCCAATGCGAACTTTTCTAAAAGAGTTTAGAACATTTAAGATTAAATTTTGAACTTTTAATTCTGTTTAATTTTAACAATACTGTGAACATACTTGATGAGAAAGCAAGCCTACTCTGCATTACCTACACAGTGACCAGTGTGAGTGCCTAATGGACCCAATTTGAAGGGAAAATAAAATAAGAAGAGTTTTCCTTCTCCTACAGCAGATGTTGAGGGTAAACCTCTGGTGATAAAACTGCATTATTGTTTTTTACTAAAGCATCACTAAAACGGGTTTACACACAATAACTTAGTACGTACCATGAATTACGACAATGTTTTAGAAAATTTACTACACATAAGAATTTATAGCATTCTAGAGATGAATTACGATTTTTTAAATTACACAGACATTTTTATTAAAGGCTTTATTTTAGCTTAAAAGTTTTTTTGAAATAAATGAGTGGAAAATGCAATAAAGGACAATGGGATGGTTTTCATTCTTTAATGGGTTCCAAGAGCCATCAGGTAACAGTCATGGAGCTTAGATTTCATTTTGTGACAAAACCTTTTTAAATGTTTCTACTGACAAAAATCTAAAAACTGTAACTTCTTTTGTAATAAAATATTATAAATGATATAATGCTAAATATAAATTTTGTAATAATGTTGTAATAATAGATTTAATAAAGGATATTGTAAACATCTAGGACTGTAATAACGTAAATTGTGAGATTGTTTATTGCTAAGCTTGCAAGCCAGGTGAATTTCTAGCAAAATGCGTGTTTGCTTTTAAAAATCCATTTCTTAGTGAAGTTTTTGGTTTATGCTTTATAATCTAAGCAGTAGAATTATACTGTTTGTTTCCTGACACCTGATTTTGACACCAGCAGTCACCTGTCCCATCAAGTACTGCAATATATATTATTGGCAACTTCCATTGCAAATGGTATTATCATGAACCAGGATTTCCAACTTCAGGTAATTAGTTTAGCTTTCTGATGCTATTCCTGTATACGTAAGGTTTCCGTTTGTTAACAGTTAACGAGTTAAGTTTAATTTGCTGTGCAGAAGCGTGCTAAGAATTTCTCACTTAGTTTCATCTGGTTTTGAAATTATTTTCTTGCTTGAAATCTCTAATAGACGAACAAAAGGAAGGAAATTTTCCATTAAATTAAAGTTTAAAAGTTATAAGGAAAGTTTTAAAGGGAATGATTATAGCGGAAAATTCAAATGTCACACGGAATTTGAGGTTAAATAATTTCCTTCTAATTCACCTTGCCAAATCTCTAATTGATAATTTCCTCTTCTATGGGCACTTAATAAGCCTAAAATACGGTGTAATACTGTCCCTTTATGTGACTTGACTAAGTTTAAAAAGCTACGTGTGTAGCAATGTTGACCAATATGGCTTTTAAAACTGCTTGTATGCCTTAGTAAATTTGTAAGTGTACTTATTTTAAAAAGAGAATAAAATTTAAATTTTGACTATAATTATAACTTTAAGACTAAATAAAATATAAGAGTAAAATAATGAAAAAAAGCAGGACTAAAATAAAATGTGAGAACAAAATAATAACACTACAGGACTAAATAAAACTTCAGAGTAATGTAATAAAAAACATGACGCCTATCCCATTAGGCAAATTTCCAAAGGAAATTCGCTAAAAATGCAAAACTAAAGCAAAATGTGAGGATAGTATAGTAAAACCACAGGACAAAATAAAATTTAAGAGTAAAATAATTATAAAAAAACAGGACTAAAAAAGAATGCGGAAGCAAAAATAATAAAACTACAAGACTAAAGTAATTTGTAAGGAAAATAATAAAATTTACAAGTAAAATAATAAAAAAATACAGGACTAAAGTAAAATTTGAGGACAAAATAATAAAATGTAAGAAAAAAATAATAAAAAAAAAACAGGACTGAAGTAAATTGGAGGACAAAATAATAAAACTACAAGACTAAAATAAATTGACTCAGCACTCAGTTAAAGGTTCTAAGCTTATTGAGAGTTGACCTAAGCAACTTATTGATTAAGCAGTATACGAGGTGTGACAATTAAATAACGGGACTGTGCGTGCTGCATATGTTAGGCTTGTGTGTGGGGAATGGGGATGGAACATGATTGATCCTGTTTATTACTGTACAGAGTCCACTTGATCCCGTCTTTCCATCTAGTCTAGTTTGGTTTTAAATCAGGTTTGAGTAAGGCATGTTGTTATTGGCGTGCCGGAAAAATGGTCAGTTTAAAAATCGAGCAGCGTATTAATTTGAAATTTCTGGTGAAATTGAGAAAACCTCCCAGTGAATGTTTTCAGTTATTGAAAGAGGTGTTTGGTGACAACTCATGTCACGTACAAAAGGTTTTGAATGGCACAAACGATTTTCTGAAGGCCGGGAAGAAGTTGAATATGACGAACGGACTGGACGACCTGTGACGTCAAGAATTGAAGAAAACATTAAGAAAGTTAATGAAATTATGCGTAAAAAACAGACGTTTAAGTCTTCGAATGATTTCAGATTTATCAAACATTGACAGAGAGACTGTAAGAAAAATTTTACATGAAGATCTGAAAATGACTAAAATTTGTGCCAAAATGGTGCCAAAAAACCTGACGCGCCCGCTCACAATGCGCTCTCGGTGAAGGAGTTTTTAGCAAAAAATTCAATTCCAGTGCTTGAACGTCCACCCTATTCACCAGATCTGGCTCCCTGTGACTTCTACCTTTTTCCCAAAATAAAAAGTACATTGAAGGAAACACGTTTTGAGTCAGTTGAAGATGTCAAGAAAAAAAACGGCAGACTTGCTGAAGAGGCTGACACTTAGTGACATGCAGCACTGCTTTGAGCAGTGGAAAATTCGTATGCAGCGGTGTATAGAAAGGGAAGGGGAGTATGTTAAAGGGGATTAATAGTTATTTGTAATAAGTGTTCAATAAAGTATGTTTTTCAGATCAGTCCCGTTACTTAATTGTCACACCTCGTACATCGACGGAGATATATCTGATTTCATTCAGTACGACCATAAATAACTATTCACTAATTAATGCTTAACGAGCTTAAAGTAGATTTTAAAGCCATTGATATTTTAAATGGATATATTTATACCAGTATACAAGTATATTTTTACTTTTTTGGCAAAAAGTCAATTAAAATACCTCTGGTGAAGCTAATCCGTGTTTTCAGCATAGTAAAAATCGACATTTCGGGTTTTTGGGAAAAAGAGCAGAGAATTTTTCATAGTGAAGGAAAAGCAAATCCAGAGTTGTTTTTGTATTTTTTGAAAGTAAAAAAAACCGTAAGGTTTGGAACAGAATTTTATTCAAACGTATGAAAAGGCTTTCGAAGGAACTGATAGATTGTTTCTAAACACTCCATGAGCACGGGTATAGAACCTAATCATTCCTTACAAAATTCAATTCGAAATTGAAGTTGATTTTTCCCGTGAAATAAATCTCTATTTAAATTATTAAATGAAAATGTTTTATTTCTTTCAGTCACATATTTCATTTTTAAAAGTAAATGCTTCATTCGAATAGCCGTTTTATAAAGGATTTGACATAGTTAAAATGAGCCAATTACTAATTATGAGAGAATATTTCTAAAATATAAATAAAATTGTTTAGAAGTTCTTAACTATAAGCAAGATAATTTTTAAACAGGGGATTTTGAATATCTCTACATTCAAAATAGTAAAAGGTTATCCCTAGTGACTTCAGAAGATAAAATAATCCTCATTATATGTTATATGTTAAAAATAAGTTTCTTTTAACTGCCAATTTTCAGTGCATTTCCCAATTGCCTCAAAATGTATTGGCCTATAAGATTATGTTCATTGCAACTAAATCTTGATAAAAGTAAAAGATGTCATTCAATAGTAGAGTTTAAGGTCAGAAAGATATACTGAGCCTTTGTATGTCCGAAAACGTAGTCAGTGAAAGTGTAGGTGGTGACACGAATAACGTAAGTGACTAGGAACGAAATGCTCAGTTCTTAAAGACAGACGTCTCCTATTAGCATTGCGGAGCTTTCTTTCAGGTCTGGGCTAAAGAATGAGTTTGTGCACATCTGGGTGCTGGAGTTTTCTGTTGGGTGGCACTGGACTGGCCAGAGCTGAGGGCCTAGCTAGAGTCTGGTGATGCTAGAGGGGCTGATGAGATTGATGAGACTATTTGAAGGACGGGGGCCAAGTGAGACTTATGTGATCAGAGGAGCTAGTAAGACAAGATGAACCAAGCACACAGTGAAGTAATCGGCGCTAGCCAGTGCGCAGAGCCTAACCAGAGTCTATCTGGCTAGATGAACTAGGCACACTGTGAACTAGTCACAGGCACTAGCCAGAGTAGTGAGTTTGGATAGAGTCTGGTTAGGCTAGATGAACTAGTCATACGTGCCACCATGTACGGAGGGTGTGCTTCCTAGATGATTAGATGTGTTCAAACTCTGGGTTGAACTAGTTGAGTGAGATTTGAGTAAGGGGAAAACGCTAAAATGACCCTACGGGTTTAAGCGTAAAAAATTAAAAAATACAAGTAGTTAGTTTAGTAATCCAACTTCAGATTATTACTTCAATCGCTTTCATATATGTATAACAAGCCAGGATTCCTGGCAAACGGAATCCTATTTATCTAAAGAGTTTTAGATTGATCTTTTAGTGTTAATCTTACCTAAAGCCCTGCGGGTAAAGTTGACTATAGGCATCTCTATCACAAAGGACAATTTAACATTTTTAAATAAAGTTTTACTTTATACATTCACGGCATAGAAGAGGAGGCAAATAAGCTTATTTCTAATCTTTTTTTTATTTATTTTATTGTATGTCAATTCTTGAAACAATATCATTGAATTGCTGCAAATAAAAACTTCTATTTTTGAATAAATAAATTTAAATAGACTTTTATTTGGAGGGTTTGTGGTAAAAACTTAACAATAAAGTCTCTTTAGAAAGTTTTTCTTATTTCCCAACCTCGTTAGCTAATGCATAAAGTTAGAAGGTGAAAAAGCCCAGTAAAACTTTTACCCGCACTCTTCCATTGTATCTCCTTCTGTTTCAAAATGTATAATTTAAAAAGGTTCATTTTAAAAGTTGATAACAGAAAGAATTAAGTTCTTTTCACTATAATGAAACAAGCTGCGAAATGAAAAGTAAGATTCTCTCATAAATTATTCAACATTTCTGTCCTTGTATGTTAATGGATAATTTTGGCGCGGTGGTCCGCATGGCAGGCAAATTTGCTGGAGTTTTTGTTTCCGTGCTTAACATTCCATTTATTGCTTACGTGTCTGGTTTATACTTTATAACTTAAGCAGTTAATCGATTGTAATTCACTACTCGTTTTAATTGATTACTGTATTTTTTTAAGGAAATGTCTACAATTATCCACTTGGATATACAAAATTGTGCCACTAAAATTGGCAGTGCACACCATTATTTGCACTAATTAGCTCATTTAATACTTATCTAAAAAGGATTTCCTCTGAAAAATACAGAAAAAATTAGAAACGAGTAGTTCTGTATAATTTAGTAGTAACTGCTCAGATATAAAGGATACTTCGGAGATTAAAGTAAGAATGAGATTCTTAAGCAAGGAAACACGCATTCTCAAGGAAATTCACCGCGCCAGAATTATTTTGTAGTTATATACTTATCCAATGTAAAAAAAAATATAAAAATGTATTGTGCACACAAGAATACCTGCGAACAAGGGCTCAAATCGACGCCCAACCGTATTTATTTAGTGTAGAGCTCCAAAAATGTCGAGAACAACACCTCTTTCAAAATTTTCATGTTTAACAACTGTCTGTTTGGGTTTCCGGTATTTTCCCCCAGTTTTATTTTACTTTTCACTTTGGGTGGTCGTATTGTCTTCAGACTGATTTTATTTGCTTTAGCGCCTCAAAAACATAGAAATCTTCCCTTCAGCATTGATTTTAACCGATTAGGTTGAAAGCCTGTTGCAGTTTAAAGCTATTTTTTTCGTAACTAATTAACACAAGAAAGGTTCGATCAATCTTGTCGAAAATAATTTTATTTTCTCTATTTTATTTTATCTTCTATTTTCTTTTAATCTTATAGGAATTGCTTTTTGAGTCGAATTTCATTAAAATTGGAATAGATGTTTGAGCTGTATCGCACTTAAAAGAAATGAGAGACTTTTTTTTTAATTTTTGGGTTCTGTAGATGCTGGAACGTCAACATTTGATGAAAATAGTGGATCTTATGTTTTTTGCTAATACAACGCTTACCCCTCCTTTTAGATGCTAAGAAACTACTGTTTTTTACTTTCTATATTTAAGCTTGTTTGTTACATAATCCTGATTACTTTATGTTCACTTCGTATAATCAACTCCACAATGGTTTTTAAACACGTGCCCCTCCTTCCCCTATAACCTCAATCTCATTGGCGCACTTTCTTTTGAAAATTTACAAAATTTAATGATGTATCGATAGTGTTTCCGGACCAAATGCCGTAACTTTTTAATCATCTAGAAAATGAAATAATAAAAAATGTTAAAGTGGTTTTCACGAGTTAAATAAAAATGTCACATTTCCAATAGTGACTCCTGCAGCAATTTTAGAAAATCTTGACAAATATCGTTTTATTAAATTTTTAACTGTTTTAACATCACAATACCAAGAAAATTTAATAAAAATGATTTCATACAACCCTTTAGAAACGAGAGAGTAAAACTTTATTTCCAACCACCTTTTTTTCACTAATGAAACGTGAAAATTGGACGTTTATCTGAATTGTGTCAATTTATAATCCTGGCATTTTTGTGTTATTGTTGCCTCAGTTAATGAAGTTTCATTTTATAATTATTGAATTGACGATCCGCAGACTATGGAAATGACCAGGAAATGATAAAATGCAACATTTTTTATTGTCTCAAATTAAAGGTGAAAACAATTTATGCTTTATTTACAATGCTTGCGTTTCGTTTTATGATGTGAGCTTCCTCCAAGGCTTTAGGTAAAAGACAATGCATACAGAGCTAAAAAGGTTACGTAACAGCGCCGCAGTAAAAGTAATTTAGCATTTATCTCTTATCATGATGAATGTTTATCTCTTATCATGATTAATTTTTATTTCTTATCATGATTATTGTTTGGACGATTTAAAAAAAATAACGTCCGTCTAAATTTTTTTCTAATACCCTCGATTATTTAAATTCTTATCTAAGCTGAACTCGTAAATAAAATAGAGTCAAAGTTTACCCAATCTAGCTTTTATAGGAATGTTTGATTCATTATTTATACCAACCACGATTTTAATTGTATTTGATCTGTGAAAATTTCTAACTAAATAATTTGTTCGACAAAAAACTATAATATACAGGGTGTCCACGGATGGAGTTGCCATACGTGTAAATGACAAAAAATTTTATTTTTCGACAAAAAGTCACTCTTTATAAAAATTGTTGCTTGTTTTGAAACGAAGATTGAGCAGACTAAAAGTTTCGTACCATGTACCCAGTACCCAAAATGTACAATTTTGGGAAAAATACAAGAGAAAATAAATGTAATAAATAAATAAAAATGTACAAGAGAGAAATAGGTCTAATTTTGATTTTACGTGGATACCGAAAATGGTGAAAAATGATTGTCATGTTTTTATTGCATAAATTGATTTTTTTTTTAAAAATAAGTGACTTTTTGAAGAATAACTTTTTGTCGTAAAATTAAAATTAGACCTACTTCTCTCTTGGCGAATTTTAAAAAATTGTACATTTTGGGTACTGGGTACATGGTATGAAACTTTTAGTCTGCTCAATCTTCGTTTCAAAACAAGCAAACATTTTTATAAAGAGTGACTTTTTGTCGAAAAATGAAATTTTTTGTCATTTACACGTATAGGCAACTCCATCCGTGCACACTCTGTATTATTTAAAACGGTAATTACAAAGATAAGGAGCGTGTGTCTCAATTTTTAATACAATTTCTAACCCCAAAATGTACTTTGAAAAAAAAAGTACTAAAGACGTGTCGAGAGATTTTTGCAAATTTCCAAAATTATAATATGTGTATCAAATTTGATTTAAAACAAATTAAATAGGGGAAATTGTATACCTAATATAAATTATTTTATTTATTAAAATCATTTAAAAGGTATCTTTTACCGATCTCTCAAAAGTTATTCACTTAAAAGATACTTAATAAGTTCTAACTTCCTTTATTCTGAGTTAATTCGAACTAAACCACGAAAATTTCTTGCTTCGTTAAAGGTGTCCAATAACAGTTTCAAAGGACAGGGTTGGGGCAAGAGTTGGTTGTATCTGTCTAACTAACCAATAATTTCACAAAGCGGTCTCAAAAACTTTATATTTGTAAAGCAAGCATAGTTTTTTATAATAAAACATGATAAATTAGTTGAAAAGTCATGATAAAATATGATAAATTAATTATGAAGGAATTTTATACTATTATCATTAATAATACAGAATATTTTAATTTTTCAAAAAAGATTCACCCCACTTACTCTCTTCTTTTAAACTTTGTTAAAAGGTAAATAAAGTTACTAATTATATGTAAATATAAATAAATTCAACTCGCTTCAGATGTGCTTGTTTAATAAAATAGTACAAGAACTTCATAATTTTAATAAAAATGGATGTTTAACTTTTTCCTTTTTTTCCATCTAAACGTAACCCGTTTAGAAAGCCGTTTATTTTCCATATGCCCCAATAATTATTACATATGTTATTTGCTATTGAAAACTTAAGATGTATAAATGACTTAAAAGATTGTTTTTTTAAAGATGTTTAACGTTGTCATAAATTAAAGTTATGCATGGTCTCTGAAAAGAGTCTCAGGAGTCTGACGAATTATTATTACTTCGTTGAGTAATGACTGATATAGTGTTTAACTGATGGGGATATTTGATGATTAAGCAGAGGTAATGCCAAGTGTAGTAAATTAAATTTTGACTGACGAGGTGATACCAATTCAAGCAAATTTTACGTACCTGCTGATGTGTAACCGAAGCTATTTAAAATAATTTAAACAAGACTAAAAATAATAATTTTTTGAAATTGATAAAAAGGAATAAGTGTTACAATATTGGCTGTATGTCCGAGAACCCCATACTTTACGAACCCAATACACGGGAAATACAAGAGCTTACCAAATGTGACCGGAGTACTGTTAGTGGTTATAAAGCATTCCAGTTTCTTGATTCTCAGGAACTCTTCTTCAGGACTGAGCCATGTCGTGTTCAGTTCCAGATCCTCCATTCTGTAACATTAAAATTTAAGATGTTCTTAGTTTTTCACATTTAGTCAGAATTACAGAACAAATCAATGCCAAATAAGCTAAAAAAGGAATCTTAATAAGAAAATTAAAAGGGCTTATCTAATTGTTGAAAAATCTTGCGATGCCGATCGCTTTGACGATGAAATGAAAGTTTCCGGCGTTTTTTCTCTCTCAGAACAATCTTAGGGGCGTAGAGCATCGTGATGCTTACCAAGCATACTGACTTACTTAAAGCATACACTCTGTTTCACAATGTTACTTCGAGGATATTCCAGAGAACAAAATTTCTCGAGGTCAACATCTATACTCTGACTTGTTAGTAATTTTTTCTGGAGTTTATAAAGGAAAAGCTCATTTCTTACGATACATTTTTTAATTTTCTTTTTTTTTTATAAAAATAAATAAAAAATAGGCATTTGATTAAAAGCATATCAGTAAAACTGGTTCCATCGCATACTTTTAACTTTTCAAACGTTGATTTAATATTAGATGTGAGCATAAATTTGATTAAACCTGACCAGACCGACGCAGAAGCAGGCATGGCAAATCTCACTCCTCAAATAACCTTATATTTCTAAATCCAAGCCAAAGTCCACGGTAGCAAAGCTTTTATTATCCATTGATGACTATTCTGATAGATAGTAGAGTCATCTATCACTGTCATTTTCTCTGTTTTCCACTCCCATAAGATGCGGCATTTCCACGAGATAAAGATTTAAAAAAACGGAGGGATGTAATTTTCCGCTTCATTTGCTGTAGGGACTAGCTGTAATAGAAAAACGCTTACTCATCTATCTCCTGGCATTGTAGAAGAGTTGTACCAAAAAACTGTATCTAGAACTATATGTCCTAATTACGGTCCTGGTACCCTGCGGGATCGACATAAAAGAAGGAGCTCGCTTTGCTAGCTTGATAGTTTATTACAATAAAATAATGTAGAAATAACGGACAAACATTCCTCACTAAATTACATAAGATATTACAAAATAAAAAAATTAGACTGAACTCAATCATTGCATTGTGTATGTTGATAATTTCAATTTAGAAGAGATTAGCTTTTTAAACTAGTACTATTGTAACTTTAACTATAGTATTTAACAATAGTATTTAACTCTAGTATTTAAAATATAGTTTAAAATATTATTAAATCTTTTATTTATTTTTTATAATTTATGTTTATAGAATATATTTTTAAGTAAATCTCGCTTTTTGGATCTTTAACTTTAGTATTGTAATATTTTATGCCGGGCAGGGCTTACATTGATGTTAAAATATATCAAGAGTCTCGCATAGCTCATTAATTGCTGTCGTGTTATCAAAGACGTAGTCAAACGGATCTGGCTCTTCTCGCGAGGTATCTATTTGTGAATCGAAACATTCACTTCATTGAAACATAAATAATTAATGATTAAAAATTGGCTAAAAATAAGTTCATAATCAAGTTATCTAAAATTGCGGCTGTCATGTTAATTCAGTGTACGAAAATACTGTGATTGTGATCATCAATACACAATTTTTCCCATACTATTTAGGACTTGTAAACTCTGTCTTGCTGAACCTAATTAGTTTAGTGTATCTTTTAACCATTGCCGTATTTGCCTTCATTTAGAAAAGGATAAGTTTTCATAAGAATGTGTTCATGTGTCTTATATTTTTATTTTTACTCTTCGTTCTCATTTAAAAGATTATTTGTTTTTACACCACAAAATTTTGAATTAGTCTTCTATATGACCCAAGGGCAAGGGTCTTAAAAAGAGGGTTGACACGATAAGGGAACTTTGGTGATCTCATGAACGTTTTATGAGATAGAGGAATAGGAGCAAACTTACCTTTCCTAGCAAGGTTATAGCAAAAGACGCGAAACGCTGGTTATGTAACTAGGATAAGACTAGTTTAACACATATTCTTTTTAGGCCAATAAAAATTTAAATGAACAACTATTATTAGTTTTAATAAAAATATTAAAGACAAGAAGTGGTAACAAGCAAAATGAAGTATAGTACAATTTTTCTAAAATATGAAAGTAAGTTGAGGAAAGTAAGATTGCTTCAAAATTTAATTAAGACCTGTGCAGACAATATAATTATTGCAAGCATGCGCAATACATATCGAGTATATGCAATAGTATGTGACAAATGTTTTGTAATGGATTTCTCTTTTGTAATGGTTTTATCCTCAACGGGGTCACTTTGTTGTATGCCAATTTGACTTTTTGGGGTATGCGCGTCACACCCCCTATCAAATATCTTACCGCAATAAAAAATAACTTCTAACCAAAACTAGCCAAAAACAATTTAGCTTTAACAAATAATTGGAGCAACACATGCACTAAATTTATATCAAAATCGTTTCCTAGTGCTTTTTGCGAAAGGCACAAAAAATGAAAAATAGTTCCATATTAAATAGACGAATAAAATAATTTTTTGGCGTTCATTCAATTACCCTAATTTAAAATATTTATAACAGAAGATTGAATTAATAATAAGATGAACTAAAAGTTAAGAATTATAATACATAGTTAGATTGATGCCAGAGCTAATTATTCAAATACAGGCATATTAATCACGCGCTTAATTAATTCATATTAATTACTTATTATTACTGCGGTTTAAACACGTGGCTTTGAAATTACTAAGTCATATCAAATAAGTCTTCTAAAACAATTTATCGGTGATTGATTCTAATGCCGAATATATGCTTTTAAAACTTTCAGGTTGGCTCTACGAAAACCGCTCCTTGTAGCATCATTATTATTTGACTACAATATTCCATTATATGTGTACATAAATTAATTTAAAATATAATCCACAACAAATAATACATGGAGATAGTTTACATACAAATTAAGTCTACGTTTAATGGAAGGTACGGTACCTGTGATAATAATTGTATTTAAAATTATGGCGTGGAGATCCGATGCCGTGCCTTTCAAATTTATTTTGGAAACCTTGCTTCCTAGAGTAAATTTTCCTAGAGTCCATTTATGACACCCATTTCATTATTGAGATTGATCTGCTATTAGAGTCATAGCTGCTGTAGATAAGAGAATAAGAATCATAAGTGTTCCATGATTCCAACATCATATTCTTGCCTTCTTTTAAACTTAACGAGGAATTAACTTGTTACATCCTCACATTGATGTGTGGATATACTATAACTGAACCTAGATATATACCAGTATGTTAATATTTTTTTAACCTTAGGTGGGTTTTACATTTTCTGGATAATCTACTAAATCGGATCTGTGTACCGATTTATGAGTGTACGCTGACTTGTAAAAATGGTGACCAGCGAATATTAATCTTTGAATCAACTTAACGGATAATCCAAGACCTGCTAGTTGTAAATGATTTGTAATAATAGTGATTCAAAAATTTAATTATGCTACTTTCAAATATTAAAAAAATACTTATTTAGTAGCCGTTAACTTAAATTATTTCAGCTCTCTTTGCTCATTTATTGTAACTTTTGATGCGCAATTTACTTACTTACCTAAATCTGTAAAATAGATATATTCTATTGTTATCACCAAAGGCTGTAAACACAACTAATTCATAAGCAACCCTTTGAGTCCAAGTTCTGCGGTGCTACTGTTGATTGACCACCAATGTGAATAAAATATATATTTTAAGTATATGAAGTTTATCTACATCTAAAAAGTAAATATATAACTAAATACTTTAGTAGATAAGTAAGTTATATAATTTATTTATTAGTATATCTTATCCTATATAATAATCTCTCCAGAATAGGCAAAATGGATCCACTTAAGAGGTCTAAGTGTCTTGGAGATAATCACCACCTGATAAAAAGTTGTATAATTAAGAACTTTAGAATATAAGTAAGCTGTGTCATTAAAAACTATAAGTATTAATAGTTTAATACTTTTTTTATACTTACTGTGTCATTAAAATTGTATAAGTAAATTTTATAATTAAGAAATTTAGTATATAAGTAAGTTATATACTTCAGAACTTAAGCATACAAATAAGTTATATAATTAATAACTTATATACCTTGTGCCCCAAGGTGACAGGCTAGTACTGAATTAAGTTAAAAAGGAAGTTAAAAAGGCTGTTAAAATCATTGATAACCTTTTAACCTTAAAAAATTCTGGTAACTAACGCGCAGTCTCTTTTTTTAAAAAAAAAATATTATTTATTAATGGCGTGCAAATAAAATTTTAAGTAATTTCCATTTCGACTTTTTAGCGAGTTTTTAAAGGGAAAATGAAAGAGAAAATGGTTAATAATAGTGAAACCCCTCAGAAAAATTCTTTTACATGTAACCATAGTATTTTTTACGAGATTCAATAAATTTTTATTGCAGTGGAGACACAGGAAAACCTGAGGTTTTTCTTAATAATAAAAAGGACCTCTTCAAAGGTAAGGTAGAGAAAACGACGGTTTCTTTATAAGGGATGGAAAATATTGGGCGACACAAAGGACTATAATCTCTATCATGTTACCGGGTGAAATTGTTTTAATACATTTTTATATTTTAGGGTTTTACTGAAATGTTTTTTTTTCAAGGGCAGTACAACAGTGGTACAGAGAGTGGTAGAGAGTGTGGCGGTACAGTTCTGCCACTAAGAGGGAAAAATCAACTGGATACAAAGTGCTCAATTTTTATTTTCCATTATAATTGGCATATTATAATTTTAATATTATAATACATTAGAATTTAAAAAAAATTACCTTCCATCATTAGTATCGTTATCTCATCCTGTTTTTACATGAATATGTTTTCTTTAGGACAATAAGGAAAATTCGAAAAAAATACAGGTAGCACTGCCCGCATTTCATGTCCAAGCACTAAAATGTAACACTATAAACGTTAGTATTTAAGTAATGTATATAAGATTATACTAAATTTCTTTTTGTATCTTTTATGTATGTATACTATGTATATATGAATATTATTATTTTTGGCTACATATGAATGGTCGTCTGTTGAGGATTTTTTTTTATGTAAAAAAATAAATTATAAATGTCTTTATTCAATGTAAAAATATGGTTTAATACATTCATTTCCTACGAGGAAATCCTTAGAGTTCCTGCAACTTGTACTCTTCTAGCAAGTTGCGTTCATTCCTCTTTTAGCATATTCTATTCATACAAATTAAATTTATGCCAGATGGTGGCGTGATTTAAAAACATGTTAATGAATAACTCCAAAGCTAATCAATTATGTTCATTATGTATATGCACGCACCGAAATTCGTTGGGTAATATATTTGCTATTCGCACTAAATCGACCCCAAATAACTGAATTCCAACCGTTTTTTTCTTTATTCTTAAAAGAAAAAAAATGAGATAATATTGCTTATGTAGGTTCAAAGGAGTAATGCTGTATAGAATTTCATCAGAAGTTGATAAAATCCTCTCTAGGCACTTATCGTTAACTTTCGTTCTAAGACGTCATAAAAAATTATTGGACGGCAAACCATGAAAGTATAATGTAAGCCTTTTATTTCCAGAAATGGAATTTATTTTCATTCTTATTAAGAATCGTGTGGGTTTAATGAATATTTTAAACAATATGAGGAATTTATGGTTTAGAAAGGAAAGAATAAATATATTGGAAATGAAAAAATACCAGTATAAGAAAAATAGCAAAACAAAGAAAATATAAAAATAAAGAATGTACAAAAATATGTATTAAAATACTTTCTGACAAAAATAAATGCTAGACGAAACATCTTTTTCTAGAGGTCAACAAAACAGAAATTATGGGGATGCATATTTTCACAAAAATTAAATTATTTGATTTTTGTTAATTCGAAAATTCAAAAATTACGGATAAATTAATGTATTATTAGGTTTCCTAGAAGTCGACGAAGCAAAATGTACGAATATTATAATAATTAATTAGAAGATGATTTCAAGCTCGATAAGCATTATCTAGAGTTTTACACCTTCGTTTACCAATAGTACCGAATTTACTTGTATTCAAATTGCTATAAACACTTAGCGGTCGTGGACGTGTCAATCTCGCTCTCACTGTGACAAGCATCTTCCCTCATGGCTACTATTTATAAAAACCCAATGGTTTAGGAGAAAATTCGTGAAGAAAGAAACTATTTAAACGGGAACAATTAGATGTGAACTATATAGAACAAATTGTTTTTATCCTTCATGTCCTACATCCCAAAAGATGCCACCCACAGTGGAAGCAAAACGTTGGACCATCATCTACAATGATCAAGAGGCCGAAGACCACCTATTTTTAAAATGTGAAAATTAATATTGTAAAAGGATTCAAATAAAGGTCTTTCCACAAATATAGTTTAAAGCATATAATGATAGTGAAATAATATTGTAATTAATATAATAATAGTAATTAATATTGTAAATTATAATAAACGGCGTAAGCTTCCACGGTTATTGTCGTGAAGAATTATCTCTTCCAGTGGTGAGCGGAGGAGATTTACTGTAAGCGGCTACACTTAGTATTTTTACAACAAAAACTAGTTTTTACTTCAAGAGTATGCCTATCTTTATTGCATAAGACAGGTAAGTAGGCTAATACATTTTCGAAGTATACAAATCGATTGGAAAACATTGCATCCAATCGATTTCTTTGTTTATGAAGAAAATTACCTCATGTTAAAATATATCAAACTTCAATTTTCTTGTACTTTATCCATTATATTTATTGTGAATGAAATTCGAGAGATAACTCATGTTTCGTTGATATATTAATAGTTATGTAGGCATCACGCAACTTGCTGGGGGACAAGAAAAAGCTTTTATTTCAATTTAAATAGGTTTAGAAAATAGTTGGGAGATAATGGATTGAATCGGTGACAATTATGTCTTTGTAAGCTGAGGAGTGAAACAGTTTCAAAAGAAAAACAAAAATCCTATGTAATTTTTTGTTGGAAATTAACAAAAATTGGACATTCACGTGTTTATTATTATTAACTACAGAAATACTGCTATGTTGTAATGATATGTAATAAAAACTCTCTATGCCCAATATGACTTATGAAAATAATCGATTCAAGGTACCTCAAACAGGGACCTTCGCCTTTAGATTTGTTCGGCATACCCTCACACCTTTAGACTCACTTCGTTTTCCCTCAGAATGGTAATTGCTTAATTTATACTAAGCGTAGTATCATGAATCACTTCGCTAATCTTTAAACATAAAAAGTTAATTCCAGCGGGCTCACTAAAAGTTTGAATTGGGTAGCCTCACTCTATAAGTTCCAACAGAAACTGGGCACAAATGAGACACCAGGTATTATTAATTATTTATTGCGATATTTCGCTCTAAACACAGAGCATTATCAAGCAAACATCTAAAAAGCACAAAAACACATTCAGACTGACAACTTAGTAACGATTTCTCAAGGGGTCTTTAATACGGGCTTTTGATCCGACTGGTTGTAAAAGTTTTATGGCACTAGATGGGACTTCAAATAACAGTCTACAAACAGAATAAAAATAAAAAAAAAGAATAATCGAACTGAGTCGACTAATGCCACTTCTACACACTACTTCTCACAATTGTAATAGTAATAGTCCAAGTTCACTATTAATTATTACATGAAACATAAATCAAGAAAAAACCAAAAATCCAACATAATAATTAAGTTAACTATCATTAAAATACTTTTGTGTAAAGTTGTATTTAGGAGGACGAGAAAAGCGAAACCAAAGCTGTGAAAACAAGTTACCTATTAGACGAACCCAATTCCTTGCCACTTTTTGCTGGATTCAAATAAATTTATGTGAAGCTGAGATAATGTGACATTGTATATTTGTTACATAACCCTTTGTAGATGAATATAAAAATTATTAAATGATTTAATTAGTTTAACAGGTTACATTTTAGCGAATTTCCACCCAATAAATGACTTTAGTTTAATTAGTTAAACTAACTTATAGTTCAGATGTGTCTGTACAAAAACGTGTCGAGTTATACTCCATGACTAGCACCGTCTGCTGGACCTATAAAGGATACACAATATTGAACACAATATTGTTTTACGGATAAAACAATAAATTCACTTTGACAAAATGAGAGATTCAATGGATTAATGGTTTTAAAGATTAGGCTAGAGATAATGATGGAATTAATTTCTGTCTAATTCATTGTTGACATTATCCCCTGCTACTATGTGTGCCTATGCACATATTATCTATAAATTGACTTCAAGTCCACGCTATCTTTGAATGTAGAACTTACTATATTTACCATCCTACTTAGGATGTATGTAGAAATTGAATGTAGTTATGCAATATATTTGTCTATGATATTTATCTATTGTTTGTCTATAGATTGCTTTATTGAAGGATTAGTAATGTGGAATATATATGCACCTTATAATCTCTTTCCATCAAACCTCGAGAGTAAAATATTCATACAGTTTACAGAGGATTTATGATTTTTAATACATTTATTTACACTTCACTATTTTATTTAAAGTGGTTACATTTTAAAACTATATTTTTCTTATTAAAAATTCTTATTATGGCAAAGGCAGTCATAATTAGTACCAAAGATTCTTTATTAAAGTCAAATTTAGAAGACACGCATCGCAGGAAACTCGGCGTGACTATGATGTCAAATATTTAAGTATTAAGGCATAGCATGGTTGACAGTTAATTTCAAATAAACGATGATAATAATTAAAAGTTAGGAATATTCCATACGAGTATAAATGCAGCTCCAGCAAAGCGAGTTTTGTAACACCACACGAGCAATGTAAAGACGATTCACTCTCATGTTGAATTACCTTATTTTGTCGACGATTATTTGGTTTTAAAACTTAAATAACAATAAATATTCACACCATAAGCTGTTTATTTACACCATAATCGTTTGTAGAGTTTTTATAACTACTAAAAAAATAGTTAAGTAAGCAAATTTGATAAAAATTTAGAACTCAGACTGGCAAAGCATGCATAAGAACTAAAAACTCACTGATAAGGAGACACGGAGATGAAGTCTTCTACAAAAATGTAAAGACGTATTTTCGGTTTATGTTGGCAGACATGTAATGGTGATATTACTTATCAATCGTTAGTAAAATTATTAAAAGTAAGATATGTTTGCCGAAACTAGAAAAGCAAGTTGCGTGGGTAAAATGACCAATTTTCAACCATTACTAACCATCCGTGGATCCAATGATCTAAGTATCCAAATTAATTTTTTTTATTAATCTGTTTTTTAATTGGTTCACTTAAAATGACTTTTTTCTTCTGGCCGGTAATTTACAAGATGAATACTTCACTTTAGCTTTATACGGTTAGACAGAATAGAGACAGTATCGAAGCGTAGCTGAGGATATTGTATTAATTATCTTTGATAGAAATAGTTATATATGTTGCCCAGCAAAAAGGATCAAATATCCGATCTCGACAGTTTCGAAATTGAATCATCATTACCTGTGAAGCCCAGAGCCCAGAGCTTTATCAGTGAACTAATTAAGCCAATCGTTTTATTTTATTCTACTAACAAATAAAAAAATGCCTCTTTTATTCCTTTCTAAGTATATTTAAAATGTCAATTTGAATTCTTTTTGGTCATAACAGGGTTTAGAGAAAACAGGGATTGGAGATAAAAAGGATTGGAAATAAAACAAATAAATTGTAACTTAAACATTTAATATCCATCTGAGTAAGTTCCCGCAGAGGTTACCCTTAATGACTTGCAAGTCTCTAAACGGGCATTATTATTATTGTTATTATTAAACATTTATTACAGTACATCTAATCTTTTGACTAATCGGATGTCAGAGCTTGAGTATGTAATCTCTCTCTGTGTTGGTGCAGTGCAGTGAAGCGTAACTGTGGTAAAGCTTGGAGATAATAGCGAGGATAGAATAGACCTAGGAAACTAGAGAGGTCGTCCAGTGACCGCACTTCTGGTCCACAGCCGCATTTTTAGTTTCATTCCTGTGGTTACTGTGTCCTCACCGCTTCAATACACTTTATATTTTAAATAAGCATAACGATAATCTGGTGATTTCTTTGTTGTGGATTTTAGGCTTAACGCAAACCCTTTCCAATACATTTATGTATAAATGACTGCTTTATAACAAATAACACTTTAGCGTAACATACATGGGTTATACTTTATGTCCCAAAGCGGGTAAATGTTTACCACACTCCTTTTTAAATATTTGACTTATACAGTTTATTGTAATATTTATCGATAATAATTGTTATTCCAACCTCCGGGAACCACCCTGAGTGAGACACAATTGTTTTAATAAATTATTTAATTCGAGGTTAATCTTCATAGAACGTCACTGCTCAATTTATTCAGCGTTCAATAAACTTGTTAGAATCGCTCATTTATATTTTATAATTATTTAAAATATCAGGATCACATTTTGTGACTGCGATTTAATTTTAACAGCGGAGGTGTAGTGTTCGCTCCTTGGCTCGTATTCTTAGTAATTATAAATAGCGGCATCATTAATAACGAGATAGATTTCACCTTATTTACTACTAGTACCGTAGTGGTAAATCCTACGTGAGATGGTTCCCGCAGAGTAAATATAGTCAATTATATTACTACTTATAGATCCCTGTAATGTGAAGTAATATCTGAAGGCAAGAATTAGACTATTTACCAACTATGATGTAATTAAAACAATTTTAGGGCCATAAAGTCTTAAAACGGGCACAGCAGCAAAATTAATCATTACTCGACTATTTCTGGCAGGATAACATAAATAGGAAAAGTATTACCTGCCTTGGAATTAAAACCTACATTTAAAATAAAGGGGTTTCACACCAGGGAAAACTTTACCTAACTAACTTTTGAAGATACCACAAATACGGTTTAATTATTTCAAGTTGTTATTATGCTTTTTAAAAGTTTTTTTAAATTTTTTATTTTTATGTAGTAACCATATCTAAAAAAGCATTTACTTTATCACAAGCCTCATTTAAAATATTACATGTATAAACTTAAACTTAATTAGGTAAGGTAAATAAAAAAAGATAAAGACTTCTAAAAGGACTTGAATTTAAAATTTTAAGTTTTTAAATATATAGTCATGTAAAAAAATGGAATTCATATATATAAATATAATAAATAATATATATATATATATATATATATATATATATATATATATTATATATATATATATATATATATATATATATATAAAATGAAGTATAAATTAATGTGAATAGAAATAGAATAAATTGAAAGAGACAAGAAAATTTAATCGATATATGGTGATATTTAATGAAAATAAAATATTTTATTCAAATAAATCAAAATCAAGGGAATTTTTGAATTTAGAAATTAGTGGGAAAATTTGTGTGAATATGGATAAATTTAAAAACAATTAGCAATTATTTGTTGGATAAACTTGTTGGAGACCAAATCTTTTCTTGTGTCATAACGTCTAGCATTAGTGTTTTTCTTTTGTCTTAAACACAGAACATTGAAATAAATAAAGATAAACCAAGTTTTTCCAAGTTTGCGGTAACGTTTTGTCACAAGGATAGGATGGGTCTGGGATAATTATGAATCAATGAAGATATGACTTATTAGATCATGTCTGGAAAGAGTTTGAGTTAATTTTGATCAACTTTTAATTAATTTGGAGCTTTTTAAAAGTTGGTTTAAAACTAAATATTACAATGATTTTTACTTTTCTAAAAATATAAATTTAATCTTTTATTTAAAAAACAAAAAAATGTTGATACAAAACTGCCGTGTAACTTGTATTTAATTAACTAAGTTTAATAATTTTTTGATCGTTTTATATCATTGTGTTTTTTTTCGTTTTTGATTTCATAAGAAATATATGTTTATTAATTTATTGTACTTATATCGACAAAAAATAATATTATTTTTCGATGTTTTATCATTCATTTATTTATATTTATTTACTTTTTAATAAATGATTGAAAACCCTAGATTATTTATTTGAGGTGTAATTTAAAATTATTTTTTCTAATAAATATTTATTAGTGTGAGTAGATTCTATTCGTAAAAGAAGTGGGTAGATAAAATATTTAATGCAACAAGGCAGGAAAAGAAAAATTAATAATATATAAGATTTTTATCTGCCCTGGCTTCGCCTCTCCAGGTAATTTTTATAGCCTTCGGTTTGGGGACTAAATTTATAAGTAAATTTATTAATGAGGAGTAACCTAATTGGTCATAAATTACAATTAAAGATAAATTAATATACGAAACATATATTTACAAAAATTAAATTAAGTTAAACAATAAATTAAAAGTCTTATTTACTATTGGTGAATTGAATGGGAGCCGTATTTGAAAATGGATAATCCGGCTGATGTATGGGATTGGAATTTCTCCATGGTTCCTGGGCGTACGGTCTTCTGTATCCCCGGTTGTCCAATGGTCTCTGAACGTTCGGTCCATTCCAGTAGTTGACGTTAGAATATATACCTTGGGGATTAAATCTTCCTTGATTTCTAAATTGATAGGGATTCCTTCTGTAGTAAGGGCTCCAAGTTCGATCATTTAAATTTTGCACATCATCGTATGGCTGGTTTAAATATGGTTTTAAACCATTTGATTGATAATTTTGAAATCCATTTTGCTGCTGATAAACATTTGGCGTTTGATATTCATTTGGCTGCTGATATCCATTTGGTTGTTGATATCCATTTGGTTGTAGATGACCATTCATTGGATTTTGATTCACTTCATACTGTCCATAACCATTACCTAATGAGTTTCCGTAATTAGGATTACTATCCAATGCGTTGCCATAATTATATGCATTAGGATCTTTGTTACCAAATGAGTTACCATGGTTATATGTATTAGGAAAGAAATTACCCATTGGGTTTCCATAATTATTGTGTGAATTAGGATTTAAATGGCCATAATTAGGATTATAGAGATTCTGTCTGTATCGAGGATCATCAAGTCTGTTATTAACAACTCCATTTTGTCCGTAATTTGATCCATATGGATTATTTCTCAATCCATTAGTATCTGGAAAGTAATTTCCTGGATGAATCGGTACCAACGGTGGACGGAAATCATAAGTTCCAGGGGGTCCACTACCCAGCTCTGCTTCATGACTCGTCTCATTCTTACCATCTTTGAACACTCCTTAACAAACAAAACGACATAATGACAAATAAGATACAGTTAGTGATACTAAAGAACGTCCAGAAACAATAGAAAAACTTAACACTTGCGTTGTGTGAAATCGTAATTCCGTGTGTTGCCGAAATTAACCCAAAACTTACAGGTATATAGTTTAATGGGGTAGAAACCCATTGTGTGTAGAATGATATTTAACTTTATTAAAAACTTCATATACTTATTGATTACATAAGGGAATATGCTTGAACAAAGCCTAAACTCAATTGCTTTATTTATCGGTTTTTATTTTAACAAATTCTGGCGTCGAGCGGATTTCCTTTGGAATGCGTGTTTCCGTGCTTAACAATTCATTTCTTGCTCAAGGATCCTGTATATGCTTTATACCTTGAGCGACTTCTCAAGTATCTAACACTACTCGTAACTGATTTTTTCTCAGAAATGCGCATAAGTATAAAAATTGGCAATGCACACTATTATTTGCACTAATTTATTGCTCAGTTAGTTCCATGGTCGGTTCCATTAACCGTTTTAGCACATTTCCTTTGCAAAATACAGAAAAAATGAGTTACGAGTAGCGCTTGATAATTGAGTAACTGCTGAAGGTAAAAAGCATAAACCGGATCATTAAGCAGGAAATATATTGTTAAGCACGGAAACACGCATTTCAAAGGAAATTCACCCGACATGAGGGCTACTGCGCCAGAATTATTTTGTTTATAAATTATATAGTGTAATAAAAAGCGATAAACAATCATCGTCCCTACCAGGATTCGAACCAAACTTCCCTGTCTTTTCAGTTCTCGTATCGACTCCGGACTACTCTCATTCAACTTACAAGCCCAAAAACCATCGATATCAACTCCCCACTTGAAATATCTGGTTATCGGTAATTTACCACGGTTTCTGGAAGTCTAAAATCACCTTCTTAAAATAATAATTCTGATGTGAATCCGGGTTTCGGATTTTTGAGGAAACAATAAATTTTTTATACTTTTCTTACGGTACTGAAGAAGAAAAGTAAAAGTTAGGAATACTTTTAAATTGTTTTGTAAAAATGTCAATTTTAGCTTAATTTTAACTGATCTACGTGAAAATGAATTGAAAAATTGTTTAATTTATCAGTCAATTAAACTTTGACATTTAATTATCTGAAATATTGCATAATTAAGTTTTCCTTTTCTTTTATTATCTCTGTCCTTTCGCACCAGTTTAAAATTCAATAACAAATCTCCCAAGAGAAAAAATTAAAAACTTTTAAATTATCATTTGTAACTCTTTCTATTGAACTTAAACTGAGATCTTTTTAATTAATTTAATCATAATGAAATTCTAGCGGACGAATTTCCAAAAGTTATCCCTCCTTTTTTGATCAACAATTTTTACTTTTCCCTATTTATACCGGAGTTATATACGAAAGGTATTGTGTTTGCAATTCAAAACCGGGATTTTACCTAAATTATCCGTTTTATGCGTTTTTAAAACCTCTTAAGTGGTTTTTATGAAGTTGTCCGTGTATGTGTGTTTGTATCTGTTATCATCGTACCTTTAAGTGATGTTATGCTGTAGAGTTGAAACTTGGTGCCAAAAATCAATATTTAGGTCTAACTGAGCTGACCAGAAAATAAATTTTTAAAACGTCATAATGACCCATAAAATATTTTTCAAAATTATATAAGCATGAAAACGAAAATTTAGCGTTTTGGGTTTATTTTTAAGTAAGAAATGACGAAATTTTCCAAAGAAAATTCACTGTTAAGGAAAGAGGCAAATATAACATTTAAATTTTACAATAAAGTAAATGAATCGAATCCTTTTTTTAATTCAAAATTTAAATCAGAATCTTCGTTTTATTATCAATGAATATTTAATTTTAAATAACTAAATTAAATTGTTGAAAGAAAAATTTAACAACAATTCAGTTGATTCATTGTTTAAAACTAACTACTGCATTTAGAGTTTAGGTGGAAGAATGACATAAACAGTTTAAAACTCTTCCACTGAAATAGTGGATAGCTTAATTATAATGTCTCCAGATCTGAGCAAAATAAAATTTACTAAATCGAATTTTTTTCTTATTTTAATTTTATACAAACTTAAGCCATAGTGAAACAATTTAAGTTCAAATGTAAAAATAAAGGAACTTTCAAAGTTGATAATCCTAAACTTTCTTAATTATATATTCATTAAAGTTAAAAAACGAAAATTTAAACTAGGGGAAGAAAATGAGAAGAAAGGCGCTATCTTATAATTTTCACTCTTCCTCATTTATACCAGATTTGTCCGGAATATCCGGAACCATTATTTACCCTAAGTAGTTTGTATAAAATAATTTGTCTTTATGAGTGTGTGTCTAAATAACCAGTCACACATTTAAACAAATATGTTAAAAATAATTTTAAAATAAAGGTAGTCACACATGAGATCATGATTTCATAAAAGCCAAGAAATATAAAACTAGTCTAATACCTCCTGATAGCAAAGTGTGGGGTGATGAGCTCCATTCTGAAGCTGCCTGAGTATCAAGTGATATTATAGGTTTGACTAAAGTCAGCACTGCTATTGCTATGAACAGCATCCTAAACAAATATTTTAGCAGTTAGTAATAATTCGAAGTCTTAAAACACCTTTAAATACTATATGATTGGACGTTTCGCAAATCTAACTAAAGAATATGATCTACCGTTGAAAATATAAAAAAAAACTTATAAAATTCTTCAAGCAAGCCTTGGACAAATAATTTGTCCAACCTATACGCTGTCATCTTGAAGTTCTGTGTCATCTCGCAGAGACGGTGTTATTTAAAAAAACTTTGCTGATCATTAAGGGACATAATGCATCCTTAGGTAGATTTGTAACAGTATTCATTCTTTTGATTTGCAAGTTATAGTCGCCCACGATTCGTTTCCAAGGTTAAAAACTTCATAAGAGTGATGAGCATGGTGCATTTACTTAAAGTTGTACATTGATGTTGATAAAAACGGTACAAAGTTTCCGACAAATTATTTCAATTGTTAGAAAGGTCTTTAGGAAAGAACGAATCACAATGAAGCTGAACACAAGTTGATAAGGAAAGTATAGTTGTCTCGCTGTTAGAACCAACTCGCGCAATCCATGGAGATGACTGAAAGCTAATCCCACTTTGATTATGAAGAAGGTTAAAGAAGCTTATATTATTTCATTTCAATTATATTTAATCTCAAATAACCAATGAAATGTCCTTAAAAACTATCAGAGTAACATATTGACCAAAATGGCCATACAGACGAAGTAGTTGCCTCTAGCATATATGCAGATACAATACTAGAAGATGCGGAATCAAGTTTCTCATATTGCTATGGATTCAATTAAAACGACCAAACAGTTAAATTGTTACTTGATTTATTAGAATTAGACTGTGACATGGACTATGTCTGGAAGTAATCCGCACAAATTCCTCTTTAACCAATTATTTACTAAATGACTAAAGAAACATAGTTTTTAGTAGAATTTGCTAAGACCAAAGTTTCAGAAATCAATAGTCGACAGTCTCAAGACTTGAGATCATGTCATCATCAATTGATCTATATTAAGTTGATGTACATATTGATGTAATCTGTCAAACGTTGTATTAATTTTCCTGGGTTTAATTTTCTGCGATTTAATTAACGATCCAGTAATCTGGTGATCGCATCTAGAGCTAACGTGATCGCATAGAAGCTAACATCAGCAATTTAGGACACTTGATGCATAAAACTAAGTATTTTGCTCAACACAATTACTATGAAAACGATGGATTTTAAACCTTCATCATAATTTAACATCATAACCGTGATATTTGAAGCATCGATAACTTGCTAAATAGTTGACGTGCTTGCCTTATCGTCTAAATTATGTCTCGTAATATCAATTATATATAACATATTGAATAAGTTAGAGTTAAAATTAAAAGATTTAGTGGAAAGTGCTTACCTGGGGAAGACAGAATAGATTGTGGTTAAAGGAAATTAGTGGTAGATCTCTTATAGTTATATTAGACAAGTCCTTCTTAGTGGTAAAGTGTCCACCTGGAAGGAGTCATGTCCTTTGTAAGAGCTAATGATCCTTACCGCATCACTGCCTTGTGACTCATCGGTTTATCTTTGTCTTATTTGATATATAATTAAAACTTGTGCGTGGAATTTCTGCGGTCAATTCAACAAGTAAAATAAGAATAACTTAGATTATATTCGAACGCTCTTATAAATCGAATACATAGAAAACCTATTATTAATAACTTAACAATTTTGTATAGTATGGACATATGGAGAGCATTATAATATTGATTTACATATTCGTATACAATCATAATTAGAATATCAGAGATATGTCGCTCAAAAATCAATACTTTTTTACACTTTCACCACCTACAATAATACGTAATGTCTTTATAATTTGCATCTGTAGACAGCTTGTATTTTTCGTAAGGTCCCTGGTTAAAAATTAGTTTATCCTTGTAGGGACCGAATCATCAAGATATGATATTATTTTTTTGAAAACTGTTTGATTATAATTCTTTTAGAGTCAAGTTAGAGATCAAACAAGCCTTAGAGCATTCACACCTGTTATAATTGGAGTAAATATTTGGTGAGAACAATATTTTGACATTTTGAACTAAAAAGGGATCTTAAAAAGACTCAAGTTGAATATCAAACATCTATATCAAAGAGATTCAGAGAATTTCATTAGAATTTTCCTTTTTTCAAATCAAATTATCATTGGAGTGAAAACTCAATGATACAGGTTGGATTTCCTTGAACACATTTTACTTTGGGGCTTCACTCAAGTGCTCTAGAGATAATGAAAGATGACTTTTCTTAGTATTGATACTATGCTTCCGAGATTTTGAGCGAATGTGGAAATTTTAATTATTTATCAACAGCTTGAGCCATTCTGTTTTAAAATATTAATACTAACTTAAGTTGACGGGTTTAAAAATTAACGCATAGAACTAATACTAACTCCTAGCAGAATAAATTCCTAAAATTTCAAGACCTTCGGGTACCTCAAACTTTTCCAAACCATATTGAATCTAAATTTTATCTTAATTTTTCGAGATTTTTTACGATTAAAAAACACGTATACATGTCATTCAATAAAAATTGAATTAATTCTAAAAATGAAATTTAGTTATTTTTCATCCAAATATTGCGCCGTGGTTTATGAATTTTAGATTTTATTTGTAATAGGGCAGTTTCAGGGCAAGTTAAACAGACAAAAGTATCGCATTAACCCTAATAAAACCAATTTGAAAGTAAACCTTTTGTCTTCCAATGCAATATTCTGTTAATTACCAAAAACAAGGAAGAAATATTATTCATAGCTCGAGTTATCGACACTCTACATATAAATTACTATGCGTGTAGTAGATAAATGGTTTTGTAGTGGTATTTCCATGGTTCTCCCTGGTTTGTATTTTCCGAGGTTCTTGGTTCGTATTTTGTTTATAAATGAAGCAAAAAACTTGTTATATTTTTCCAGTGATTTAAGTCTGAAAGTTGTTAAATATGCTTCATTGGGTAAAGGAAAATTCTAAAGAAAACTCTTTTAATTTTTTTTCCTTTTGAATAAAAACACACTTAAAGACTTTGTCTGAAACCCCGAGTGAAGCATGTGTGTACGGAGAACGTACTGAAAGTTAAGTATAAAGTTCCCTTCTCCTGGTAATTTCACCCGTACATTATATTTTCTTTTAACTTTGCAATATTGTATATTAGCAGCCAATATGATTTTTCCAGTTCAAAGCACACAACTTTTCTATTACCGTATGGGTAACGGGTAATACATTTTTTTAAAAAAAACTTATTCAAGCACAAAAAGTCACGCTCTTTGCAAGAAAATTGATGTTTAAAAGAATAACGAGTCATTGCATTTTATGAAGTGGGGTGTAAGAAAGGGGCTATTGTGACACTCACTTATTTTTAAATGGAAAAATTATACTTCCTGAATTTTGAATTTTTCTTGAAAAATATAAAAGTGTAAAGGTTTTTGTTATTCAACCAACAAGCATACCAACTCTTACAATACTTTTGTCTCGTCCAAGACGAAGAATGATTGTGGAGTTGACCCGGATGATGGCGTTGTCAAAGGTCTATATAAAATTTAAATTTAATTTTTAAATATTAAATTTAAATTTTAATTTAAATTTAAAGAATTGCATTCATCATCCGTTAAATTTGACTTAGGCCAATTGTTATTATACAAAATGTCAGGTAATATCATTACATTATGTCCAGGAAAAAGTAAGAACCCTAAATAAGTTAGGCATATTGGTTTCAAAGGAATGTAGGACACGTGGTGTTTCTAGTCACTGATTCAAGAGTTACTTCTACTGTCGCGAGTTCTACGGAACCCAACCTAGGATATGGACTTGAAGAGTAATGATTCAACGCCATCCTCTACCTTAGAAAGTTAGCTTGAGAATGTTCGACGCAGAGATATACTTTTTAAAGTGATCTATTATCTCTCTACTGATTATACAATCACTCTATATACCATAATTATTACATTTTGGATAACAAAATGAATTTTGTCATCCATGACGACGTCCTGATTTAGCCAATAAATAAGTTAATAAGATCGAAACCAGATAGGTTTCTCTGACTACTGGAATAACTAAGGAACCACAACACACACATACACACACACAAAAAAACATATATATATAATATTATATATATATATATATAATATATATATATATATATATATATATATATATATATATATATATATATATATATATATATTATTATATATATATAATTATATATATAATTCAAATTCAAATTCAAAAATAACTTTATTTTTCACATTTTGAGTGACCTAAAGTTAGAGTTACATAGAAAAACAGAAATTATACAAAAATAAATTACATTGCTTTAAATATATAAACTGAAAAAAATGTCATATTAAAGAAAAGAGTTATCTAACAAAAAGAAAAGAAAACTTCAAGACAATAATAAAAAGTAAATAATGAGCATTATTAATCGGAAAAACAAGAAAAAAGCATAGAATAAAAAAAAAGATAAAAATTAAAAAGTATAATATTGAACTACCTTTTCCAATCAAATAATAAAAGTGTGATCAAAGAACTACTATTAAATAAAATAATTAGTTAAAGAGTCTACTCATTTAAAAGCTGAGCTCTTAATTTTAGCGAATTAAGCATGAAATTATATATACTTAATCCTTGTTTTTTAAAATGAATACAGAGAACTGAGGCTAACGCTGTTACATTGTTCGTTAGGTCAGTTAAAGACTCCAGGTCTAAATAATAATCTCTAAAAGCTAAATATATAGGGCATGTAAACATAATGTGGTAAAGATCTTCAAACTGGTGAAGATTGCACAGGTGCACATTTCATCCGTGTTGATCTTATACATGATGCCTTTAAACGTTATTTTAATTGTTGTATCCTGAAGTCCTTAACTGAGCTATTATTTTTTTACTCCATACGGAATATCACAATAAAGGTAATCCTCGTCACAGTTGCTTATCACGTTTAAGGTTTTATAAAATGGATTAATGAGGAGTTGGCTATTTTTTTGCTGATCTATTTTCTGTAGATGGACTTGGTATTTAGTAAGAATTCTCTCTATGGCGATATTATCTATATAATGAGATAAAGTGGTGTCTGAATTAATATCTAAACAGTTTAAAATAGATTTGAGCTGAGTGTACCAATATAAGTCGTGGTATTGGATGGTAAGGTGTCTAAGTATTTAAGCCTGAAAACAGTTTTTAATTAAACTATTGGAGTCCGAATGATGTATGTGGTTGACCCAGTTAAGAGCTTGTTTCAGAACAATTATAGATATATGCTGTATATTAAACTCAGCTCTTACCATATAGTGAGGCACATTTCTTTGGAGGGCAAAAAAGTTTTTAAAAAAGTAGTTCTGGGCTACTTCAAGGTCCTCCAAATATCTCAGGGCCCACACTGCTGCACCATAAGTTAGAGTAGGAACAATACATGCTTGATATATTTTTTGAACAGCTTCAAACGAGGAGTTCTTGGCAACAATTAAAGAGTTTTTTACAACTGCTGTAGCAGACTTGCTACGGCTAACCGACTGTTTCAAAGCTTGTTCAAAAACGCCTTTTTGAGAGAAACATACTCCTAAATAATTAAATTTGGGCACTACTTCTAGAGCATTATTACCGTAGTAAATGTTTTTACTTTTAGCACTAAGCTGACCCTTACTAAATATCATGACTTTAGACTTATCTAGATTGACCTCAAGGCCATTTATTTCACAATATTCTTGTAGTATTCTTAATTTCCTATTCATGTCAACAACAGATTCGGCTATATGATCAAGTCATCACAAAAAAAGTAATAGTATTATTTCAATTACCCCATTTAGGCTTATACCTGTAATGCCTTTAGCCTTAAAAAACTCCTCTATATCTGCGATAAACAAATTAAAAAGATTAGGCGAGGAAATTTCGCCTTGTAAAAGCCCGCGTAAAATTTCTACTGGGTCAGACATTTCACAATTATATTTTATTTTAGTTTTAGCGTTTTCGTACAATTTCTTAATAAAAGTTAACATTTTTTTACTTAAATTCATTATTTTAAGCTTTTTAAATAAAATATAATGTATAATGGTGTCAAACGCTTTCCGGAAATCGATAAAAGCTGCAATGATTTTCCTTCTAGGCAACCTCAAATGGTTTTGTATAATGCAATTTAAAATAAAAACATTATCAATGCAACTTTTACCTTTCCGGAAACCAGCTTGAACATCTGGTATCATTTTTGTTCTCCATCCAGTAAGAAAGTCGGGTATTCAGTATAGAAGTAAAAATCTTTAAGCAACAATTAACTAAGGAAATCCCTCTGTAGTTGTTATTTTTCTTTGTCACCTTTCTTAAATAATAAAATAGTTACAATATCAGACCAGTCTTCCGGCAAATCACTAGTGTCGTATATTTTATTGAACAAGCTAGTTAGATATAGCAACCAATTACCTGGTAAATTTGTCAAAAATTGAAACCCAATACCATCGGAACCAGGCTTAGAGTTCTTATTGGCTTTCCCCAGCGCTTCGGTAACTTCGAACAGAGTGATAGGTGAATCTAAGCCTGGGTCCGACGCGGTATCAATATGTGGCATATTACTGGTATCTAGTTGCAGGAGTAAAGTTTATTATAGTATTGTTCCCATTCCTTGATATTAATTTTAACAGAACCTTGACAGGGTTTTCGCTTGTTTTTATTAAAGGTTGACCAAAATTCTTTTGTGTTTTTAACCAGACTAAGACCTTTTATAATTTTACTATTGTGAGCTTTTCTTTTCTGCTTCATAGTTTTCCTTAATGATTTCGCAACTGCGTAGCATTCACTTTTAAAAGGTTCAGCAAACTTATATTTTTACACTTTCTGATTAATTTTCGGTATTCTCGTCGGGCTAGTCTACATTCATTATCATACCAAGGTTTGTTATTACAAGTATCAAAGAATTTATTTTTATAAGTTATAGTTCTACTCATACCACGTGAGTCTATAGCAGTGAGGATAGCATTTGTAAAATTACCATACATATCTTTTATTGACATATCTGGTTTAAACACAACCAAATTTGAAAATGACATTATGTCGTAATATAGATACGATAAGTCTTGATTCCATTTGAATAACGTAACTAACCGTTTCGGTATGATTTGAGTTGATGTAATAAGGTACGCTTAAATCTATATAAATATTTAAAGGTAGGTGATGATGAATAGGTATGGAGGTGTTAACATGTAAATCAAGAACCTTATGTAAGTCCGAGATTTTACACCAAGCTAAGTCGATAGTACTAGCACCATTTTGGGTGAAATTAGTAAAGCTACCTGGGTAATCAGATTGTGAACGGCCATTGATAAGTACAAAACCGAGTGCTTCTAACGAATCAACAAGCAATCTTCCCCGTTTGTCTTCCTTTATGTCTAGTACTTTCCGACTTATGTAAATTAGTATCATTATATTCAAAAGGGATACAAAAATTTAAGTCTCCCACCCTACAATTAAAATCACCTATAATCCAGAACATATCATTTGGATATTTTCAGTAATGTTAGAAACAGTTACAATAAATATTTCTAAAATAATTTCAAGATTTAATGTAGGTTTAAAGTAAACAGTTCCTAAATAAATGATCATTGAAGATGTAAGTCGAATAAATAACCAGTACTCGTTTGACTCGACAATAACAGACTTAAAGTTTGTAGTCATGATGGCCAAGCGCCACTGGCTCTACCTCGTGATTTATCTCTTATTGCATTAGAGCTGTGTATAGTATATTTCGAGAAGAATGATGAAGTAAGAGTGATTTGACTTAGACGCCAAGTTTCACATAGGCATATAATATCACACTCCTTAAATTGGTTGCTATATTCAACAAAATTATTGAGTCCAGAACAATTCCAGAATGCGATAAGAGCTGGTTTCGTATGTCTTGGTGAGTTCTCATCAAAATTATTCTTATAGTGATTTAATTGCTATGATGGCGAGGGTGTTTCTTCGGTTCTTGCTCGTTTTTTGAGTTGTTTATCACTCTTTTTTTTAGTTGATGAACTCGGAGACGGTTGATTTTTCTTTGAGTTGCGAGCTTCAAGCTTTAACTCCTTCAGTTTAGTTATAAAATCCGATGGTATATTGGCACCACTGATTTCGTTTAGTTTTTGAAGTCCCGGTTGATTTTTATGAAAAATTTCGTTGTTATAACTCAAATAAAACCGACAGTTATTGACAAACATGTGATCGTCTACAACCGAGATGTTAATGTTTTCATTAACTTTTATTATCTCTTTCTTAATAGCAAATAATATAGATCGTTTGATCGTAACTTGAGGAGAATAATCTCTATGAACACTAAACTCAGTATTCGCGAGCTCGGAGCAATTGCTTAAGATCAAGTGCATGTCATGATCGCGAGGAAAATGAGCGATGATAAGCTGTTTGTTATTATTGCTCAGTATAAGTTTGGCTCTGTTAATCCACAATTCAGTATAAATTTTAAGGGTCTCTCGGCAAAACTTTTCTACAATCTCTATTGCTTCGATTTTAAGAAACCTAAGTAAGAACCCTAAATAAGTTAGGCATATTGGTTTCAAAGGAATGTAGGACACGTGGTGTTTCTAGTCACTGATTCAAGAGTTACTTCTACTGTCGCGAGTTCTACGGAACCCAACCTAGGATATGGACTTGAAGAGTAATGATTCAACGCCATCCTCTACCTTAGAAAGTTAGCTTGAGAATGTTCCGACGCAGAGATATACTTTTTAAAGTGATCTATTATCTCCTACTGATTACAATCACTCTATATACCATAATTATTACATTTTGGATAACAAAATGAATTTTGTCATCCATGACGACGTCCTGATTTAGCCAATAAATAAGTTATAAGATCGAAACCAGATAGGGTTTCTGACTACTGGAATAACTAAGGAACCACACACACACAACACACACACAAAAAACATATATATATATATATATATATATATATATATATATATATATATATATATATATATATATATATATATATATATATATATATAATATATATATATATATATATATATTATATATATAAATACTGGATGGAGCATACCGATTATGAAATATTATAGTATGATTTAATTTAACTTACAAAAAGTAGTAAAAATTACCATATTTGGGTAACGGAGACTATTACCTATTACTATTAGCTGTTACTATTACCAAAATAGTAATAGCTCTATTTCAATAAGCAAGTTATAATATTTTAATCTCCAGAGTCAATTTACAGCGGGTAAACACCGTTCAAAAGTCCAGAACCATGTTTCCTTCTATCTTAAGGATTTAGTGTTGGTTCATCTAAATTGTTTTACCCTATTTATTCAGGTATTACATTAAATTAAATATTTTTTAATTACTTAAGTACTTTATTACTTAGTAATAACAATTATCAGTCTAATATTAATAAAGTTAGTGGTTAAATGTACCTGTTGACTCCCGTTGAAATCCAACAAGCAAATTAAATTGAAGTAAAACATATCTGAGACAAAAATGTAATAAACGACGGAAATATCTGGAGAGCTAAACATTTCAGAGGGAATGTTTTGTACTTCCTAAACACGTCCCCGGGGGCAGTAAAAGGGCGGCAAAGGTGGTATGCAATACTAGAAATTCTTGCTGATAACTTTGGTCATCCGAGAAATCCGGGTATTAAATTTTAATTTAATTTGAATTTGATAGGAGAATTTGTGACCAAGTCGTATGTTTAAGAATTCAATTTTATGAGATATTTTATGACTATTGTATAGTCATTTATCATGTCAGTAAATGATCCTAACCTATAATATATTTAACAAGTATGTATTTTTAATTTTTCTCATATACTAGGAGGTAAGAGGAGATTTATTGTGTTCACCCTGAAAATCCGAAACCAAGATTACAACATAATTATCAGTTTCTCGCTTTTTGGTGTGTGGGTGGATGTCACGTATAAATCCCACTGTATTATAACTTTTCTTCATGTATATACCATGAGTGTATAGGAAAAGTATCGTGGTTTCAAAAAAAAAAAATCGAAATCCAGATGACAGGCATAAATGTCTAGACGCCAGGACGATGAGAGTATAGCTGAGCCTAAGGCCCGTATTCAAAGACATTTTCCTAACATTCTCCTTAAGGAACAAGGAGAATGTTAGGAAAATGTCTTTGAATACGGGCCTTAATGTAGAATATCAGCCGCTTCTAGTCAGTATTCACCGCGCTTAGACTTTATAACAGCTTACCTATCTACATTATTACTTTTGCCCCATATACAAAACAAAATTAAAGAATTTTTTTATTAGAAATATCAATATTTTATTATTCTATTATTGTATCTAGTCTAAATTTTTCTTTGTATTATATTTATTAAAATGCATGTATCTTGAGCGACTGTCTGTTTGTTTGTAAGAGAAGACTCTGTGTTACTCACGTGCATGTGTTCATGCAACACATATGTGTTGGTTAGAATTTTGTTAATTGGGTAGAATCTTACTTCGTGTTTTTAGAAAATATACTTCTTGTTTTTTTGGACCTGTGGCGTCTATGACGTAGAATATAGGCATTTATAAAGCTAGTTAGTTTGCCCTAAAAGCTTGCCTTAATGCGATTAATATGGCGAGGAAAGCGTGAATACTTGAGCTCGTTATGCTATTCGTAGAGATGTGTTTGGCTCAACAATAAAAAGTTTAAAGCCTGAACACTGCTCTCATAAAAATTATGGATTAAACCCTTTCTAAATTTATTGAGCATGTTTTATGATTGTTTTATAAAAATTTTTATGAATGAAAATATAAAATTGTAATAAGAAAGAAACAAGATTATCTCGAAAAATTCCCTAAGGGATAATTAACAAATTTCTACTTAGTCTGAAAATTCTTGTTTATTAGATAATTCAGTGAGTACGACGTCATAACAGATGATACCAGAAATTATTAAAAGTGAATTTTTTGTTTTCATTCCAATTAAAAATGTTTTCAGTATCCTCCACTATGCTTACTGCATTTTAACTTTTTATATTGCATGAAAATAATTTAATGTAAATATTGAACGATCGTGATGGTACGTTTATTTAAATAAACTTTATGTATTTTTTTATAGAAAATATAATGAAATAAATTACGTTTATACTTATGATATTTCTATGATTTAAATATTTTATTATCTTATCCTCTGTAAAGGTTTTCGTTGACAAAATCCAACAGAGCCTGTACACACTCTGACCTTTAATTAAAATTCCGAAGAATATAATGTTAAGTAATTTGTTAAGAATAAGGCTTGACATAATGCAGAGCCATCAATGATAGTGAATGTCGAATGATTGAACAGTTACATTCCTAGGTGTCTCTCGCACAATTTTATTGTGTCTTCTGTGTACTATTCTTAACATTATAACATTCTTCCCACTTTTTAAGTAATTATTATTATGAATTCATCTCGTTTTTATTACCATTATAACGGCTCGAGTATGTACTTGAAATTGTTTATTATTGTGTTGAAAAATATGTTTAAACAAATTGGTAAAGTGCCACGAGCATTTTCGTCGACAAATTTCTAAAAAATCGTCAATTTTCTAAAAAAAGACGACAAGAGCGCATTTTCGTAGTTAGCATAGTAAAACTACCAAATCACACTACTAGCGCTCCTGTTAACTGACTACGCAACTAACCTTTTCTTGTCCAAATTAATAAATCCCAGGACCATCATTCCTAATCTATATATTCTTTGGGAGGCAGCAAGAGAGCACAGCTCGTTTCTGGTAAATATTTAACTTTATATAATCTTCGAAATTTCATGTAAAGAGCAGAGTGAGTTAAGGCTCTGCCCTAATGAGTTAGACGTTACGAAACAGAGTGACACGTGACATTATGTCGAGCCATCAGTAATGACGAATTTGTCGAATGACAGAACAATGCCCAGAGGTAAAATAGATTTTTTTTTAACTCAAGCAAGAGTTTCGTGATATTTTAATGTGTTTAGTCCAACCTATAATTTCTAGGCAAGAAAAATACCATTCATGACTAACCTGTTTTACTTTTAATCTGGAAAATGGACAAAACACTACTATTTAAAGCAACTGAGTGGTGCTTTAAACAAAATATGCGTGATTAGATAAAATAGTCTAAGTTTACAATAAAACTAACGATGTGTTAAATACTATTCCATAAATTCTACCTAATACATATTTGCATACTTAGCTACAGTAAATATTAATTTAAATTCATAATCATATAAAATCCTTAAAATAAACAAAGTAACAGTTAAAGTGAAAATATTTATTTCTTGCGGTATGCATTTTAAAAAGTAAACAGATTATATACAGTAAAATATGAGTTAAGTAAACAAACAAATCATACATTTCCAAGGAAAATTGTGAATTTTCCTAAGAGCTTTCCAAATATTGCCGGGATTATATTGCTAAAATATGCATAATATAGGGGTTTGTAAGGTATCGCGAGGTTAGGAGGAGGTTAAATAAATATAGCTTTATCCTGGAGAATTTAAATATTCTTTACCACTATTATGAACTTTATGAATAAGTATTTATGAAAATTTTTTGGAATGAAAATTAAAGAAAATGAAATACAAATATGGGGGAGTTAAAAAACCTTGAAATAGATTTGTTGAGAAATAAAAAGATAAGGAAATAAAAAAAGAGATAAAAAATTATTGCCTTACAGTGCATCCAACCTTTAATTCACTTTAGCTCGTAAATCTGGTCTTACATTTCTGTATTAAAAGCAGCGGTTTTGATTGTTTCTTAAACATGCTATCAAATTTGTAATTTACTAGTTATTCTGACGGGAAATAATATTCATTTTATTTTTAGACTTTTACTTTTTTTTTAGGAAAAGTAATGTGGATGTATTAAAAATTCAAATCCGAAATCTTAACTACATTTTCAGTTAGATGTGTTTTAAGACACCTGTGGAAGTGAGTTTGAGTCGGTTTTGTCTGTAACTCCCAGTGAGTTTTTTCTAGAGAGATAAAATATGGCACTAAAAAAATATGCAAGTATCTTTGTGATTTCACGTAATGACGCCATTACCCATTATTGGTGACTCAATTTTAAAACATAAACCATCAGGCTAAGTTTGAAATTTAGAGGGCATGTATTTTCATATAAGAACAAGAGCATTCGCTTTGGTCCAATTATTATTAGTACAATTGGGAATGAAACGAACGATTTTACAGAATGTGAAGACACTTTGCTGTACTCACATTCAGAACAGCAAAGTTAGTCCAAAGTGGTAAGAATAATTGTAGGGTATCCCAGGGAAAGTTCCCGAGGAACCCTATACCCGATTATTTTATAATACATTAGTAATACCTACATAGATATTTTATACAATTTAAAGAAATATATAAAAATATCTATTTGCAGAGTAATTTTATATATTAAGTGTAGTGCCATCTTGAATTTTTGTAAATCTGACTAAATGAAAATTTCCAAGTTGGCCAGACTCTAAAAAGGGACTATTTTATGAATAAAATAAATCTCTATGCTCAATTTATGTTAAATGTAATTTTAGTTCTATAAAGACATTTTTTTAATGAATCAATCAAATGTCTGTTGGTTGGGCAGACTGTTTATTATTTTACACTGAGAAAGTCAGGCTGTGAAACTCTTTTATCCCCAATAGGAGGTAAAATTATCAACTTGATTCCAATTTAGATAATTTCTTAACAAATAGTTACATCAAGGGGAAAAGTCTAGTATCAAACTAATTTAACGTCAAACATAAGGTTTCCTCGATTCATCGTCGTAGAGATAAAAGCGAGATAGAGAAAATCGATGTTAAAAGGTCGACTTGCTTGCATGATCCCGCCTGCCTTGCCTGCTTGGCTTGCCGCCAGTATTAAAAACCTTTTACCTGTTTTACTTTAAAAGTTAAATGGTTGGAAAGAAATCTTATCGCTACACAGAAGGGAGAATTTTATGGCTTTTGGTTTTGTAAGCGTAAATAGTTATGCTAATTCAATTAAAGTATCTACTTTTAAAGGGGCTCATTTTACTTTTCTGATATGAACTAAACGAATGGATCATTTTAGATATTTTTTAAAATATGACAGTTGCAAATAGCATAGAAAACATTCAATTAATTAATGAATGAAGACAGAAATTAATTAATGTGTCGATATCGATCATAAGTATGCAGTACTGTTATGCAAAACTGTGAATTATACGAGTTACGTTATGTTATTAGAGTAATGTTATTATACGAGTTAGCTTATACGAGTATACTGGTGAACTAAGGTGAGCAGTATACTGGTCGTTACAGCTTAATATTTACTTAAAGTAGATTCAGATGTCATAAAACATAATTTACGAACCATTTCATCGTATGAATTGATTAAATTAATAATAATAATAATTTTGATTTTTTTTTTACTTTTTAATGACTTTTTGTATATTTATTTTTCATATTGTAATCTTTATTATCAATTTTTGTTGGGTCTGAATCGGCCTTGGGCACTTAGGTACCATTAAAAACAAATAAAAATAACTTACGGGATAAAATCAAAAATAGGACTGAAATTAACATCAGTTGATAGGTATTATTGAGGCATTAAATTAAATAATAATAATAATAAATAATAATAATAATAATTAATTAATTCATCATAACGTATTAAGAGCCAAGTCTAGCGAAAAAGTTGTGAGATGATTGATAAGCCATGTTAGATGTTCCCAATAATGCTTGAAAATAAATGAGGTTTTGGCGGTTTCACTTTGTGACTTAGCCATTACGCAGCCTAAGGTAGTGTATCTTTTTAAATATCTTTTCCAGAGTGTAGACAAGAGATTTGAGCGGTCTAGAGTATTATAGAGATCTATAGTACTAGACCTCTAAACTTAACGTGGGCACTGCCGTGCCCCATATTCGATGTCAAATACAAATCGAAAGATCGTAATATGCTTTCTGCGTGACTATACTGTATAAAATAAAAACATAATAACTAGCTGATGGTATCATTTTAACACATAATCGTATATAATATGCCTTTTCAGTAAGATGGCATTAAAACTCCTTAAACGGATAATTCATGTAAAATCCCTGTTTCCGATTTTTTTTTTGAAATCACAATACTTTTCCTATATACCTACGGTATAAATGAGGAAAAGGAAAAATTTAAGTATATACAGTAGTCAATTAAAAATTTGATACATTTAACCAACTTATCTAAATATAGAACGTATTTTAACTTATACATCTCTTAAAAAGAAATGAAATGTGATGATAAAAATATCTCATAAGAAGGAACGATAGCAGTTTATAAATTGACTGGATGAATAACTCGAGAGACAAATTTCCTCTGATATAGTTAAAGGGATCGCTTTTCTTGAAAACGCTTGATTTGATAAGGGGAGTCGGATGTAGACATTTTATCTTCTGATAAGAAGTAAATGATAACAGCTCAATATAGCCTGTCCATTAACTTGGATAGTAAAGGAGAAAATAGAGCCACTTTTGTCCTGGAAAAACTAATAAAACTTTTTTCCGACATCTACTTTCTGTATTGAACATCTTTTTAAAAACTTAGGTTCTGAAAATTCAACGAAAAGCTCTACACTTCAGGAAGCATGTTTCTACATTGTTCGTACTTATTGCTTTTTAAAACTTACTTTTCTTACAAGGAAATCGTTTATGGAAGTTTAAAAGTACCCGTACTTGAAATATCCACGATATTCTTTAAAGTTGAGATAAAAAAAGTTTTCCTAATTCACAGAACTATATAAGTTAAAAAAAGTTTGAGTGTGACATCTCAAGTGGAATTGGTTTCAGAAACATATTTCTTGGAAGCATTTGTAACATTAGACTACTGGTCGGAGTTTAGTTGTTATAAGAAGTTTAGAAATTGTTGAGGCATCTTTAGAAATAGCGTCATTAATTTGAAAAAAGGGTTTATTAGAGAATGCGTAATCTGAAGAAGCCTGTTTATAAATGACATTATTTGATGCAGTCTCTTTATAAATTCCGTCGACTACAAAATCCTCTTTAGAATGTCATTGTTTGATGCAGTCTCTTTAGAAATTCCGTCGACTAAAGAAGCCTCTTTAGAAATGTCATTATCTCATGCAGTCTATTTAAAATTTCCGTCGAATGAAGAAGCCACTTTAGAAATTCCTTTACCTGATGGAGTCTATTTCGAAATACCGTCGCATGGAGAATCCTCGTCAGAAAATTCCATAATCTGATGAAGTCTTTTTAGAGATTCCGTCGTCGGATGGAGTCTCTTTAGAATCCCATCATTAAATTTATCTCAAATTTGGAAATAGAGAACATAGAGGGACCATTATTTTTTTATGATGCATGTCGTCATGACATACTCGTGAAAGCTATTCCTTATTTGGCACCTTATTTTGTTGGAGGGGTGAGAGAATAAAAGCTCGAAATAGAGGTGAGAGTTGAAACGAGAAAGAAAGAAGGCATTTTGTTTGAGAGCCTAGTCACGCACTCTCCCTGACAGAAAAAGCTGTTTTCAATTTCCCTGTCCCTTAGCTTTGGGTCGTTAGAAACAAATCAGGCCAACTAGAGCTAGGTGCGGACAAATCAAAATCCTTGTGATTATTAATCAAATCCTTTAATCTAATGGTAAAAATAATGAAGACTTCAATCTTTTTTACTTTTTTTCCTCATTTCTATCGGAAGTTAATAGGAGAATTATTCTGTTTGCTAAACATCTAAAACCGGGATTGCACCTAAATCCTCTGTTTTAGATGTAGACTTCTTGAGTGGTTTTTATCAAAGTTGTCGGTCTATAAATGAGTGTATTTTTATGTGTGAGAGTGTGTGTGTGTATCTGTCATCATCGCAACTCTAAGAAGAGATTTAGAACTTTTTTTATTTTAGCACAAAAACCAATAGGAGTAGTTTTGCAATTTTGAATATATTGTTTATGACGTCTACCTGACAGCAATGCTTTGAAAATCTATGAAACGCTGAAAATGATTGGATTTATTAATGCATGATTCTTTAATTATTCATTTAATTATATTATAACACCGCACCCTGCGAAAAAACAGCTGTCTGATGATCGTATTATTTGATTAATAAGACTCCAAAAAATGTGTCGTAAGTAATTTTTTAAAAAAAAATGTGATTTTAAATAATTTTGCTACGCTGTTATACGTACAGATTTTTTACAATGCCCAATTAAAATTATATAATTTTAATTTTAATTATACTTTTAGAGCATATGTATGTCTTAATAAATAAAAAAACTATTTAAAAATAAAAAAATATGTATAGTTTACTAAGATTTAATCCTGTTTGAATTTTCTTTTTGTAACTTTTATTTCTTTAAAAAACGTAAAAGCTAATTCTGGGAGGCTATTAACAACACAGTGAACAATTATGATGGTTAGGAATAAGCAAATAATAAAAGCTTATAGTAGCTTAAGCTGTTGTTAAGGTACTGAAATGTCTCATATGTATTTTTTTTAAAAACTCCTGTCCAACATGAATATTGTCATAATTTGATTACTAAAATAAGTTTTTATTAATCAGCTTATTATAATTCATAAATAATCGCTCTAATATACAACCAGTCTCTTAATTATTTAGCAAATAATAAAATGATGCTTAAAATATTTTGTAGCAACCGATTTATCATGTAACATATGTAAAATCTACCTACAACACCCCCTCCCCTCGTTCAAGAGGGTCTAACATGAAAAAATAAACAAGACGTCAAAGAAAACAAATATTTAAATATCTGTAGTCAGCATTAATAACTGAAAAAAATGATCATAAATTCAGGTAATCATTACATTTGATGCAAAGCAGGGTTATCTAACAAATGCAGTCAACTATATACATAAATTTATTCCATCAATAAGTTATAATTGATAAGTTATAATACGGTTCACCGTATGAGTGAACCGTATACGGATTTTTATTACCGTATTCATGAGTTCTAACAATCCCAGCTTTGTGTATGCTATAACTTAGGTTGTGTGCAATACTTAGCTATAACTCTAATCAGCCAGACAAATTTTAAAAGTAATTCCCTAGATCGACTTTCATAAACGCGTCAAAAATAATATTTATATTTAACCTCACATTGACAAGTTTAAAATTTGAAATTCCCAGTAGAATATAATGAGTAGACATCTACTGGAAATTACTAATGGTAGACTGACAACATTTAAGGGGTTGTAGTGCAATCTAATAACTACAATATTTTAAATATTTTAAAACTCTTTGAAGTCTAACCAAATACTAATGATTTATTATTTTATGAAATGACAATTTTAAATTTTAATGTCAAAATAAAAAAGAATTAAAATATATTTCTGTTCGTGTCCCTACACCTATCCCCTCCTCCATTTTTTTATTTCTACCCCATTTATATAAATATTTTGTTAATTTGTTGTGCTTATGAAATATAAACAAAACAAATTCGTTTATTTTTTTTATTTATTTATTATTATTATTTTTTTTTTTTTTGAAAAATAAAATAAATAAGCTAAGGTATAGGAGGTTATGGAAGTAGGTCATTGAAAAGAAATATTTTTTTGTTTAAAAATTTTTGGTTCTGGTTTGTCTTGATTTTGATGTTCTATGTCTATGGTATAGTCTTCATTAAGTAAATAGGCTGGTTTCAGGCGGTCGATGGAGATTTTAACTTCTTTGGACTTGATAAGAATTAAAAAGTATTTTTCGTGGCGCTCTAAAACTTGGTAAGGACCATCATAAGCAGCTTCCAACCCTTTTTTAATCTTGTCTATTCTAACAAAAACATGAGTGCAAGTGTGTAGATCTTTATGAACAAAGATTTTTCTTTTGCAATTATGAGTAACTGGTACTGGCTTAATGTTTTCCATAAATTTTTGAAGAGATTTGACAAAATCACAAGTATTTACATCTGAGACGGTAGGACTGAATAGTTCACCAGGTAATTTAATTGTTTTACCATATAGCATTTGTGATGTAGAATAAGGAAATTCTTCTTTCAAGGCCGCACGCATTCCCATTAGTATTGTTGGTATGGCGTCCGTCCATTTTGTTTTGTTAATAGATTTTATGGCTGTTTTGAGAGTTCTATGAAGTCTCTCTATTTTTCCGTTGCTCTGAGGATGATATGATGTAGTGTGTTGTAATTTTATTCCACATTTAGTTGATAGCTGTTGAAACAATGTTGATGTAAATTGTTTACCTTGGTCTGTAATTAAAGTTCGTGGAACACCAAATCTTGTTATCCAGTTATTGTAAAATGCTCTTGCAACGTTTTCAGCTGAACTATCTGGTATTGGTATAACTTCTGTCCAGTTTGTAAATCGGTCTATGCAAGTCAAACAATAAATATTGTTTTCTGACGGAGGCAATGGACCAATTAAATCTATGTGGACTGTATTAAATCTGTCGTCTGGTTGTTCAAAATGCTGTATAGCTGATTTAGTATGTATGGAAATTTTGTTCTTTTGACATTGTTTACATGACTGTGTCCATTGTTTTATATCCGAGCGTATGTTTTTCCAAACGAATCTAGATGTTGTTTGTCTCACTGTTGATCTTATGCCTGGATGATTTAGATTGTGAACTAGGTTGAAAATAGTTTTTCGAAATGGTGGTGGTATGTATGGGCGAATGTTGGGAGTTGATATATCGCACCACAGACTTTGGCCATTAGCTAAAACATGTTTACTAAATTTTAAGGAATTATTATTCTGTATTAAAAAATTAAGTTCCTCGTCATTAGACTGATGTTTTGCAATTTCATCATAATCAACAGACTTTATTTCGTCTACAGATTGTATGCGAGATAAAGTGTCAGCGACAATGTTGTTTTTACCGTTTATATGGTTTATATTGGTTGTAAATTGTGAAATATATTGTAAATGTCGCTGTTGCCTAGGAGATGCTTTGTCATCTTTTTGTTTAAAGGCATATATTAATGGCTTATGATCGGTAAATATAGAAAAATCGCGACCTTCTAAAAAATGTTTAAAATTTTTTATTGATAAATATATACTTAAAAGTTCGCGGTCATAGGTACTATAAATTTTTTGAGCATCATTTAATTTTTTTGAAAAAAATGCTATAGGTTTCCATGAATTATTTTCAAATTGTTGTAAAACTGAACCAATTGCTGAATCTGAAGCATCTGTAAATAAGGCAAGGGGCAATTTGGGATTTGGAAAAGTAAGTAAAGCGGCATTTGCCAAATCATTTTTGCATTTAGTAAACATTTTTATGGCTTCTTCGGTCCATTTAACTTGGCGTTTATCTTTTTTAGAAGCACCTTTTAAATAATCATGTAATATTGCTTGTGTTTGTGCAGCATCTTTTAAGTGTCTTCTAAAAAAGTTAATTAGACCAAGAAATGTACGAAGTTCATGTAAAGTAGTGGGTAATTTTAAGTCTTGAATTACTTTAACTTTAGCAGGAAGGGGTTTAGTTCCTTCGGGTGTTACATAATGACCTAAAAATTCTATTTCATTTACGCCCATTATAGATTTAGCTACATTGATTCTAAGGCCAATTCATCTAATTTTTTGAATACCATAAGGAGATGTTTTTTATGAGTTTCTATATCAGGAGATGCTATAAGTAAGTCGTCGAGATACGGAAACATGAAATTATATTCTGGGCCACTGAAGATGGTATTAATGAATCGTTGGAACGTTGCGGGCGCGTTTCGGAGTCCGAAACTCATAACGTTAAATTCGAAAAGTCCAAAAGGGTTATAATCGCTGTTTTATGTTTATCTTTTTGAGACATAGGAATTTGATAATATGCTTTAAGTAAATCAATTTTGGAATAAATTTTGGTACCTTTTAATATATGATGAAAATCTTCTATTCGGGGTAATGGGTATCGATCTGGTACAGTAATATTGTTTAAGCGCCTGTAGTCGCCACATGGTTTCCAAGTACCTTCCTTTTTCTTAACCATATGAAGTGGGCTTGCCCATTGTGACTTTGATTGTTGTATAATTCCATTATCTAGCATGAACTGAAATTCCTCTTTAGCTTGAGTTAATTTCACTCCATCTAGTGGTCTTGGCTTTGAGTATACAGGTTTACCAATAGTTTCTATTGAGTGTTACATCATGTTTTTTGTGAGTTGGTAGCAGATTTGGTTTTGTTATTTCTGGATTTGTTTTAATAATTTATGAAATTGAGATGTATAGGTTGTAGTACTGATTATTTCTATATCTTCAATGGTAGTGACGTCACCTATTATTTCCAGGTTTGTAATTCCATCGATTAATTTTTGTTTATTTAAGTCTATAAGGAGATTAAAATGTTTTAAAAAGTCTGCGCCTAATATTCCTCTTGATATATCTGCTATAACGAATGGCCATTGAAATGATCTGCGAAGGCCTAGATTAATTTTAAGGAGTTTATGTCCGTAAGTATTTATGGCTGTGTTATTGGCTGCATATAATTTGAATGAATTTATTTGTTTTTTATCGGTTTTGGAAGCTGGGATTATGCTAACGTCAGCACCGCTGTCAACAAGGAACTGTAATCCAGTGTTTTTGTCATAAACAAATAATCGGGATTTACGGTCTGTTAATGTAGATGCAACAGCAGGTGCCGTTGGGTCTACTGCTGGTTGGAGTTTTCCTTATTAGACTTCCACTTACAAGGTTTAGTGCATTTTTCCGGTCTACATTTTGATTTAAATCTGTAATGAAAATAACAGAACTTGCCTTTTGGATCGAAATTTGAACGGGATCTTGATCGAGTAGAAGAACTGTAGTAACGTCTGTTTCGTGAACGAGATCTAGATTTGTAGTTGTTCGTATTTAATGCTGCTATTTGATTTTCAAGTTGTTGTAATTTAGTTGACAGTTCTTGTATGACATTACTTTCATTTGGTTTCTGGCTTATAGTATAAAGTTCAGATCTTGATTCGTAAATTTTATCGGCCATTGTTGAAATTTTTTCTAAGGATTCTTCACTGGTCGACTTGATGAATAGGTTGAGTTGGATTAGTTGTTGGTCTTGAGGTATGAGATTGAGCATTACCTTCATTCATTTTGATCTGTTAAACTTCGTATTGTAGTCGTCGGGTCACCAGTTTGTAGTGCAATCTAATAACTACAATATTTTAAATATTTTAAAACTCTTTGAAGTCTAACCAAATACTAATGATTTATTATTTTATGAAATGACAATTTTAAATTTTAATGTCAAAATAAAAAAGAATTAAAATATATTTCTGTTCGTGTCCCTACAGGGTCAATTAATTGATGAGGTCTCGTTGCGGAAAGGCCTGAGTCTGCTCTCTTAATTGCTTTAATCAGATTTACTGCTTTTACAGATTAATAAAAGAGTAGTATACAATTAGTAACGATACATCAGTCAGTTTTCATATTTCGTTGTTTAAAAAACTTAATTCAAAACCTCATTCTCAATTAGAATACAGGACAAGGTCAATTAGGATACAGGCCCGAAAGTCCACAAGTCGGGAAAAATGCGCCACAAATCCATTTCAATGTTTGCTTTTTTAGCAAAGCATTTCTTGTTTAAGTTTTCTGTTTATGCTTCACTAACTGATCTGTACCGTTAATGGCAGCAAAAACTTTAAAATTTTATATTAATGCGGGTACATGTTGAGATTAAATTAAAATTTGTGACGCATGTAGTGTCTATCAGTCTAACAAATGAGCCACATTTTATTTGACTTAAGCAATAATTCAATTTTTTCAAAGTTTTCAAAACATCGTTACAAATCAAAAAGCGTCATATTGGGTTAATATCTGTAGTGAATAAGTATAGTGGATCATTTCAATACTGCTGGTACATCTCCAGTATTGTCGGATCACTAGTGATATGCATTATCATGCGAGTTCAGTACTTGGATTGTTGACCCCTGGGAATGAAACTGATGTTTAACGAACCTAAACTTAAACTCCGTCAAACGGCGATGGAAGCGAGTCCAAAGTGGTGATAAGGCGTAGTGATTTCGTAAAAGAAAGGGTATACCCAATTTTTCAATACATTTTTGTAATAATTTCAGTCATTCAAAATACTTCAAGCCGCCAAGTCGAATACCAAACAAACTTTAAGTCAATGTTCTTAACTTTAAGTCTTTTATAAACGTTTTTCTTACCAAGAAGCTAGATGACGTAGCGAATTCATAGATATGAGCTCATCTAAATAAACCTCAAATTTTCGTAATCTAGGAGAGCGTTAAAGTATTCATTACAATATATGGTCAGACATAACATAATTTTCATTTCAAAAACTCACCTTCCACTTAGACATGATAGGGAAAACGTTAGAGGAAAATGGAATGGAATTTTTTTAGAATAGAACTCACAGCCTAACTGTCTCTTTCTTGTCAAAAAGTTTTTTTTTCATATCACCTATTTTTATTGTATAGATTTGTAAAATGAACAAATACAAGATTAAAATAAAAACATCCTGGCTCTGACGGGAAAATTTATTTCCTCTGACTAAAATGTCAAGTTAAAAATATAATAAATTAACAAAAACAAGCTGCCATAGATGGAATCAGTAGTATCATGTATAGTAACATGTAATCATTTTTCAATTTTGTTGTTTTCTAATCAAACTTTATACGCATATTGTCTCACGATAATTTGCTAAACCTGTGTTTACTTAAATAACGTAAGAATGGTAGTAAAATCTTGAAAAAATACTAAAAAATGGCTTAATATAATTATTATAGCCTTCAGGACTAACCCTCCAAGGATAATTTTAGGTCAGCCAGATCCTATGACTATATATTTAAACATAATTAGTAAAATGCGAAGGTCTCTATACAACGTATTTCCTTCAACTTTACACTTGTTTACATGCCTTCACAGTTTTTTTTACTTTTCCTCATTTATATCCTAGGTATATGAGAAAGTATTGTGATTGCGAAAAAATCCGAAACCGGGATGCCACCTGAATTATCTATTTTAGGTTTTTAACGCCTCCGAAGTGGTTCTTACGATGATGTCAGTCTGAATGTGTGTGTATGAGTCAGACAGCATTGACATCTAGTGTCTGTTATCATCGTAGCTCCCAATGAATTTATGCTAGAGAATAAAATCTTTGTACAATAAATAGTCTATATGTTCAGTTGTGCTATCCAGAAAATATTTTTATAACGTCATTAACCCGCAAAATGACTTAACGAAAATTTCGAAAAATCAGAAGACACGGTATCGAGATTTGGGATGCATGTAGTCATACATAAGACTAACAAACGTGCCATGTTTTATATAATTAGCAGCATTAGTTCAATTTTTATCAAATTAATTGTGTATGTTTTTTTAAAAAAATACAATAAATCGGAAAATTACCGAACTGTGAAATTGTGTACAAGCGTACACCTGTACGTCATTAATAAATACACTAAGTTTCGTTTCAATAAAGGTATATCCATGATTTTAGTTAGATCATAAAAGTTTTTTGGATTGAGCGTGGTCAATGCTTGGATGGGTGACTGCTGAAAATGAAATGGAGGTATTTACTATCTAAGGACGAAGCAAGACCGAAGTAGGGAGGATGAGCGTAGCGAATCTAATGTGGTGAACAAAAGTACAGTTGTACCCCGTACCCGATTTTTTCTAGTGTTATCAGTTTGACCATTATTAAAGTGTATATTTTTGGGGTTTATCAGACCCCACCTTGGCCTCTGCGTCCTGTGAAATGGAAATTTTCTATAATTGTTGAGTGATTTCAAGTTATAAATTATTAAATTAGCTTAGCAATTATAGCCGGTCCATGAAACACTTATTTTCTGGATACCACAACTAATTGTCGGATATTACTTCGAAAATGTAAAATAAAATATTGAAGTAATTAAAAAACAAATATTAAAACATATTTTCAAAGATATGAATTTTGAATTTGTTTATGATAAATTAATTTATGCTTCGACCAGTCACGTTTATTGATTGCTATATATATTTTTTTACATTAAACGATCACAAACCTTCCAGCTTATATATATACAAAATATTAAGTATAAAAACTGTATATGAGATCAAATTTAGTAAAAGCTTTTCTGGAAGGCCACTGTTTGGAGTTTATGAAATTTCCAAGATGCTTGGTCTGAGCTTGACATCAAGTAAGCGTGGTAAGTTAATATTAAGTTATTTATATAGCTTGAAAGCTTTCACACCACAGCCGTTTGTTTTATTTTATGTGATGTTGCATAACGGCTTTAGTTCATTTAAATCATTTATTCACACTGACAACCATTTTTCAAAATTTAAAAAAAAAGTCGAGTGTGAGGTATTCACATCGTATTCGCTACGCTCATCTTCCCTACTTCAGACTCGCTTTGCTAGTCATCAGAATATACACTTCGCTAAATGTAAACTGCAACACGTCTTCGAACTCGATTTGCTTGTTCTTAGATAACAATAATATTAGTTTTATTCCCTGCGGTCACCCATCTAGGCACTGACATTGCTTGATGCTACTTAATTTAAATAGTACAATCCAACAAAAACCATAGATGTACTTGCCGTATAAAAACAAAATTCATTATACTTATTTATTACGTAAAGGGATGCACTTGTAACAATTTTCACATTATTTTTTAAAGTCATTCAATAAGAATTAAACTAATGCTAATAATGTGATGACACTTGGTAGATATGTTGTTCATACGTATAACTACATGCGTGTCAAATCTCAATCCGATCAACAAATGTTTCCGCGATGTAAAAAGTCATTATACCAGACATAATGTATGAGTCATTATTGCTGGTTAAAGACGTCATAATTTTTTTTTTCTGATAGCAAAACGAAACGGATATTTGTACCAAGTTTTAACCCTCTAGCATAAATACACTAGGAGATACGATAATAACAGGCACTCGCGCACACAGACAGACAGAAAAATTTGTAAAATCAACTTAGATGGTCTCAAAACACCTGAAACGGATAATGCCTGTGACATCCCGCTTTTGGATTTTCAGCAAACTACACTATTTTGATGTTTACATTTTTACGCAATATGTGTAAAGGTTTGATAAATCCAAAATTTATAATACATGGTTAAAATTTAAAAGCTTAAATAATCTTATACTCCAGGTAATTTGACAAAGGACAAAAAAAATACCTCTAGCTCATAAACATGCAAATTAGTGGCCAGTAAAAGGTCAACATAACACGAGATAATGAGTTTTCAATGTTAATTTCAACATGCCTTCACTCATAATACTCATAATGATTTTGTGAGATTTAGTCAGTGCAAACAGGGTTTGAAAACCGCAGGAAAAATGGAACAAAACTGTGTGGTTAAGTTGTTATTTTCCAATAAAATGAAATTTTAAAAATATAAGCTTAATGGTTGCATAGGTATTTACATATATTTATTTTATATTTATTTAGGACTTTCCTGTTCCACTTTGTTAATTTAATAGAACTTATTTTTAAAGATAGAAAGAAAAGGGTACAACAGAACTTTTCCTTACAACTGCAGACACGCTTCGCTCTCCTCGGAATATGCCAAAACCTTAAGGTCGTATTACTAAGATCTGTTTATGTAAAGTCTTGTGGTAGCAAAACTCAGATAAATGGAAGTCTCTGTTAGATTAAAGTTATTTTATCAGTTTATTACTAAAGTATGCCTCCGTGAAAATGCGCTAGTAGAAAACTACAAAATGTTAATGGTGTATAGAATGAGATCTCAACGATACGTGCATCACTGTACTAGGTATAGTCCAAGAGCCAGGCCTAAAAAATGTGACTCATTTTGTACTACTTCAATCCAAATTTTTCTGAAAATATACCTTCAACTATTAAGGAAATGCATAGTCTGCCTATCAAGAGTGAAGCCTTTCATATGAACGCGCTCCCTCAAAATATTAGAAAATCGCACAAAGTCCAGTTTTCTTGCAATTAGTGATTCCCTTTGGGTCGTGTGCAAAATATGAAAGGAACATTTTATTAAAACAAGTGTTTCCTCAAAATCGGATGAATACAACTAAAGCTATGACATTTGTTAAATGGCCAAAAAATGGACAAAAATTCAATATTTTCTTCGAAGAAGTCCTTTGACTTTGCATAAAGTAACCATTTTATTGGTGTTTTTGAAAGAGCCATAACCAATAACAATCAAGTAATTTACAACCATACCTATGGTTGTACTTATCCGATTTTGATAATTGAACACTCGCTTTATTGGACTGGACATTTTATCACTCGCTTTATTGGACTGGACATTTTATCATTTTGAATAAAAATGTTTTATTCATGTTTTGCACTCGACCCACAGGGAACCACTTATTCCAAGAAAACCGAAATGTGTGCGATTTTATAACATTTTTAGCGTGCGGAATCATGTTAAGGGCTTCACTCTGGATAAGCAGACTATGTTTTTTCCTCATAATTTAAGGTGTATTTTCAGAAAAATTGGTTTGAAGTAGTACAAAATGAGTGACATTTTTTTAGGTCCGCCTCTTAGCCTTGTAGGCTTACCTTATAATGACAAAAGAGGAATTTTTAACTTAAGTTTTACTGAGTAGCCCATTTTAGCATGTTCTTAATCACTAACTTATTGACAGTTACTTACTGACTATTAGCACTCTTTTTGCCACCAAAGCATCGATACTGATACAACCTTACAAGGATTAGAACTCCGACAGGAAAATATGTTTCTGCCTAGGAGAGAGGATAGAAAGCGACAACTGCCAAGGGTATAATGAGACTTCAATTAATAGAACCTGCTAGGCAACTATAGGATTTAAACTACTTGGCTTACTTTATCGTCTTAATGCTTGTAAAAGACAAGGGTGTACTCTTTATCCTCATCCAACATATTTTTATGTGCACCACGGGATCTATTTCCTTGAGTTTCTTTGTTTTTCCATGTTATCATTCTTATTGGGTGTAACGTTTTATCATCTTTAACTCAATAATTTTACCCTTTATCTAAAATTGTGGCTACAATTTTGATTACACTATAATCTAACTTTATAGATACAATTAAAAGAGAAAATTTAAAATAGTGTTCGTAATCATTTGAATGATTAATATTACCTCTGTATAAATAAGGTTTCCAAATAATGGAGAGTTAGATGTATGAATCATCAATATTTATTATTATTGATATATAATTTAAATTTCAATTAGATAAGGACTTAATTTAAATTTCAATTACCAGAACTGATCAGGTTTAAAAATACGAAAAGTTAACTAACCACGCCTTCAAAAAAATTGATCAAGAATTTCCACGTCACGTTGTATACCTCATAACTTACATTGGATACCTTATACGGAATAAAGATATGAAGGTGTCTGTTTACATACTCGTTTTGAAATACGTTATCACCACTCTATATCTTTTGGCGCAGTGAATGGAAATGTTGTTTACACGGTATCTAGTGGAGAGGAAAGCATAAAAAGAATTTTCCTGGAGTCACGTAATCTTAACCTGATTTGACTTTCCTTCCTTTATATCCATAAATATCAAGATTTATAAGAAGAAAAATGTCTTGAAAAAACTTACTTTCTAAGCTTAAAAATGTTGAAATTGATTGCAGTCAGATTTATATATGTTATACTTTAGCTTTTTTAATATAATCCTTTCGTTTTTAATATATTAACTGTATAATTTTATATTTTAAAATAATTCAAACAGAGATGTTTAATATTATTTTAGAAATTAATCAAGTCACATTTATTTTAACTCAATTTATTTTAACTTGTACCCACGAAATTGAACTTTCATAAAATATTCGACGTGAATACATTTCCAACAATTTTGACAAAAAAGACTGCGACGTCTTCACTTCGATTCAAGGATAAAATTTAACAATAAAACGTAAGATAACTCTCAAAGTATATTTCGACTATGTTGGTTTTTCATTGATGTATAATCTCTTAATTTTATACCCTTGAAATTTGATTGTAAGACACATTTCCATTCGATTAATGTATTTAATCGAATGGAAATGTGTATAAGCGTTTAAATAAAATTTGATGGGCGTGTTTAAATTAGACCAAGAAGATTGCAGTGCAATGCGTCTACTCTGAAAAGTCCGTTTAGAGTAAACTACATTTAAAGGAGATATGGAGTAGATGTCAAGTACTTGTAAAGGAGATGCGAAGGAGATGCCAAGTAGATATGGAGTAGATAAGAAGTAGATTTTGAGTAGATTTTAAGTAGACATGGTCAATTTTTAAATTATTGATTTTTCTTAAACGTATTTCCCATTTTACACGTACACATAGATATCTATTATCCTAGTATACATTTTTCTACAATTTGTATCGTTTGATGCTGATTGACGTTTCATTTGAGTTGACCTTGGTCCAGCATTTGTGTTTTATGGTGTTCGAATAGGTCTTATCCGAGTAGACCTTTTTACAATTTGTTGGATGATGCTGATACAGTTTTTATCATAAGAGATAACCATTTACAATTGCGTTATGAACGTATCACCTGCCTTTCCTCTTTAACATAATGTTAATGACTTTTTACTAAAGAGTTGTGTTGCATCAGTAATATTGAGCAGTATCAAGCAAGGTCAGTACCTAGATGGGTGATCGCTCGGAATAAGTGTAATGTTTTATTTAATGTTTGAGGACGAGTTAAGTGAACCCGATATGGTAAAGAACTGTTCCAGGGTAACCCGTACTCGATTATTTTTAATTTAAGATCCATGCAGTATGATTTTTATAAATATGGATAGAAGTGTTATATATGCATACGTCTACTTTAGCCAGATTTATTTTATTTCGGTTTAAAAGAATGTATTTCCCATAGGAAATCTCAATACAATTTCCCAGGACGCTGAGCTATCACTTCATAGCGTAAGCCTTAAAACATATTTCCTTAGTAAATTACATAAATACAATTCTTTTAGAGAAACTTGAAAGGTTTTACTTCAGTAGAGTTAGTATAAGGCGTGGCTGGTAAACAGAAATAAGGTGTGATTTGGAATAGTTTTACTGAAACAAGATAAGATTTTAACACCTGGTAAGTAATAATAACATTATAGGCTTTAGGATCTTGATTTATATGGAACATTCTAGCTGCCGTCTTTGGAAGTGAGCTTCATTTACTTCTTGACAAATAGATTCAAGGTTTTTTTATAATTTAAATAGGATTTCTTTATAATTTAATTGTAACTCAAACATTTTGTGACCTGTTATAGGCTTCACAGATGGTTAAGATTTAAGACCAAAAACAACCATGTTTTCAAACAATGAGCAGTAAAAATAGTATTGATGTGCATTTTTGTCAAGTTTCCACTCGATAGGTAATTTTTCTGATTTTTAACGAATTTATAAACATTTGATAACTCAGCGAAATAAGGTATTATAGTCTGAAATAAATCATCTTCCGGGCAGCACATCTAGACCTAATGTTTGATTTTGGTGCCATGTTTATACTGTTTAACATAAACACACCGGAAATTATGTGTGACACCGACAGACACACCACACGCACTAACACACACAATCACACTTACCTCTTCTCGAGCTTACCTCGTCCTGTAAGTATAACTTTGTATTTAGTTCAACTTGGAATTCGGATTTCAAATTATTCAACCTGCTTTACTTGGCATTTTATTTATTTTTGCTTGCTTACCGCCTATGTCAAAAACTGTAAGCTTTATGCAATCTTGAATATTTGAATTGTAAATAATATTAATATTTAAAAGGTGAACAACAAGTCCGATCGATTTTAACTCGACCAAAAGGACATTTGTTATTTGTATGACAAGATTTTCCTGCGATAACTCTGATTTTTCCCGTATTTCACTTTTAAATCTGTAAAGATAATCTCAAAGTATGACATGAATAGATTTGCACAGACAGTAGAGGGTAGCTATATACATAAAGCTTTAGAGTAGCAAAACGTAAAATGTTCTATAATGGGAACATGACGTATTTGTAGACAAGAAAATATTTTTAGGTAAAAGCGAGTTTTCCCCTGGGTCCGAAACCCTTGAGGCTTTTCTCGCTTAATGGAATACGAATTTAATTTTGCCGCCCTCAGGGAAGAGGTCTCTGTTTGATTGCCGCCTAACAAGGAGGAGCGATAGGAAGGGGAAGCGTGAGGCTTACTAAATTGGCCTTTCTTTAAACCCCTGTCATCCTTTAGATTTTAGATCAATTCCAAAACATTTATTTAGTTCTTTTTAATTTTTTTTATTTTAAATAAAAATTTTTATTTTCCTTTTCCTAACCTACTACAGTAGGTATACTATCCTTATGTATTGTGTTAAAAAATTGTAAACGAAAAAATTGAAACCGAGATTCATCCTAAATATGGATGCGTTTTATACTCGAGTCTGTCGGTATGTCTTAACACGCATATGCTAGAGAGTTTGAATTTGCAACTAAAATCTGGTTTAAGGTATAGACCTTAAAGTTATCTAGGTATAGACCTTAAAATTATCACAACTATAGAGTTGTGATTTGATTCAGCGCCTCAAAAACATAGAAAACGCCTACGTCGTAGAGCGGCCAAGACAACCGCACACACATTACAAATAACTCAAGTGAAATCTCGACTTCTTAGGAGCGGATTTTGAGGGTAAAAATAATTTTGCGGTACAAAATTATAGATTAAAATTATTGCTGCCGACGGAATTATAGAATAAGTAATAACTAAAAGATTGAACTTGAATTTAGACATTAAAGCTATTTATTGTTTATTGTTTTTATAAATAATCCACTTGTACGTTAAATTCCTGCACGTGTAGTGTGATGAATAAGGTCATTCAATAAATGACCTTAAATATTAAAATATATACGTTATTAATTTAAAAAAAAAAAATGTTAAACCTCAATCAAAAATTATTTGAAAAATACAGTGAAAAATTAATAAATATTTCTATTCATAACAGGGTTCTATAGAAGTTTCATTGTTAAGCTTTACACAAAATACATTTGTTTTGTTTTCAACCCTAATAAATAAAAAAGAACAAAAAAAGCAGTCCGATAAATTTTTTATTTAATTTACATTGTTACTGTTTTTGGTGCAATTTCAGAAAATTAAGTTTGCCCTTGTACGTTTAATTTTGTTTGACCACAAAAAGCCATTAAGTTTTTTTGCTACGTTCTTTTAGCCTTCTTTCAAATTATTGGTTTTTTGGTCCAACATAGTTTTATGGCCCTTGAGAAGTAAAACAGTCATAAACCATATTTACAGCTTGGTAATAAAAACTTTCCTAAATTAACTTCTTGCTATCTCATTTTCTATTTAACTTATTTCTTCTTGGTGAAATGGGAGTTTTAATATTAATAAACTCTGTAGCGGAGGTGCGCAGTCCGTGCGAATTTTTTTCAATGCGTGATTGTTTGCCTTTACTATACCTATTTCATTTCAGTTTATTTATTTTTACTAAGCAATAGCATTAACACTCAATACTATTTTTTTTTATTTTTTAAATGAAATGTGCTGAAGAAAATTAGAACGTATGAAACAAAATTAGGTATAGAGTACTTCGATACTTATCCTCACAACTTTGGACACGCTTTGCTCGTCCTCATATTGTCTAAAGCTTAAGGTGGTATTTATTAATTTATATTAATAAAGTAATATTAGCTTCTCTATTGAGAATATGTTTCAAGTTATACATTCTTCTAATTATTGATTTACAAGAGTTAAGCAGTTTTTTCCATACGAGGTTTGCAACTCAGACTTTTGTCGAGTATGAACCCTAAGTAGGTATTGTAATGCACTCATCATGTAGCATTAATCTGGAAACCCCACACTACAATCTATTTTATGAAACTTGAGAAGAGCTACGGGATTAGTCAAATTATCTGTAGTAGTACAGTTAGAGAAGTTTATGGTTTTGTTTTAGAAACGCTAAGAAATATTATGTAAGAATTGTAATAATGCTTTTATTGCACTTAACTCGTAAAAGAGAATGGTTAAATTTATTAGAGAACTTATAATTCTCATGTATATGATAAGCAAGAGATGATAGGAGATGTAATACTTCAATGTAATATCTTTCATTTGTAAAACACTCTTCTTCTAATAATATAAAACCAGCTGCATTTAACTGCAGCTGTTATATCTGCGGAATTATAAATTTTTGCTAGTTCTTCATTACTAAGTAATGAATAGCTATGTGTTTTGTTTTATTTTCTTCGTGAAACATGTTATTATTTAAAATCTGACTCAACATTAGCACATTTCAGCGAAATGTTTCTGTGGAACGTATATTACACACGTATATGACAATATTAGATATTGGAATGAAACAGGTAAAAAAGTATTTGTATTTGTTTTATAATCAAAACTTTTTTTATTATGACTTTGACTTTAAATTAATTCAGTAGGAGTCCATTTTTTAAAGTATTTTTTTTTTCAAAACCAATTTTTCATAGCAATACTATTTTATAATATTTTGTAAAAATATTGACTATATGAATTTTGTGAATCATACTAACTTAAAAACTCATTTTTTATTCCACAAAAACCAAATGGGAAAGAGAAGAAAAATGCAATGAGTAATTTTTTGTAAAATAACTTTTTTGAATCGTTATATTTTTAGTTGAACAGCAAATCATTAAAGGATCAGGGAACATGTAAGGTCTAAAGAAATGTAGGTGCTGTGATTGACTTTCAGTGTAGGTCACTGGATGAGGGTTGCTAAATATGCCTTTATATTACGCTGTATTATGCTTCAACATTCATTTAAGTTCAAATCTAGTCATCTACTTGTAACTTTTTCTCAAAGTATCTTGAGGTAAAAGATTATGTTTAAAATAGAGTATTTGCATTTTCCAAACAATATTTTTTTTACTCACAAGATGATTAAATGTATTAAGCTGTAAAAAAGTATTTAATTTAATTTTAAATAGTCGAAGCATTTAAAGAAGAGGAGAGGGGAATGGATGAGAGAGTGGGGTGAAAACGGAAGGTTCTTAAGGTTAGGTCGTTTAACATACAGATGGGAGTTTTAGTTAGAAACGTCGTAAGGTCAACAGTTGCTTACAGTTCAATAGAATGTAAAGGAGACTAAAAAAAACAATTCCGTGTTCCTGGTAATACAATGCCTGATGACTACAGCTGTCAGTAACGTCTTGTTGACACTATAGAATAAATTCTTTCGAGAGTTGCTCTAGTGAATATTGTACTACACGGCGGTATTCTTTCGTCTAACGTCTCACAAGCAGTCGAGTCCATTTTCCCGCCAAAGAAAATGTTTAAATATATTTTTCGTTTTTTTGCTGTATCATTAAAAGAATTAGTTTTTTCATTATAATATTTTACAGGGTGTTCTTTTATATGACGTACTTAAAGATAATGCAATAAAAAATTGCGCAAATACTCTATTGACTTAGAATCTAAAAAAAATCTACGCACCCGCATAGAATGCCCCCTTAATTTTAAGGATAGAGCCTTAGAAGTAAACCTTTAAGGAAAATTTAATGTCCTACAATTTCCATTTATTTTCTTTACTGGATAAATAGCGTATGGGGTATTTTCTAGTAGCCTGACATGTTTCGAGAGAGCCACATGTGAATTGGGAGACCCAAGTTTCCTATTCATGCAGAGTTAAACTCTACATGAATAGCGGTCTAAACACATGTCAGGTTTAAACCAGACATGTTTTCAGACCGCTTCAGGCATGTTTTATTTAGATTTAATCCATTCAAAAGATAATTGTAAGCTCTTCTTTACATCAATGTCACAATGTTTTCTATATTAAACTTCTGTTTTGTTTCAGATTTTTAACATTGGTGTGTTTACACCTCTACTTACTGGAACACAAGAAACTATGGGGTTGTTTTGGCATTGTTTCGAGAACCATATATCCATATTTTAATTTGTTACGAATTTTATTTATGATTTAATCAAATAAAGAATGTAATACAATTCTTTATTTAGTTGCGTGTTTCTTCGCTTCTTATTTTTTATTTTTATCTGTTTGAAGTATGTTGAATGCCACCGTCAAATTCAGGTATCCGCTTTCACAGTGCCCGATTTAAAAGTTCAGTATCTATCCGACCCTCCACCGGCCTTCAGAACTTCGTGTTCATATGAACTGGAGACAACGGAAACGTGTCTCCTATAGAAACTAAGAGCACAGAGATAAATATTATTATAAGTGGCAGAACGTTATTCATTGGTTAGTCATATCGTTAGTCACTGCTTATTGTATTTAGGTAATACAATACCTAATGAATGTGATGACTACAGCTGTTAGTATCATCTTGTTGACGGTATAGAATAAACTCTTATGAGTGTTGCTCTAGTGAATATTGTACTACACGGCGATATTCTTACGTCTAACGTCACACAAGCAGTGGAGGCCGTTTTCCCGCCAAAAGAACATGTTCAGATATATTTTTCGTTATTTTGCTGTATCAAAAAAAGTATTAGTTCTTTCATTCTAATATTTTACAGGGTGTTCTTTTATATGACGTACTTAAAGATAGTGTAATAAAAATAATTGTGCAAATACTTTATTATTTCCCGACAATGCAACGAATCATAGCCGGGCGGGAACAAATCAAAGCCCAGGGATCTCCTGCTATCCGTGCGTCGAAATCAACTAGATATACCTCAGAGTAATGTTAAATTTTAACTCTTAAATAAGTTGCCTCTCGAAATACTGTAAGACTCAGATTAGCAAAAAGGCGAAGAACATTTTAGATATAATAGATTCCTTTTCAAATTTAGAAAACACGATGTATTGAAAGAACAACTTTGTTCATTTAATTTTCTGTAAACTTTCACAGTAATTATAATTTATAGGAATTCGAAAAGTTCTTAATTATTAACAAATCTGCTTTTAATCATAATTTTAGAGATTTGGAAAATTATCTCACACGCTTATATCACTTTAAAGCAGCACATAAGGAAAACAGTTTTTGGAAGGTAAACTAAAGAGAAAATTCTAGTTATTAATGAGTTTTCAAGTTGAGATTTTTACGAGAAGAAATGCTTTGTAGGATTTAGAATATCGGGAGGATTAACGTGTCACATTTTAGAGGTCTAGATTAAACCGCACTTAATCTCTTTTAATTTTCTATTTATTCAGTTTTTATTACTTTCGAAACATTTTACTCGTAAATATGTTAGGGATAAATAGGGTAGGAAGAGGAAAAGTTATTAAGAAGTTGGTGACTAAATCTTGGGCTGAGGCGAATTCCGTCACGTAATCTTTTTTAATCCCCAACCCTCATGAACATATAGCCGGGTACAGTCTGCCAATTGCTCAATATTTTTATTTAGCATGGTCTAGTTCCGTCACGAGAAACTGACCTTTTTTATTAGGGAATTTTCTTAGCTAATATCCATTTATGAGATTTTGTGATATTTTTGTATCTTTTAATATATAAAACCTTCTGATTATTATATCAGAGATTGTCCTAAATAGTCAAAATCGTTTCATCAAAATAGTTTGATCAAAATCGCGATCAAAACTATCGTTATTTAACGATAGTTGCCTATGGAAAGTAAAATAAAAATTTGTATATGGCCCAGGACGTTTCAGAGGCCAAAACTTTCACAATGTAGAGAACTTACTCTAAACGGACCTGGGTTACTTACATAAAATATAAATAAGGCAAATACTATGGTTTGGATTGCAAGAAAGCTTAGTCTGGCACAGAGGTACATGTTGTTTCTAGTTGTAGCTATTAAAACTTATAGTTAAGTCACATCTCTTCAGTGGATTAGACAAAAAAATGTAGATACTAGAAACCTTTTGACTTCAACCTTAAGATAGAACACTATCTTCAATCAGTTTGCAGAAGGACCCGTAGCCAACTTGCTAGGTGATCTATCACCTATACATAATTACTATCAATAAAGCTTAAAATTAATTGGAAGATACATACACTAATAAAAGCTGGACTTTGTTCCACGGACTTGTTGACGGACGTGGATGTTGTTTTGTTTTATTAGTTCTAAGCAATATTAGGTTATACTTCCACGTTTGTACAAGCAACTAATAGACAAACTAATTCAGCTTAAAAGATGTGGTACCCTGAATTTGGTTGATCACAATATAAAATTGTGAACAATTTTTGATGTGCAATTTTATGTATTTATATGCAATTTAAAACTTAATTAGCCATCACAATACTTTTCCTATATACCTACGGTATAAATGAGGAAAAGTAATAAATACATATTCATCGGAAGTATATTTTTTTTTAAATCAGTAACCTGGTCTTGTAAATGCATTCATGTTTCGAGGGATGTAAATGTCAATTTCGGCACAAGGTCGCAACGTATCTTCGTGTAGGCTATTACGGGCACACAAAAGTCAGATTTATATTGGCCATTAAGAAATATAAATCGAGAATAATGCAATATATAGTTAACTGATGCACTCGATTTACCACTTAACCAGCTCTAATATCCTAATTTTAAGTAAATTTGCCTCTATTTATTTACCTCTTAAAATGTTTACAGGGTCTCTAGGTTCTCCTATGCGTTATTCCTTTTCTCTTAGCCTCTTGAAGACTTGCTTTAGATTTGTAGGTATCTAGGTAAGAAACTAATTTATAAATGTAACAGGTAAAAGGTCTTAAAACATTAGGCAGCTTTATTAATCTAATATCTTGAAATAACTGGCATAAATTTTTAATAAATTAGACTACATTTAGAGTTCCGCATCGCCAAACTGTAAATTACAGTATTATTTTGAATATACATTTATAAACGAAAAGGGTATATCCCTTAATTTAAATATGCAAAATATTTCACAATATCCTACATGAAGAAAAATAAAATGGGAAAATTATCTGACAAAAGTATTTTCCCTCTTTTTCTGCCCATTGTGTTTTCCTAATATTTTTAAATAGAAGAGCGCCGACGGGAAGACATAAATAGCAAAAAGTGATGTTACAACTTTTGTAGTAAAACAAACACAACTAAGCCAAACAGAGGAAGCCTTGACTTTACAGTAAATTTCTCTGGATATAACTAGAAACAACACGTGCCCCACTAACAGCCCAAGCTTTACCGCTCTGAAGACTGTAAGGCAGAAACCTTATTATTTATATTTTATATAAGCTATTTATGAGGGTCTAAAATTTTCCCGAAACCCAGGTTTATTTAGAGTTAGAAATCTTTTACGAATACCAGACATCACACAGGCTCATCCATTTAGTAAAATTGATTAAAAATTTAAATGTGTTTGAGGGTGATGACAACATCACTCCCTGAGGCAAGAACAGTTGAGTTTTGTTAATATGAAATTTATCATCCTCTCGTTCTATTTTCCAATATATCATGATTGCTATTTTAATCTTAACACATTCCTCTTCGGTGAAAGGTTTCGTTGAAATTAATTAAATGTAAAATAACTAGGATTAAATATTCACTAGCTCTGATATAACGTTTAATATGCGATATTATATTTAGTTAATAAACGTAATAACGTATGTTTGACCTTTAGGATGCCATGAAATCCTCTTGTTACACCCATATGCCTATCTAGGCATCAAAGTAAGTGTAAAAACAATTGTCGGTAGTATTGCCTTTAAAAACAATTTTTTCCCTTAATAGGAAGAAAGGCATTGCAATAAAAATAATAAAACACTTAATTTTTATCAAATGTCTACATCCCAGACCCTAAAGACTACAAAAATCGAATACATATGGTAACATGCATTTGGTAACATAAATACGTATGCTTGCAGAGATTAAAAAGTTTCTTACATGTTACATACCCCAATATTTAGAATCATTTGATAATTCCACTTCTGAAAAAGCAACTATCTAACTACCTTCGTGCATTATTTCTTGGATATTTTGTACTACAGAATTATTAGCCCTTAAGTAATAGTATATCCTTTTGCTAAAATAAAACTAAGGTAAAGGGTACCCTGGAAATTTTACTTATTCACAGATTCTCAATGCTTGTGACATAATTTGCCGAGTCTCCTCCCTAACTCTTTCTCTACTAAATAAGCGGAAACTTAACTTAACTGTAGTGAAGGAATTCTTGTAGCGGGGACTAAACTAATTTTTATCGCCCATCGCGCGTTGGTGGCTATAATAGAATCGTTTCACTACAAGGCTACGGACCCCGCCTACATCTTTTCTCCTCTTCTATCTTTCTCCATTTTACCAACCACGACCGGACCATTTTACCAATCAGGGCGATTCTTACATGAACTAAAAGACAAGCCAAATATATCTCTTAGAATTTACGATTAAAGTATAGCTCCTCAATGGTTTTATAAAATAGTGGATAAAACGAAGAATTATCCACTTATAATTTTAAGATATTCTATTTAAAATGGTGGTGCTGTATTTTGCAAATACAAAATTTCGAACCTACAAATCAATTAATATTGTACAAACAAGAATCTACGGCATTAAAAAGAAGAGATCGGTGGGGGGGGGAGATGAACAATAAGGATAAAATAAAAAAAAATCATAAATAAATAAGGAATTCGAATAAAATGAAGCCCTAGCAAACAGGAAGATTTAAAATGAGTAAACAAGTAAGAAAATCATACATTTGCTCGAGGAATAAAATTCCTTTCGTCAAAAAACAATGTTGTGTTGGAAAAAGGAGGGAAAAGGGAATAAAACACGGGAAAAGGGAATAAAACACGAGAAAAGGGAATGAAAAGGCTGTGTCGAGAAAGAAGGGGTGACAAGGCAGAGTAGGGTGAGTAAGGTTGACAAGAAAATGTGGAATGAGATAGGGAATAAAGAAGGATTGTAAAAAAATAACAAAAACATATCCGTTGCAATATAGTCCTGTTATATGTCCCTTACCAAGAAACCAAATATTCAATTCAGAGAAAAGAAAAAAGATAGGGGATATCGAAATTCCAAAAAATGTTGATAAAAAAGTGATATCAAAAATTTTTCCGGAAAATATATGATATCATACCAAATTATTCAATATATTGTTTTGATAACTTTTATTTATTTTCGTTTTCCATGTTTTCATCACTAACGCTAACGTAAAATCCAATGTAATCGAGTTCCGGTTTTTCGGACACACTTCTTTTTTAAATAGCTTAAAGTCATACTTCTGAAAGATTTAGGGTTCGAATTTTTAATTTTAAACCTGAAGGCGTTGAGGCCCACTAGCCGGACTAATTTTCAATAAAACGTGTGCTTTCTTGCTGAACAATTAATTTTTTGCATAAGCTTTTGGTTCATGACTTATAACCCATGCCGCAGTATTACTTGTTTCAAATTTTTTAAAGAAATTGCGGTTATATTTTTTTCTGTTGGTTATACAAAACTATGATCATCATCAGTTAAAGAAAATATCTTATTGAGCTGTTTTTTTCTGATGAACTCTTTTTCTTCCCAATTTAATAACTTAGTGCTCATGAAAATATCGATAATCGATAAGTATTGATTGGCCGCAATTTTTTTTAAAAAAGAGGAAGTGACTGCTGTAAAAAATATTGATAAAGCAACTGAGATGGAAAAAACATAGATAAGATGAGCACAAGTTATTTATATACTTAACTATATACCTTTAGAGTTAACTTACTACCTACTTACTTACTATTGGGTAAAGTATTGCACTGGCAATCTAAAACCAAGATTTCACCTAAATTATCCGTTTTAGGAGTTTTAAGGTCTCCTGAGTGGATTAGTTTTATGTCTGTCTGTAAGTGTTTGTGTGAATGTGAGTGTCTGTTATCATCATAGTTTATAAATAAATTAATAAATAAATACAATTACATATAAATATATTTTAACAAGAGATTATACTGACTTAGGCATTACTACAATAAACACGTGAATATTTTCCTCGGATGTAAAATATTCTCTAAGCATACAGTTTTAAGTTTATTAATTTTAACTTAAATTCAGTCAAAACTTGGCAGGTTTACTTCCGTTGGGAATGTTCTTTTATCTGGTAATGTGATTCTTTAATTCATTCTACCTTTATACTCGCACGCTATTCTCGATAAGCAGTAGGTTTATGATTGCGTGCTTCTCACAGCAGATATGCTAAAATTATTTTTAATCTTTTGAATTTCCTTTCTTTTTCTACTTGCTTGAAGAAACTTAATATATTATTTAATTCGTTACAATAAGTTGTGTTTTATTGAATCAAGTCTAGCACTAAGGTGAGTTAGCAAGTTTTTAAGTCTAGATTTCTTATTTGACCAAGAAGTCTTCGGCCTCTTGGGCACACTGAGCCGGCCAACTCTCACCTCTTCGAGAGTGTTTTACCTTCACTTAACAGTAAATGTCTATCCCAAACTTCCATTCTAATGGAATACAAGAATTCTTGGTTAAGACAAGTCCATTTGTCAGAACCAAGAAATCCATCTGTAGCCTTGCATTTGTTATTCAGCTTTAGATTTTGAGTCCTTATTGATAGCAGATCATAATATATATATATATATATATTATATATATATAATATATATATATATATATATATATATATCGTATAAGGTTGAGTTAAGATGCAAGCGTTTAGTTTACAAGAAAACTCTCCCTGCTAGCGGACCTCCGCAACAGATGTTTAGTCTTCAAATAACTGATTGTAATGTATTCTTTAGAATATTGCATACTATATACAAATGTATTGGTTAATATTATGTTGTCCGAGCAACAAACGTGAGGTTAAAATTGTAATTTATTGTTATAATTTAAAATTAAAATAATTACTATTGAAATAAATTTATATGTTTATAACGGTATTAATGAAGTTAAAATGAAATTTTAACAATATTGTAAAGAACATATCAAAGCTAATAAGGGAGACAAAATTATCAAAAGGGAACTGGGGGGTTTAATTACATCTTCTTGATGCCGGAGAGGGAGGTTGTTCGCTTTGTAATAAAAGCCTTTTAACTATATTACGAAAAATTATTTTTTCTTGACATTTTACGTGTTATGTATTATTTGCTTAATATTCTTTCTTTTCTTGCTTATTATTCTTTATTCTCTTTTGAGAAAATGAGATTATTTGAAGATGTAGGCTAAGCATTAATTAATATAAGAATAAGAAGTGAGAGTAGAGAAGTAGGAGTTCTTCTTAATATAGAAATAACAAGTCTCTCAACATAAGAATATGTCACAAAAAGCCATCATTAGTGCTAGCCTAACAAACAAATATATAAACATATCAGATATATATGAGATGGCTTAAAATAAATAGAAAAAATATTAAAAATTTATAAAAATGAAGATAGTAAAAAAATCAATTAAAAACAAAAAAAGAAAAAAAGAAATAATAGAATAAGAAATAAAAGTAAAAATAAATAAATATAAATAAAAACACTGTTAAAACTTGTTAGAGGGTGCTAGATGATTCAACAGATCATAAATCAGAGACAGACTGACTAGTGCTGGTTTGGGTGCTCAGAAAGGGCTCAGAAGGGGCGCTTTTTTCTTCCTTTCATTAATATAGTTATCTCACTGTGTTTTTTGGCTTAAACTTTCAAGTTTTTCCAAGAACTCAATTTCCTTCCTTTTAATTACATAGTGGAGGCAACCAGCTTAGTGCGGATCATCCAAAATATTATTTTTCTATAAATGCTGGTAATACATGCTATCTGGTGCTTATACTTCTTCCAGTCTGGCCTAAATATTTGACATGGCAAGAACCGCACTGAATTTTTTAAATGCCACTACTACTTGCTTAAGGTAGAATAAGGTCTTTAACGCTGCCTTAAAAATTTCTAAGGGTCTTTTTTTGAAAAACTCTCGGGTCATTAGATTGAAGAATAGAAGTAACACGCTGGGGAAACGCTGCCAATGTACGGTATAAAGATCCAACATTTATAAATTCTCTGCATCCATTGTTTGAAGAGCTAAACGAAATTTTTTCTTACGTATACATTTTTCATTCAAGTCAATATTACAATCGCTCACCAAATCTATGCAATGTATCGTGTTTAGTTCCTTATTATATGCTTCTGTGTTGAGGGTTGTTATTAATAAATAGTAGACCAGAATATTAAACGCTGTCATTTTATGCATCCAAGGATGTTGGGACACAACTGGAAGAACGTTGTCAGAAGCAGAAGGTTTTCTCTAGATTTCAAATCTAAGACTATTATTTTTCTTTCAAATAGTTAGATCAAGAAATTTCATCGCATGGTTAGTGAGTAAATTTAATATTCTTGAGACGAGTGTGATGTTCTTGATCAGAGCTTAGAACCAACCCAGATTACGAACACATCATGGATGTACCATTTTCCAAAACGTAAGGATTTCGAGTGCTATCTTAAACAAACTCATGATAAAAATAACTCATAAAAATATTCGTACCTAAAGCTCATAGAGGGGAGCTTATATATAAGCCTTCTTTGCCTTTATAAAAGTTGCCATCAAAAGAAAAATAATCTTAACTGAGACACATCTCCCAAATTTTATTACCGAATGTTCGTCCGAAATTGCTGTAACAACAAAGTTTTAACGCAAGAGAAAAAAAACTACAACATCAAACGAAATTAGAATGTAGGAAGATGGAAGGAGAAATAACTCAAAAGATTTGATAAAATTAAAATCTTATTAGCGAAGTCCATGACGAAAGAGCAGAAAGAAAATTCGGAAAGAGGTCGGATTTTATTTTTTTATACACATTAAAAACCCAAACGAACCTAGGTGGTAAAAAGTTCATTTGCTTCAGAAAATTTTTTCTTTATTGACAAACTTTAAACGAAAATATTTTTAAAACAATCCTCATATAGTATTTCACAGTTATTTAAAATTCCTTTATTCATATGTAAAACATTACAATAGACACAAACTAACAATAATTAAAGACAGGAATGAAACCTCCAACTTAAGGACATTCGATGTCCTGTACTTTTGAGGGGGTTTAGACACAAGCCAATTTTGCATGCGTGTAATGTTGAGGAGGTATTTTAATAGGATGCTATGCAACATTTTCCTTAAATAAAGAAGATTATTACGTCTTTTAGAAATATGCTGATTAAAAAATAAGATAAAGATAAATTACATTTTTTCATTTGTACGATTCAATGAGAAATGTTTTGAGATCATTTTTATAAGATGATTCATAAATGATGTATTTTAGTCTGTCTGTTAAAGCTAATTACTTTATTTTACCACTGTCGCTGCCCAGTTGTTCTCACAAATGGGGTCTGAAACAATATTTACTTATTATACCTGGTTTAATTTTTTCTAGTTTAATTTCCGAATTAAGCCTTATAAGAGAGGCTACTAAATACTAAATAATTTATTCAGGTGAAATGTATGCAATGACTTACATAATGGAAGAGATGGTATAAAGCCAAGTTTATTCAAAATTATTCTTATGATATGGGTATCTGAGCAATTCTAAGCGAGTTTAGATTGGTACAGAATGCAGATCCAATAATTCAATAATTCCGTTATTAGGAATAGAGTCTGAGAAAGAAAATATTTAAGAATGCAAATGCATAATATAGTGAGAGAAAAAGTCTAAAGATAGGAATTTTCTAGCATGTCTAAGTAGATGAGTAAGTTGTCTGATTTTAGTAGTTATCTTAGCTATGTGTGGCTTCCAATTAAGGTTATTATCAAGTGTAATGCAATATATATTTTGCCTCACAAGCAGATCTTGTGCTTGAGCAGTGGTATGGATTAGACGCTTCAGTGCACCCCACTGTCAAGTTTTACCTTGAGTACTACTTAAGGCTAAGCGTTTCGATGCAATTAAAATTATATATATTTTGTTTGACCAATGTTTAACATTAGCCTGTTCTCATAATCCAGCCCATTTTTAACTTAGTTGGCTCAGTTTCAGCTACTTAAAAAACTTATAAAAAAGTTTTCTTCATCAAATTTTGTAACAACATTTGATTTCGTCACCAGATAAAGGGAGTTCGCAGGCCTCTTAGGAGGCATTTAATTTTATTTGTATGTGTGCTGTTTGTGTGAGTTCCAGTGACATGCATTACATTTGCTATGTTTGTAGTATTAACTTATATAAACTTAGACTAAAAGTTTATTATTATTTTGCAATTCAATGCTACTTGTGATTATTTGTCAGATTCTTAAGGGTGAATCACATCGCTCAGTTTCTGTTCATTAATACTTCTTGTATTATATTATAGATGACAAAACCAACAACCCACAATGGCCTAGAGATGCTGACGGAAACCCACTCCCACAGGGACCAGACGGAAGACCAAAATGGCCAACTGATAATAATGGAAACCCATGGTCTGTAAGCCCAGATGGCAAACCTAAGAATTCAGATGTACTATTAGGTAAGCTTTTTCAAGTTGTTTAGAATTTTTTGGCAAATTTAATTCCACAAGTCATCGTTTCGACTTATCATTCATTAGGTGTTACTCTTAGTGAGAGTATAGAATACAGAACGTATTTCAAACTTTATAAAACAAGTTTTAAATTAATAAAAGAAAAAGTGTCTCCACAAAACTAACTTTATTGGCAAAGCGCTTTCAACCTAACTAGAGGCCATCATCAGTGAATAACCGTTGAGATGTTAATGAAGTAGAGAAGTGAGTCTATGTTTTCTTACTAGGTATTTGAGTCCGACTCATTACCTAGTAAGAAAATATAGACCCATCCAACATCATTCTCATCAAACATGGAATCATCTAATTCAGTTGAAACCAGTCTCAATCGATTAAGATTGTCATCTACCTGAATATGTAATACCTTGTTTTAAGAATATTTTGAGCTTCAAAAATTTCTTTCCATGACGTCATAACTTGGGATAATGGCATCAGACTTTTTCCAAACAGTTGGCCTCGTAACCTCTACAACATCCTGCGATATGCTACGTTTCGTTTCGATTTGAGAAATCCTTTTCTCAAATCGAACAATAACTCTTTGAGAGTTATTGTTCGCCATACAAAAAATAGATCTTGTACACACACACACTAAAGTATATTATATATATATATATATATATATATATATATATATGTATATTATATATATATATATATATATATATATTATATATATATATATATATATATATATATATATATTGTTGGTATCAGACAGCCAATCTGAATCGATTCTTCCTACCCCTCCCTCAACTTCCGTTATCCAAACACCCTCGCAAGCGTCATTTTTATTTTAAAAATTCTTAAAAAAATATCTGAAACACTATGTAAACTAAATTCCATTTAAAATGATAACTGTGAATGTATTGACTCCATATTCATGATGTGTTTCTTCTATTTTCTCTAAGATTTAATAATTCTTAAAAATAATTTGATGAATCGTAATTCCAATAATATTAAGGGGTTAATTTTCTAAAACTTTTAGGAAATATAACATTCTCGCCTACCCTGGGTATTGGGCAATACTCAGACTTAATTCTATAATGTCTGTGTTTATTTAATAATCGTTATTTTCAGATCATTCTGTGAACATTTTTTTACTAGGGTAATTTAAAAAAATTGAACTTTTCTTTTAAAGTTAAAACTAATGTTCTTATTACACATACTTTAATTACATAAGACTAATTGGTAATCTTTTTTTAATTTCTTTATTTCAATTAATTTTGGGCTGCTCAAATGATCCAACTGAATTTGGTTTTGTTTGATACATAATTTCCGGTAAATATTTCTACTAAGGGCTGCTCACTATTTATCATATACTGATTTATTTTAAGTTTCCTTACAATATTATATAATTAAAAAAATTGTTATTTACCAAATGTATAGGAGGTTCGTAATTTTATTAAGTAAGTTACGGTTTATGGATCTCGGTGTGTTTAGTCCGGTATCTTCTCAAACACTGAAAGGTTAGGGTTTAAGGGATCGTGATGTGCGCGTGTGCAAGGGACAATCAGATGCTCTCTTAAGGGGGGGAGGCACCTGTGGAGCAAATAACAACAGGTATGCTAAGAGTTTAACCCCCGAAATTTTACTAGCGTTTAATTTTTTACAAATTAGCATAAGGACTTTCGACCCTAGTATTCTATGCTGCAGAAGTTTTAAAAGCATATATATTTAGATTTATAGCATAGGTAGTAGGCTTAAAGGTGACCGATCGAATTATAGCTGATCTTACCTTTCTGAAAAAGACCAATACGTGTCCGAAGATAAAATAAATTATAAATAAAATAAATTACAAATGTAGCATTTTTCAAATTTTGACGACGAGCGAAGAGAGAATATCAATCAAAATTATTGGTCGACATGACTTTTTGAGCGTATCTACTTCGGACAGGTTTTTATCGATTCAGAACCCCAAAAAATGAAGAAAACTTTTTGGTCACTCAGATTACTTGTATTGACTTCGGACCGGATTCATTCGATTCAGCGCCTCAAAATTCATTTATTTAGAACTTTCTCCCGGTGAAAACTGTTAACATTAAATTTTAACGATTCTTCAAAAATTTTGCAACCGTTTTTTTCGCAACGAATTTTGCTACAATTTTTCAAACATTTTGCAAAAAAAACTTGACAAACCGGGTAAATAACGCCGCAACAACCTGGTTTTCAATAGTGTTCCGGTCCTCCCCAAGGTAAAATATAAATATTATTTCGTTCGGGAGAAATACGCATCCGCTAGAAATACATACATCTGTAACAAAATTAACTAAAAATACTTATTACAATTAGTATTTGTAAATAAATACTGTTGTGGTGTTAAATCATTCTGAAATTTTAAAGGCAAGCCAATTTTGTACTATCTGTAACAACCTTGAAATTGGGATACAAGTACTTTATTTTACGTTTGAGAGAAGCGAGTCTAAAGATGTGAGGATAAATATAGAGGTACCCCGCATCCATTTATTTCTCTCATATTTTTCACTTTCTTCTAATATTTTATTTTATATAATATTTTACATTATTACTTATATAAATTTATATAATGTTTAATATTAATAATTTTATTAATATATATATATATATATATATATATATATATATATATATAATATATATTATTTAATTATATAAATTTTATTTAATATTTATATTATTTATGTATTTATTAATTAAAAATAATATTAATATTATATTTTATTTTTAATTGGTGCTGAGTCAAATTTGTGTGACCATGAGTATTGAGTTAAATATTTAAAGAGTGAGATAGCCAAATATACTTATTTTTTTACTATAATTAATTTTTGTTGTAATCTAGCAAGTGACTTTGCGTAATATTTGCCACGAAATGGCAATTAATGAATTATTTAAATGCCAACATAATATAATATTACACAATACATAATAATAATATTTTTAATAAAATAAATAACATATATATTGGATTAAGTAAAATGTTAGTGATTTATTTGGTATAATATGTTTTCAATGTTTAAACTGCAATGATGATATATGTTAGCAGCATTTAGTCAATAATTATTGATACAGCTGGGATTGTTGTTATCAAGTACTAATTACGTCCGTGGTACCAATATCTACATGCGGATAATTAATTAGCGACGATTTGCTTCTCAACTCGAGATTTATAGGTTTATTTTGATATTTTTGATTTACGTGTTAAGGTGTTTTTATAGAAATCGAGGGGGTATATAATCCTGGGTTTGAGGCGAAATTGACATCAATTCCTTCCTCTTCCTTCATTGGGTGGGAATCAGGTAATTAATTAATTAGTTATACTTTTTTGTTCTACTAGTATAAGCGAATTAAATTTTAGTTCTAATTCATATATTTTAATATTTTTCGCGAATTAAAAATTATTACAATTTTACTAACCGAATTTGTTTTAAAATTGCATTTAACTGCAATACCTATTAATTCCAATTTAAGAAAGGATCGAGTAGAAAGAGAAACATATTCAGGGTGGTATCTCCTCGCATAACTCTGCTCCTAATCCCCACCCTAACTATGTTGGCTCTTCAAATTTAACCAACTAATTAATTTTTTTCACACGTCTATCTAGCATGAAAATCGGATGCAAGGCCCTCTAAATTTAGAAATTTAAATTTGTGTATACAATGATATGGAGTGTTTATAAAAACTGCATCAGGTCGAAAACAAATTTGTACCATATACTTCTATATGAAGTAACAATATATCATATACCATATACTTCTATATGAAGTAAACAAATATCATATACTTCTAGTATGAGATATTGGATGTACGGATGGATGAATTGGATAAATAGACATATTGGATACTAATATCTCATACTTTCAGAATGAGAGCATGCTCTGAAGCGCATTTGCTTCAGAGCATACTTTAGGCACACCAATCATCTATTACACATTTCTAAATGGAAATTAATTACATATGCGTTTTGTGCACTAAACAATAGCTTAAAAAATATAGAAAGGTTTGTACCAAATCGTTTTTAATATCTTGAAGTCTCTTAATAGATTCCATATCATTATGCATGAATTTATTTTTTTGCACACAGCATGATTACTATACTTGACAGACGATTAAAAAGATTACAATTTGAACTTAACTAAGGTACGCGCCAACAAAAATCGGGTACAGGGTACCTTGGAACTTTTACTCACCTACAATGGATTCGCTCTGCTCACCCTCTCTACTCGACTCGCTTCGCTTTTCCTCAGAATATACAATTCACCAACTTTATTCTGCATCACTTCTTGGAAATCACTTCTTTCGTAATAGAGTAATTATATTAGATTTATAGCCAGCGATCACCCATCCAGAACTGACCTCGCTCGATGCTGCTTAACTTTTATCATCCAACAAACACCATAGATTTACTTGCTGTATTGAAACGAATTAAGTATATTTATTTAACATAAATGAGTATACTTTTACTAAATTTTAACACAGTTACATTATTTTCCGATTTTTTAAAAAGGATTTATAATTTATTTAATAAAAATTAATCTAATGTTTTTAATATTATGGAATTTGACAATATGTAGGTCTTATATATATGTCCATATGCGGGCCAATTTCAAACCTATAAACAAATTATTCTGCGTTTGATGAATTTTCGGAAGTTTTGCTAAGCCGTTATTAGTGACCTCATAAAAAATATTTTTCTGATAACACATGTAAACCTAAATATTATTTTTTCCCACATTTCAATCCTAATGTGTTTCAGGATAGGAAGATGAAGCCTTTAGTGCTACTTCTGGCATTTGGACTCTTAGCAAGTCATGTCGATGCCGGAGCAAGAAAACGTATAAAAATACAGTTTGGCGGAAAATTTGGAATTGGACCAGGAAGTGGAGGAAGCGGGGATGAGGAGGTAACAGGATCCGCAGGAGGTCTTAGTTCTGGGGCTTTTCCGTCTTTAGGCTCTCCCAGCCTAAGCTCGTTGGCACCCTCTATATCCGTAGGTGCAAACGCTAAAGCTGGGGTGAGACTATACGATAGTAACGGTCGACCATACTGGCCTTCAGACCCTAATGGATCACCTTTTGGAAGACGGGGTCCTGACGGTACACCAAATTGGCCGCTGGACGATAGGGATAATCCTTTGCCTGTTTTAGGTAACGATGGTAAAAAGTATTTACCCTCCGCTTCAGACGGAAAGCCATACTGGCCAAAACATACTGACGGATACCGAGTAAGGCTGATAGGCGATAACGGTATGCCTTATTGGCCCACAGGTCCAGACAACAAACCTTTAGGCTTGATTAAAGAAGATGGAAAGCCTGTTCAACCTTTGAATTTAGATAACTCACCATATGCTCCTAGTGGACCAGACGGTGTACCGAATTGGCCCATTGGACCTGATGGTAGACCTTATTGGCCAAATGGTAAAAATGGCGATCCTAAATGGAGTGTTAGTCCTGATGGCAAACCTCTTGGTCCTACTGAACCAGACGGTACTACCTATTGGCCTAAAGAACCTAGCGGAAAACCTTTTGGGCTCACATTAGATGACGGAAAACCATATTGGCCAATAGGCAAAGATGGGAAACCTAAACCAGTCACTGGACCAAACGGCAAGCTCTATTGGCCGACTGGACCTGATGGATTAGCTTTTTGGCCACTTGACATAAACGGAAAACCTGTAGTACATTTCGACGCAAGCGGAAATCCATTTTGGCCGAGAGGAATAGATGGTAATCCTTTGGGGCTAATAGGCGATGATGGTAAACCCTACGTGCCTACCACTCCCAGCGGTAATCCATACGGACCTGTCAATCAAAATGGTAAACTAGAATGGCCAATCGGGCCTGACGGAAGACCCTACATTCAAAGAAATCCGTCTCAGCCAAACACATACCAAAGTAATAACAAAGCCAACTTAAGAGTCGAAATTATTGGATTTGATGGAAAGTCATACTGGCCAAAAGATTCGAATAATAAAAAATTCGGGCAGTTAGGACCTGATGGTAAACCATCTTGGCCTATTGGTTATGACGGCAAACCATTAGGATTGCCTGGATCAGATGGAAAAACATACTGGCCTGCAGGACCCGACGGCAAACCATATTGGCCAGTAGATAACAATGGATATCCTCTTCGCTTTATTGGATCAGACGGTAGACCGTACTGGCCTTCAGGTCCAGATGGCAAACCTCTAGGATTGGTTGGACCTGACGGCCCGTACCAACCGAAAGACCAATCAGGTAAACCAGCTTCACCCACTGGACCAGACGGAAAACCTTACTGGCCTACAGGACCTGATGGAAGATTATATTGGCCTAATGGGCCAAATGGAGGACCACACTGGACCAAAAGACCTGACGGTAAGTTTATAGTATTTATGGTTATATTTACGCTTGTTGTTGCATAAACATTTCAGTACATTTTAGTTTCAATTCACGTAAAAAGTAAAAAGAAATCTGCATCCCTATTTTTAAAAATGATTTTTTGACTTTAACTGAAACTATAGAGTAGAAGACAAACAGACTTTGTGTAGGGTTTTCTTTTAAGTATTATTATAATTACAATTTGCATATCAAACTAATTTAACATAAAAATATGGACGGTCCAAAAACTACTGCCCTGCTGAACACATTACAGAGACATACATTATTACATTAGACATGGTCATAAAACAGAGAGGCTATCCATTTTCATTCCATTTTCAATAGCTATCCATTTTCATAGATAGCTATTGTGCTCTGTTTCTATTTTAACTTTTAAATTTATTAGCAAATTTTTTTATTATTTTTCCACTTTAAATTATTTCTCATAATTATGGATTAAATTAATTTTTAAACTTTCCTTGTTTTCTTTTAAGAATATTATCTCCTGTAAGATAACTCTCTAGTAAAAGTCTTTATAATATATGCGTAAGCTTATCATATTAATAGATTCTATATCTGTTGATTGTACCCACGTAAAAACTCAATATTATTATTCAAATAAAATGTTGTTCTTTCTTTATTCTCAATGAATGTATTATCATATTTATAGCGCTATTACATTTTTAGGTAAACCTTCTGGACCGGAAGATAGAGATGGAAAGCCATATTGGCCAAGAAAACCTGACGGAACACCATTTGGGAATGTAGACTATTATGGAAGACCATATTGGCCCATTGGTGTCGATGGAAGTCCCTTGGCTGTTACTGGACTAGACGGGAAACCATATCGTCCTACAGGACCAGATGGTAAACCTTATTGGCCAATGGGTGCTGATGGTCAACCTGCATTACTCGTTGATGAAACTGGAACTCCTTACTGGCCACACGGAAACGACGAAAAACTATTAGGCCTTTCAGGTCCCAATGGTGAACCGTACATACCTAAAGATAGAGATGGTAAAAATATTGTCCCCACAAATAGAGAAAACAAGCCATACTGGCCCACTGGACCTGATGGCAAAACGTACTCCCCTACTAAGCTTCCAACTGATCCGACATGGCCATTAAGGCCTGACGGTTTCCAAGATTGGCCGAGGGATCCATTAGGTAAACCTCTACCAGCTGATGAAGCCGGTAAACCAAGCTGGCCTAAAGATAAAGATGGCAAACCTTTACCAGTAGGAGTAGATGGGAGACCAATCTGGCCTGTCGATGATGACGGAGACCAATTACCAGTAGGTCCTAAGGAGACACCTTTGAGCAAGATACTAGATGAACTTGAGAAAGCATTAATGCCAAAGGGACCTGATGGAGTACCACAATGGCCAACTGACCGTGATGGAAATCCGTTCCCGGAAGCACCAAATGGAAATCCTAGATGGCCTACAGACTCAGCTGGGAATCCCTTGCCTAAAGGACCTGACGGAAAACCATTTAATCCTAAAGGACCAAACGGTTTTCCAGTGCTAATAGGCCCTGAAGGAAAACCCCAATGGCCAACAGATACCGATGGGAACCCACTTCCTCAAGGACCAGACGGCAAACCCAAATGGCCAACAGATGAAAACGGAGTACCGTTCCCAATGGGACCAGATGGAAAACCCTATGATCCAAAAAGACTAGACGGGCCACCAAAACCTAAACCAGATGTGGAGGAGCAAAGACCAACTAGCCCAGAAAATATACATACGACTCCAAGTTTACCTAACGGTAGATATTTTAATTATATATTTTTAATAATATGATATTGCCTTGAAACACAAAATAATACAAACTAAATGCTAATAAGCTTAAAAACTATTAGTAATAGTCAAGACCAATTTATTAAACATGTACGAGGAAGATTTATTTGCCAAATTTAAGTTTTAGCTTCCTTGTAGTGTATAAATTATTGTTCATACTTCTTATACTTAGATAAAAAATAATATTTCAATCTAAAATTATAATCCTTAAGAGTATTAACAACATCTTGTTCTTAACATTAAATTAACGGATGTCTCTATTACAAAGTCGCTAAATAGAAAATTTGTTCTAACGAAATAGATGACAGCAAGAGGTATATTCAACCTAAAGAAGAGTTAGGCCATCATCAAATTAAATAATTTAGTTTCTTTCTACAAGTTTTAAATTGTTTTCTAGACACAATCAATCACAATCACTAAGCGATTCTAAATCTCATCGCTCAGTTTCTGTTCATTTATCCAGAATCACCTGAAGGTACCATCTGAGTTCTTTTTTATTTTTTTCAATTTAATGCTACTTGTAATTATTTGTCAGTTTCTGTTCATTAATACTTCTTGTATTATATTATAGATGACAAAACCAACAACCCACAATGGCCAAGAGATGCTGACGGAAACCCACTCCCACAGGGACCAGACGGAAGACCAAAATGGCCAACTGACAAGAATGGAAACCCATGGCCTGTAAGCCTAGATGGCAAACCTAAGAATCCAGATGTACCATTAGGTAAGCTTTTTCAAGTTGTTTACAATTTTTTGGCAAATTTAATTCCACAAGTCATTGTTTTGACTCATTATTCATAAGGGGTAAATCTTAGTGAGAGTATAGAATACAGAACGTATTGACAAAAAAGGGTTCCAATTAACGACTTAAACCAAGTTTTGGGTATCAAAATTATGCATACTAAAATACTGATAAAATGTTAAATAAATAATTCTTGTATTATTGAATATTATAGGTGACAAGACCAACCCACAATGGCCAAGGGATGCTGAAGGAAAACCATTCCCAATGGGACCAGAGGGAAGACCGAAATGGCCAACTGATAGCAATGGTAATCCATGGCCTGTAGGCCCAGAAGGCAAACCCAAGGATCCAGAATCACCTAAAGGTACCATCTGAGTTCTTTTTTATTTTTTGCAATTTAATGCTACTTGTGATTATTTTGTCAGATTCTTAAGGGTGAATCACATCGCTCAGTTTTCTGTTCATTAATACTTCTTGTATTATATTTATAGATGACAAAACCAACAACCCACAATGGCCAAGAGATGCTGACGGAAACCCACTCCCACAGGGACCAGACGGAAGACCAAAATGGCCAACTGACAAGAATGGAAACCCATGGCCTGTAAGCCCAGATGGCAAACCTAAGAATCCAGATGTACCATTAGGTAAGCTTTTTCAAGTTGTTTACAATTTTTTGGCAAATTTAATTCCACAAGTCATTGTTTTGACTCATTATTCATAAGGGGTAAATCTTAGTGAGAGTATAGAATACAGAACGTATGACAAAAAGGGTTCCAATTAACGACTTAAACCAAGTTTTGGGTATCAAAATTATGCATACTAAAATACTGATAAAATGTTAAATAAATAATTCTTGTATTATTGAATATTATAGGTGACAAGACCAACCCACAATGGCCAAGGGATGCTGAAGGAAAACCATTCCCAATGGGACCAGACGGAAACCGAAATGGCCAACTGATAGCAATGGTAATCCATGGCCTGTAGGCCCAGAAGGCAAACCCAAGGATCCAGAATCACCTAAAGGTACCATCTGAGTTCTTTTTTATTTTTTGCAATTTAATGCTACTTGTGATTATTTGTCAGATTCTTAAGGGTGAATCACATCGCTCAGTTTCTGTTCATTAATACTTCTTGTATTATATTATAGATGACAAAACCAACAACCCACAATGGCCAAGAGATGCTGACGGAAACCCACTCCCACAGGGACCAGACGGAAGACCAAAATGGCCAACTGACAAGAATGGAAACCCATGGCCTGTAAGCCCAGATGGCAAACCTAAGAATCCAGATGTACCATTAGGTAAGCTTTTTCAAGTTGTTTACAATTTTTTTGGCAAATTTAATTCCACAAGTCATTGTTTTGACTCATTATTCATAAGGGGTAAATCTTAGTGAGAGTATAGAATACAGAACGTATGACAAAAAGGGTTCCAATTAACGACTTAAACCAAGTTTTGGGTATCAAAATTATGCATACTAAAATACTGATAAAATGTTAAATAAAAAATTCTTGTATTATTGAATATTATAGGTGACAAGACCAACCCACAATGGCCAAGGGATGCTGAAGGAAAACCATTCCCAATGAGACCAGACGGAAGACCGAAATGGCCAACTGATAGCAATGGTAATCCATGGCCTGTAGGCCCAGAAGGCAAACCCAAGGATCCAGAATCACCTAAAGGTACCATCTGAGTTCTTTTTTATTTTTTGCAATTTAATGCTACTTGTGATTATTTGTCAGATTCTTAAGGGTGAATCACATCGCTCAGTTTCTGTTCATTAATACTTCTTGTATTATATTATAGATGACAAAACCAACAACCCACAATGGCCAAGAGATGCTGACGGAAACCCACTCCCACAGGGACCAGACGGAAGACCAAAATGGCCAACTGACAAGAATGGAAACCCATGGCCTGTAAGCCCAGATGGCAAACCTAAGAATCCAGATGTACCATTAGGTAAGCTTTTTCAAGTTGTTTACAATTTTTTGGCAAATTTAATTCCACAAGTCATTGTTTTGACTCATTATTCATAAGGGGTAAATCTTAGTGAGAGTATAGAATACAAACGTATGACAAAAAGGGTTCCAATTAACGACTTTAAACCAAGTTTTGGGTATCAAAATTATGCATACTAAAATACTGATAAAATGTTAAATAAATAATTCTTGTATTATTGAATATTATAGGTGACAAGACCAACCCACAATGGCCAAGGATGCTGAAGGAAAACCATTCCCAATGGGACCAGACGGAAGACCGAAATGGCCAACTGATAGCAATGGTAATCCATGGCCTGTAGGCCCAGAAGGCAAACCCAAGGATCCAGAATCACCTAAAGGTACCATCTGAGTTCTTTTTTATTTTTTGCAATTTAATGCTACTTGTGATTATTTGTCAGATTCTTAAGGTGAATCACATCGCTCAGTTTCTGTTCATTAATACTTCTTGTATTATATTATAGATGACAAAACCAACAACCACAATGGCCAAGAGATGCTGACGGAAACCCACTCCCACAGGGACCAGACGGAAGACCAAAATGGCCAACTGACAAGAATGGAAACCCATGGCCTGTAAGCCCAGATGGCAAACCTAAGAATCCAGATGTACCATTAGGTAAGCTTTTTCAAGTTGTTTACAATTTTTTGGCAAATTTAATTCCACAAGTCATTGTTTTGACTCATTATTCATAAGGGGTAAATCTTAGTGAGAGTATAGAATACAGAACGTATGACAAAAAGGGTTCCAATTAACGACTTAAACCAAGTTTTGGGTATCAAAATTATGCATACTAAAATACTGATAAAATGTTAAATAAATAATTCTTGTATTATTGAATATTATAGGTGACAAGACCAACCCACAATGGCCAAGGGATGCTGAAGGAAAACCATTCCCAATGGGACCAGACGGAAGACCGAAATGGCCAACTGATAGCAATGGTAATCCATGGCCTGTAGCCCAGAAGGCAAACCCAAGGATCCAGAATCACCTAAAGGTACCATCTGAGTTCTTTTTTATTTTTTGCAATTTAATGCTACTTGTGATTATTTGTCAGATTCTTAAGGGTGAATCACATCGCTCAGTTTCTGTTCATTAATACTTCTTGTATTATATTATAGATGACAAAACCAACAACCCACAATGGCCAAGAGATGCTGACGGAAACCCACTCCCACAGGGACCAGACGGAAGACCAAAATGGCCAACTGACAAGAATGGAAACCCATGGCCTGTAAGCCCAGATGGCAAAACCTAAGAATCCAGATGTACCATTAGGTAAGCTTTTTTCAAGTTGTTTACAATTTTTTGGCAAATTTAATTCCACAAGTCATTGTTTTGACTCATTATTCATAAGGGGTAAATATCTTAGTGAGAGTTATAGAATACAGAACGTATGACAAAAAGGGTTCCAATAAACGACTTAAAACCAAGTTTTGGGTATCAAAATTATGCATACTAAAATACTGATAAAATGTTAAATAAATAATTCTTGTATTATTGAATATTATAGGTGACAAGACCAACCCACAATGGCCAAGGGATGCTGAAGGAAAACCATTCCCAATGGGACCAGACGGAAGACCGAAATGGCCAACTGATAGCAATGGTAATCCATGGCCTGTAGGCCCAGAAGGCAAACCCAAGGATCCAGAATCACCTAAAGGTACCATCTGAGTTCTTTTTTATTTTTTGCAATTTAATGCTACTTGTGATTATTTGTCAGATTCTTAAGGGTGAATCACATCGCTCAGTTTCTGTTCATTAATACTTCTTGTATTATATATAGATGACAAAACCAACAACCCACAATGGCCAAGAGATGCTGACGGAAACCCACTCCCACAGGGACCAGACGGAAGACCAAAATGGCCAACTGACAAGAATGGAAACCCATGGCCTGTAAGCCCAGATGGGCAAACCTAAGAATCCAGATGTACCATTAGGTAAGCTTTTTCAAGTTGTTTACAATTTTTTGGCAAATTTAATTCCACAAGTCATTGTTTTGACTCATTATTCACAAGGGGTAAATCTTAGTGAGAGTATAGAATACAGAACGTATGACAAAAAGGGTTCCAATAAACGACTTAAACCAAGTTTTGGGTATCAAAATTATGCATACTCAAATACTGATAAATGTTAAATAAATAATTCTTGTATTATTGAATATTATAGGTGACAAAGACCAACCCACAATGGCCAAGGGATGGTGAAGGAAAACCATTCCCAATGGGACCAGACGGAAGACCGAAATGGCCAACTGATAGCAATGGTAATCCATGGCCTGTAGGCCCAGAAGGCAAACCCAAGGATCCAGAATCACCTAAAGGTACCATCTGAGATCTTTTTTTTTTTGCAATTTGATGCTACTTGTGATTATTTGTCAGATTCTTAAGGGTGAATCACACGCTCAGTTTCTGTTCATTAATACTTCTTGTATTATATTATAGATGACAAAACCAACAACCCACAATGGCCAAGAGATGCTGACGGAAACCCACTCCCACAGGGACCAGACGGAAGACCAAAATGGCCAACTGACAAGAATGGAAACCCATGGCCTGTAAGCCCAGATGGCAAACCTAAGAATCCAGATGTACCATTAGGTAAGCTTTTTCAAGTTTGTTTACAATTTTTTGGGCAAATTTAATTCCACAAGTCATTGTTTTGACTCATTATTCATAAGGGGTAAATCTTAGTGAGAGTATAGAATACAGAACGTATGACAAAAAGGGTTCCAATTAAACGACTTAAACCAAGTTTTGGGTATCAAAATTATGCATACTAAAAATACTGATAAAATGTTAAATAAATAATTCTTGTATTATTGAATATTATAGGTGACAAGACCAACCCACAATGGCCAAGGGATGCTGAAGGAAAACCATTCCCAATGGGACCAGACGGAAGACCGAAATGGCCAACTGATAGCAATGGTAATCCATGGCCTGTAGGCCCAGAAGGCAAACCCAAGGATCCAGAATCACCTAAAGGTCCCATCTGAGCTCTTTTTTTTTTTTGCAATTTGATGCTACTTGTGATTATTTGTCAGATTCTTAAGGGTGAATCACATCGCTCAGTTTCTGTTCATTAATACTTCTTGTATTATATTATAGATGACAAAACCAACAACCCACAATGGCCAAGAGATGCTGACGGAAACCCACTCCCACGGACCAGACGGAAGACCAAAATGGCCAACTGACAAGAATGGAAACCCATGGCCTGTAAGCCCAGATGGCAAACCTAAGAATCCAGATGTACCATTAGGTAAGCTTTTTCAAGTTGTTTGCAATTTTTTGGCAAATTTAATTCCACAAGTCATTGTTTTGACTCATTATTCACAAGGGGTAAATCATAGTGAGAGTATAGAATACAGAACGTATGACAAAAAGGGTTCCAATAAACGACTTAAACCAAGTTTTGGGTATCAAAATTATGCATACTAAAATACTGATAAAATGTTGAATAAATAATTCTTGTATTATTGAATATTATAGGTGACAAGACCAACCCACAATGGCCAAGGGATGCTGAAGGAAAACCATTCCCAATGGGACCAGACGGAAGACCGAAATGGCCAACTGATAGCAATGGTAATCCATGGCCTTAGGCCCAGAAGGCAACCCAAGGATCCAGAATCACCTAAAGGTACCATCTGAGTTCTTTTTATTTTTTGCAATTTAATTGCTACTTGTGATTATTTGTCAGATTCTTAAGGGTGAATCACATCGCTCAGTTTCTGTTCATTAATACTTCTTGTATTATATTATAGATGACAAAAACCAACAACCCACAATGGCCAAGAGATGCTGACGGAAACCCACTCCCACAGGGACCAGACGGAAGACCAAAATGGCCAACTGACAAGAATGGAAACCCATGGCCTGTAAGCCCAGATGGCAAACCTAAGAATCCAGATGTACCATTAGGTAAGCTTTTTCAAGTTGTTTACAATTTTTTGGCAAATTTAATTCCCACAAGTCATTGTTTGACTCATTATTCATAAGGGGTAAATCTTAGTGAGAGTATAGAATACAGAACGTATGACAAAAAGGGTTCCAATTAACGACTTAAACCCAAGTTTTGGGTATCAAAATTATGCATACTAAAATACTGATAAAATGTTAAATAAATAATTCTTGTATTATTGAATATTATAGGTGACAAGACCAACCCACAATGGCCAAGGGATGCTGAAGGAAAACCATTCCAATGGACCAGACGGAAGACCGAAATGGCCAACTGATAGCAATGGTAATCCATGGCCTGTAGGCCCAGAAGGCAAACCCAAGGATCCAGAATCACCTAAAGGTACCATCTGAGTTCTTTTTTTATTTTTTGCAATTTAATGCTACTTGTGATTATTTGTCAGATTCTTAAGGGTGAATCACATCGCTCAGTTTCTGTTTCATTAATACTTCTTGTATTATATTATAGATGACAAAACCAACAACCACAATGGCCAAGAGATGCTGACGGAAACCCACTCCACAGGGACCAGACGGAAGACCAAAATGGCCAACTGACAAGAAGAAACCCATGGCCTGTAAGCCCAGATGGCAAACCTAAGATCCAGATGTACCATTAGGTAAGCTTTTTCAAGTTGTTTACAATTTTTTGGCAAATTTAATTCACAAT